>JABUIW010000205.1:10690619-10847111 GCA_013363375.1 Menidia beryllina
GATAGATAGATAGATAGATAGATAGATAGATAGATTGACAGATAGATTATATTGGTTAAAAAAACACTTCAAAATTATTTCAAAATAATCGAGTAAGAGTTACTGACATGAAGTGACCATAACAAACATTTACAGATATGTATGGCACCTTTCATGTAAAACATATTTTTTCCAAGCTTACAAGAGAAGATAGCACATAGACGGTGGTTCTCAGTGGCCGGGGTTGCCATGGAAACTTAGTGGGGAAAAATATGGGTGGGACTGCAGGGAAAGTGGGCAGTGAGAAATGGATGCTAATATAGCTTCATATCATGTTGCGGTTGAAGGTTTGAATCTCACCAGGAGTTAGTATGATTTCTGGAGCAGGGAAGGGAACATGTCCAGTTAGGCACTCAAACAAGTTCAGCACAAAGACCCTAATTTGAGTATATTGTGCCATCGCTTACTTTTTATGAGTCTAAGGATGCAGCCTTTTTTTGATAATCAGAAGCATATTTACCATGCTTTATATCAGCAGTATCAGTCACATGATTAAATGGCAACTTCAGGAATTTTCTGATTTTACTTTGAAATATTTTGGACATGACACATGAGTGAGTCCATTAAAGCTGGCCTGCCACTCTATGCTTTATCAAGAAACACTGAAAAGGCCATTTAAGTTTTTTTTTTTTTTATTCATTCCCCACATGCTACAGAGGGTTGTTCGGTACGTTACAGTGAAAAAGAAAACAACATCCTCATGGACACCAATGCTGTCAGCACAAACAAGTCTATTTTCCTTGCTTAACCGTGATTTTATTCAGCCTGAGTGTGTCATGTTTCCTATGCTCACAGAGGCAGAAGAGCATCACAGTGGGGGATTCAGGGGTTGGTTACAAAAACACCAGCTTTTGCAGCTACACACAGCAAAGGCCATGTGGTGTATTTGGATAAGCATGCTTTTGTAGGGACATTAAAGAATATCCTGTGACCACCTAGAAGTAGTACAAGCTGCAAACAAAGAAAAGATAAATAAATGTTGAATTCCTCCTAAATAAATATTACATCATTTATAGGTGGGGCACCTTATGGTACATTGATGAATTCACAGCCCTCGGCCATCAAAGATGATTAAGAGAGCATGTATGAGGCTTTTATGTAGTATCCGTCTCAGATTTGCCTTGTGTCCTGAGCAGTAGCTGCAGGTTCGTTATCTCCCAGCCTCATTTTCTTTTGGTTTATTGAAACTAAGGTGAGAAAGTAATTTTAATAGATCAACATTAGCATCTAATATTTCTTCTATGCTGTCAACTAGAGCAGATGGTTGCAAAGAATAGGTCACAAGGGTACTTAGTGGTGCAAGAAGGAGCAGCCAATTAGGCTGACCTCTTCAATCTAGGGCAACAAGTTGTACGTCCAGAAATCCTCCAAAAATTGCAAATACATACTGATAAAACTGACTTCATTAACAGCAATCAAAACTGAATTTCCATTTGAAAATGGATCAGAACACTGTGCCTAGATAAACAGGTTTCATATGGTGAACGTAGCACATTATCTATCAGATATTGATAGCATCATTGAAACTACATTGAAACAGCGGTCGCACTCATACCCACCAGCCAGTAGAGCAACTTGCTCTCAAGCTGTCTGTGCACGATAATATAAAAGGCAAGTTCAAAAAGAAAAGGCTTGCTTTTCTCGACTTTGAACCATCAGTTAATGGGTCACCAGTCCTGCCCAGCACAGAGATGATTTCTATAAGATGTTCTGAGAATACTATTCCATACTGGCCATGCTCCTTACCTAAACACATCAAACATATAATTTGATTCACTACTGAGATTCAGGGGAGATAAAAACCATATCTCTCTATCTAAAATAGGAAGAAACAATTTCAAATTGATGCTAAGATATAAAGACTTTGCTATTGGTGATGTAGTCCATATGGAGTGGAATTTTTCAAGTACATTTGATTATCATAGCGCACATTAAGTTTGTGTAAAATCAGTTTCATCCACATCTGGTGTGCACTTATATCTTAAAAGACATGAAGACATTTTAATTTGAGCGTAATCCATTGCACAATCTTGTATTATATTTAGAAAGCTTTCCCATTTTGATTATTTGAAACAAAAAAAAATATGCTAATATTTAATATTCCACGTATTCAATGTAATATGTCATGTGGCAAAAAAAAGACTTTTTTGCAATTTGACTGCAGTTTTTCTAATGCAGGAAAAAATGAAATACTCAATCTGAGGAGTGCAGTTCAAAGGGTAAGGAATTTTCATTAAAGAAAAATGAAACCTGAAATAGAAGAACAAGCCGCGGCTGCTCTAACTTATCTAATGGTTTCTTGCATTATATAATCTCCAGCAGGGACTCTGTTTATCCCTCCACCTGGGCTTGTCAGCTGAAGGAATTAGGATGCCTCTGTGGTGACCAGCAGCCAGCTGAAAGCATTTGAAGAAGGATCACATGCATCACTTGATCAAGACAGCTCAGGGAAATTTGGCTGCCAGTCCCTTTAACTCTGAAAGATGACATTTCAGTGTTCTGCCTACCACCTGGACATTTATGCCTGCAAACTTCACACTAAGACTGAGATCAATACCTGCCAATTTAAAAATGAGGCTGACTATCTTGGATATTTTTATGAAATGGATGTCGGTTGGTATGGCTGCATTGTCGTAGAATATGATTAACACATCCACCAAAGCATCCCTATGACTGATGGTCCTGTTATATTTGAGGGAAATCCCGCCGCTGCATCACACCCTGTCTGACCCTCTGACATCAAGTACCGTTTGTTGATTTCTCCATAGTTTAAATAGTTTCTTGACGTTTTGTACCATTTAGATTTTTTCTTCAAATCTTTCTAAATGAATGACCGAGTAAGTCTCTACAATGAGAGTCTGTTGTGATATTTCGGGACGAGCTCTGCAAACAAAGGAACCTGTTTGATGATTAATTGGGCTGTGTCATTTTTGCTTGGGACGGCAACAGTAGCTATATACCGTACTATTTCGAGTTAAGCAAGATACAACTTTGCATGTTATTCGTTAACAAATGCCAGCGCAAAGCCCATCTAACTGCTGTTTAAAATATGTAAGCTCTTAGAAATACTTTGTTTTGTCTGAGATGACATCTGAGATTTAGTAAGAATAAAGAAAAATGTGGGAAAATATAGTTCCCAACAGGCTATTACAATAAATGGTTTGTTTTCAGGCGATTGGAGGAGGAAGCGCTCAGCCTAAAGAGGCAGCTGAAAATAGAATAGAGAGATAGAACAGAAAGAATAGAAAAGATCAAACATATTTTTTAGATCTACCTTCCAAGATGGATCTGCAGGTCCTCTTAGCAGAAGCCGCGCGTCAGACTACTCACAGACAGAGCTTCATGAGACCAGTAGAGTCCAGATGTTGCTCACTTTGGGCATGTTTGCCATGCAGCTGTTTGGATCTGTCCTTGGTTCTGAAGTATTGTTTTCATTGGCGAGTCCTGCAAACTCCTCTCGGTGCTCTCCAGCGTGTGCCAATCCCAAACAGCGCACGCCGTCTACGATATGTCCAGAAGCACACTGGGATGGAGAGATTCTACCTGCCGCTGGTTGGAGCTGAATCAAACTGAGAGCAGCCTGCGAACGCGTCACGTTTCGTGAAAAGGTTCCAGTCGTGAGGGGTGGATAAGTGAATTAAATCAACTTCTAAACAAGCATAAATGTTGAGAAATGTTCCTGTAGCACCGTCGCGTCACAAACGTGCCCCTCTCTCTGCTCCTCCACAGCTTTAATGAGTGCGAGGCGACGCGCTGCTTCCTTTAGGAGACCTGACAGATCCGAGATAGGAGCAACTCAAGAATAACATCTCATTTACAAAGGGGAAAACATATGCTGTCAAATGTCACAGATGCACGAGAAAAAGGACAAAAACATCGTCTAAGGTGCATTAAACATCACCTTCATATCCTACTTCAAACTTCTCAGGCGTCTTTTTGATGTGAGGTGTGAGATGCATTCTCGCAGAAGCAGAGCTTACACATTATTTCTCATGATGAATACACACGGGGTGAGAGAAGAGTGATGTATATAACCAGCTAAATTTAGACTGATGAGAAAAAGGACATCAACTTTTTGAAACACACACACACACAGACAGACACACAGACACTGAAGGCTGGCCAGTTCTTCATTCACCTCCATCTCATTAAAACTGAATAATACTTCAGCTGAGTGGAACAGCACACAAACTCAAGAGGCAGCACACATTGAAAAAGTGTTCTCACACACAAACACACACTCAAAACCTTGAACAAAAAGTATACTTGTGAAATACACAATTGTCCGCAAAGACCAGGTTGCTCCACATGAAAATCTGTTCTTTTCATTCAACATAAACATGACGCTAATAAATTTGCTCTTGACACACCTTACTGATTTACTGAAATTGAGTCAGTTTAGTCAGCTGTTCCAATCTTAATCTTTAACTGTAATTAGGGCTGACTAAACAAACATTTCTGAGGCGAACGTCTTCAGTCACCTACAAACTGAGCACTCTTCCCTCATCCAAAATGTTACATCAGCAACATTCCCTCTGCGTAATTACTTGGAAAAAAAGATCTGCGGCACCAGTTTTGTACCTAATTTGTCATCCTGCACACCCAGTTACAGATACATTTGGAAATACATAAAAGTGTATTCTTCATTCAATCAACTTCATTGCAGTTTCATTCTTCCTGTCACCCACACACACAAAACACATCCCTCCGTTTTCAAATGCTTCGTTGAAAAAGGAGGGACTTTTCCTGAGCACAGTGGCAATTAAAATGAGGAGAGGGCGCTACTCCTTGCATAATTTCCACAGCAAACAGAAGGGGAGCAATTTTCTCCTGAAATAGAGATGTAGTTTGCATTGTGACACAGAGTTTAGATGGGAAGATGCCAATTAATGTCACACGAAATTACAGAGGACAAGAGTAAAGTGTGCTAAGCCAGTGGTCAGTGCACGTTGATGTCAACGGTACCATCTTTCAACGTTGATGGGGACTAAACAATCAGTCCAAAATCTACAATTAATTCTATCCATTGGGGGTCTGTAAAAAGAAAAGAAAACAAAAACATCTTATAAGCCTATTTTGTCAGACCAAGCACATGAAATTGTTTAGGCCAGATTTAGGAGGAGCAGCTGCAGCCAGGCCAGTGATGGGGATAGAGGAGGTTTCAATTTCCATATTCAAATATTTATGCATAATAAAGAGGCAGAGATTTGGAGTTACACCTAATATATTCTGGGGGATTACGATGTCATTTTCAAGTTTAAAAAAAAATCTTAATATGCATATCCTTAGTATTTAACTGAAATAATGGACCCAAGAACGGTTAGAATATCAAGAAGACATTTATTAGAACAACTGGAAAGTATTATAAACGCAACATTCTCGAGGCGTGTTGGTTGTGGCAGAGACGGTAGAAGGGGAGTGGGGTGACGGGGTTTCTGGACGGCAGCAAGAAGAATGAATGTTAGTACTGGTGAACTGCAAGATGAACGGGAATTTTCATTTACTTTGGCTTTGGCAGAGTCAGTGTTTACGTACTGGTGCTAAACAACAATCTGGCAATGATGGGAGAGGAGGCCAAGGCTGATACACTTCTGTCTTGATTGAAGGGAATAGATTGCAAGTATAAAGGAAGATCACCAGGGACACAAACACCACAATCAAATTCCATACAGGGAGGAACAGACACAGAGCCACAGATGGCCACAAAAACAGGGAATTTTTTAAACATTCATCCATATGATTTTTCATCTTCATCCATCCAGCTTCCGATTTGAGGTACTGAAAAGATCATTCTGTTTTAATGTAAGCTGGTTAAGTTTCCGTTGATTATGACTATTCCTGGTTCAGTTATTGATACTGAGCACCCTTTAGGCAAAAAGTAGGTGAAAAAGCTTGTCTGTTAAATGTAAACAACATATCAGTTTAGTGCCCACCCCCCCATTCAAATTTATACACAATTTGAATGTATAAAATAAATTATTCTTCGCTCCAAACATATTTCTTCAGTAAGATAGTTTAAAATCTTTATCCCCCTTTTTTATTGATCTCCACATCGCATAATTGAATATTTCTTTTGCCCTTTGGGCACATTAAAGTGCTGAAGTTACTAACATATGTTACTAATTTAACAAATAGTGAAGTAGATGCACTCCCTCTGAAGAGGTTTTGAAATTACAAAGAGAAAAGTTACTTCAGCCCTTACTGTTTATAGCTCATCAATCTAATTTAAATCCTACCTCTGGGAACTTCACCACATACTAAGAGTCATCAGCATTTAGATTAAAAATGTGAACACATCCTATACATCATCTTATTTGCACAGCATTTGTTAGGTCAAAGCGCAGCATTTATCCAATTAGGTATCTGAGGCAACTGGAGAGAGTAAACTGATGACAAAACAATGCTGTGCAAGGCACAGTAGTTCTGTGTGTCTGTGTTTCCAAGCTTTAAGATATAGGCACTAACTTATAGGTTGCTTGTCAATATGAAGAGCTTAGATTTTTATTGGGACTACACTTTTCTTTTCAAAAGTTACACCAGTAGATTTAAATCTGTCATGGAGAAATAAATCACCATGTAAGAACGTGTGGTAGCCGTAGCAATTAGGCCTACATGTGATCTTTTTATTTGACTTTTCCCGTTTCCCTCTGGGTAATATATAGCATTTTGTGCATGTGATTGGCATACAGAACATCAAAGGGAATTATTTCCTCCCACTGAAGATGCTGCTTCCGAACACGTTTGTAGGCAATGGAAAGCCATTTTAACATTTAATAACTTGTCTGGAGATGCATCCCAGATAACTGCAATTCTATTCTTCCTGATCAAACTGAATACTGACGATAGGCACAGGGATCCTTTCACACAGTTGAAAATGTCCTTCATCCAATCGGCATAAGAGGTTTCTTGGATTTCACGTGGACTCCACTGGAATGCTCAGACTCTTCTTCTTGCAGAAGCTGGGATGATAATATATCTGCACCATAATGATGCATATCTTCTAGTCTTTTGTGGAGTATGCTTTCTGCTTTGCAGCCATCTGTCACGGCATCAACATAGAACTGCATAGCAACATAATTGAGCCTAATGGCCAGTTATGCACATCTCTTATATACCATAGTGTTGAAACCAACTTGTTCATTAAGAGGTTTCTTCAGCTTTACTGAATAAAAAACAGTACAGGAGGTTATTACTGCCAGAGGCAATAGCCATAGGCAACAACTGCTTATGATGAATAATTAATTCATGATGTTATAAAAAAGATAAATATTACGACATCAGAACATGAACATAAAATCACATTTTTATTACATTTAATATCTCCATTATTGTGAATTCTCACCATATACTGTATTTAGACAGAAATAACTACTCACACTATGAGTAAGGATGTGGATATCAGTGGCCGTGGTTCAGCAAGTGGTCTTTTAGGTTATGTTCACAGGTTATCAGAGAGGAAAAAAAGAAAAAAAAACCTTTGCAAAACAGAAGAACCCTTGAAGAACTAAAATAGCACAATTCAAGAGCAAAATGAACTAAATAACTGGGATTAGTTGTATAAAGAGAATGTGAGGCAGGGAATCTAAACATCTAAAATCTTTACGCTGTAGCACCCAGCTAATAAGGTTAAGACACACCGATCTAAATACTTCAATGTGGCGCATGAATTAAGACAAAAGGGCCACTTTCTATTTGAGAGATTTCTGCCAAAGAAGTTAACAATGTAACACATATTTTTTTGGGAGGAACAGAAAAAGACATTCATTTACATGGCCTTTATCTCAGTGCATTCTTTAACACCAGCAGCAAACAGGTGCAACAACAGTATAACATGTGGGCTGAAGCAAAAACCATGAACTGAACCTGAATCAGCTGTGTGGGGGCATAAAATACACTAAAAAAAGCAATACTAAGTTGTTGAAAAATATGAAAGTGTGGGAACATGCTCATTCTCCTGCAACATCATGGTAAGACAGAGAGAGAAATATGCCTGCAAGAAGGAGTCTTCCAGATGTGCTCTTCAAGCTGTCATGCAGATGCACAGGAAACAGTGAACCAAGGATAAGCAAGACTTGCAGCAACAAAGCGTCATGTATGTGTGTAAATGCCACGAATGAGGGTCTGGCCCAAAAAAGAAAGAAAGAAGGCGCTTTCTTTGACTAATTAAAGCACGGTGGGGGTCCTCTTCATCTCTGGGAGCATCATATGAAGAGACATAGCTTTTACATTTTGGTGAGTCTGTACCTGAAGTTGCTTTTATTTTAAGTGTTACATGTAACTTTTACCCAGCAGAGGCCATCTTCCAAACGACACAGTGCCTTTTACATGGAGTACTTTATAACTGTGCTTTCACCAATATGCTTGGTTAAGTTTAGGCACCAACATTGTGTTGCTTTAGGTAAAAAAAAAGCATAATGGCTTTGCCTAAGGATAATTTGTTCTTTATTACACTGGGTAATTGTTCATGTTCAGAATATATTTTTCCCCAAACTGAAATGTTACCAAATTTATTAGGAGGCTGAATGAGTTCAACTAAAATCTAAAAGATAACAGCAAGTAGCTCAGACATTTCGTCTTTTGTTCAGAAAATAAAGCATTGTCAGTGGAAAAACCTAAAGAGGAGTTTATTCATGTAAAATGTTTTGACGAACAAATACAAATTTAAACAACAAAAACGTTTCAAGAATGTCAGGCTACCTGAACACTTTCGGATTTGAAATAGGTTGTCTTGCATTGCAGTTTCTCTGGTTAAAACATTGCATAAAATGACAAATTTACCTGTCTTTATATCCTACATGTTCTTTTACTCACAATGACAATGACAAAAACCAAGGTTTTAATAAAGTAATTGTTCAAGCCCAGGCAACCATGATCTGTCAAGCCATGTGTTAGGGCTGTAAAAATCTTTTAATAACTACTAAAATAAAAAAAAGATAAAACACAATGTTGCACATGGTGATATCTTCTGTCGTTCCAGTCAACATAAATGGATCCCTTATCTATCACCCTCTGGTTGTTTGCTTGCACTACAGAGTACCAAATGTATATCAGTGGCCTAAATTGGCACAGAAACACTCTTTTTAGTGCTACCAAAACAGTAAACAGCTTTGCCAGAAAATACATCAACATTTTAAAAATGTAACTATATTTCACATTCATAACTTTTCACAGAAGATGTTGAAAATAGTTTTCAGACCACAAAAAAGCATAAATGGTCACCGGATATGTTCTTTCAAGGCTCATTTCCAACCTAATTTGCTCATATTCAACTAAATTCTGCTGAACTTTCATTCTTCCCCTCCGACGACACCCCACAGCTCCCGAGAGGGAACACTTAGGCTCTCCTGTTTGGAATCTCCATGACGCTGCTCTTTTCTCTCCTCTGGAATGTTACCTGTCTGCTCCTGGTCCAGCTCTTTAAAAGAGGATTCCCTGGAGCGTCTCATTCGGTCGTCTCTTCCTTGATTTTGGCTTGGCACAGAGTGGACAGAGGACCCCGCCACTGATGTCTCCCGGCTGTCTGACAGAAGAACTCCACTCCCTGAGCTGCATTCACTGTTGGAGTCTGCACCTAAAGCAGCGATGGAACAAAGGGAGGGGATGACAGCTGGTGAGAGGACTATTATCAACAAACACCACATTACAAAAGCACCACCGCCCAAAAGGAGATTGGGATTCAACCAAAATCTACACAATGTTGTTTAAGCTAGACATTGATCTTAGTCTAAAATCGTTATTTAATCTTTCACAAGTCTGCCCTTTCGTTAGAGTAGTGATGAACCACACATCATAAAATAAAAGGGTGTCATGTGAAGCTTCCTACAATGGGGTGCAAACGACCTCATTCAAAAGAACGCAAAGAATGAACGCACCTATCCCCCACTTCCTGGCTTATCTTTTTAATGGCAGAGCAGCTACAGCATGTTGTTTGTCACATTTCTGGTTGTTAATGAACTATGAGATAGCAGCTAAAACACCTTCTGCTGCGTCATCAAATCAGACCGGAACACAGGCACTGAGGTGTCGTTAATTACAAACTCACATGAGCTAAAGCTTTTAATTAGACTGGATCACAGAGGTCCTCACTGTTTTTAGTTTGTTCCTTGCAGGATAATAGGATTAGTTTAATATCCACGTATACCCAGCGTGTTGACCTTTAGTCTCTGTGTGGATATACACGTTCCCACACATCTTCTCTCAAAATCAATATCTTAACACCGAGTCAACAGAAGACCTGATGATGAAATAAACAAATGCCAAGAACTGACATTTAGGACTTATAAACCTGTAATTTGACAAACTGTTACTTTTTGAAGTTTTGGTAAAGCATTATGTGTGCACTAAAGAAGATAACAGGCAATAGGTCCAGTCACTGATGGACACTGCAAAAGTGCCCAAACTCGACAAGACAGAAAGACGCGGAAAAAGAGAGGCTGAATATCAGTGTTTCCGAACAGAAGTGAAATATTTGACCATGTAGGTAAAAGGCAGAATATGGGAAAATGGTTAACTGAAACAATTGAAATGTATAGCGTGGAAATCTCAGACAGTTTCTGGCTGGCACACTGGCAGTTTAGTGTGCTGCGCTGCACTCTGACAAATCACAAAAGAAAGGCTGATATTGCCTTGCGACATATCCCCAAAATATAATATTAGAAAGAGAAAATTGACTGTGCCTACCATACCACACTGGGTAGAGAAGAGGTGACACACATTGGGGTTTGATTCAAGAGCAGAATCAAGAGACCTGGAATTAATTGCAATACAACCTACATGGCAGCGTGATGAATTATTTATTCCTGCCTATGCACACACTTGACTATGATGATGTTCAATGACTTTAGTGAAATTGGAGTTCAGGAAAGAGCAGGAAATACAGGAGAGCACAATCTACACCGTGGAATGTCTTCCTGGTTTTCTTTACAAGAATGCGCTAGAATGTACATGAGAAAAACAAAACAAAAACAAATCTGACTCCAGCCACGAGCACTGGATGATTTGTTTATACCCGACTCACATGCATGTGATTAATGGAAGGGAAGAAAAATGAGATAAAACTATTCGAACTGTGGGTGGGTGGGTTTGGTTTGTTGCATTTGCATTTCACTAAAAAAGCTATAGCAGTGACTTCAAGCTCTGGTCTCTCAAAAACTGGATGGCAGCTGATTTGTGAGGGAGACAGAGAAAGATATTTAATGGCTTTAGAAGTAGGATTTAGCATACTGAATATGATTTTATTTGAAAAACAGAGGCACAAATTCAGGCTTTAGGCTACATTATAGTGGATCTTTACACATTGGGGTTTACCCTATGAGGCTCTGAAGCTGAACCAACTTTTCTGAGAACTTTTTCTCTTCTCTGCAGCATATCCTGTGAAACCATTTTTTCTGCAAACTTCCACACATTACATTTATCACAGCAGTTTGCTGCAATACCTTGCAAATGCAGGTTACACCACGGAATTCTGTTACATTCACTTACCAACTAAAACTTCACACTGTGGCTCCTTTCACAGAGCAGATTAAGTAGTCTAGGTGTTCACAATACAGAATGTCATTGCACCCCACATGCATGCCAGGTGTAACAAGACAGAAAATATGTGCTCAAACAATCTCAATAAAAAAACATACTGCAATGATCCTGATAAAAAAAACAAGGCTGTGGATCAGCGGGACTGTTCCGCTGACTTTTTCCAGTGGGAAGGGGCTACACAGATGGTTGCTAGATTTGGAACACAGGGCTAGAAATTAAAATGAATTCAAATGGCCAAACACGAGGAGAAGTTTACTCAAGTCTAAGAGCCACCAAGTTATCTCACTCACACAGAGATGGCTATGAAAGGGCTGCATGGTGAATGAGAGCAGAGTGGCCCAGCTGTATCAAAGGAGCCACTAAAACGGAGTTAAGATGCATATGTAAGCAGCACCGCTTATGTTATATCTTGTTTAAAAAACACTGGTATCATCCGGAGAGTCAAACCAGAAGTGATAGCTCTCAATTGAACTGAACATAAAATTAGCACAAGTAAAAGAAGAAGGAATTTCACCTCGATTATGAACAACGGCTGATGAATTACGACTGATCAAAAATGCAAAACCAATTGTGAATCAGACTGAACTATGCCACGGCTTGACAGGGAAATTGTTAGACTGCTGTCTGGCAGCGTGAGGGGCCATGTGTGCAGAAGCTAGGGGTTGATAAGGTCACCGAGAGAGGATTGGTCTGGGAGAGTGGGTGGTTGAGTTAGAATGTGAGGGGGGATGTCAATAGACTGGAGGAGCTTCCAGGCGTCTGAATGCTCCACTAGCTCACTCTGGCTGAGTTGATCCCAGTGTGACAGGAGCCCAACTATCTGTCACATTATCATTTAAAGACATGGACCTGAATGTCACTTCCACTCTGCACTGTGCCCATGACACACAGAGAGCAAGGATTTGTCAACACGGCTCTTTTTTTTTTTTTCTCCGCTGAGTAATAATGAAAAAAGAGAACAGATAGAAAGAAAAGGAAAAGTGTAAATGCAGAGAGGCACATGTGAGACGTTTCGCAACAAAGTGTGAGCAGATGAAAGACTGCAATTAGTCATTTCAAATCGTTTTCAATCCTATCGTTTTAACCTTTTAGATATTTCTAAAAATAGAATTAAATAAAAAAAGATTTTAAGTTAAAGTTATAGAATCTTTAGGTTTGATTTAAGTGTAACGGCACAATTTTTTTTTTTTTGTATTCATCTGTACATTTAAGGGGAAAAAAGAGAACTGAAAAGCAACTTGACAACAAACCCAACTGCTATTTTACTGACAGATGTGTCCTCTTCATTTCTTCATCAGCTAAAAGGTCTGGAAATGAATGAATTTCATCTGATATGCTAGCGATTGTATACTTGAATATTAAGCATGAGGCTTACCAGTGGCATCACCATGTGCATTATTCCTTTTTGTAGTCTTAGTTGGAGTCTTGTAGTTTTAGTTGGATTAGAACAAGTTACCAAGGCTTAGTCTACATGCCAGATCAACTAAAAGGGAATATTCAGTTAATCCACCCCTGACTGAGCTTCGGGGTTGCACGTTTAAGTGTTTGAAAATCTTCGGAAATTAAAGAGATGTCTATACGGTGTCGTTATAGCAAAACCTTGGTGAGTGGCAGCACAGTCCTACCAGAAGCTGATGTGTTTGGGCATTTCATTAGCACCTAAGAAGATGTCATTAACAGTTTGTTTCTGTAGATCTGCTCATAAACAAAACAGCAGTAGGAGCAGAATGCTGTGTTTCTCGATCCCTCACAAACACCCGCCTCTATGACAGAACCCAGACTGTTAAACACCAGTGCCTTCACATCCATATGAGAATGCTATACCCAATCCTGTCCCAGTACTTGTCTCTGGATCATATGCCAGTGATTAATCTATTGAAATACTGTTTAGCTACTATTATATGTAAGTCAGTAATGTCAGCTTATGATATTCTTTTCTGAAATGAATCTTACAAAAATGATTCACAGTGCATCTATCTCTGAGTGGTTCAGTCAATGTGATGTGATTACCTAACTCCACAGATTTTTCTAAATTCTATGAAGCTGAAAATGGAAAATATATAGCAGCATTAAGCATCTTACTAGCAAATATTTAACTCGGGAGTTAGAGAAAACCTGCCTGAACATAGCAAAAGTCACGCTGGTTGTGTGCTTTTTATTGGCTTTGTAGCTGCACCACATCTGCATTTTGAAAGAGAGGGCTGAACTGTGTCATGTGTTATGAAGAGATGCTGAGCTTGGTTGGAGTTTCAATATGGAAAGCCAATATCTGCCTGTTTTTTTTGTATTTATTCTGAAACAGTGAGTCATTGAAGCTTCTTATTGACCTATGGCAAAACATAAGTATACTCTGTAAAGAGCTGCACTGATCATTCTAAATGTAAAATAATGGCTGTTCTTTCATCCCTCAACATTGTTTGTGCCACTCACTGCCCACAGATCCTAATGTAAATGGTAATCAATCACTAAGATATAATCCCTGGTCTCTGCACGTACTAACTTAATTGATGTTTTCAGTGACAGCAACAGCAGCAACTTTCACATCCTACATATGTTATTTTATCACGATAATTAATAATCACTCAACATCCTATTTCCTTTTGAAGTAACATCCGTGGACTCTTCTAATCCAAAAGACAACTACAAAGAGCAAAAAGGCTCACGTACCTGACACATCTGTGTCACTGTGTGATTCTTCTTCCTCTGACAGCCTTCGTTCTACCTGCCGCACTTCAGGCACGTAAAAATCGCCCTGCCGAGACAGGGGCACCATGAACTGGATCCGACCCTCTCTGTAGATTTCAAGAAAAGGGTGCGCACACAGTCTCCTTTCCTGTGGGAGAAGTTTATAAGCACAAAAAAAGTTCATATTGCAAGAAATGTGTTGCAGCTTTAAATGTTAAACAATTTATTTGATGGATAATATGACTTTCCACAAAATTAAACAAAAAAAAACCGTGGAGACAGGAGTAAATCATAACTCCTTACATCTGCCGGTATATATTGCATACCATCTTACACAACTTTTGTTTTGACTGTGTTGACTGACACTGTCTCAGTAGTTGATGCAAGCAGAAACAAACCCATCATTTTAGATAGTTAACTATACTTCTGTTTTCCCTAATGGAGAAAACACCTGGAAAAAAATAGGAACAAAGACTGCTAATAGAGGAGTATCAGAGGTAATTTAACTGACGCTCCTGTTTAAATGAACAACTTCCACACAACTCAGCGTACGTTAAACAGACAGAGAAGAATGATGTAAGCACATCATGTCGATCATCCCAAAAGTCTCTCTACCGACAATTCTTAACAAAAATGTTCTGATTTAGTATGTGGGAACCTTGCCTGGTTATCCGCAAACTAAATGGAAATCTTTTGTGCTCTCCTCACATGTCTCATGCATGACAACTTGGAACCCTACAATCCATCTCTGTGAATGCTAAGACTCCACATTTCACACAGGCTGCTCGCCTCACTCCTCCAGGAGAGATGTGGGAAGCCTCTCATCCTCCCCTTCGCGTTCATTAACATTTACCTTACCTGCTCCTCTCACCCTTTGAGCTTTGTGAAATGTTGGGTAAAACTGGGAATATTTCAACACTGCATCCATCCCTGAGCACTTGTTATAATTATCATCTTAAATCATGAAAACATTTTTGGAATATAAAATTCTCTTCTCTGGTAAGTGACTAATACACTAATTCACTGGTTTAAACATCACTTTGAATTCAATATGCTCTTTTGTGATAACGGGCAGGCAACGGGAACTTTTACACACATTAAACAGAATAAATCAACTTTTATGATAAAGATCACTGGCTTTAGATCACAGAATTATTCCAGCCATGCATTTTCCACTTAATCATTTACTACACTCTGGAAAAATCATGACAACTTTTTTGACAATTGAATCTTTGTCATTCTTGCTTCTCGACAGTCTCTCTTCCTTCTGCTGATGCTTCAGCTTCAATCAAGTTAAGAGGTCTAACATTGCATGGCTGATAAGCAGGCTTGTAGATTGAACAGGTACACGCAAGACATGTTTTATATAGAGGAGTGCCGACTTCTTCTCAAAGTCTATCATATCATCTCTTTCACCATCTGTCTCGACCCAATTTTGACAGCAGTGACGTTCCTCAGGCGCCAGTCTGCAGGAACAATGTTGTCATTTCCAGCTATTTTATTTTCTTTTTTCTGCAACATGAATTATTGGTACCTTCTTCCCTCAGAAACATCTGGGTCTTTTTGTTGGCTTCCCACATTAGCCAGAATCAGAAGTTAGTGGCAATACATATTATATAAAAGCATCGAGGAGTCTACAGACAAGTTTCCACTTGATCAATAAACAAACAAAAGGGGAAATAAAAATCATTGTTTGTCAAGCAACTAAAAATCTTTAAAACACAACTGATCTCATGATTCTGTGCAGTTAAATCACACAATTTTAATGACTGATTTATTAGTTTTTGTCATTCTATATTCTATATTGGTTTACTAGCAGCTAACCATTTCTCTTAGCGTTTTAGTAAATGTGGTAATGGACATTTTGGTCAGTAGGAACGTGTTCAAACATGTTCAGACGCATGTGGTTACATTTTTCCAAAGTGGCCATTGAGTAAGTTTAGATTTCAGGATAATTGCTACTGAAATGTTTTGCACTATTCTTGAAGCCTAAGAAGTATAAATTAACACCCAGTACTTGCAAATTTATGACCTTGTCTCAGCTTCTTTTCCCTGCAGAGTTGATAAGTTATCAGCTATGAGCTGCAGTGAAAGAGAAAAAAGGTTAACGGTTGGAATGTGCAGTTTAATGGTGACAGATTGTGGTTATAACTGTGCTGATCATTCTGCAAATTTCCCTACCTCATTTCAAATAGATTGCTTTCAATATCATAGGCTGTATGTACAGTATGTGTTCAAAATAAACCCACTGGTACAAAGATGACATTTCCCCCCTCATCTTCAGAACTGCAAAACTCAGAGGTACACTTCCAGCATGAGCACAAACCTCGATGGGCTTAGTTATACATTCATTAATGTATAATGTTAATGGCGTTTTTTTTTTTTTCTGCGAATACGTGTCACTTTGTTAAATTGATCTTAAATTACTAGTTAAAGTGGTTTTGTCCTATAGAGTGAATAGGATACATTACAAAAGAAACTTGAGCTAACAAAAAGAAGAGCTAAAGATGAGTTCAACAAAGCAAAAAGGGTTAGTCTAGAAAAGGTACAAAACAGTCAAATGACACATAAAAGATCAAAAGCACAGAGGCCTTATTTCCCCTAAGAGCCTAAGTAAGACAGAATTGTAATCAGACGGCATTTATCCTCATAATGATAGAAAATATATTAAGAATTAAGTACAACGTTTATTCGTTGATCCTCTTTTACACGTTTATAATAACGACTTGAGTTCACTGGATTGGCATGATCCTGTTCAGAAAATGGTTGGATGGTAGTTCACCATAATATTCGACATAATCAGCTGTTGGTGAATAACTTCTGCTAGTAAAATGTGCCAGCCGAAGCAGCAAATAAAAAAAATATGAGAACACAGACATCAAGGGGGGTCGGTAGAAAACTATTTACAGCCTTGCCCGACCTTTTCTTTCATTTACCCCAAACCCTCACCACTATGGGCCATAATAATGTAAACCTGACAGCTCATTTTGAGGTAACACAGGCAGAACTGAGGCAGCAAAACTGCCAAAGCCAACAGCAACCAAACATAATGACTGCGACAAATGAACCGCGTTTGGCCAAAATAATACACTGTGACTTCAAATTTGACTGATATAGTTAGTTAGAGAACAGAGCATAAATTGAGGGTACAAGAGATGCAACCCTTTCCAATAAGTGACATCTGTTTAGTGTCTTGTTTTGATGGAAGTAAAAAAAAAAACTGTCAGACATAAAGCCAACCAGAGCATCTGCTTTTACAATCTGTCATGTTCCACTTTTTCATGTTCTCTCCATCAGTTTTTGCAGATTTACTAAAGATCAAAAATGATTCATGCTTCGGATGTATTACTTGTTGAAGACTGTTGAAGACAAGCGGCATTTGTACAAATGTTCTCTTCAATAACAACAAAGCAAAAGTGCTCTTCTATATAAAAGGGGGTAATAAGTACTTCTGGCATTTTCAGACCAACAGTGTTGGTCAGACGGAGTGAAGCAGAACATGTTGGATGTTAACCCATTGTGAAATCCAAAATGAATGAAACCAAATGCTACTCATCTACTCTTCAGTATAACCTTTAAATCAGGAATTTTGTTTCCTGAAAATGAGCACAAAGACCTCACGAATTTCAGATGTTTATGTTACTAGGGTTGTGTAGCAATGGATTAGAAGGAGCAGCAGGAAATTCACATGTAATGCTTTTTTATTGCTGCACAATAAACATACTAGAAATATTACAGTATTTCAAGCAATCTGAAGTTGCGATGTTAACCTAAGTTAAGTACCCTTTGATTGAAAGGTCGTAACAGCAGAAACGATTCTCCGTGTTTCAAAAAAATTCATACATTTGAATTCATGATGAAAAGTACAATAAACTACGTGTTACTGTATTGAATACTTTCAAAGTACTCTCTTTGTTCACCCTTGCTCAGTCTATAGCCATTTTTCCACTGTCAGGAGAGTAAAGCAACAACCTGACCCATGAAGCCTAACTATATAATGAGGTCAGTTTCTCTCAGCGATATAAGGAGAAAAGCTGACAGGAAGCTAATAATTAGACAAGCAGAAAAATCACTGAGGCAACGTGTTTGTGGTAATTGGACAGGGATTTGTTGGTGGTGCCCTTATCTATTTGTGTGTCTATTAATCCATTTATCTATTCATGGGACTTTGAGGAGGATAAGAGCTCCTCTGACATTCCAGGTAATTGTCAACAAGTTATGAGAACTGATACTTTAGGGCACAGATATGTGTAATTTGGTTTCTCTGAGCTGAAACCATTATTACATTTAAAAATATAGTCAAAATATGAAAAAGCATGGGAAATTACAATGGCCGGAAGAGCAATAATGAATGTTACTCAGACTAGATTTCTTGAAAACTAAATACCATAAAGAAGGCACAAAGGGACGCTAAATTCTTTAATTTTTCTTGTTATCCTGTAGAAAGCAACTACACATTAGTGAGTTTTCCTTTGATTATCCAATATCGATTCTAAAAAATGTTTGAAAAAGCATTAAAAAGGTAGATGAAAGATTACACTGCTTGTTACCATGGATCTTTCCACATGCCTTTCAGGTATTATTTTAGCTGTTTCTTTCATGGAACTGGATTGTGAAGGTTTTATGACACAAATCTGAATCAAGAAGATTAATCTGAATAATTAGTCAGAAAAAGGATATGTACCCAAAGCAGTTTAATCAGCAAGTTGTATAGTTGAAGGCATTGTTCACCACATCCTTAGGGAATTTTGTTGAGTGTAGATGATGAACATATTGTGCTTGTGTCCTCTATACTCAGTTATTATGAAAATATATACAGTGCAGTACGTACCTTTGACAAAATGAATATAACTTTCTGAAGTATTTTCATAATTCTGAAACATAACTCCAGATATTTACTTTCCATGGTCAGTTTTTTCCACTAGAATTGTCTTTCGTGCTATAATTATATATTTTCATAATCCATTATGAGCAAGAAGTGAAAAACGCAATTAAAAGAATTATATATTTCACTGCGGTTTCTCTTGTGAGCCACAGCTCAATGAGAGAAAAGACTGAATGCATTTCTCCAGCTGAAAGAATTAGTGGGGTTGGGGCTTTTTTTCCCCCAGAGGGGAGATATTCTTTCAAAAGCACTGTGGGATAGCATAACATCCAGAATATACTTAAGCATCAGATGAATGATTCCAACCAACCAAAAAGTGCCATTAACGGCGGGAGGAGATGAAGCAAAGTCAAACTTGACACAAACAAATCATGTGCATGAGCTACCTGTGGTGGCTCTGCAGAGAGACTACCGACTCCCGACGGAACAGGAGCTTCTTTTCCATGATGGGTTTTCGTGAATGAGATTCACTTGTAATTTTATGGTTGGATTTAAGAAAGAGCACACTTTCATTGTGAGGTTCAGATGACAGCTGGGTCCCGACCACAGCTGTATCAAACCTTCTGCAGATGTCATATCAGCAGAAACTTATCCAGTATTAGGGAGAAAAATAATAAACAAACACATTGTAAATTAAAATTGTAATCTATTATAATATAAATTAAGGGTCACCACTCACCGTTATAAAGGAAGATACTTTGTGGACAAAGAGGTAGGCATGTGCCTTTGTAAAAGTACTGAAAAAGCCTCTGACTGAAGACATTTGGACCGTTTCATCAATATTCTGTCAGGTTGCACATTGTTGTCCACTATATTTAGCTATTTGCATGGTATTAGTTAAGAGGCTGCGGGACAATCTGCACAGAGCATCTTTTTAGATTCATTTGTAAGAGCTTTTCACAGTTTGAAAATCCATATTGTGTTCCAGACAGCTGAGAGCAGGTTTGCCTGCAAATAAACTCTTCTGATGCCGTTTGTGAGATGACTCGATTATGCTAAAATTGTACGATAGCAAGGCTAAATTTGGTCTAACGAGATAAATGATCAGGTTTCCTCGAGAAATCGGTTCTATTAGTTTTTCTCAAGCAAATGACACAAAAGATTGTGAAAGCTTGTAGACTTGTGTAAGAAGTTACTTTCATCATACAATAATTCTGCTATGAGAGTTGTGGAGAAACCACGCCATGCATGTGCGTGCCATTCTGATTGTTTAGTAAATGTCTCTCGACCACAAACAGAGGCGTATGTGGGCATAGATAAGCAACTGACCTGCTGTGCTTCAGCCAGTAGCTGCCCCTCAGGCAATCCAGATATTTGAAGCGACAGAAAAAAAAAACACCACTTGGCTGAACTAACGAGAATGTAAAAAACTATTATTGAGAAAGCAAGTCGTGGCAACAAAGATTTTTTTTTAATTATCTGGGCAAAACATTCACCTTTTGTTGTGTATGAAATAGGATTTAAATTGGTAATGTGCATTATTGAATTAGCTGTTCTAAACTATCATTTGTCCATCAGTATCTTATGCTTTGTCAGAAAACCGTTAACATAATTCCACACCCACACAATTCTATGTATTATATCTTAGTTTACCCTATAGCATGTTTCAATATGTCAATTGCCACCTAACACAAAAGTGTACGAAATTTATGTTTTGTAAATAGAAGTTTTGGTTGTTATTACTATGGATTAAATGGTAATACCTGTCAAATGCCAAAAAGTACCTGTGCTTCCGAAAAAAAATGGTGCATGGTCGACATGCCAGGTGTGCTTTTGACAGATCAAAGGATTGTGCGGATGTGACTTTAATCCTGGATTCAGAAGACATTTCACAAGCTTGATCTCGGTTGTAAAACCGCTTCACTGTCGTCACTCACCGCTTATTTTCATGGTAGCTGCACTGATAATTTTTTAAGACAGTCTGACAAGCAAATAGATACCAAAACACAACAAGATAATAAATCTAGTCATCAAATATAACTATAAATTCACTACAATGGTAAGGGACAAATACAGAGATTAGCAACATAATACAATCCACAAGAGACACTGAATAAGTGGACAAGATGTCAAGCCAAGCCATTCGATGGTTTTTAAAGAGCACCCTACTGTGGTCGATATGTAGTCTTTTTGTCAGACCTAAAGCTATAACTCAAAAGACTTGTCATTTACAACTGTGTTCTAAGCAGAAGGGGAGTCGCCTCTCCACAAGCAGTGGACAGAGAGAAAAAAAAAGGGTTTCCACAGAATTCTGTGCTTTCCCGGTAACAGTGATAAGAACCCAACTGTTCTTCTCCGATAGTGTGAAGGAGAGAAATGCTGCTCATATATAAGCACAAAGTAACATGAATGTAAAGCGTGGAACTACTTAAAGAAACTGAGTGAAATTTTTGTTTAGAAAATAGACTATTGCTTAAGCATCCACCAGGTTGGCATAATATTTTGCTGGAAAGACTTGTGATGTCATAATAACTAATCTTTATGCTCACTCATTTCCAGCTCAGGCTTCACAGCTGACCTCTGCAGCACAAAGTTGTTTTTAAAAGAACACTCTGAAGACAGTCCCAATAGAATAAACCAACACAATTCATTTTTTGCTGCTTCTGACCATCTGAAAGAGGCAAAGATGAGAGTGACTCCAAATCCCAGAGGGCATCACATGTTCTGTACCTTAGAGAAAAACAGCGAGTCTCTGGCAGACTAAATGTAGAGAATTTAAAGAAAAGACCATAGATAGAGAAGGAAAAACAGATTTTCATCAGGGAAAACGGTCCAAAAGATAAATAAAAGCAGCTGATTCTACAGATATAGAGGCTGGCATGTATATTGACTGTTTATTTCACAAAGATGACGAAAAATACCTGTATTCAACTCGTTTCTATTTAACCATTTGAAAAGTTAAAGCTAAAAACAAATTAATTACACCTACCCACCGACTGTAATGACAAAACTGATATAACCGGTAAATGAACTTTTTCTGCTGTCACTGTCCATACGCGTCTCAGTGTTTATGTGGGTGTGAACACATTAAATATTCACGCACATGCCACAAAGCCAAGAGGGCTTTCATATGTTGAGGCAATGAGCCGGCAAGATCATTTGAGTTGCAGCATATTGTTGTTTGGTGTATGATTTACTTTGATCTTCTTTTCAGGGTTATGATAAAACTTAAGTATTATAACATTTGACACATAAATAGCTTTAGCAACTTACAATTAAAAACAACAAAATAGCATCACTGCTGCTCTTCTAATAACATTATCACAACATGAACTCTTTTCATAGGTTAAAACATTTTTCCATCTTTCCCAAATAAAACTTTTTTTCCAAGTGCTTTTATTTTACTGTTAGTTTGAGAAATTAGCTACTCAGGACACAACTGTCTTGTTTTCATTAAAAATAAAATAATCAATCTAAACTAAACCTCAAACTCAAAAAGAATGCACATGCCTCTTTAGTATGTTGGAATAGGAAGAAAAAAAAAGATGCTACTCTCCAGAATAAAAGCTCACCAGCTTGTTTGTCTTTTAGTGGACAGATGTATATTCCAGTGAGTCTGTACTGGGTTTGGTTTTGTCAAATGGTTTTTATTTAAAGGAGGGGAAAAGCCTACATATGGAAATCTGTAGGTGGCTGTGTCAAATGTGTGTGTTTGGCTGTAATGGATACAAAACTATAAGACTTAAACATGTGCATGTAGGAGAAAAACGTTAAACTGAATATCTTCCTGTCATTTTTTGTGTTCATTAGTATTAGTATTATCAATTTCAGAATTCCAGAGCATGGATTTGTTTGTTATCCTCATCAGTAAAGAAGATGATGCAGAGTCTTAGTAACCAACCCGGGCAATTTCCTGATGGCGAGGATCCCAAATCAACCATCTATCCATCTATCTATAAGCCAAATCCAGTGCAAGTTATGAGTAAAGAGAGAGAGTATTTCACCATTTCTGATGCCTCAGCTTTCTGATTGGTTGACAAAAAATATTGTAGTTACATTATCTCGCCAATGGTGGAGAAAAGAAAATCCCTATTCAACTCCACATGGATCATAGTAGACTGATAAATAGTAAAGAGCAGGAACTGGTACACTGCCAACCCCTTCAATTAGGCTGCTACATAATTTCTGCCCTGTCTGACCTACGGCGACATTTAAGTTCATTATTTTCATAGTAATTACTTAGACATTTGCAGTGCGGGGTACTAAGCTAGCTTTACTGATAAGACATAAAAGGCTTGGTTTTAAGTAGAGACGAGTAAGCAAGTCCTTAATTCGAAACGGTCATTATAGGTCATTTGTTCATGCCCTTCAACGTGATTCATAAAGCACCACGACAGGAAGAAAAAGGAAAAACAACACATTCTACTGCTATGATAATCTGTCTCCGCAAACAAAGCAGAAAGCAGTTGCAAGTCTTTTGTTGAAGACGCCTTAAAGGCTGCATAAGGAGGGAGGTGGATGTCACAGGTTAGTGACATGTCAAACACTCAGCCAGGAACTAAAGAACAACTTCCTGTACCACTGTTCTTTTTGTAATTAGGCTATGAAAATAACATTACTTCAACAGTGTTAAAACCTTATTTTACGTTACCTTCACCGGCGTCTTAACGGCTGCTTTGATTAAATGTAAACACATCATGTCACTAGAAAACTTTGTCATTTTCTGGTTGACATTAGGAAACGACTTAGGTAGGGATTGGAAAATTATTTAGGTTTTGGTCAAAAAGATTTTTGCCCCTCTCGTAAACACCATCTTTGCCCTTCAAATGCAGCACCTCCGCTGATCAAGAGAGGTAGGTGTTCTTTTAAAATAATTCTCTGCCTCATCTGCCAGCATGAATAAATGCATAGAATAGAATGAATCATATTCAGCTTTAATCCTTTCGGGTAACAATGCCGTGTAAGCTCTCAAAGATAATCAGAGCCCCCATTCAGTGGATTACCTTTGTGTAATGATGGTGAAGTCTCGAAAGAAATATGGTCCCGCAAATCAATCCCCTCGAAATATTGATGTAAAAAAAATTATTCAATTCACTTGACTGTATGCTTCAATGATACAGACGTCCTGCACGGACTACACATCTGTCTATTACTATTCAGTCACAACTATGAACTTTTCCTGTGTTTCCCTAACATTTATGTAGCAAAATGTAGTAAATCAAACATTTTGTGGGACTTTTACAGAAACTAAAAGGTACATTTCATCCACCATGTGGTGACCTGCAAAACCATCACATGGCTGACCATGTGTTCTGTACAAATTGGGCATTTCACAATATCTAGCAAACAATATCATGCAATGCAGCCGTCCCACTCTTGATGCTAACAATAGACAATTACCCTTATAATTGTGCCCATTTTCTTGCCCATTTTGGGCTCATTGTTATTATAATACTCCTCTAATATGTCTCAAACATGGTGTAGCTCCTCTCCTCCCCTGACTGTAAAACAGATTTTCAAAATGAAAACTAACTTGTGCTACATTTCAGACTTCAGCTGATTGTTCCACATTTTTAAGTTCCTTGTTTATGAAGTATTTACATAGGAGAATAACACCAATGGGGAATCGGTGTTCATTAAGCCAAATTGCAAATAATAATGAATATTGAAGTGCTGACGATAAAATAACATTGCTATGTGCTGCTGTAAGTGGGTAGAACGTTCAAAGTCGAGTGTGCATATGGTTGTGCTGTAAGATTTAGTTTTGGTCCTGTGGAGAGATATTTGAGTAACAGCATTTACTTATCCAAAAACAGCAACATGATGTCCATAGCTTTAAGATGTGCTGCAGTGCTTCTGGTGTTTACTTTATTATGAAGAAACACTGATAAATAACTGGGGCAGAGCCTGATTTCAAAGCAACAATAATGTATCAACAGTTGTTTGCCCTCATCCTCAAGCCACAGTCTGATAGAGGAAATGGTGGATGAGTGTGCTGATTAGTGCTTTTTTATGTACAGGACAATTACTAATGGTACAAAGGCTGGGAAGCATATGCTTCTAAAAAAAAATCTAAGTATTGTGGTCATTTCACCCATGCATATAGGAATACACCTGATTTTGTTTAAAATAATCAAAACAGTAATACACAAAAAATGACACATGCTTACATTTGTATTCATTAAAGGTTTTCAAATTTTAAGAAAAAAAACACCTTGTTTTCAAATGTTGAGGTAAAATAAATCACTCAGAAAGTAATGTAATAACTAACTGATGGTTTATATTAACAGCAGCCCTCTGTGGCTGCAGGGACACGTTTTTTTCCTACAGATAACACAACCATGTCCTCTATCTTCCTACCAAAGGACACAGCAATTTTTCTGAACAAAGGAAAAACAGAAATTGGAAAATGGAACCACCTGTTTCCTACAGCGATGAAAATATGTAACTTAACAGATGAGTGTGATATTCTAGTTCATGTTTCATGAAAGCACTTTTGACTTGATACCCTGTATTTCTTTAAGATTACATTTGCATTTCGCTGCTTTCTTATGGAAAACTAGTTTTTCAGCCTAAAAATTGGAATGATTGAGCACCTCAGAGATTGTCACCCTTCTGAAGATTTCTGCAAAGATTTTTTGCCCAGTATCTTTTAAATAGGCCTCCAAGAAGCCAATCCTATGTTCCAAAGGGATTTCTGCTTCCTTGACCACATATTAATGTACTGTTGAAATATTATTGAGGGGTGCAAATATTTGTATTTGAGGTATAATTAATTATTCAGTTTTTTCACATCTGTGGATGATCATTTTTCTTAATATACTTGTACATTTAGTTAATGTATTCATGTACATTCACAAAGTGATTAAATGCTTAAAAAGGGGCTTCAGGCCTGAATGAGGTATTTTTCAATCAGATGTTCCATGTATTTTGAAACTAAATTAAAAGTGCGGGGGAAAAAAGCTTTTTTGTCTGAAAAATACTCTTTAGTTATTTAATTAAAACACCTCGTGTGTGACTCAAGAGGCACTGCAGTGCCAACATTTGCATTTAGCACAGAACGTGTAATTCTGGCAGTTCGGGCGACAGTTTCTTGTACAGTTGGTAGTGTGTTAATTACAGCAATCTGGAAGATTAAAGGATACCACTCCATGAGAGGCAGATAACTTTCCTTCCCATCCTCAGCTCTTCTTGACTCCAATGACTTTCCTTTCATTTCCTTTCCCAACATTAATTCCCAGTATTAACTATGTGTTGCTTTGTCAGACAGCTAGTTTGAATAGTGATTACTCGACAGTACAGCAGACTTGTCAGAGTCTGACTGCTTTACATAAAGCACAGGATAATGGAGCATAGGATCTCCACAACCTTATTATGGTCTTTCAATTCAACAAGCTGAAGTGGAAAAATTGTTCAGAGGGTCTGAAGACATAATGAGAGACAGTAGTCGCTGTCAGGATGAAGTACCCAGGTGTCACTCAAGCAACAAGAGTTTTTACAAAGACTTGTTCCACCCTGACAAATGACCGAGGACTATCTGGAAGTCACTGAGCTGAATAGAGCGGTTAGCCCTTAAGCCTCCTTTTTATCTTTTTCATTTTCTTTGGCTCTTATACCAAGGCCCCAGAACTACTCACCTTGGTGAGATGCCCCCATCCTGTTGCCAGACTCATACTTGAATAGTTAGAAATTGCCTCTTGAATTGCTTTTCCGAAAATCCCTCAAGAGGACACTGAAGCTAATTTGTTTAATATGCATGTCTATCTCAGCAAAGGACACTGCAAAGTTTTTAGAATATATTAGCTTGTAGAGAACATGTGTTTGGGCGTGCATGGTTTTTCTCTTCTCTATTTTCTTTTCTCTTCTTTTATAGAGCTGAGACATAATCACAGATGGAGTCCAATAACCACAACAGCAATATCTGCAATTTGCGAGAGATGTCGGGACTTGGCTTTGGTGAAACATCCAATCTAAGAAATGTCAGCAGGCACCTCAGCTCTTGATGTGAAAGTATTTCCAGGTTGAATGGTAGTTGCACTTTTATCCTGATCGTCTGCTTTTTCTCCTGACAGATTGGGACTTTGTCATCTTTTGGCAAGCAGCAGCCATAAAGACACAACATATGTGTTGCTTTTCTTTCCGTTTAAGGTCATTTGCGACACCGTACTGCTTCCCCACATCTGTTATTCGTGGAAGTTTTCCAGTCACTTAATTTGCCATATGTTGCTACTGCCTCAACATTCCAAGGAGGACGGCAAAGCAAACACTTAACACAACATAATCACAGATTATTAACAATAAAACAGGCAGCATACTTCTTTTTGGCACCGCTCAATGTGTCGCATCCCAGCCGACTGATGACATGGCTACAGGCTCAAGGCATTTCAGCCCATTTCTGTCCCGTGTATAAAAATAACTAGCCCTCCTAAATTGCAATCGCACCCTACTTGCCTGATCTTAATTCAGAGCGACAGCACAATGGTGAATAAAGTTTAAATAAATCAGATCAATCATATGTAGATATGACATTTAACACCAACAGTAAATTCCCAGCTGCTGGTGGATGAAAGTCATGTTTGAGTGTTTGACGAGCAAACTCCACAGAGGCTCCTGAGGGAAGGGCTGGCTCGAAGGGTCGTGATGCAACGCGCTGGATAAGAGGGGACCATTGACTTAGCATATTAATATAGGTAATTGGTTAAAAATAAAACTGCTGCTTCGAAACAAAACAATATTCTGTTCTGCTGTGAAAATATCCGAGGATGGATTTACATGGCTTAGTGCCGAACAAATGAATCGCACAACAAAAAGTTTAGTAAGACAAATACATATGGGAATCAAAGTCTTTTTGAAAAGCTGCTCACATATCCCGACTCGTCTGCTCTAAATGGGGAGAAGCACTTGATTACAGGATAGGAGTGGATAGCTATAATTTGTAATAAAAATGTGAGGCTTAGGATTTAAGGACATTTGTGTATAATATGGGTAGAGCATAGAGAGGGAAAATAGCACAAATGCGTTTCAGACATGGGCCTTTTAGGGGCTACTTTCTCTGTTAAGAATCTTACAGATTTTATGGTATTAAATTCTGATATTCCTACAATTGCTCCGTTACCAAAACTAGTCAAATTTGGTAAAGTCAACAGTGTCGCTTTGATATAAATCTGAAAGTGTCTGGTAACCATTTTGTTGATTCAGAATGCAACGAAACTCCTTTGATTTTTTTTATTTTACTTGATATCAGATGATAGCATTCAGATTCAGTCTGTTCAATTCCACTTCAGGAGTCTGCAGTTAAATTGATTTCCGATTTGATTCAACATTGATTAGAAACTTTCAGTTCCAGCACAAATTATGTTCAGAATCAGAGATTTTCATTGAATAAATTCTCTAAATAATTAAATACATTAACAAGATATGTGTTTTACCACAGAGCAAAGTCTCAGTGTTGATGCTTCTGACGTGTTTCCACTTTCCTCACTGGCATCACAACGTATACATATACATATTAACATGAACAATTATACTAATAAAAAACTACATAAACGAGAGTATTTTATCAGTCAATGGAGGTTTTCATTTTAATTTGCTTTGAACTGACAAAATCTAGTTTTCAAAAATTCTGCAATGTTTTTTGATGATCTGTAGTTAATAAAGAAGTTTGAGGATTTTTTTTAAAGCTCCATAAAACATTCCAAACCCTCAGATTTAAAACAAAAAACAGACCAGATTTTAAGAAGAATACAACTTTTGATTCAAATCCTGTCTTCCTTGTATGAATCTTGTTCCCACTGACAGGAATACACACATGTGAAAACAAAGACCCTTCCTCTTGATGATAAGGTTTTCTGACATTTGTAATCTTTCCTAAACATCCTCCAGCCTGAGACAGCCTTCATGACTTTTTCCAGTATTCCAACCCAATAACCTTTTCTGACCTTTTTGAATGGACATCCTTGTTAGCTAAATGTCTGCATGTTTAACAGACCCCTGCGGAAAAGCGTCTGTCCTCTTCTTCAATTAAATCTCATCCCAGCCGATGACAAGAATGAGGATTGCAACAGGCAGCGCCACCCGCACCAAAACTGTGTCCCGATTCTCTGCTGGGCAAAGGAGGCCTTGATGCGCTTTTTGCATGTCAGTTTCTAAAAAAAAAAATGCTTTACATTCAGCTCAGAACCTCAGAGCTGGCAAGAAACTTGAGTGCCCTCAAGCAAACAAATGTCCCATCATCTGCCTTTCACAAACCTTTAGATCGCTGTGAATGTCAGCGATATTATCCTCCCCCTTCGGCCCCCATCCCTGTCTGCCGGCCTGGGCACCACACTTAAACCAAATCTCAAGATGCCGAGGTGTCTGTGATGTAGCCCACCGCTAAAAAGTCAAGGCAGAGAAAAAAAAAACTGTGGCCAATCAATGTTCTGACAAGGCAAATATCAGGCCTGGCCATGGGGCAGCAATTCAAAGTGTCTAACAGACAGGAATCATTCTGCCATGACAAGCCTGCCGTGCTAAATGCTGATGAGCCTGTTTGAAAAGGTCTCACCACATGGGATATATGTCAGATGTCAACCGAATACTTAATTCACAGAAAGAAACCCACTGAAAACCTATTCTATTCGTCCGCTTCTCTTAGAGACGGAGCAGTTGGCTCTACCTGACCAAAAAAGAAAACTGAAATAATGTTAGTCATGAACATCACATTGGGCTAACTTTAACCAAGATTACACTTTTTTTGGGACACATTTGTTAATGCTTTTACCTTTAGTTTTAATGACCATTGCAAGTTATATTGTAAATTTGCTGGAATTTGATTTCAACATTCGAGCAATGTTGAGGAATAAGGCGAGATTTCAACCACGTTTCTTTAAAAAAGATGATAGATGAAGGTTTTAATCATGTCTTGAGGAGATCTTTACTCAGCAGCTATTTTCAGCAATGTTTGATTTCTTGAGGCAAACACATTTTGACACTTCTGAACGAGAGTAAGACATTTCCTTTGACCACAGGATGCATCCTCCAACGCGTTTTTTTCTTGGCAGTGACAAGCAGTTTGGGTTAAATAACCCGCTGACAGCTGAGACGTTAATCAGTGTGGGACTTTTTGAATGGGACACTCTTAACTATTTTCTTATTAAATCCAGAAGTTCATTCATTGTTTCATTTATTTTCAGGCAGCACTCACATTGAATAAAACTAACAGCTGTTCCAAAACTCATTTTCAAAAACAACAATAAGACTTTTATTGCCCCCCGTTTCAAGTTGCCAACCTTCCCTCTTACAATCAACTCACACTGTAGTTGATGCATCAGTTGATACGTTAAAACCCATGTAAGCACATTTTAGGAGGATAAATCCATACCGAGGGGCTACGTAATACAAGAAAATTCATTCTATCAGAGAGATGAACGTAACAGTCACAGCGAGAGGCAACAATGAATTTCAATATGAGTTTTTCCAACTAAATTGATTTGTGGTATAGAGGGTGATTTCAAACCACAGGAAATGACAATCCTGCTGGAATGGCATGCCAGGTAACACAGCTGCATTTACTCTGTAGTGCAGACTAAAAGTCTAAGTGCTTGACCAGTAGATTGTTTTTTTATGACAATCTTTTTCCAACCAAAAGAACTCTATTTGAAATAAAGCGTTTCCAAGCAGGTTTCATAGATTTTGCAAAGTTATGTTGCCTAATGTTAAAAATCTCTGAAACAAAAACATTCCGCCTCACACTCCATTGAGAAAAGAAATATATTTGCATAATCTTTTTAATGGTGATAATATTCACAGTATTTCACCTTTAACGACAGAAGACTAAGGGATGCATTACATCACCAAAGTATAGCTATTATATTTATACCCAATTTAAACACTATCTGTATTTATGTTACTCTATAACAGGTTAACATGATGAATATTCCTATTATATGAGGCTCTGCAACTATAACTAATATGACCTTTAAGACAGGCTAAGTACCACTGGAGTAGATCCAAGTTTAAACAGTAATCAGGCAGATGGCAGAGTCAGCCAGACAGGACACACAAACACACTTGTGCAGCCGAGGAAGCGAGATAACCTGCAGAGCCGCCACCTGTTTCAGGACACTTCACAATTTCACCATATTCAAAGAAGCCCTTGTTCATTACGCGGACTTACATTCCCATCATTCCTTAAGAAGCACTCAGAGTGATCATTCAGATAGAGCCTAAAATTGTCATTTTTCCTTCTGTCTTCTGTGTGTTCAGTCTGAATTTGTCCCCATCTCTCACAAACAATAAATCCCTCCCTGCTGCACCATCTAACTCTGGTTTCCAAGCCCCCAGACGAAGCTGCAAAGGAGGCCTGAGGAAGTGTGATGAAAGCATTTGACATGCTCAACTTCTTATAAAACGCATCTCCATCTTGTCCTGACTGAACAGTGTGACTCAGATATGCTGCTGGTGATCGTGGGGTTCCATATTAATTTACTTGCAACTGATTCACATAAGGCGACCATTGGACTTTGTAAAGACTTATTCTACTGGCCAAAGAGACACAAATACGTTTGCTTTACTTTTCTTTCTTTCACAAAAATAATGATACAAAGGATCTTTCGTAAATCTAAAATACGCCAAGTCTAAGCTTAAGCTTAATACCTTTAGCAGTTATCGCATTGATCTTTCAACATATCGTCCTGAATAAAGCGTTTAACGTATTTTACCATTGGAATCAACAACACATTCATATAAAAAAATTCATATTGGACAAACATTCCTTATTAAATGCTGAATTTAAAAATCACAAACCACTAAATACCTTGATGTAGTGCTCTAGCCGTGGGTAGACTCTTCTCACTCTGAGGAGGTTGGAGAAAAACATCTTTTGAGGGAATGAGGTAGTGACCACGTGTGTGACTTGGGGTAAGGAAAAGACATTAAATCCTGATGCCTTGTAGCGCCTCAGAAGTTCTTCATTGACCTCATTTTCTCCCTCACTCAGAATACTGCCAGCAGCATAACGACATGGTTCACAAACCTAAAAAGAAGGAAATGAACTTCTACGTTAGGCTGTTTGATACCACAGAACATGTAAACAATTCACCGCATATGTAGAAATAAATCACATCGCAGAGGAGCAGACCAGAGCTGCGCAATAACCGGGTAGATGTAATGATCACGCAATGTTTATTAAACTGTCAGGCTTATTTACAAGAAATAATGTTCCTGCTCAGGTAGACCACAGTCCTTTAAGAGGACTTTTTATCTAGTTTACTTGCCCCGGCTGTTCACCAAAGCACTGCTAGGCGAGTGTATCAGTGTGAAATTTATGAGATCAGAAACAGGTTTTTGTTGTCCCTGCAGAGATTTGTTTACAGAATGTGGAGATGTATTGTGCCTAACCTGGGAATCTACATCTAAGTATGGAATCAAATCTTCAGTCATCAGACTTCAGTGAAATGGTTTAAATCCCTGTCTTGTTCATTACATTTCAGCAGGGTGATTTGTCATGTTTGAAAAAAAATCTTCTGAACTTGTGCGCTCAGTCTAGCAAGCCTTTTCAAATTCTATTGCAAATTCTATTTTCTAATGATTTGAAAACCCAAACGGTCTCAAATCTGACACCAGTGAATGATAACACTCCATAAGTGTTATCTGACCATTTCAGGGGGTCCTGACCCATCGCCAGCACAGATGTCCCCGTAAACTATTCTTGTGCTGCCGTCATCACTGCCTCTGCAGTGTCTTTCAGAACCGTTTTTTACTAACAAGACTTGTCAAAATGTATAGGCCGTGCAGAGGGCTGTCCATCAATGATGGTTCCTCCAAAGCTCCCCTGGCTCCCAGCTGCCTGACCCACTCACTTAGCAGGTCATCACTGCAGGCCCTTTTCCTGATGTACTCCTGGATATTTGTCGTTTCCTCCTGGATTGGGGCTCCAACGCTCACTAAGCCTCAGCCTGCCTCTTCCCACTTAGTGTGCATTCTCAAGCGCTGAACCTTCCATGCGTTGCGAGGAGCTACCTTGCCTTGATAGCGATGGCTTCCACCTCATCCTAAGTTATTATGGCAGCAAGATTTCTAATGACTGGAAAGGGTGAATGTGTTGGTGGCTCAGACTTCCTCCCATGCAGCTTACTCTTACGTGCCTTAGTCTTTGTGATTATGAGAGAGCCGAAGTAAGAGGAAATTTGCTCATTAATGTTAGCTTCCTTTGAACCTTTTGGCAGCACAGCTGTTTTTGCAATTTCTTCCTTTTGAGAACCCTGGTAGCCATTAAAAAGAAAAGGGAGACACTTTTTACAAATGAACCCTCCACTAACATCTTACTGTGCTAGGATGAGTACCACAGAGGGCTCACATCAGATTTACTTTTTTTTTTTTTAAAGCAGGGACTATCTAATTTGTTCACAAACCTATCAAAGCAGTGCTCCCAGGCAGTGTCAGTGTTTCTGAGGAGGACTCTGTATTTGCCACGATGACAGAGCAGTGGTGGCAGGACACTTAGCAGCAGATGCTAATTTGTCGCACCAGAAAAGGACAACCTGCATGCTTTTGGTGAAATAAATGTTTTTTGTTTGTTCTGAGCCACTGAAAAACAGGAATCCTAGTCTCAATATTAACAAGCAAACAAGACATCTTGTATTGTGGGCTGTTTTGGGAGTTTAAATATAAATACAGGGGCCTAACCACAGTCAGACTTCTAATAAATTTACCACCCAACATCAAGAGCACTGTGAACAGTTGCAAACAAAAGCTATTGTTTCAGACTATTATCTTTAATGGCTTGGCTATGTTGTCAAGTAATACAAAGGCAGCACTAATAAAACCAACTGGCTTGGTTATAATTAGTGAGTTTCGCTGAGTTGTGGATGTACAAATTATTGGTCCACATAAATGAAGATACTGAATCATTATCTATCCACAGGTCTAAATAAACACTATTCACTATCACTATATTCAAGAGAGTAAGTGCTGTTTTCAATGAAGCCGTCAGGAATAAAGACAACACAGCTACGCATTTGTTTGAGAAAATAAATACACAAAACAGAAAGTCTATTTGAGAAATGTATTAAATTGCCAATTAATCATTTCACTGATATCACTGAAAATACCAGCATCATGAAACATTTCAGATGAGATTATTTCTATGCCGTGATTGTTTTAGGGCTCATACCGTCACATCTGAGTCAACTGGATTTATTAGGCTCTAAATAGGCATTTTCACCATGGAACAAACACCACAAACGCAGGTCTCTGCCTTTGTTTTGCGTGTCTAGGTGCACTCATTACAACACAAGCATGATGTCTTTTGATCTTTCGGCAAAAGACTGACAGCTCATCTAGCAACAAGAGTAAAATTCTATGTGAAGGAACCTTGTTCTCTGCGTCTCATTTGCAACTGCAGCCGAACCGGCTTTGCCGAGGCACAAAAACAAAAAGTGCAAAGAACCTGAACTTATTCTCACAATGCATTCAGAATCCGAGCTCAGATTCTGTGTGGTTTACATTTTTAATGTTTTAGCATGACTTTCTGAAAGGAAGAGAGCTAGAAAGATTTGATCATTTTGTCCAAAAGACCAGCAATCGACTGACACGCTTCCTGTGCGGCCCCTCGCCCCCTCCCCACATCTCCCATCACACCGTGACACCACGAACACTGGCTCCTGAAGATGGGCAAACACATGTTGTCTTAGCTTTTTATTCAGACCATCTTTCTCAGGGTCTGTAAACCCTGACCTCAATCACTTACTTGAAGCATGGAGTTACCATCTGATCTACCCCCCATCGCCTTTCTCTAATGTTTGCTGGACTTGAGAACTGGACAGCTGAGGACCAGAGGTGAAGTGGGCACACTGGGTCACAGAAAGCCCTCGGCTTTGAAGTTGTAAAGAGGCTTGTGGAGGAGAAGGCTTTAGCAAATGGAGCCTGTGTTCTAACCGTGAAGGGGCGGACAGATCTGCTCTAGCCCAGTGTCCATGGCAACCGTCTCAAGACCAACTCAAGTTCTCGTTTAGGTCTTTTGTTTCTCCAGAGGAAGTGGTAAAAGGAGGTAAAAGTGAGAAAGCTTTGAACAAAGGATGAGACTAGCCATGCGCACTTATCCTCATCAGTAGGACTTTTGAAAAATTCTTCCCATTGCAAATATCAGTGGACAGTGTCTCTCTATTTAGACTGCAAATACCAATGCGCCTTTGTGAGAGCACTCTCTGGGGCTCCTGATGCAGCCACTGAATGCCATCCCGAGGCTGGGACGCTAATGAGCTGAGATCATTACGCCAATTATTCTAACTTAGATCAGGATTTGGCTGTAACCGTGCAGAAGAACCACAACTCACTGCTGGTATAATTGCTGGCTAGAGAAAAAGAGGGTGAGCATAACAAGAGGGTTTTGCAGCAGAGCTCAGAGGAGCCCGTCCCTAAACTCTGGTTACATTCCACCAGGCTGCCAGAGCAGGTTTAAGGGGTATCGGTAAAGTCAAAACTGTCAACAGCTGATACAAAGCTACTTGCAGATTTTAGCAAAAGAATGTTTGAATCGTATAGATTAAAGTATTTGGCACAGATAAAATTGCGCAGTTCCAAATTCAATACTGCAATACCTTCTTTTACTAATTTTAGCAGAGCCTTAATCGATAGCAACTATATAATGAGAGATTACAATCAATAATTGTGCTTTTTTATCTTGTTAAATACAGAGAATAAGTTGGAGAAATAAGTGCATAATAGGCGTGTTAGTGCATTTGATGATTTAGGCTAGGAGGAAAGCTCGGAGGCCATCAAGAAATTCTTTCAAGCGGAAAAGGACACCCCCTTATCTGGGACCATCATGGAACTACAAACAAAAGCAGACTTGATTGAAGCTGTTTCTTTCTGAGGGGTTGCTTTAATAAGGGTACAGCGTGGAAAGAAAAAAATTAACTTAACAAGGTCAAACCAAGATACTTCCCGGTATGTGACTTATCCTATGATCATTTTGGCATGACAGTATTTGCCTGTAAAAGAAATATTAATGGCTACCTCCCTTATCACAGAGCTCAAGAATAATTTCATACAACTGAAATGATATGGAATTAAAATCATTTTATGATTTTGAGGACAAACATGTCAGGAATGACAGCCTGTTGCATACAAAATGGTGTATTCAGCATCAGTGAATGCCATAGAAGGAGCATATGTCTAATTCTTCTTACACGGGTATCCAGTCACTCTAACAATACACATCCAGACATCTTCCTTGTTCTATTCTATCTGACCTCATTTGAAAACATGGGAACAACCCTCACGATACATAAGACTCCACAGAGTTTAAAGTATCAGGTATTAGAAAAACAGAGCCAGCAGCTGTTACATCCTGCTGCGTATGGAGTCCTGAGATTTCAGGATAAATTAGTCCAAACACGGAACATAAAAAACGTCTCAGACATGAGTCTAACTGTGCAGTTAGCAGCCTGGAAATGGTGATTAAAGGAGACAACGACAGCTTCAGATTCATCTCCCGTCTGACCTTCCATCTATCTGGAACACTTTCATGGGAGTTCACTTTCATTTCATAATTGGCGCATCATTTTATAGGAAATTGTTATTTTCCACTTAACATTTATATCTACCACTATGCCACGAATCCTGCTGATAAAGAACAATGCTGCAGTTTTTGTAGATGCTGTTGTGAAAGCCTTTAATAATGGCAAAAGCCAATCAGTTAACTGTCAGTGGATGAATTCAAATATCATCAGAAACAATGTTTGTTTAATGTTTCTGCATTTAGAAGACACTTTTATCCAAAGCGACTTACAAAGTAGGAGGGCACTGAGAGTTGAACTGGGGACCTCTTGATCTGCAGTAACATGCTCTGCCACTACCCCCCCCCCACCCCCACACCCTTTAGGAAAGCTAAATTCATCCACCGTAATTACAATTAATGGCTTTTCTTTAAAGCAGCATACAGCTTCAACAGATGTGCAACAAAGATTATACTCAGAGGGAAACAAACATCCAGATCTCAATGGTATTTGAAAAAATAAAAACATCGAGTGAACGGGCAGATTACATACAGTCATGGCTAATCTAATAAAGTGACTATCCACTTTTAAAAGGAACGGTTAAATTTGGATTAACACGATGGCAACCTGCTGAGAGCAGAGGGATAGTTCACCATTGCCATTTAAAATAATCACACCACCGCCATCTAGCGGCCAATGACATAAACTACATTTTCACGTTAAACACTTGTCTGATTCACATAAATTAGAAGGAGCAAAGTGCTGAAGGTCATTTGCTTATTCGTTGTAGCGGGGAAAAAAACTTTGCTAAAAATCAACTTTATTTATACATGTCTACATATTTACCTTTTGGGGATCGTCATAAAATACTCCGATACACGAGAGCTCTGGTCCAACACAGAGAGCTTCTTTAAAAAGTTCTCCGCAGTTTTTGTAAAGTCCATCTTTGAATTTGTAGGCAAAAGTTACCTTCTTAATAGGAGGGCAGCCGGTTTGCACAGTAACGTCTGTGAAAAGCCCGGCATGTAGGGTATAACCGACAACTGTTAAAATGAAAAGCCCTAGCAAGATAATGACCACGCACAGAATGAAGTCTGGCATGATAGCACATCGAAAGGCGGAGATGGTACCTGACTATTTGGTAGCTGACTATTTGCAGCACTAAACAATGTTATTTCTTAAAAGAAACTGACTCATTCAAGAAGGTGTTTCTGTCAATTTTCAAAGAGTACATGTCCTTTACTGAACTGTTTTTCTTCTTAAGAGACAACAACAAAAAAACTACCAGATTGCACTTGCAGCAGGACTTCCTGGAAGATACCATTTTTGCTGGAAAAAAGGGGCAAGGTAACACGAATTTACACATTTCTTTAAAAAGAGAGCGTCCCATTGTTGTACTGGTTACTTGCATGATATTGAGCAAGACTTATTTTGAGCAGGACCTAATGATATTTATTTTTCATCCCGCAATAAATTATTGACTGATGCTCGTTACTGTATCATAATATTAATGGATTCATCTATTTAGGTCGTTTCAGTGGGCAGCTGATCAGAACAAGAATATGCCCACAATCAGTAAACAACTTTTGAAGGCCTGGGGTATATTTACACTGTTGTACTGCATACTGTGCTCATTGAATACTTCTTTCTAATACAAAGGGACACAAAACTTAAAGTAGGAAAACCGAAAGGGGGCGTGGTCTCGCAATTTCCTCCGCCTCAAATTAAGTGTGGGTCGAGGTCAAAACAAAGATAAGGAGTAGTCCAACTTCGTTCAAGGTTTTCCCAAAATGGCTGGCAATTTGAGAAGGTTTTACCAAATGACAGCTAAACTGCTTTCTGGCGAAACCTTTAGTTTCTCTGCGCTGAAGGGAAAGGTTGTACTGATCGAGAATGTGGCGTCTCTCTGAGGAACAACTACCAGGGACTCTGCGGAGGGACTCGTTGTTTTGGGTGTACCATGCAATCAGTTCGGACATCAAGTAAGCCTCGTTTTCCCCATTGAAGGAAAATATTTATATCGAAAGGTTTGTCCAAGAATTTAGACCATCTGAAAGGAGAGAACATATCTTAACTCCAGTAATGCAAAACCAAGTCAAGACATTTTCTGTCTACTTTGAGTTTGTTGATCTGCTTCAACTTCAAATGCAATCTGCACTAAGATTAAGTCCACTGGAAGCAGCCGTCTGGCAGTTGGATTAAGAACATTTTCTTTGTAAATTCTGCCTTTAGCTGTAAAAGCAGAAATAGCACCTAACTTGTAAAAGGTTCTTTTTGACTGGATTTTTCCGATTGGAATACAAAGAGAACAATGCCTTTTAGAGAAAAAGTACCACCTAACTGCACTTAAATATGTTTCAAGAAGAAATGTAAACCTATATTTATCACAAATCAATTTAACCACCTTCATGTCTCTTTTGTTTTACAGGAGAACTGCAAGAATGATGAAATCCTAAGATCCCTGAAGTATGTTCATCCAGGAAATGGCTTTGAGCCAAAGTTCCAGCTCCTGGAGAAGTTGGATGTGAATGGAAAGGATGCTCACCCCTTGTTTGTGTATCTTAAAGAAAAACTCCCTTTCCCCAGCGATGACTCGGTGGCTCTCATGACCAATCCAAAGTTCATCATTTGGAGTCCTGTTTGTAGAAATGACATATCCTGGAACTTTGAGAAGTTCCTAGTCAGTGGTGATGGGGAACCTTACAAGCGCTATAGTAGACATTTCCACACTATTGACATTGAGGCAGATATTAAAGAGCTGCTGCAGAGGGTCAAATAAAAGTTCAACGGAATTCCACATTTTATCAGCTGTAACCACCCTGTCCACAAAGAATTGTCAGCTATTTTAGAATGCTTTCTCTCAGTTTAAGTCCTCTACAGCATACCAAAGATTGTGATATTTCCAGTACCAGATATATGATGGTTTGCAAGCTATTTACTAGATGAAGACACTCTTTTTAAACCTTTTAGGCCAGGAGTTTCTGAAGAAGATGTAAAAGTTTGACTTAACCATTGTATATACTGCAAATATCTTAATTTGATGTGCTTACAAAAAATAAAATGTATATCCAATAAAGGAGCTTTGCAACTGATATTATTGTTGCACAATTGTCTTATGTATTTGATAAATAAGTGTGTGTGTGTGGGGGGGGTGAGCTTAAATTGATGACCCATTTCACCAAAATAATCTATATAAAATGCTCAGTTTTAGTTGTAGATATTTTGGTTTTTAGCTTCAATGAAAGGCATGGTTTAAATCCTTTACTTATTGCTACATACGTTTACTGATAGTTTTTTTCTTTTATACCACATCCAGTGTTCTTAAAAAGTGTAGTTCTGTTCTGTTAATAGCTGATTTCCAAGTGTTTAACAATGATTTGATCTCCCACCCGCCAGATCAGATGTCGAAAAGGAAGAAAATTGTTTATTTATGAAAAGGAAGTTTGTAATAGTGGAACATAAAATCCCCAAAATGAAAAAAAAAAATTTTGAACATGTGTGGAATTGGTTTGAGTATTTCGTTATGTCATTAAATGTATAGGTGAAGTTACGGTTAGTTTTGGAGAAATAAAAATAACCGTAGAAAACGCCGTGGGTACAGAGCTTCCCGGATGACAGGAGGGACCCAGATTGAGCAGCAACTCGTCCAACATGGCCGGCCAGGAAGATCCAGTGCAAAGAGAGATTCACCAAGACTGGGCGAATCGAGAGTATATAGAAGTCATTACAAGCAGCATTAAAAAAATAGCTGATTTCCTCAACTCATTTGGTAAGTTTTAAACCAATGACATTTCGTGGAAATTTGATTAGCCGTACGGCTATGGCTGTTGCTAGCTCCGATGTCGATGTTTTAAATGGCCACTCCCTGCTAGTCATTAGCTCAGTTGTTAGCTGGGCGTTCATTGCAGTTGTGATGGATATAACCATTTTGGAATAGAGATGTTTTTGCTTTTGGACCAATGTTTCACTAAATTTTGATTAAAATACATTACAATCCCGCGTATTGTTGAATGACGCTGGATTGGACCTGTGGCCTTTGTGTACATGCTAACGCTCACTTGCTACAATAGGACCATGACATGATGGCATGATGTTCTCCAAACTGATGCCAACGACGCTGTTGATCATTTTGATAAATGTCGTGAATTTATATAGCGTCAAAAAGCTGTGCCTAGCAAAATAAGATACCATGGCTGCTGATGGTAACATCTGAATGTATTTTAATGATTACAGATATGTCTTGTCGCTCTCGTCTGGCCACACTCAACGAGAAGTTGACAGCATTGGAGAGGAGGATTGAGTACATAGAGGCCAGAGTAAGTGAGAGAATCCAATTAATATGTGCTTAAATCTTTCCAATCGACGTGAGCACTAATGAAATGCTGTTTTCACACAGGTGACAAAAGGAGAAACGTTGACCTAGAGCACGTCTATGGAATTTGCATCACCCCTGAGCTACCTGTCCACACCTCCACCCTGATTTGTTTGAACTGTGTGTGTGGGACTCCACCTTCCTCTTTTTGGGACTATGTGGACCATTTTATATTAAATGGCAGAGTTTTGTGTTGTTTTATCTCATTGCACATTTTTATAAAAGATGTAGATCCGTTTTGGGTGTCAGTTACTCAAGTCTCATGATTCCAAAACTAAAGCAACTTCCATAAGTATTGATTAAAAAAATATGTATACTGTGGAGCTCATTGATAAATTTGCTGTCAGCATTATGTATATGGTGTAATCACCAAATCAGAAATCTATTAGAAAAGGGGAAGTTCTTGTGTGCCAAGTTAGACAAGTTAATTGTGTATTCACCTTTATTGATAACCTGCCTGTACAGTGGACTGCTTGATGTCTCAGAATTTAAATACTGTAATAAACTATCAACAATGATGCTGTTTGATCCAGATTTTGAGCATACATATAAAACGTGAATGTAGCTGTATCATAATCAAAGCAAAACATAAAAGTACAAGGAAAGATTTAGTTAAAAGTCTAACACTGTAAAGACAACTACTGAAATGGATTATTAGGCATTAATATTGTTTGTATAGGTTTGGAAAAACATGAAAAAGTCCAATTAATTTGTCAAATCCATATGGTTTGAAATGTAAATTCAAATACATATTAGATATGTGTGTGCCAAAGTCAAGTGTTATTCATATGTTTACAAATCTGAGTCTTGGTAAGTGTCGGCTAAAATTTGCCACGGAATTTATATTTATGGGGGAATATTTATATGTATGGATATTTCATTATGTTTCCATCTCAACCTAACCCTAGTTCTGTAACACATAACAGATTCAATGGATTTAGCATAAAGAATAAAAGATTATCCATGAGCACACGTTTTTCCTAAATGGATATAATGTTATACACTTCAAAACGCTATCTCTAAAATGGCGGAAAATATTGACCGTAAAATTGAAACCCCCGAATTTGTCTCACAGGTATGATTTATGGCGCTTCAAATAATGCAATGGTACCAAGTATTTCTGAATAACTACGGGAGCATTCGCAAGCCCAACAAAACGTACACCTACAATGTTCATCTGGAAACAAGTAATTTAGAACAACAGCTTGTAATTTGCTGCCCGTAAGCCAAGCTCGGCTAAATAAAACCCTTCTTACCCATAATGCACTGGCTTCTGTCCCACTGCATCTTGGGATAAAGAAGGTTCTGTCGTTCGAGCATTTCAGTTAGTTGTCGATTCTGACATGAATTTAGATTTCAACAATTTAGAAAATATTTCTATGAAAAACTAAAATCGTTCAAAATATTTGCCTGCAAGCTTACACAGGTGAGTTGCTATGTCAACCGACTTTTTTGCAAGCTTGTCATTGTTATCGTTGCGTTTCTGACTGTCTGATGTGGGTTCAGAGTCCATTATGTTTGACATCATAGGTGTGTCGAGCTTCGACATTGAATGCTTGTGTCTTTGAACATGCAACAAATAATGTAATTGCTGGATGATAGAACTGCTGCAAAACTACTCTCCTTTTTTTGTTTAGATTGCGTGAGTGCAGTCCAGAGAAAAAATGGGAGCTGACAAAAGGTGGGTAGTAATGTCGAGCGCGAGCATAGATACACAGGATAAACGCTGATGGTCGCGTTATTTTGATGCTCGTTATCGTGACGTATATTTCTATATACATTAAATTGTAAGTTTTCTCTGTATTAATAAATCGCCTTCATTACCACGAATGGAAGACGGGACAAGGCAGTCAGTGTACTCTCGTTGCGTTACACCTCAAAATGGCAGAGCACATCAACATAAAGACAGGATTATTTTTGCGGTAATACGTGCTTTTTTGCAATAGCTGTCAGGTAGAATAATTGTACCGTTGGAATAACTTTAAACATTTATATAGGCGTACTTAAGTACATAATTTGGCCTGATTAGGTTTAATTAAGATTGTTTTGCATTCTTAGTATTACTGCATTTCTGAAAATTGCCAAATCACTATGACTTGTACGGAACAACTAATCTCTGTAAATAGTTTAAACCAAATATTTTTTTAAATGATGTGAAATTGTAAGCTTACCAAGTCACGATATTTACACATGAACACCGTCCTTCATTTTGAGGCTGAACTTTGAAGATCGTAAATAACAATTAAGTTGAAAACGGTTTGAAAGCTAACTTTTAAAGCTTCAGCATGGTCGACGATCCTGATTTTATTTGTGGGTGTGTGGACTTTTAAATATTGTCAATAGACATATTTGCCATTAGCACTATATAGATATAGATTAAGGAAATGCTACAAATGTAAACTTCTTGACTTGATATGATGAGTTGATGATTCACTATGCTTGGAAAAATAATTAATCGATAGGGCTGAATTGCTTTATATGCACCATTAAATTGATCTCAATTTCATCAAAAGGGGAGATTTCTATTGTAGCTTTGGGAACGGGAAAAAAAGTAGAGGGCATGATTGTTTTATTTTCTATGTTCTCTTAAAAGGATTAGTCGGACTGAGCGCAGTGGTCGGTATGGTTCTGACCAGTCTCGGGATGAATCAGAGTGGCGAGACAGACGAGACCGGGACCCAGAGCGTGATCACAGCATGCGCCGTTGGAGTGAAGAGAGACGTAATGATCGGTATGATCGAGGATCAAGAGATAGTCCAGAGGTAATTATTTTTAACTTTTAGAGGCTAATATTGGCGTTTCCATGTGTTTTTTTCTTTCTCAAATAAATGCATCCTTTTTCTGAACTGCTCAATTCCAAATGGGGTCGCAGGGGAACTGGAGCCTATCCCAGTAGTCAATGGGCAAGTGGCAGGGTACACCTTGGACAATGCGCCAGCTCAAATAAATCCTTTTAAGATATTTAATCTATTGTCTTTGTTTTTTGTTTTCTGTTTTTCTAGCAAAGGGAGAGGAAACGACGTAACAGTGATAGATCAGAAGATGGTTATCAGTCAGATGGCGACTATCAAGAGCAAGATTACAGAAGGGAGCCAGGGGATGAGAGGAAGAGCAAGACCATCATGCTTGGGGGTCTGTCTCTTCAAGTTACCGAGGATGATGTAAGTCTCCGGCATATCTGTAGCTTCATCTGACTGTTGTTCTCATCTGTGTTTTCCACTCAGTGTTTTCAATGGATTTTCTTTTAAATTTGATGGTGTGAATCATAATATTAAAGTACTGTCTGTTGCCTGTATGTTGTTTAGATCCGTTTTGCCATAGACCAACTAGAGGGACCCCAGCCCATAGATGTGAGACTAATGAAAAAGAGAACAGGTGAGAACCAGATGTGTGCCGGACCCTGACCTTTCCCCCCCAGTCTTTGATCACAGGGTCAATCTGCTTCCATTCAAACTCATTTTCCCATAGCAACTAGGACAAATTATACAACAGATGTGAAATTTTAATGCAAGACTTACCGTTTCAGTACTTTGCGACTCTTTTCAAGGTAAGTGAGAAGAACAATAAATGTTAGGAGAAAGCCAGTTGAGTGGAGCACACTGTTGTTGGGTGTGATACAAACTGTGGTATTCGGCGGGATTTCTTGCTATGGTAAAACTCATAAGTGGCCTGTTTTGTACCAAACTGGGCCTGGGTTGTGAAGCAGTTTTTGGAAGAGTTTGAATAATATGCCCATGGACTCTTAACTAACACACCTCCCGTCTATATTTGAATGCTGTCTCTAGGTATAAGCCGTGGTTTCGCCTTCGTGGACTTTTATCACTTGCAAGATGCTACCAGATGGATGGAGACCAATCAGGTTGCTTCACAATCGCCAAGTCTAGTTTTAATCTTGGGGATCTGGAGAAATAATCCTAAAGGCAACCAGAGTGTATTGATTATGTAGTGTGGAAGCTTGACAGAGGAATAACATGTCATGGATTGAATACCACACAGAAAAAATGATAAATTTGTCAATAATAGTCTTTTTACGATCCAAAATTCCCTTGTTTTTAACAGATTGAATTTAGTAACGTCCTGTTGAACTGATACTAAAACTGAAGGTTCGACTCATTTTGCAAGGTCTACATTTAAGTTATTAGACATGCTTTCCAAAAAATTTAAGACCTTCTCCGAGTTGAAGGTTTTTTTTGTTTTTTTGTCTCAATCTCTTTTCTTTTGTCTGCTAGGGTCACATTTTACACTTTGCTCCAGCTTAGTCTGGGCACGCGGGTCCCAAACACCTAGAAGAAATGTCTTTACACCATGCTCACTTATACACCATGTGTCTGGCTTTTACTCAAAGGCTGTTTGTTGGGGGTCCCTCTCCCACTCTCTCCCTTCCATGACTGCTTGCTCCAATTGATTAGATCGTTGTTCACCACGAACTCTTGAATGATTATGTTTTCCTCTTTCAGCAACTTCTGGTCATCCAGGGCAAAGTCGTGGACATGCACTACAGTCACCCAAGAAACAAGTATGAAGACTGGCTCTGCAACACTGTAAGTTCATGTCTTGTTTTTAAGTTCACATTATTGAAGCGTTATTCTCTAGAACATGACAGAAACACACTTAAAGGCCTGCTACTTTATATCCTTGCTTTCATTTGGCTTTGCGGTACGCTCCCATTTGTTAATTGGTAAAGGTTAGGTTGTGTCTCAGGTAAGTATGGTATGCAGCGCCTAAATGAATATCCTTTTCTCTGAGGCAGCGCTGTTCCAGGCTTCAGTAGGTGTGTAATAAAAATGATGTGAACGGTTACTTACAGTGTGGCCTCTACAATTTCCGGAGGCGGCTGAAGTGCTTCAGGTGTGGAGCGGCCAAAGCTGGTAAGTAGTTTAACCAAAAAGAGGCCACCCACTGCAGACATCCGGACGGCCTGGGCCCACAGTGCTGGGAGGCAATACAAAGTTTGTGTCTGTGTAGTTGTGGAGAACTCTTGTGAGTTGCCAGTCATTGAAATCTAAACTGCTTGGATGGGAAATGGCGTATGTATTCATCCTAAATAATTTGAACAGTTATCAAACCATGATATCTCCTCCTATCCATATTTATTTCTCACATTAACCATGAATGTTTTAAAATGGTTGATGCATGAGACATCAGAGGCAAACAGGACTCTTTCCCCCGACTCTTTCCTCCCATCCAGTTCTTGGATTAAACACATATGAAGGTTATGTTAACAATGCTTCTTCTTCCTTGTCATTTTCTCAACAGACAGTGAAGGAAACAATAATCCAGGGTTCTCTGAAATTCAGCCCAGTGGGGATTTTTATGGCGACAGTAAGAGCTTCTTTTTTTTCTTTCTTTGAATAATAGGTCCAGTTTTTTATTTGTCTTTGGGGAAATTATTTGCACAGAATTGGCTGCTGAATTTTTGTTTTGTTTCATACAGCAATCATCCTGAGAAATATTGCCCCTTTGAGCACCGTGGAGGCCATCTTGACAATTCTGGCACCATATGCTAACCTGTCAGCTAACAACATTCGCCTCATTAAGGACAAACAGACAGGCCAGAACAGGGGCTTTGCCTTTGTGCAGTTGTCTTCTCCTCTGGTGAGGAATTAGGAAAACCTTTTTTCTCAAAGAACAAGTCACAACCAATTGTACAACATCTAACTTGATATAACTGGTCTTCACAGGAAGCATCTCAGCTACTAACCATCTTACAGGGGCTGCAACCTCCTCTAAAGCTGGATGGAAAAACAATCGGAGTGGATTATGCTAAGAGTGCTAGGAAGTGAGTGCTACTTCATTTTGTTGATAGAAATAGTTTTTCAAGTCACTTGGGTGACAAAGTGAACATTTGTAGATTGTTAAATTCGAATAATCATTTCTGCTGCTATTTTCCTGAATTAGGGACCTTTTGCTGCCAGATGGGAATCGTGTTAGTGCCTTTTCTGTGGCCAGCACAGCCATCGCTGCTGCCCAGTGGTCATCAACCCAGGTAGGCCTATTTTCTGCCATCATCTCATTGTTCATCTTGTCCCATAGTCAACATCACACTTATTATTCCCTTCACAGGCACAGCAGAGCTCAGATGGAATGTCAGAATACGCATACCTCCAAGAAGGCTACACTCCACTCCCACAGGTTGGTGTGGAAAATGTGGGCTTGCTAATAGTTGGCTTAAAGCAGATTACTCCTCAGCATTTTGTGATAAAAGGTGCAATGAGTATATCATGACTCTTTAGAAACATCTGGTGGCAGCTTTGGGGGACTTAAGAAGATAACATACCATTGTGTTATTGAAGGCGGCTTAACATCGTAGCCAAATGTATGTAATACTGGAGCTTTAAAGTTCAATGTCTTTAACAACTGCAGCATGTGCTTTGCAGGACTACCAAACATATTACCATCAAGGAGCAGGAGCCAGCACCTCTCAAGGAAATGGAATCCTAGGAGGTACTTATACACACCATCAATGTTGGTGAAGTTGATCATTGTCATTATCTTATTATTGAAACATTTACACAACACTAGGAAGCAGGAGGATTCCTTCCTTCATTTTCATGAGATGAATGTTTGTGAGAAATCCTCTCATGTATCTTCATTAAGGTTAGATTTAAATTTGTTTGTAAGTTGTATATTCTAGGTGAATTGAACTCATGGAAAGACTTGAACACATTAAAGTTTTAAGGTTTTACACGTCTGCTTCCCCGTCAGTCGCTTTAACCTGTTGGCTCAAATGACACTTTTGAATGAAGCCGGGGCATCTTTCAGAAGCAGCGCTTCAGTGTATTTTTAGACTTTCAGAAAATGTGCTTGCATTTCTTTCCACATTGATGTTAACCGTCAGAACAATTGTTCTTTTCATTTTCTTTTTTTTTTCTTCTTTTTTTTTCCTTCTTAAGCTGCCCCTGGTGTAAAGATTGTGCCAACTGCAGTTGGAGTTGTAATATCACAGAATGCCCAGGTCTACCAACCCCATATTATTGCACAGCCTGCTGTGCAGGTATGTTCCCTTTTCAGTTTGGTAACCAGACTGCAATAGGCAGATGTAATTGAATTTACATCGTATTAAAACCGATTCACTGATTGTAGGCATTGCCAATTGCCCATCAACTGGAGGCAAAATCCCAGACGGGGCATCTCTCCGCCATTGATGCCGCATCTATTCCAGCCGTTGCTCTGGGTGCTGCTGCTGTTAATGCTGCTGGAACGTTACCAGCCCCCGGACAGATGGACACCAACACAGGTATGAGTGAACTAAGTGTCAGGTGTAAATTAAATGTATTTTATGTCACCACTCTTCTATAGATGCAGTCACAACATGTTTTTATGTGGTTTCTCACTTCTAGTGCCGTTTAATAACCACGAAATTTAGAAATAAGCCAACGTTGTTAGATGCGACATTCCAAAAATGATTAATTTAATGCTAATATTTTCTATTGCAACTAGCCGTGTTTGTGTTAAACTCATCATTTCAAAGAGTCCTCAGCACAGATGAGAGCTGGGGCCGTTTAATCACTGTTATTTTTTTTATCATCCTTTATTTATTTTCATTAGTTCAATTTTTTTTGTTAGCAAAACACAATCTTTTTAAAAAAAGTTTACTCCATTTCTAATGAGTTAATTGTTTTTATAAACGACAGCTGCTCCCGATACATCCACCTACCAGTATGATGAGTCCTCTGGCTACTATTACGACCCTCAAACTGGCCTCTACTATGACCCAAATTCACATGTACGTAGCACACAGCCGCCACTATTGAGTCACTCATTTTGTTTGCTTGGTGAGTTGATGTTGTTTAATGAGCATTGCTGTTTTTCTTTTAGTATTACTACAATGCTCAGACCCAGCAGTATCTGTACTGGGACAGTGAGAAGCAAACGTATGTTCCTGCCCCAGCCAACTCCAACGCTGGACAAAGTGATAAAACAGCAAATGGCTCTGCGTCAACAAGTGGCAAAGAGCCTAAAGAGGGCAAAGAGAAAAAGGAGAAGCCCAAAAGCAAGACAGCACAGCAGGTACCGTTAATCCCACGTTGTCTGAAGCCTGTCGAAACGTCTTGAAAACTTACACGGGCTCAATATGTTTCATATTGCCGAATTTCAGATTGCTAAAGACATGGAGCGGTGGGCTAAAAGCCTCAACAAACAGAAGGAAAACTTCAAGAGTAGCTTTCAGCCTATTAGTCAGGAAGAAAGGAAGGAGGCAGCAGCTGCTGATGCTGGCTTCACACTGTTTGAGAAGAAGGTACGGTCACAGATTTCCAGTACCTAATCTAAGAATGGTATCTCCAAAATGGGTCTTCCTTTTTTTTTTCTGTTCTTAAATTTATAAACAAAATGTTTTGTTTTTTCTAAGCAGACAGGTCTAGACAGACTCACACTGGAGGTGGCGAGGAGTGTTGAAGAAGAGGCCGTCAGCTCGGCCAACTCGTCTAAAGTAAGTGTTGTGTTTGTTTGCTTTCTGTAAGCTGCTTTGTCTCCTCAATGCTAACAAGGCATACTTATCTCTTTCTGTTTTCTGTTTAGAGTGGCCTGGTGGCAGCTTACAGTGGAGACAGTGACCCAGAGGAAGGCGGAACAGACCTCGATGGTGGTGATGGAATCCTGGACAACCTGACCGACTGGAAGAAGATGGCTTGTCTGCTCTGTAGGAGACAGTTTCCCAACAAGGAGGGGTTAGTTCGACATCAGCAGCTCTCTGATCTTCACAAGGTACCAGTGCATCAATGTCTTCAAGTCGAAATGGGGCCAATCGGGTCTATATTCTTTTTTAATTATTCTTTTTGTTATTTTCTAGAAAAATATGGAAGTCCTCAAAAGATCTAAAATGACCGAAGAAGAGCTTGAGGAGTTGGAGAGGAAGGAGTCTGAGGTTGGCTGCTAACATTCAATTATACAATTGTTCATACTTTTCCTGCCGAGTGTTTCACGAAAATTACATTTCTGCTTTTTGGTGTGAACAGCTGAAGTACAGGGACAGAGCAGCCGAAAGGAGAGAGAAGTATGGCATCCCAGAACCCCCCGCTCCTAAAAAGAAGAAATTTAACCAACCAACACCTGCCATGTGAGTGATGAGGAATTTTTTATTATTATTTTTTTTCAGTTTTGTTGGTTTGTTTTTCTAAAAGTAAAAAATATTAATCTTTCCATGTACAGCAACTACGAACAGCCGACCAAAGATGGCCTTAACAGCGATAACATTGGGAACAAAATGCTGCAGGCCATGGGCTGGAAAGAGGGCAAAGGGCTTGGTCGCAGACAGCAGGGCATCACTGCTCCAATCGAGGTGTTTGCAACAGTCACTTGGTGACGCCCTGCTCTCTGTCCATAAGTATGAGTGACAATAAAGTTCCAGATTGCTAACGCTTGTTTTCCCCTCTCAGGCACAGTTGAGAACAAAGGGAGCTGGACTTGGCACTAAAGGCACCAACTACACGCTCTCACCGTCAGACACGTACAAAGATGCTGTCCGAAAAGCCATGTTTGCTCGCTTCACGGAACTGGAATGAGCGAACTGTCTCAATCCAAGTTGTTTTGTGTTGAATTGCCTCTTTTGCGTCTCGTCTGTGTCACAGGAAGCAGAAGACCGATAACTTGACAGCACATACGATCAGTAACTGTTGTACCTTCTACCAGACAGCAGGGAAATGTGTGTTGTTATCACATTGAGAGTTATTGACATAATTTATCATTTGTACATATGCACAGTGGGAGGTCTTTTCTCATTTACATAGTCATTTCTCTTTATAATTGATTTATCAATCAGATTTTTCTTTTTTATCTTAACATGTTAAGATTGTACAGTTTATACAAAATCAACTTGTCTGATTGTAAAGAAAATAAATGGCAAGACATGATTTGTTCTCGTCGATGTATTTGATTGTAGAAGTAACATTTTATTACCACTTTGTGAAATGAACCAAACTGAATTTCTGTATGGAATAGGTATTATAGAAAATCAAAGCTGCTTTACATCATTTTCTGAATCTGATCAGAAACGGGAAATGCAGAATTTATGTTGACATCACCGTACTGGTGATTGTCCGGCTTCTGACTCCATTTTAAGGTTATGAGCTGACAATTTAAAGTTACAAGAAAAGGAAAGAAACTCTGTTGTTACCAATGCAGATTTGACCTTTTTAATCTCAGCCCTCTGCCGTCCTGTGTGTGTGTCTGCTGTGCGGCTGTCAGGTTGGTGCTTTACGAAAGCCAAACCGCAGGCACCATGGAGCAGTGACCATGACTACGGAGCAAAAAACCCACAAGCCCCATAAATATTTTTCACTGTCCAGTTTGATTATTCAGACGGGTTAGGACTCTTCTCTCTCTTGAGTGAAACACTAAGGTTAAATAGGCATCCAGTGCCTGTTGACAACAGACGTAATCCCTCAGATCTCTTTTTGTCCTGATTGCTGTGCTGCGGACATGCTGCACAGCACTGACCTGTCCTTCAGTCCAGGCTCCCCACACATAACCTTATGGTCCTGCTTTCTTTTGGCTGAGGCGGCCGCAAAGTAAATGAGACGTGAAACCTGCTGATCTGACCCTGTGGCATCAGTTTTTTTTCAAACGTCCTGTTCGGACATGAGTGTTTTATTTAAAAAGAAACATACCAGAGTCCATGGTAGGTCCTGATATCCCTGGGAAAGTCAGAGTCCTGTCTTTTTCTTTCCGTAAGTACAACGCAGCTTTTCATTAATCCCAGTGTGTGGTGGTTTGCTGTGGTGACTACTCTCTCTCTCCGACCTGTTTTAAGACGTTTTTGTGGGTAGAAAAATTCTTCCAAAAAAATATTTTTTCGTAATGCTTTGAGCTTAAAATCTAAAAACTGTTTTAAATTACATTTCATTGAAATCCCTTAGGTGTCTTGTCTTCGAGCTTTACACAGAAACGTTTCAGATCATTAGATGGAAAGGAAAACTTCAACTAGCTCAAATGACTCTAATTCATCGTACTTGGCAATTCACAGATCAGTTGGTGAGGAGAGCCAACCCTTGATTACTTTCACCAAAAGGTTCATATTTAAACTTCCAAAAACAAGTAAAAGTTTCACTGGTCTTTAAAACCTGCTCGGTTCGCCCGTCGCCCTGCTGGCAGTCCATATTTAAACAGTGACTTTTTTTTTTTTTTTGCAAAGCTAGAGGTGTCCCCCACCTCACAGGGAGGAATGTTTTGAAACTTTCGAGGATAAATGTAATATGGCAGCACAGCGTGAGTAAGAGTCGAGTTTGTTTGCATATCTTCTTTTGTTTTGTGAGCGCTCAGTGCCTGTTCTCAGTGGAGTATCTATCCTCTAGAAAACACCACACCTTAAAAACCAGCTGGGGAGGAGAACAGAATATGCTATGGTCATGAGCAACGGTGCTGTGCACTGTTGTCTTTAGCCTCAAATTGTACCTCTTGTAATAATTGAGTCCATCAGTGACCGTATGAATACATATGGTGAGCTCCACTATACTGTATGTATTCAAGGGAGATCAGAAGAATGGTTCATCTGACTAAAAACAAGATAGTGACAGAGCTCTTGAAATAATTAAACATAGAACAGTGTTGCATTTTGTTAAATTACTTCATTTTTTAAAGAAAGCCTGGTATGGTTTTGTTTCTCTATTTGTTTGTTGTATTTATAGGTTAACAAATAGGAAAAAATAAAAAGAAAGTAAAAGTAACAAGAATTCCATGTAGAGAGCCAAATACATCTGGTCTGTCCAGTTCTTCCAGCTTCAAACAGCTTCAAACAGGGAAAGTCTCAGTATGTTTAATATGAAGCGATATATTTTTTAAAAACATTTTATGTATTTTTTAGTTTCCTAACAAAATTATGATTTTCACAACAGTCAATTAGCTGTACGGAAAGCCAATACGAGAGTCGCCCATTGAATGTTCTACAGGATGAAAGACATGATGGCGTGCAGGGTGTTTCATGTCTTAGCCATCGTTAAAACAGGAATTGCACCGTCTAAGCGAACATTTTCCTGACTTTATCTATGATAGCATGCTGTCGGAGTTCCACTGAACCTATAAAGTCAGTCATGACAGCAGGGGTGGCATGCAGAAGACTTAGAGACAAAGCAGGTCAAACAAATCTACCCACTGGCTGTGAAGGTTTTCTCATAGTCAACGTATAGGTTGTGTTCAATGAACACGTAGCCAAAAATCTGGAAAAAAAGCATTTCTGGAAGTGAATACAGCTTTCCAGGTTAAGAAATTCTCTCACAGAATAGGATGGTGTTATTTTTTTAAAGAAGGAAAAAAAACAGGCCGTGCTTTTTGGAACACATAACTGCTTTTATTTGACTTTTGTTAAGTTTAATTTTTAGCTCTATATGTTCTTTAGTCTGATTTTTTTATGAACTAGCACATTCATTTCAGTCTAACTGCATTTAGGTGGTGTTCCATAAATTTTCCTCAGCTTTCAACTTTTTATCTAGCAAAAAGAAAACTGAGGAAATATGACACTATTTCCTCAGTTCTTCTTCAGATCTTACACAGAGTAAAGCTTAAAACCTATGTTACTTTATGTTTGCATGCTGTAGTGGACTGCATACTGCTTTCATTTTGCAGCAAAGACACCTGAAAGCAGCTCTCACCAAAAAGAACAGGCAGGCCAGTGTTTTCACACACTATATTGCTGCAAAATGGATGCACAAGAGGGTACGAATCTGCCAAGAAACAGGTCTTATCAGGTTGAATGTGACAAGGGTGTGTTATTGTGGTTCTAATTAGCCAACTTCCACCTGGCACCAAGCTACTGTATGTTGCATATCCAGCCCTTTTATCAACAGTCTACCTGCTAAGATAGCAGTCCTCGGTTTTTCAAGTGCGGGCACATCCCGCTGAAGTGACTTTTTTTCCCACGTTCTTCATCACATGTTAAATGTGGCCACTGAAGCCTTCGTGCATGAATCACCCAGGCATATCTAACAAAGGTAAAAACACCATGCACTCCTGTTTACTACATAAGGGATTCGGTTATTGGTCAGCCGTCTAACAATTAACTGGATGAGCCCCAAAAAGCTCAATAATACATTCGAGTCAGATCAAATGAAAAAGGCATTAGTTGTGAGGTAAAAGATCAGCATTTAGCAGCTGAATATTCCATCCATCCATTTACACCTGTTTCGTTCTTTTCAAGACAGAAAAGTGGAGCCCGTCTCAGTTGCCTTTGGGCAGGCAGCAGAGCATTAGTACCCTCTATCTCTTTCATTAGCCAGCATGGCCGAAGGCCACTAGATGGGTCACTTTCACACTAATGACCAGAGATTGTTTTCCACCTTGTGACTTTTTGATTAATTTATTCTGGAAACTTGAAGTGACAGAGGCATCAATTTACGACATGCATTTTCTAGCCTAGTTTGACTATATGTTGATAGGTATGGATTAAAATTCTGCATCTGTATTTTGTATGTTGACACTTTTCACTCCTGTATGCTCTTTTTTCTTTGTTCTGCTGACAATGTCCTTATGTTTGAATCCCAAACGTCCTCATATAAAAAAAAAAACAACTGGCTTGGACAATGAATCCCAAGTAGCCCCCTTACTGTGGTCACCGCCTGTAAGAACTCTCACACCTATACTCTCTGCCTCGTCCATCACCTGAATTACCGGGCAGGTTTCCACAAACGACTCATCCAAGGTAGTTAGTCATGTCTAGCTGTTTGTCAGTGGGAAGCCAGGTGACCTCCTCACCTCTGCGTTAAGTGCCCCACTAATGTTCACTCATGAGCGAGCAGCGAGAAACTTTCCACATTCCACAGAAAGCAGCCAAATTGGACTGCTGGATCAGTTATGACCAGCACAGGACCCAAAAGTCCGTGAGAGGAAATGTCGGACTGGCTCCTAATGACTGGCGCACAAAAGCTGAAGCGAGTGCGCGCATTTTAATTCAATCTCAAGCAGCCAAAATGAGCGTGTTCCGCTCTTGGCGCATCTCTGAGCGCAGCGACGCACTAACTCTCAATGCCTAAGACTCGATAAAACAGCGAACTATAAGGGCCTGGTAGATTTCCCCGTCCGTCTAAGGAACCAAAAGTCTTGGAAACCCAACCTCGCAGCGAGCAACGCGGCTCCTGTCGGTGGGGTTTTGCCCAGGAGGCGGACCTTAAACGCAACCCCCACAGTGGAGCTGAGGATCGTCTTACAATGCCGACCATTTCCCAAAGCACATTGTAGCTGCCCGTCGGAGATTGGGGTGCGTTTAAAAAAAAACCCAAGCAAGTAGACAGATAGTAGGAGCCAGAGAATAAAAAAAGACAGAGATAAAGAATCCCTCGTAAGTAGCGCAGATCATCGAATTTCTGCCTCTCATCAGAGGAGTTGAGCTGAAAACCTTCAGGAAAGAGCCTTCTGGTAAGACTGAGCTAATGTAATATTCTTATCTTAAAATGAACTGAATGAGTGGTGAACGCATGAGATTCAGACTGATCTGACATGTTTGTAGTTGACCGATTTTGTGAGGTTGTCCGGGCACGCACGGTTGTTGTGAAGCGCGTAGTGGGGTCTTCACGACCACGCAGGGAGAGTTGGAGGCGGCGTGCGCAATGAAAAGGGCTGAAAACAGCGTGTTTGACCCCGGCCCAGGGGACGTGTGGCTCTCTGTCCGAGCTGGTCCACTAAGAGAGAGTGGCAGGTTTGGTCCCTTTGCTCTGCGCGCCAGGTTCAGATGTCACGACCGTGTGCCGCAAGGACTAAGTGACAGACTGGTGTCCATCTTTTGTCCAAGCAACTCGTGCTGCGCGTGGGACCCCAAACGCGCCTTTACAACAGGTAAATTCAGTCTGGATGAGCTTTCACAGCGTCTTTCTCACTGATATTTCCCACTGACGAGTGGGCTTATTCACACTCCGATATGCCCTGAGAATTTTTTATTTATTTTTTGGGTAACTTTACGCTCTGTTGGTCATTTGCGACACCGGGCTGTTGAGCTCAGCCTCCACCTTTAACGCATCCGCACCGTCACAGTGTGTTTACCCCGAGCGTAAACCAAGCCAAACGCAAATACAAATGTCAGCTGAAAACCCCAGTGCCATTCTCTTGGGAGACAACAACTCCACACAAACCGCACTTAACAATCAGCACAGACCAGGAAAAGCTCTTTAACTGGCTGCTAAATATAAATATATGATCATGCTGAGGGAGAGCGTCCCTGTGCGGAAAGTTCTCACTCCATACTGGCATTTCACCTGTTATTGTTTAGAACGCGGAAACAGGAGTATTTTTGACTGTGTTGCAGTTTTTCTGAGAAAAACGTTCCCGTTTCCGTGACTTTTTAGGAGCCAAATGTCCTGCATTTAGTCTGAGCTGTGAATGTGTCCCCATAATTTGTGGCTGTAATGAGGCGAAAAGCCCCGTTTTTGCCCCGTTTTTGCCCTGCTGTGTCTGTCAGCTTTTATCATGATCATTTAATGTGTTGAACAATGCAGTGAAATACTCAGAGCAAGACCAACACAACCCCCCCCCCCCGCCCCCCATACCCCAAATATTACTTCTAATGAAACAACCGGAAGAGCTTAGAGGTGTTTGCAATGTCAAGGTGGGTTTTGGGAAAGGGGATTGGATGCAGGCCAGGAAGACACGGGGAACCAGGAGCATTGAATTGAATAAGTTTTACTAGATACAAAATGTCAAACTAACCTGGAAGAACAAGACCAAAATCCTTAAAGAGTGAAAGAAACACAAAGAAAATCTGAAAGGGAACAAGAGCAAAAGAAGCGTGGGACAACAGCAAAGATCTGGAAAAGGAAGAATGCACCAGAGGAACTTCTATAAAGGGGGGGTTATTACTGAATGACTAGGTGAGGGGAGCTGCTCCTTAATGAGGAGAACCAGCGGACAGCTGAGGAAGGTGAAGGTGGAGGGGACCGAGATCCAGGAAATGAATTACATAAACCAAAAGTTGAACGGAAGACGGCACACACAGTAACCACGGAGCTAAGGATTTAGTAACGAGATGAGAACCACAAACAGAACAAACGCAGAATAAAAAGACAAAGACAACTTAGAACAGAAATTGAAGAGGACCTGAAACTACAAGGAGCCAATAGGAGATACCTGATAACCTAGAGAGCACACCAAAGCACAGAAGGTATGAATAACAACGCAAAAATTCTAAACTAGAGCAAATGCGGATGGTACAACAAACAAAAGCCACAAGGAAAACTCAAACAACCAAAGGAACCAAAAACAAAGTAAAAAAAAAAACACAAGTCATGACGGGCAACTTGAGCTGCTCAGAATATCATTTGATATTAACTGAAAAGTTCTGATATCCACATTTTGATTAGTTTTTTTTTCTGTTCATGAGGGAAGCTGTATACCTTTAATCTTGCAGGGTAAAGTGATCCTTTCGCTCTTCTTTTTTTTTCAGGGATATTGACATATCCGCAGGGTTTGGTGTAGCTCCATAGAGTTGTTGGGCTTAATGGATTTTTAAAAGGAAGTTATCATTTTGTTTATGTCATCATATCTGTTATATGAATATTGAACAGAAATCCAATTCTGTTTGGAGCTTTTGTCTCATAAGTCTGTTCTGGAAATCAGCTGTGATTATCAGTCTTTGCTGATATGGATTTTATTGTATGTACAACATTCTAATTCATTTAAATAATAACTCCAGATTTGGACATTTGCAGTCAGCTAACACCTAAATGTTTATCTAAGACTTCACTGTTACAGTGTTCTTCTGGTCCCCTCTTTTACACAGTTCTGCAACTTTCATTTGAGGTTTTTTACATTTATTATACAGGGGTCTTTTTTAGAAGTGTGGATCACTTTCAAATAGCTTACTACTGTGTTGCAGACTGCTCATTTTGATATTGGACAGATTTGGAGAGCGTTTTTTTTTTTTCGAATTTGGATTATTCCTTCGCAACACTTTCTTTGGCATGGCAGGAAACCCGGTACCTAACTACTACTTGCTTAAATGATCCGTGTTAACTTGACATCACAGAAAAAAAACAAAAAAACAAAAAATGTTTTAAAATGTGAAATGCCTAAATGTAATTTTTTTTTTAATACTGATTTTTGTGGTATAGATTGACTTTCTAGAGACCATCTATTGGTTTGTCTAATGTGGGCTTGGGGGAGCATGTCATTTTGACTCAGGTCCTCATTTCAACACTCTTTCACCGGCTCACGTGCCGGGTTCATGAGAGTGGAGAGGGAACAGATAAGCCCAACTGTAGTGGGTGACCTCCACTCTTACAGTGACCGCAGAGGCTGGGAGTTTTAGCAGGATCCAGGCAGGTGCGCGCTGTGTGGAGGGCCAATGTTTTATCCACGTGGGACGCAGCCAGTTGCTCGTCTGTAGGGACCTGTGGATATCTGCTGCTGAGTCAGCCCAAGTGTTAAGTGTCAGCCGCTCCAGTGGTTATTATTATCTTTGTCATGGGGCTCATAATCGCTGTGTTTTGATCCGGACTATATCACATGCTGCTGTAAATTTAAATGGAAGTCATTAGAATTCTCTCTCCTTATGATTTGTGTATAATCATCCCTAGAAAAGGTTCTTTTCACCCACACTGTTGTGTTATTTAGCCATTTCTCCTCTCAATATGTCACTTTAATGCATTCAGCTTATATTTCCACTATATCCTCATAGTACCAATCAGTGCAAAAATCTGTGCTTTCCATTGATTTGATGATAACTGCTAGTAGTCATATGTTTACGCATAAAAGCAGATAATAGATGATCACAGTGTACTGGGGTTCCAAAAGGCCTGCCGGGATCATGGAGGAAAAAGGAAAAACACAGATCCAAAATGCTGACCTTTTCTCACCATCGGGGCTCTCACAGCCCTTTTCTCACCTGCAAGGAGGTTGAACTCAACCACGATCAGACCAAGTGTTCCAGCACTCTCCTGTGTCCTGGCATTAACTGACTTTTGCAAACCGTGGTCCAGGCAGAGCTGCCAGATTTCTTCTTCTTTCGAATGTGTGAATTTTGTTCTTGGTTAGTTTCATCACCTGGACTTTAGTTTACTAACCTGTGGTCTGTTTGCCAGGTTTATACGGTGTATTGAGAGCAGTGACAATTATTTAAAATAGCTGAAGTGAATCGCAGATGATTCTTTTGTTTGTTACTATGAGAAACATTTTTTTCAGTTCTGCCATTTTAGCAGCAACATTTTTATTTCAAAGTCTGAAGCATCAAATCACAGTTTTTTTAAAAGTTTTTTTAAATTGTTGGCCTACAAAAATGTTCCATTACAGATGATTTTTAAAAAATTCTCTGTTGACATCATATATTAACATCTTATTTGTTTGAACTTAAAAAAAAAGTCCAGTGAATGAATGAATGAATTTAAAGGGCACCCTAACCCCCATCAACTCCTCTTGTTTCTTGTATAAACGGTTGTGCACTTCAAAAGCCAAATGACCATAAACAAATTTCACTCTGGAAATTTGTAGAATAGTATAAATATAGATTTCATTGTTGAGAGTCACGAACAGCAGAGTCTAAAAAAAAGAAAAAGAAAAGGAGCCTGTTTTCCAGCTGACACCTCAAGTCAAACTTGGGCCACAAGCCTGAGAAAATGCCTGGAATATAATTACTGACTTATTACCTCCTGCTGCTTTTCATAAAAAAAAGGATTCCTGATTAATTGAATTGCACATATCTTGAAAAAGATACGGTACTTCCATGTGCCAATTTTCTGTGTTTATCTTGTAATACAATTGTCACAATTGCAAATATGTTTAAACACTGTAACTCAGAGAGGATCCGTACATGATGTCGCTACCAAAAATGTACAGTTAACAGTTCGATTTGTAGACGTTGTCACTATTGATATAGTAAAATACATTGTAATTTACTATTGAAATATTTTTGTGAGAATTTCACGAAAAGATTCAGTCATAGTACATATAGCTGATGTTCCTGTTTTTGTCATGGCCTCTTTGATTCAGACCTTTTCGTTCCTTCCCCTTGTGACAGAATCAGGCTTGAAAAAAGAAGTGTGGCACATATAGTTTTCTGTTAACTGATAAAGTCTTGATTCATCTGCTCTCTGAACGTCCTCTGTTGCGATTCTCTTTTTGGCTAACCAAACTTAGACTCATTTTTGAATGTGAACCAAACTGTAAACTGATATGTAAATTCTAGACCCCTATCTGCAGACATGCTGATGCTCACACAGCTTCGTAGGCTGAATATGAATCTGTGTGATGACTCCGTCATTCCCTAAACTGTTATTTGTTTTTGCGTTTTTTGGGAATCCATCTGGTCTAACACACTGGTCTAACATTATCAGCTAAATCTTTTTGCAAACGGAGAACATGTTGATTGATTGTAAAGTGACATCTTGCTATGTCTAAAATTATTTATTTAAAAATCAAGTCACTCTGTCTATAAGAAAGATTCTAGGAATGAATAGAAAAGAGGTTTGGATTTATTATATGTCTTATTGTTGTTAAATTACATATTTAATGTTCTGCATCGCCTTTAGTATTAAACAAAGATGGCGACCGGCGGCCTTTGAATCTCTCTCAGAGCAAATGTTGAAGTCCGGATGTTTGATTTCATGAAAATAATTTCTTGTGTGTCACAGTTTTGATGAATTTACAGGTTAGACAATTTTGCATTGTCATTTTAATAGTTCAGTTATATTTTTTTTAAAGCAAAAGTGAAAATAATGTGAAAGTTGCCAAATGGATGAGAAAAGAATTTAAGAAAAAATAAGTATACAGATTTAAAATAAGGTTTAAATGACTGATTCCTCTGTCTATGAATAGTCCATATTTTGGTCTAAGTTACTGATGGACTTGTCTTATTTGATTAGCTCAGTTCTTACCTAATATATCCTTTGAACTGATTTCCTTTCATCGTGGTTATCTTGTTAGATGGGTTGATATTATTCGATGTAGATCATGTTTGCTTAGCAATCCTTGCGAACACTGTTGGGAAACGTCTGGTGAAATATGCTGATGAACTTTAAAGTCATTTTATACTTGGAAACTCTTCGATTTAGTTGGAATGTTTATCAGATGAAAAGTTATTGGCCTGAGTTGCTTTTCAGATGTAAAAGAAGAAAAAGCCTTAATGTTCTTATCTTCATGATAGGAATAATGGATGTTTGTGTTGTTACTCTGGTCATGCCTATCTAAATTTAGATAAGTCATTAGTTGCCATTTAAAAGCCTCATGAATTTCAAGGGTTTTTGAGCCGAGGGAGTTGTTTTGCATCTAGAAGCTTCTGCTTACTTCTCCACCCAGTGGAGTGTGTTTCAGGTGCTGGCCGATAATGCAGGACACCAGCACGTGTTCCTCTGTTCCCAGAAGGCACGTGGCGTGGGATGAGCTGGTGCTGCCAGGCGCTCTTGGCTGAACTTCATGCATTTTCTCATCTACATGTGCCATTGCTCCCCAATGTTTCCCTGGTTATTTCCAATTGTTTTAATGTCAGAATATCTAGGAATAAACAAGACGATGATACACAAGAACACTGCTCTCAGCTGTATTTTTTTTCCCTTTTTTTTTTTTTTTTTTTTTTTTTAAATTATTGATTTCTTTTTTTTTTTTTTTTCCCTTTTTTTTTTTTTTACTCTTGCTTAAATGATGCAATCACTAGTCGTCGTTCACCCCACTGCTTGTTCAAACATTTGAAATGTCATGAAAGTTCAGGAAAAGTGGGCCTTTTCATCCTCGTGGCTGATTAGTTGCATAACAGAACTCGGTGGGACTCCAGCTGAGTGTGAAACAGTTTTTCATCTCAGAAATTTTTTACATTCATTGTTTCAGGTAGAAGGGGACCATGATGAAGTAGTCATCAAAAGACTTTCTCAGCTCGTACGCAGATTGTGCAAATAAATGGACATCATAAAAAAGCATGTTGTCTGGAAAGAGTAGAATTAAAGGACAGAATCTGATGTAAACAGCAGGGCATCGCTGTTGAATTACCTCATTTTTTGCAACATGGTGTGCACATTTAAGTGCCGATGAGAGGCTAATTGGTTTACTACTTATTTTTAACGGTAATAACAGCGGGTACTCTGTCATATTTTCCATTTCATGTTGTTTTCAGTTTTTTTCTTTTAAAGCAGGCTTTAGACTGCCGAGTACCAAATCGCACAGAGTTTTAATGTGCTGAATGCGTCTCCACACTTTGTTGCTTCAGTGAGCAGACCCTCCTGCAGTTTCCATTTGACTTAATGTCACAAGTCTTGTAACTGTTTAACACGTGTTTTATTGTACAATAATTGAATAAAAATGTTATACACAGCCTTTAGAAGAATAACACATCACATTTAAGTGAAAAGTCTGTCATCCCCGTCAGGTTTGGAAATAACGAGGGCAGCAAATAACATTGTTTGTTGCGTCAGTCGATTTACGGCTTACTAATTTTAGAAGGTATTTATTACCAGATGGAAAGAGAGAGCAGTGCCACACATCCAGCAACTAGTTTATTTCAGAGAGAGTGCATCTCTGGTTTATTTTTGCATTGTCTCAGTTTCGTTGTATTGAATGAGGCAGACGATTATTCTAATCATTCCTGAACTTCAAATGCTCATGCTTGTCGCTCTCTTGGAGGAAAATGCTGCTTCTGGCTGACGTAGTCTCACCCACCCGTTGGTTTTAACAACAGACTTCTATTTGATCGAGCAGTTTCACTAAAACAAGAAATAATTGATTTTGACTTTATTTTCCAATACTTGCATGACAGCTTATTATTTCAGTTGTGTACTTTGCTGCCGAAAATATTTGAAAATCTTTATTTTTCTTCAGTGAATCAAAAAAGACTTTAAAAATAGACTTTTATGTCTGATTAGATTTCTCTGTTCAGTCACCCGTGAGCAAAGGCTTAAAAAATTACTTTCAGGAATATACGTAGCATTGATTTTCATCAACAAAAGCTGCTATTTTTTCCCAATTTGGGTGATTGTTGTTCATCATTTGCCTTTACACAATTGTTGAGTTTTTGTCACTGATAAAACTTCCTGAAATGCACTGACCTGGACAGAGACACAGAAAGGAGGACATTAAAGTATGTGCTCATTTTGGGCAAATAAATATTATGTATTATTGTAGATTATAACTGCAAAACTAAGGATTCAGATTCAGGGTTGGTCACTTTTTTTCTCAGTTGATTGCCATGTCCAACAATAATTAGTGTGACCTTTTTTTCATACGTCTCTTACGATTCTCCTGTGGCTGCAGTGGCCTGGTGTCAGTGACACACTTTGATTGTGGAGTATGAATGGCATCAGCAGTCATCTTCATGCTGAGAGGACAATGAAAACACAGTAAACTGGACACAGCGGAAGCTGTTAACAAAACACCATTGTCCCTCTGAGTTCACACTCCGACACTAAAAAGAAGATCTGTTTGTGTCTCTGGGACCATTGAAGGCTTGGCAACGCATCTTTTAGTTTTACAGCTTAAATGGTCATAACTTTAAAGAACAATTTTATTAGTTTCTTTTTAATTAAAATTGTGTCTATGTTAATTGCTTTTAAATAGTTTTGGGACATTATATATTGCTAAAAAACACAACTTTTTAAACTTGAATTTAGTGAGGGTTCAATTGAGAGCTGGTGTTACTCATTTGAGTTTTAATTTGTTTTTGCAAATTCACTCCCACTTGTTTTTTTAGAGTAAATGTGATTACAAAGTACCCCACACTCACCTACGGAAAGTGATGTCCAAATGTATAATTATGGCATTTGAGTAATAACTGTTTTGTCCTCTGTTTTCTCAGTAATTTCAGGCATGATTTGAAAAAAAAAACTGTCTTGTTTTATGTAAGCACATTATGCTTTTATTTGTTATAAAAACCACTGAGTCACTGTGTGGGATTTGGCAGCAGCACTAAAAATCTGTGTTTTTACTACAGAAAAGGGCAAACAGAACACTCTAACAGACTTTAACCTCTGACTGTTTGGTTTTGACTTGTTTGCCTGGATCAGTGCGGATCCACAAAAATGACAGGTTTCTCTATTGCAAAAGTTTCCGGAAAATTGATGAATGAGTGAATGGACGATGTCAGGAGTTCTGTATTTGAGGTCACTGTCACTGTGCACACTGCGGCAATTGCGCAAGCAGCAGGCTTCCCTAAATTAATGAAGTAATGCAAAGCAGCCCCCTCTGACTGTGGTCCTTTCCCACTTTATTCCAGATATTCAAGATTTTTAAATTGATCCGACATTCACAAGCACACGGAATTGTGTTACGTCTCGGAAGATGGAGCCTGCTCAGTCAGAGATGAACATATTATCCAACGGAAAAAGTCACGATCTCGTGGATGACATGGGCATGCCAATGAAGACAATGCTTGATGAGGAGCAGTGAGTACTCTTCCACACTCTTTTCCCCACGTACAGACAAAATCGTGTCTCCTTTTTAACACTGCAAGTGGCTATGACTTTACACCTCATACACCTTTCCTTAGTTTCTACTTAAGAACAAACTTCGTGCCACATTGTTAACAGCAAATCAAGTAAAACGAGTATCAATGCAGAAGCTAAAAAGTAGCCTTGATATTATTCCCATGGACAAATTGAGAGGATGAGAGATGTGGTAAGCAGCGTACTGTATAACTTACTCTCCACAAAATGTTCCTTTATTTAAATGCATGTTTGCCTTGTTTTTTGTGCTGGCATCAACTGGTGGATCCTTATACAGAAATGGCACTCAAACAGTCAGGTATGTTTGTAGAAAATCATATGAGAGGCTTTTAACATCAGCTTTGTTTTTCCATCATCAACAAATAAATCATGATTCCCGTTTACTAATGCACTAAGCAGATATGTGCACACTTTTTAGAGGTCAACCCAGTGACAATTAAATAACAGACATTACTTTGATCCCTAGGTTTGATGACCCTGAAGGAGGACAGGAGAGTGAGGAGTTTTTGCCCAGTGCAGATGGAAAAAAGCCCATACGTTTCACAGATGTAAGTAAAAAAAGAAAAAGCTTATATTTGTTCACGTGACAAGTAGCAACAGACATATATGTGAGTTTCTGTTCATTGAATGGTGTTGTTCACAGTTTGAAGGAAAGACCTCTTTTGGCATGTCGGTCTTCAACCTGGGAAATGCCATTATGGGCAGTGGAATCCTGGGTTTGGCTTATGCCATGGCCAACACTGGCATACTCCTCTTTTTGTGAGTAAACATATGTACTTTTATAAGATCAATATTCAGCTCGACCAATATTTTGTCAATGTTTTTTTTTTGACAATTGAATTCCACTGGGATAGCCCTGCTCTAAAGTCCTAAAGATAGAAAACAAAAAGGCTTTGCTTAATATGTTCTTCATATGTTTTCTTTAATTATCATTAATTCCTTTTTGAGTAAGAATAGAGGAATACATTTTTATTGAAAACATGTCTGAATTAATATAATATCTTAGCTACTGGCTGATTATAAGGATAATTTTTAAGTTCAATTTTCTGGTTCTGGGCTGCTGGTATGTAAGATTGTTATTTTGTACCTATCATCTATACTTCTATAACGTGCAACTAATAAAACATGAAGCAGGCTGTGAAAACCTTAGGTCTTACACCTTGGTTTTTCTACAGTTTGCGCAACTGAGAGCAGTTAATGAAGGCAGATGTTATCAGGTGGTTTTGCTGCTCTGATGCAGATGTAAGCATGCTCCAAATTTTCACATGAAAGTTGGCTAAGCCGAGCTATGGTGAGCAAGCCAAAACGACCCTAATTTGTTTGCAACCTCAGATTTTTCTGTAACAGAATCAGTAACGGAGAACCATTAGTCCTCTAATATAGCGCTCTGTAAGAAAATTAGTGAAACAAATGGCCAGCTATTATATGTAAACAGGTTTATTTATTTGTTTTTTACATAGAGCTCCCTATGTGCTGGTTTAATTAATGTAAAAAAGACAGACAGCAGGTAAACTACTTGGCAGTATCCGTCCTGAGGCTCTGTAATTATTTATCAAGGAATGTCTCGAGAAGCGATGTAATGTTGGCTGACTGATTTGGTGACGTGACGACATAAAAACATGATTTACAATTTACCATGACATTTACACCATGTGCTGCCCACACTGATATGCCTACTTCTTTTAATACTTCTTTTTACCAAGTTCTCATCTCCGCTGCAGATGCCAGATATAACCCCCAGAAAGGCCAGGTCTCAGAATAACCACACATCCTGGCCTTAGTGAGCCATCTATATTTGTCTCTCACTTTCCCCTGCTCCGTATAGACTGCTGCTGTCAGACCATGACCCTGGTTGTCTTGGTCATGTTTGTGTTTATGACGCCGCTGAGAGACCGTGTGCCAGGATTGGTATAGAGGATGGTGTCAGTGTTAGCCTCAGCTCTGAGAGGAGGATTGTCAGCTCATAGAAAATTCAGTGGCACAAGGGTCAGTGGAATTAGAAGTATGTGCAGTTTGGTCAAATTTTATGCAAATCAAGTTTGTTATTGGTGCAAAAGTACCAACCATTTATGGGTGCAGCTTTATGAACAAAATATACACAGAACTCCGCTATTAGCTGAATCAAAGTAAACCCATGTTTAATTTATTTTTATGCTCTCATACTGTGGCCAGATGTATTTGTTATGTCAAATCTGGTTTATCGTGGTGGAAAAACAGAAGCGGAGGTATACAACTTCAGTACAGATAATGTACTGTAAGCTAAATCCAGTGATCTAACACTGTTTGCAACAATAGATAATTGCCTTTGTAATGGCTCAGTGTAATAGTTTTGCCTCATTGTTTAAATGCCGGAATCTGGTTTTGGATCACTTTGGGCATTCTCTGAAAATACTCCACTGCAGCTTTTCATGTGCTTGCAGCAAACCAATCTATCTGCTTACAGGGGAAAGGCCAGAGTTAAAGATTTTAATTCGAGTTGTGGCTGCAATAAATTCACAATGTGCACAACATGATTTCGAAGGGTCTGAGAAAGGCTTTGAGTGTGGACAACCTCTGGCCCATTGGGAATGTTGGCTTGGGAGCACTCCGTAGACATGCTTGACTCCGTGCCTTTGTAGGACGACCTGTGCAACCATAGACCAAAAAGGTCATGTGAAACGGCATGCGTAGGACGATTGATTACCACGAATGGAGTTCATGAATGAAACTATAATAATGTCCTTATTTATTTTGTGCTCATTTTGTGTTTCGGAAGTTGATATTGCTTTGCATTGAGCATAATCAGTTTCAAAATACAATTCCAACATCTCAAGCATAGTCATGTTTGATTTTTAAATGCATTCAATTCACACTTTGGTTGATTAAATTGATTGTTGTGGTTGATTAAATGTGAATGGGCTATTATTCAAACAAAGCAATGAGTGATCAGATTCAATGTGACTGTATGATTTTCACCTCCGTGCTGTGTTGCAGGTTTCTTCTGACTGCTGTAGCAGCCCTGTCATCTTACTCCATTCATCTTCTGCTTAAAGCCTCTGGAATTGTGGGTAAGTCTTATGCCTGAGCTTATTTATAATGAAACAGCACAGCTGACGATTATTATTACTAAAACTATGCAGGTGTTTATGTCCAAAAGTTTAGCTACTCTTGGGTATTAGTAAACAGCTTAAAAAGATTCATGGTTGTTTTCAAGTCAGCACAACTTTGCGATAGCATGAAAGAAATGTTATTTTTTGAGGTTGTGTAATCTGATGTGTTACAGTTTTTACAATGTTTACACGAAATGAAACTCGGTTATTACTGTATTGTGTTTAAAGGGTCATCCAGAATATCAAGCTGAATGTTATTGTTTGTAATCTGTTTACAGGAATTCGAGCTTATGAACAGCTGGGGTATAGGGCCTTTGGCACTCCTGGAAAAATGGCTGCTGGTATCGCGATCACCCTGCAGAATATTGGAGGTGGGGGGGGGGGCAACGCTTTTTTTCTAACTGATTTCTGCACAAAGATATTGCTTCTCTGCAAACTCCAGAAGCGAGGGCACGAATAGGACATCAGTAAATGCCACACATATGATTGAAACCAATCATAATACTTTGTTGTTTTAGCATTCTGCTGGCCGGTAGAAACAATGCATTGGATTTATGTGATGCCTCTTTCTCCAGTCTCGTTCAGTCTCAGCCTTAAGTAGGTCTGTTTTCAACACGTTACTCTGCCACTGAGAGTGTTGCTTCTTTTGTGTAGCATGTGTCTCTCAGGACAGATGCAGCATCACAGTAAACCACGTGTCCCGTGTTTAAGACTCGGCACACAAGTGTGCTGTTGTCTGTAACACGGCACACATGTGTCAGGGCACAGGGCACATGTGTACACTCACCTTCCCAAGGGCAGTCTTCAGTTAACAGCCTCAGTATCTAAAAAGGAATACTATATTTATTGATATTGGGGTGTGTGCATTTGTCTGCACATGGGTCTGTGACATGTGAACACAGAAGTCGTAAGGGGGTAAAATTGTCAATAAAATGCTTTTAAAAGTAACCTTCCACCAGTTTATAATAACACCCCGCTTTGAGGTAAAACACGGGGGGCATGACTGCTGCTTCCTCAGCCTACAGTATCTGCCCCTCTGTCACGTGCATAAACATGGTGTGGAAAGTCTTGGTGTGTTTGATCAACATGCCAGTGTTACTCCTCTTAGGTATCCTTGTCTTCACATTGTGTTCTGCTTTTTTATATTCCAGCTATGTCCAGCTACCTGTACATTGTAAAATCTGAGTTACCGCTGGTCATCCAAGCTTTCCTGAAGGCAGATCCCAACTCTGAGTGAGTATTATCATTCGTCGTTCAGTATCCGTCTGTTGTGGTGGTGCAAGTAATGGACGCATGACTCTTGCCCTTTGCTGTTAAATTAAAAGGGGAGTGAATAATTAACTTTGAACCATTTATTGATTCAATCAGCATAGGGGTGTGACAAGGTTGGATGCTTGGAATTGGCTGAGCAACTGGACGGCCTGTGACTGGGTATCTGTTAGTTACATATATAAGCACAGAATAAACTCCCAATGCTGTCAGTGTGTGGAGGCAAGTGCTTCTCATGTGAGACTCACACACTAGACACACACTCTGCATAAGGCCACAGAGAACTGAAGTGGATTCCAGATGCCTTTTCAAATCTAAAAACAAACCTTGTGCTCAAAAGAGCCTGCAGGGACTGCAAGTGTAGTTTGCACTTTATGTACAGCCAATGTGGAGGAATAGTGTTGTTTTAGACTGTTATCTCGAAGGCCTGACATTCAGTTGTAGCATTTACCCAACAGCAGGCAGTAGGCTCTTTAATAGTTTAAGGTTAACCAGTTTTTTTCAGATTTCCCCTTCGAAAACTCTTTAAGGTTGGCACCTTTCCAAGGACTCGCTGTTATCCTTCACTGCTGATTCATTTTGGACTATATTTAGACTGACAGTCATACTGTTGCATCGGATAAGATTAAACTTTGGAGTCATAAAAAAACTATCTTAAGAGACAAGAAAGAATTTAGCAACAGATGGTGTCCTCCTCAGAATTTCAAACTTCTGGAGCTCATCTGGGTTGGCACTGAAGAGGCCGAGTCTACCTGAGCCCACAGAAACAATTGAAAGCTCCCTAATATTCTCTGATAAGTTAACACGCCGAGTACCTTTGAGGCCTCCTTACAATTGACGTTGATTCATTAGGAGCTTGGACTCGTCTCTATGTCTCGTACACACAGACTGTCGAATGACAGCAGCAGGTGGTGTTAAATGGTGGTGCAGGATTCTGGGGCTGAGCAGGTCAGAGCAGGGCCCGTTCTCACTGTCCGTTTCCAGTGTTCTCCTCTGTCCTCAGCCAAGCCCATGCCGTCTATAGAACAGGTATCTCTGAGGGTGTGTGTGCTTGGACAGGGGCTTTATTTACAACTGTTATCTTTTTTAATAGAAAGCAATGACGCGTGACGAGTAGAAGCCGTGTCTAGCAGTTCATTGTGACGCACATATGCACTCTGGGAAAGTTGTCATGGTCAACAGATAAAATAAAAATTTTGCTCTGTAGGTAAACACACGGGGACCTAAAGAGTTTTCTGGGGGGATTGTTCCAAGAAATGACCCCGTAAATTCAGGGAAACATTGAATCTTCAAATGAGACAACTGATATGATGTGATGAAAGCTGATGGAACACTGAGTTTAGGTTTTAAAATGTTTTTTTCCAAGAAATTGACCTTGAGTTGAACACCAGGCTGCCTCAAGTAACTCATTCACGTGAAAGCCAATAATATGAATCGACCTACTGACCAAAAGGCCAAAGAAGACATGACCTGTTATTTGTATGACTTCCCCTGCTTTCAAGGGACTCCTCCAAACACACACACATGTCCACACACGCTGCTTGCCTCATAGATCACTGCATGCTTGCAGAGTTGTGGCAGACAGCTGATCCCCCGTGGTTGCGTTTCTTTCAGGGTCAAGAATAACAAGCTTATCAGCTTAAAAAGGGGGCTCGGGGACACAAAGAGCCCACTTTACGCATGATTTAGGAGACGGTAGTCTTTAATGATTTGACAGTCATTTTTGTAAGCTGCTTTCTGCTGGTGATTTTTGCTGGTCCCTATTGTTGTTTCAGATCTACTATAACTGCCTGGCTCACATGACGGCAAATAAGCTACTTTGTCACATACTATTTGTCTCCCATAAACAATAATGCCTGAAATGAGAGGGCCAGTATGCCCTTGTGTTAACAAGTACACGTGCATACCCCGTGCATACCCTTAAAGGGTTTCTCAGAAAAAGTTTAGGGACATTTTTCATGAGGGACGTTTTACAGGATGTTTGTATAATGGAGGTGAGTGTGGTGCCCACATGTAGCCCCTGAGGGTATGTATACAAATGGTGTATTATCATTCATCCTTGTTATTTTACAACCTTTGAAGTGTGAAACAGAGTTAGAGATGCATGCCAATGCCAACATTTTTGGACTATTTTGGTGTGAGGCTATTTTCTCCATCGGTCTTTCCTTTTTCTGAAACTGAGCTGTAACATAAATCATCACTTGTGTAACGGGCTATTCCAGTGCTTCTGTTTAAAGCAATGTAAGCAGGTGCATTTTTTCCAAAGCCTTCGGGCCGAGGATGTTCCTGTCAGGTTACTGCTGGTCAGACATTTTGACACGCAAATTGTGCAACTCAAACACACTCTCTTAGGCTCTTAAGTTTTTAGAAACAACATTCTGTTTTTGTTTCTGTCTGTCTTGTTTCTGCTGACTCTCAGTAACAATGTTAGATATATTAAGCTCACCAAAGTAAACTACATTTATCTCCAAACAGTCTGTGGTATTTGAATGGAAACTACCTGGTCATCATGGTCTCTGCAAGTGTCATCCTGCCCCTTGCTTTAATGAAACAACTTGGTGAGTAACGCTAAGGTAGTTGAACCTTTTCTCTCAAACTAAATAATTGAATAGAAAAATGTACATTTAATTAAATCCAATGGTGCTATAACTATGTTGTGAACGCCGGCAATTAACCACACAACTTGCAAATCTAGACAGTTTAGCCTCCACAAGATAAACATAGAGCTGATGATAATCTTTCTGATGTTACTTAGACCAATTCCCCAGGTTGGCCATTACCTCCAGCACCAACCCCGCCACCAGCGCAGACCACTATATCGTTTCTTTAAGTCTCACTAACTCAACTTACTTTCTTTTGAATACATTTATTTTACTGTAATGTAGTTGAATTAAGTTTGTATCATATTTCGTTCTCTGTTCTGAATCAATGATTTGCTCCTTCGTCGTGGACTTCCATCAGTTCAGATTTTGGTATATGAGACATAAACTCTGTCTACCATGTGTTTAACTGCACCTCTCCTAAAAAACAAGCAGTTTTTCAATGTTATGTTCTCTGAGAGACCAAATCTTGACTGAAATAGCTAAAAATAATATAATTTGCCAAGAATAAAGAATTAGGACTGACCCGTGAGGCCCACACTGAGTTGGGAAAACAAAGGAGTGCATCATCGTAAAGAGAAATCTGAACTCAAACCACTAATCAGTTTGTTATAACCAGTTTAAGCTACTGTTCTATTCTTGTGCATGTGAAACAAATAAATTAATTCAGGACAGCTTTGTTGTGAATGCTACTACAGTATATTATAATGCAGTTGCAGTTTTCTATCCACCACTTAGTGTTTCTCAAAAGTATCTCGTGAATTTTTTGTTTCAGTTCAGTTTCTGTCGTCTACTTTTGCACTTTCCCTCTGTATGCCAACCCATTTCAAAGTTTTCTATGTGCACAATTGTTTGACAAAAAATTACACCGTCTCACATAATGACACTCTGATGGAGCATTTAAATCCACTAATGTGCTTTTACCCAACCACTGGTAGTGAAAGTAGCATGGTTTTTCCACAAGAACATCAAACACTCAAGGCCACCATAATCTGTTCTTTACTTCACAAAATAAACATATTGTGCCATCATCATGTGCTGTGAGGTAATTGTGTGGGATTTTTTTGTTTGTTTGTTTTGTTTTTTCGCCACCACTTAACCAATATAGTGACAAAGAATGTAAAACTTCCATATGTTGACACTCTTATGTTGCTAACAGTTAATTTGTTAGCAACACATGTGTTTGTTGCATTACCTTGACCCGAAGAGCACACACTGTAAGTTCAGTTAAAGGGCTGTTAACTGTCCATTCTTTTCTTTTCAGGTTACCTTGGGTACACTAGTGGCTTTTCTCTTAGCTGCATGGTGTTCTTCCTCAGTGCAGTAAGTTTCTCTAGCTCACACAGTAGCCAATCATCACATTCACTCTTCACATTGAGTCTCATTTACTCTGGCACATCATTCTGGCACATTGGTCGGTGCTACCCACTTTCCCACCCTTGTCTGTTTCCCACCCTGGTCCCTATTTTTAGCGGTATGCAGCTGTGTTTGATAAGATGAATATAAGAGCTAGGTTGAGACAAAGTAATTACAGGCCGAGTTACCCTAATCGGGACTAAAGGGTTTTGTCTAACTTGTTGTTGATGGATCGTCCACTGAAATAAGATTAATACTAACTCTCAAACATGCCTCCAGCCTCATGCCTTTTTCCGATTAAGGTCCTGATTGTCTCTTGTTGTCTCTCTGCAGGTTATCTATAAGAAGTTTCAGATTCCCTGCCCCTTTGAGGAGTTTTCAGCCAATAGCACTGCGGCACATGTCGGCTTAAATGCTTCAAGCCACGTCCATGAGTACAACAATGGGGTGGTTCACGAGGACGTTGACTCCCTCTGCACGCCTCGCATGATCACCATCAACTCACAGGTGGGCATCTGAAGGGAAAACACTTATTAAGTTCCAGATCATTCTAAAAAAATTTAAAGCCACCATTGCTGCTGTTTAATCAACTTTGTTGATAACCAAAGTTCTTCTATGGTAGACGCCACAGCAAAAGAAAGTCATGTGTATGTACTTCTTTGCAGACAGCATACACAATCCCCATCTTGGCTTTTGCTTTTGTTTGCCACCCTGAAGTGTTGCCCATTTACACAGAGCTGCGCAAGTGAGTGCCACCCTTAAGATCTTGTGATGTTTGATCATGCGTCAGTGCAGAATGTAGCACTCATATAACTCTCAACTGTCTTGATTTCAGTCCAACAAAGAAGAAGATGCAAAAAGTGTCCAACCTCTCCATCTTTATAATGTACAGCATGTACTTTCTGGCAGCCCTCTTTGGCTACCTGACCTTTTATGGTGAGAGCTGCGGCTGCTGGGCTTCAATAGGGGTGGATAAAAACACAAGTTAATGCTTAAACCAGCGAGCCAACACACTGAGTTATTTACTAAAAACAAAAGAAACACAGGCATTTCAAAGGAATGCTGTTATAGCTACATATTTAATACAATCACATATTATAATGTAAAACAAATTTCCTAATTTTTTCATGTTGCCTATTGAAATAGGATTTTACTTTCAAAATTTTTTTGAACATTGAATCTTAATGAAAGTTTTGCAAGTAATTGCATTTTACACAATTTTCAATTTGGCAAAAGTTTCTCTTTTCTTTTGTTTCCAACCGACATTCAAGGTAGGAGTAAAGCCTTTCTGTGAGCGACTTTTTTTTTAAATACTTAAAGAATGAACGGATAAAATCCAAGGTTAGGAGTCAAATACATTTTCCTCTTTCAAATGGGTCAATTAGCCCTTTATGTCAGACTGTGGTGCTGGGATATATACACAATTTGCCTCTATATTCAAATGGAGTCCATTCTCCCTCTTGTGGTGACTGTGTGCCAAAACTATTTTTCAGTCTACCCCACTTTTTAGACAGGGTTACTTTGCGATGTTTACGTGCACTGATCTAATTTTATTTTATTTGTTTAACTTTCCTGCAGGCAATGTGGAGCCTGAACTCCTGCACACTTACAGCCGCATTGATCCGTATGACACTTTGATCCTGTGTGTGCGAGTGGCGGTCCTCACCGCTGTCACACTGACCGTGCCCATCGTTTTGTTCCCGGTAAATACGGCTTGTTTTTGTGCGCCATCCTCAAAGAGCAGCCAAGCATGAGTTTGTCATTTTTCTTCCATTAAATCATTTTGTGTGTGCAGGTGCGCAGAGCCATTCAGCACATGTTATTCCCCAGCAAGTCTTTCAGCTGGTTACGTCACATCGCCATTGCTGTCACTCTGCTCATCCTAATCAACTTGCTGGTGATATTTGCTCCTAATATTTTGGGCATCTTTGGCATCATCGGTAAGTACATCACTGAAAACCTATTAACTTCTCGCCACTGTGACTCTTGAAGTATGAAAAAGTCTATCCAAGAGAATTCATCAGCCTAACAAAGAAAAAGAGTTGGCACAAAAGAGAATTCTTTGACATATTAAAAAAACAGTTAGTGTTTCTCAACTGTAATTTGGGTTTTAATATTGGATTTCATTGATATGCAAAAGTAAAACAACAAGTTCAGGGAACATTTGCACGTGGACAAACCAGCCGCTTTTGTCAATATTACCAAAACCTTTTGCCCTGGGAGCGGAGGCCTTGTTTCACAGAGCAGAGGTAAAAGGTGATAGCTCTGATTTAAAGAAACACTAAGAACATTTTCAGAAATGTGTGTCAGAAGTTACATTTGAAAACTATAAAAAAAAGAAAAACTGAATTATTCACTTGTTCAAAAAGATTATCCATTTATTAACAAAAAATCACAACCTTTCCCCAATATTAGACAAATAAATTATATTATACACATGTATGATATTATATACCTTTAAGAAGCCAGTCTGTACATTTAAATTGATTGGGGATAGCAACAAAAATGCTGTTGTTCATTTTTCTTTTCTTAATGCGTCACGTTTTTCAAGTCATCGTATTCCTGATTAGGCCACCCTCTTCATCTTTACAGGTGCCACGTCGGCTCCCTGCCTCATTTTCATTTTCCCTGCTGTCTTCTACATCCGCATCGTTCCTAAAGAGGACGAACCCCTAACCTCCACTACCAAGATAGTGGTGAGACATGCTGTGTTTTATCATTCTTATGTGTCATGGAAGTGGCATGGAAATGTGGAATCTTTCATGGCAACCAGACCTTTTGACTGGTGTGTTTTTGTTCCCCTCAGGCCATTTGTTTTGCTGCACTGGGCGTCTCCTTTATGGTGATGAGTCTGAGCTTCATTATCATTGATTGGACAACAGGAGGCGGCCAAGCTATCGGGGGCCACTAGATACCTTCTTCAGTGTTTGTGATTTTAGGAAAGAGGTTTAGAATACAGTAAGTGTAAATGGACCTTCAACCCCTCGATGAAACACACGACAAACCGCAAATATACAGTATATTTTAGTAAGTGGACGGGAACCACTTGTTTTAATCAGATTTTTTTTATTTTTAATATGAATTAGCAAATCCTCTCATAACAACATTTTCTAATTTATTCAATACAAAGAAGTGTTACAGAATTTCATTTCAAGAGGTTTAAATGTTGAGGAATCTGCTGATGCATGTGTTGGTGAAGTGGTCCTTCGTTGTTGCTTCGTCTTTATTCACTCATAAAAGGATGCAGCTGCTACTGCACAGACACAGAGACATGAAGGCATCATTGGCTTCAATGATCCTCTGTGAGACGCACAAAGGAAGACAGACAGATGATATCACTTAGAACTAGCAGCAATCTTTTTGAAGGAGTTTTTTTGGGTGCTTAAAGGCCTTAGAGTGCAGGTGACATTATATGTGCTTTTGCATTTAAACCTTGGTGCCTTTCAACATTTACAGTGGCACTCGCAGATACAAAATAGTGTCAATATGTCATATTTATTTAGCTACCGTTTTGTGTTTTTCCACTTCAAATAGACTATTTAACTAGTGTAAACGATCACATAAAGCATTACATTGCTTTGGATCTCAGTTGTTGTTGTTTTTTGGTATATAAATGTTGAAATGCGTTGCACATTACGATATTTGATCCCACAGGCTTAAAATGTGTTTGTTACCTTGTTGTATTAAACCTTTAGCACAAATACCACAAACCGTAAGTTAGAACATAAAGTAATTGCAGATCTTTTCTGCCCTCAGAATTAAATTGCAACATATTTTCGGTCAGTTATATAGTTATATTGTTGACTAGAGGCCTTTTGCTGATAACTAATGTAAATCCATGGTTATGAGGCAGGTACAGACTAAAGAAAAGAAAACACAACTTACACATCTTCACCAATGAACAGATGAATACATTTACTGGCTTTCTGCTGATTTTATGAAGGGAGACATTTATATTTATTGTACAGACATGACAGTTGTATTACTCTTGTGGTCTAACGATCATCTGCATGACAGTGAAAGAGCCCTGTAAAGCTTTTTTAATTATTCCCTTACATGTGATGTTAGAAGCCGGATAGAATTTGGAAAATGAAAATTCGACAAAAACAGACACCATCTGGTGTACTCGACCTGGTTTCCAGAGGTTTGTGAAAACCAGGAAAACGTTCAGATCTCAACAAGATAAAGCAAATCTTTGCGCAAGGTAAGATAACAAAAGGTATAACTTTGTTGGCTTGCACAATGCCTCCACAAGCAGCAGGTTTTGAGTAGATGGGTTGTGGCTTTGTAATTCTGCTGAAGTGTCTTTGCCCAAATGGTGTGATGAATATGTCAATCCGCCGTTCATGTTTCGCATGATGCTTTTGTCCACTTTTCTCTGCAACCAGCTGCACAGAAACAGATTTTGCTTCACACTATCGTGTGTAAATCGCTGTTGTAATATTGTACATTTGGTCTCTTTCAGTGAAGTTCTAAAATACCGAAATTGTGTTGTAGTATTATTGAGACCTTCTTAAAAAGTGTGTTGAAAAATTGTGTTTCAAGCTGTAATAGTTTGATGTTGCGGTGTTCAGATAATGGGCATAATTAAGCTTGTCAACAAACATTTCCAAAATGTTTAATTAGCTTCTCAGTGATTTTCACAAAAAAGCACAAATTTACAATGGATGTTCTGTTATACATAAAATAAAACCCCACAATATTCATATTAAATCTAATTTAATCTTGAGAGAAAAATATGCTGTGTGTACCTGAACGTGGTTTTATACCGTCCAACCCATTTTTTTTTTGGAAACAGAAAATGTGTGTTAATTCATATAACATCAGCTTACATCTGGACTGGTAACATGTTCAGTTTGTATCCTGCCTCATTCCCAATGACAGCTGGGATAGGCCCCACATAAATGTTTGCCGTGGTTGTTGTGGTATAACAAATATAACAAAAGCTTTATCGTGTTTACTTCAGCAGTTTGTTTTCCTTTAAAAAATCATGCCAAATATAACTTGACTACCTACTGCTATAGTGCTTCTCAATAGTTTCACTGCCAAATATAAACAAATATCAAGGTCTATGAATTTTGATTGATAAGATTAAACATTATGTATAATGTATATAAATGCAAACCTTTTATATTTGTGTGTGGATATTTACAGTAGCTTGTAAAGTGTAAATAGCTGGGACAGTTTTAGTTTGGCAAATAAAATAATTGTAGATGTTTTTAGATTGTCTCTGTCTTTTTTTATTGAAAGCAGTTCTTATTGAGGCAAGTACACAATTTGCATTATTATTGACACTAATCTTTTATTGTTTTCTTTTTAACCATTTAATGAATGTTAGATTAATAGATTTTAGAGCAGGGTATGTTATCCCCAAACAGACACACCCAGTTCTGTGGACAATTTTATCTCTACCTGATCAGTCCTGTTATCATCTCTATCAAGGCCAGGCTGTGGACTCTGCTAGCATTTAAGACTGCCTGGAAGATAGTTTTTATAAATGTGAAATAAGCCTTTTTTTATATACCCAAGGTTTATATCTAAAACGGTCTACTAAATTCCAAGCGCCATCTATTGCAAATTGAATCTGTGATGTCTCAGAATGGGAGATTTTGCAATGTTATGTAAACTGATTTCCTATTGTACAATAAGAAGTAAGGCCTTTTGCATTATTGACACTCAAAAGCCCTAAAATTAGATCAGAAATTAAAGATGCAAACATGTGTTTTATCTAAAAAGATGATAGTGAACATTTTTCACAACCTGGTTGAAAATATTTCTATTGTTCTATTTTTTTTAAACATCAACTCTGAAACTAAATAAACATTATTTACCTGCTTTCTTTTCTCCTATGTTAATATATCTGCTTATATTGCCATAAAAAGATTAAAAGAACGTCCTGCACTTCCAGCCGTTCCCCTCACGATGGCGACACACACTGCCGCGTCTAAAAATCAAGTGCCACGGTGTTTCAGAAACACGTGACAAAAAGAAACAAGCCATTTTCACAGCACAACCTGCTCCCACGCACACACGCGCGCGCGCGCACACACACGCACACACACACACACACAGCAGCACCTCTATTGTACGAATGTGAGCAGTTTGGTTTGCTTCAAAACGCTGTCGTTTCGGCTCAGGGTGGGCAGAAACCCGGCGGAATGGCGATACCTCGGCGCCCACTGCGGTCCGCGAGTCCCTCTCCTAAAATCACGCGTCGCTGACTTTCCCTCTAATTGGCTCACCTGCTTCAATTGGACTATCGCGACGTGTCGCTCGAGTGACGTCAACTGGGCAACTACCTCCAATTTGTCACGAGGGGTGTCCTATCCGAAGGTTTACGCGCGAGCCCAATTGACTGCTCTGACAGACTGCAGCACTCCGCGCGAGCGAGGGAACGTGCTGTTCACCAGGCCGAGCGGACAAGTGGGGCTTAGATGGATGTGGGGCAGAGAGCTCCGAGCGGCTCGCCATGGACCAAATAGCTTCCAGCTGAGCAGAGGAGAGCACAGACTTTGACTTCCCGCGCGTGGATAAAAACTCTGGAATCGGGTGTTCGCTAAACAGAAGGTGCTACTGGATAAAGCTTCTCCATCCGGAGTCGACTCGTCGGCAGTTAGGCTTCTTCTTCTTTTTTTTCTTTTTTCTTTTTTTTTTTTGGACGAAGCGGTCGGTTCGACCAGATTTCCAGAGCCATGGGTTGTACGGTGAGCGCCGAGGATAAAGCTGCCGCGGAGAGGTCAAAGATGATTGACAAAAACCTCCGAGAAGACGGAGAGAAGGCAGCCAGAGAAGTGAAACTGCTTTTATTAGGTAGGTCGCCCCCCGGAGATTTGTTGTTACAGCGAAAACGGTGGAGTCTGTAGCCTAAGGGCAGTCTAATCAAATCGGTTAAAACGATCTTATTGAAAGAAAACATATTAATCACGATACAACCAGAACATGCAATGGTATCCACCAAAGCCAAATAAAGCCATTAGTCTTTGTTTTATTTTAAATCCTTAACATATCCAAGACAAAGACCTGCAGGTATGACGAAAAGAGGCAGTTTCAATGATCATCTGCCCAAAAGTTAGACTCAAACGTCTTGCCTGAGACCATGTTAATAACTTATAATAACTCATAATAACCATCATGTCAACCATCTTGGGACCAGAACTAAACATTAAAAGAGGAACGCCATGGCTCTGCCTTTAGAACACAACAGTGCCTTCATTCAAAGGAACATCTTACAATACTAGTCCCAATCATGGACAAAAAGTGAAATGTGGTGCTTGAAAATTCAGTCTTGTGTTGGATTCGCACTTTCATGCACGCACACAAACACACACACAATTCAACTGCCAACACACTCCCTCCCAGTCATTACCAGTTCTCACTTTCCCTCATAGACTTTTGAGCTCTTTTACATAATCAGAATTCTAATTTGTCTTTCTCCTCTAACTAATTGGGCCCCTTTAGCTGTTTCACCAGGGCTGAAATCTGTGCGTGTGTGTGTGTGTGAGTATGTCTGAGACAGGTACGGTTGTGGTGAAGGGCAGATGAGCGCAGACATGTGTCACCTTGATGTGACAAGCCGTTAATAGATGGCTGGGTCCAGTTAAGTGGCTGTTAAAGGTCTAGTAAACAGAATATCCAAAGAAACAGAGCTGTTTCCATATTGATGATTGATTTAATACACAAACTCCTGCGTAAATCTTAGCTATTATTTAAACAGTATTTCACAGACAATAAATAGATGCAAAATACTAAGAAATGTGTGATTTCCCTAGTATGTATGTCACTCGTCCTGATGCCCCCACAGCTTAGACTGGTTCCATCTTTCTCTGGCTGATCTCGGCCTTTCGTCACTCTGCCCCAAGCCTGGCATTTGCATGTTTGATTCCTCACTTCTGCCATTTTTGGCCCGCTTGTAGCTCTTGGTCTCACACACACACACACACTTCCAAATGACTTTTATTTCTGAAACTCTGCGTGTGATGTCAGCACCGTGCGCCTTTTGTTGCCGGGCGACACGAAAGGAGTGGGTGACGTCTGAGTGGCACATGCCCGCAGATGAGCACTTCAGAGGCGACAGCAGCTCCTTAGCATCACCAAGGCGTCATCTGGAAGTACAGAAGCTGGAAGAGAGGGCGGACTGTGCCGGGCTCACAGTTGCCCTGAGGACACTCTGACCTGTCACATGAAGGCAAATGGGCGTAAAAGATCAAATCAACATTGGTTGAATGTTATTTAGCTGCTTCGGTGTTCTGGTTCTCATGCTTCTTCTTTATCCCAAATGTTAGCGTCTGCAGTGGAAGGGGTCTGTGTTTTGGCACAAAGATTTCAAACCGTTGAGATACTTGGCTGATCAGTGGTGGAGGAGGACAGGTTGCATTTTGAAAAGCACAAACATCATAATGGATGTTTAAAAAAAAAACACAAAAAAAGAGAAATCTTTTGTCTGCGACTGAATATATTCACCATTTGTAAGGTCTCAGGTAAAAAGTCCAGGCAACAGAACCCATTTTTATCCTATTCAGGAGGCGAGCAAAACATTTTGATGTGACAGCTCCAAATGGACACGTTAGATGTGAATTTCATCATTTCAGTTTAGAGTTTACTTGTTAATGGAGGTGCCATTAAAGCCGCTTTAACCCTTTCCATGTTATCGCAGATGTATTTTTTTGGACTGGATATTTCCTGGACTTGTATCAGGTATGGAGTTATGAATCCAGTATCTCCCGTTTAATCAAATCTGCCTTCAATAAGCAGCATTGCATTCCTTGGGAGCTATAGAACCACATTAGAATAAAGCAGAAAAAAAACATACAATGATTATCAAAGGCACGAGAAATAAAACAAACACGGTATGGGCACATAGATGTTGAACCACACTCATATGGAAAACGGCTTACTTGGCCTGATGCCTCAGTGGCCAATGTGAATATTTCATCATGTGCCCTGTGTAATTATATCAAATGCAGAGTTTAAAAGGTAATGCACATTATTTCGTTTCTGACTTCCTGTTAATGGATTTTACAATTTAAAAAAAAAAAGACAAGCCCGTTATTTTTTAATAAGGATTGTATGTTAATAAGTGTTTGATGTCTTCAGGAATTTGCTGTGTAATCAAAAAGCAGAGACTTGCTTTATGATGGCACAGGCCTCACCCTGGAGACACGCATTATTAAATGATGTTCTTAAGAGGGAACGAAAGCCACCGGCGTTTGAAATATGCATGCACCTTACGTGCATGTAAATATTTATTTTTCATGTGTATTTATTCAAAATTGTATCATGTCTGTCTGCCTGATTCATCAAAGCTGGCAGCAGAACGTTCCGTGACAGATGAAACCATTCATTGATTGATTGAAATTTGTCTTGCCGTCTTTGGACTGGCTGTTCGGTTTCCGCTCTTTATGCTAAGCTAAGCTAACCGGTTCTGCCTTGCTGTGTTCTGACCTTTGTATCCCCAGAGATGCGAATCCCATCCGTCTTGCCTACTTTAGCCTGGTGAACATGAACAGTGCGTGTGGGTTGGCTCTGAAATGTTTTGAATATGTCTTTATGACTGGATGACAGGCTGGAAGAGCTATGTAAAGTTCAAACGCATAGTCTCATCAAGCCAGAATGGGATGGAACAAAGATAATCACTCTAGAGCCAAACTACCGAAGTATGGCTTGTGAATCAAGGCCGAGAGATCCATTATCCACAGCACTTATCCTTTGTAGGGTTGTAGACAGGTCGCCAGTCCATCACAGGCTGAGGGAGACAAAATTTACAAAACGGCATGAGGATAAAAAAAAAAAAAAAAAGAAAGACGACAGCCAAGGACAAGGCAAAAGGCAAAAACTGACCATGGGCTAATTTCTCCCCACAGGATAGAAAAAAACATCTCAGAAAATCAAAGGCTTAAAAGCTTGGCATAATGAAAGTTGGGCAATTTGGCAGAGAACAACCGAGTCTGGGGAGTGTATGTGCTGCTTCCACAAAGACAAGGAAGGTCGCTAAAGTTTCAGGCCCCTGCATCATCCGCTCTTGCAGACACCTTTCTATGTCCTCTGTTAGCTGACATTTTCCCGGTCTTGTCGGAACAAACGAAGCAGCCGAAATGGTGCCGAAGGATGGTGGATTTACTTTGGAATGATGGGAATTAAATGACTTTTTTTTCATTTTCAGCGTATTTGCTTAAACATTTTTTCATGTCAAATATTTTTAGGTTTGAGATCACTACAAATAAGCGATAGAAAGGCCTTTAAAGTGGCCAACTTACACCAACAGGCTAATTTTCAGCTTTGTAGCTCTTGTTTAGAGGCTGCAGTAGCCTAGGGGGCCGCTGCACGAGCCATGTCTGCTTTTTAGCAATGCTCCATTACATGTTTGCCGATAGCAACGGGGAAAGCTTTATGTTTCCTGAGACGGGCACGATGAGGGAGCAGGGAACATCGCTCTCTTTGAGAAGATCCTACAGAGCTAGAAACAGATCTAACAGATTACAACCATATGGGGTAGTAAAAGACAGGTACAGATTAGTAGAGTACAGTAGAGCAAAGCAAAAATCGAATAAAGATGACACAAAACCAAAACTCGGGGTAACAGATCCTCTGTTCCTGTTCTTCCTGAGAGTCTTACTATAAACTCTTTAATCACCAATGTCTTTAAAAAAAACAGCTTTTTAAATTCTGCTCTGAGAGGGATGAACAACAGAGAGAAAATGAAAATGATCTGAGGCCATCCTGCCAAACAGCCGCTTACTGGCTTCATGAAGAGCCTGCAGGAGACTGCTGCTGTGGACAATAATATGGAAAACACATCCGTAGTAGAGAAGATATCGACTTGTCCTGGCATAGAGAGGATGAGTCACTTGATGATAGCCACTGAATTGTGAACTATTAGAATGGCCTCACAGCATTTGGGCAAAATCTTGTGTATTTTTCTATGGTTCTTCAAAGGGTAAATCACAACTCTGCCCCCCTGTTTTTGAGCAGAATCAGCAAGTTCTTCAGTAATGTGGTTCAACATCGATAAGCAAACTGATGCTTCTAGAGCACTTGAATGAAATTCACGTGGTCGTGAGTGTCAGAGGGGACATTGAGGTACTCATTGTGTGAGAGAGAACAAATACATCCTATTGATGAGCATGGAGCCGAGCTGTTGCTGGGCATGAGCAGGCTGGGCTGACAGAAAGCATGCTCCAGCACAAGGTTGAGATTATTACAAAATCTCATTCAGTTCACTTCTTTTTGCACTCTGTGATAGATAAAGATAGATTTCTATTCATATTTGTTAGGAAGGAAGGTCTTTCGGTGCTTTCAGTTTTTTTTCTTTTATAGTGAATGACCTCCACCAAACAAAGGAGAGGCTGACCCCGGGGCATGTAAAGTTAGAGGAGTGCTCTCTGCCCCCGCTAAAGCTTCTCAGACTTATCTCATCTTAGCTGCAGTGGCTGGAAACTGAGATAACTCTTTGTGAATGCAATTAAATCAGCTGTAAAACACTACGTCAAGCTTTTGAAAAGTGGCGAGACATCCTGCCATAAATGAAAATTACATTTTGTTGGTACATAGTCCCAGTTATCTGCCTGGAAACATTACAACCAACATGACGGCATCTTCTCTGAGAGAGAAGTGACTACAGCTTTCTTCCTTTAAAAATGACATATTAGATTTTCTCATATGTACTATAAAAGGAAACACTGTGGGATATGAAGAGCTTCCTAATTAGCTGCTATGTTTATCTAGTGACCATCAAAATATTCTTTTTCAGAAATATCTTTATATAATGAAACTAAAGCTGCCCTCTTTCCTTATCACCCCCCCTCCCAGAAGTGCTGAGGATATACTTCTTTCTTGCCAACTTAATTTCTTTGAAATCCCTGAAATCAGCAACCACTGCAGCTTATCACTTAATTCCCTCCTCATGCAGGCAGACTATAATGATAGTGCGTTACAGACATTACTCACTTCTCATGACAGAGAGGAGAGCTCGGGGTGAGACTGTCCATCTAGAGATGACAACTTCACAATTACCCAATTATTGAAAGATTATACTTATCATCTCTTAGTCATGTCTGTGATGAATACCACTGAGGCCTCAGAAAATGCATGTGTGCTTATGTGTTGAACAAGAGAGAAGTGAATCTCACTGCTGGTCAGAATGTACATGCAGTTTAGACTTTTCTGCATACACTGTATTTGCTGTGTTCTGTGCGGGCCACACAACGTCTCATAATTAACTCTCTTTTTTTCTTTTCCATGACACCACAGGAGCAGCTGGTACTTTATATATCAGAGGCAGATTTCCTCCTAATGAGATGACTTGGCTCCAGGTCACAGTGGCCTAATGAGCATATCTTTCTGGGCTCATCGTCGTGGTGCGCATTGTTTTTGGGTCAGTGAATAAGATCATGTCAGAGACGATTCATACTTCTGTCTGCTTCTCTTGAAGAAGTGGGAAGTGAGCAGGGGATATATCCTGGGGCAGGATGGTGACTGATGACACCATATGAGAGTGGTAAATTAGGCATTTGTGGAAGTGAGAATCCCGCTTAAATTCGGCCCGTTTGTTTATGTATCCTGTCACATGCTCAGACCTCACTTCTGTTTTTTATTCATATTGAAAGTCCTATGCAGAATGTTTTAATTCAATAGAAAAGGTTAAAGCAATATTGTAAAATAGAATACTAATACACCACATTGTAAAATAGATACATTTCATAGTGCATTTTGATGAGTGGCAGATATGTTTTCAACAATTGATTCTGACAGACAGTCCATCCACCACACCTCTCATTATAATCCAGTTTAATCCAAAACAAATGGATCAGTCATCAGTTGTGACCAGCACCGTATGACCATCAAACGACCAAAGAAAGTCAGTAACAGAAGGTGTAAGGAGACATTGGATTCCAAATAAATAAATAAAAAACAACACAACTCAGCTAACTGATAGGTCACTCTCTAAAAAGGTTTGTGCTTATGCATCATTTGTTCAAACTAGTTCCTGAAAGTAAAAGGAGCTAAACAAGACAACAAAGACAAATTATTTAAACCAGGTCACTTTCTTGTCGATAGATGGATTTTAATCCAAACTTACATGCCCGTCTTCACTAAAGGCTGGTTAGAGTTTGGGTTTCCAGGCCAGCTGGCTGGACATGCTGTAAGGTAAAACCCTGTTGATTGATTTTTGTGTACTCTTATTGGCTGTGTTTTGTTCCAGCTAATAGGTTTTAACAGCAGTCATCTTTAGGCTATAGGATAATAAAATGGGCCAAAATGCAATTTCTTGAAAAAAAGTATTTTCCATTCAAAGTTCTTTCTTCACTGTTAGTACATTTCTTCCAGATGGAATTGACCCAGCTATTCCTTTCCGCTTTATACTTTTTAAATCTCCATTGTCAGTGTTATGTATTATTTAGGAAGAGTCTTGCTACTGTGTAAATGTTACACACACTCTCCCTTATAAAGGACATTAAGCCAGGAGTGCAGATGCTCTTCAGTAAGTGGCAGAGCAAGGGTCATCGGCTTGTTACCGGGAATCATCAATCCCTCGCTCCCGTTGGTGTGGGAGGGGCTGCATGTAAGTACGACCTTGAGCTCATAAATGGTTCTCCAGGAAAAATCAAAAACATTTGCGGTCATATGGATTGATGAAGGTGCAGGGGGGGGGGGAGGGGGTGCATATGATACATTTTTGAAGCATTCAGTAGTCAAGCATTCAAGCTTCTATTTAATTATTTGGAAAAATTCTTGGAAATCATATTCCGAAATATTGAAATGATGATATTTAAATATTATAATTTAAATCTTGATGATATGATTATATTTATGTGATACAGGAAACCTGCTGGATTCCATACAGGTAGAATGCTTGACTAGAACAGACGGGTGACTCAGAAGCATTAAAAAAAAAACATGCCTGCCTATTACTGACAGTAGCATCGAGCTTGAGGGGCCGGAATAGACGGGCAAAGAGTCAGGGCTTTGGAAAGCATGGAGACCAATTAGAATCACTGGATAGCTGAAATAAGATGTCCACATGTAAGCAGCATCAGCCAGCTGTACTGTAGGTTGGGAAGTTTATGTCTCTTTAAACTGTGACTTGCGGGGATGGTTTTCTGCTCAGTCTGCAAATGGGCCCAAGTGAGTAATAGCAGCTTGGAGAGTTGTAGGAACACTTTTAAGGTCAGGGGCCCACATAAAATGTAATTGATCACCGTCGATTCAGGAAATTTTCCTCAAGCATTTTTTGTCTCCATTATTGGCTTTCTTCTACTGTATTTGCTCACTGGTTCACTCAAAACCCCCTGAACAGGAGAAAAAAAAAACAGTTCCGTCCCCTCATATATCCTGTTTCAGAGGTTAGTAAAAAGGGAGACATTACGGGGCCAGGATATGTAATTAATTTATTGGTCTTGGAAGTGCTAGATGAGGTCATCAGTATAGAACCATAAAACTCCTTCCTGCCAGAAGTAGGAGACATAAATGTAAAGCTTCTCTACGTAGACAGGTTGATCAATGTGTTTGATTAACCTGAAATTCACCGACCGTCAGTTCAAACTCTCAGTTGTGTCAGTGACTAAGTATTGATGTAGGACATCAAGACAATAGCAAATGAAAACTAGTGATAAACATACTGAAGGAGTAAATTACAAAATGAACAGCAAGTGAGGTGGTCAGTCAGCCAGGTGTGATACAGGAAGTAAACACAAAAACAAGATAAACCAGAGGCCATGCCAAGAAAATTAATCAGGAAGCAATGTTAAGATCCCCGGAATAAACCAAGAATCTAAGACAAAGCCAGAAAACGCAGAGGCTCAGACTATACCACTGAATCATTAGGCCATATAAAGGTCAGTGATGTGAACAGCAAAGGCTACCTGAACTACCAGCAGAACCTTAATGCCTTAATGCCAACTTACTTTTTAGACTTTTTCAGACAAAACAAAAAACAAAATAGAAATGAATGTTCTGCATATCTAAACGTGAGCAGGATGCAAAGTAAGACCTTTAAGGTTCTTAAACATTTTCTTAACAGAGAATGGGGTTTTCATAGATAATGCTTGATGTATGTTTTTGGAAAATCTTCTTGCTTAAAATTCCTCATTATAAATTCCTCATCATTTAGCTTCCATAAATCTGCACACACTTTGTCGTTTTATTGTTGTGCTGTCAACCTGTGTGCAGGATAATAACATAATAGAATCATCTGAAATCTGGGATTTTTTTCTGAATGCATCTCTCAATGTATATACTTGTTTTTGTTTAGATTTAAATTCCACTTTCCATCCATATATGCTTTATTGGCAGATTTCCTGCTGTGTTAAACATGGATTAAGCTAAATATGTGATGAGCAAATCGTTCTGTTCTGGGCCTACACTTCTGGGGGCCGGGTTTTGTATAGGAGTTTTAAAATCGCAGTGATTCACCATAAATCCCTGACGAAACACTAATTCAGAGGTTGGACTTTCATCATCATTTTAACATCGGTGAAAAATCCTGCCTATACATGTGTCTTCATTTGTGGGAACACAGCTCTCAGAAGCCCATGCTAATGTTTCATTTGAGTTCTGCATTTGGGGTTGCCAGAGTTGGCACAGTACACCTTTCTTTTCCTCCGAAAATGCACTTGCTCACTTCTTCGTCTTGTGTGGAGGCTCTGAAACTCTGACAAATGCTGAACTAAAAATGACGATGTTGACTGGCAGCTAAGTGTCAGCCTTGTCTCAGTAATATAATCAGCCAGTTATCTCAGAAAGTGGTGATTATCAGAACTTGTGGCCTGTGTCTAGCTCACAGGCTTGAAGGGTAATTAGTTACTCTTCATGGCCACAGCTCTGTGGGCACGCTACAGCCCTCAAAGCATGATGAATATGCTCCTAATCTAAGTTTGTTCTTGCAGATAAACTCGTAATTAAAAGTTCTCACTCGAATCTTCTGGTGTAAAACTACTGTCACATCTTCAAACTCTTAGATATGTTTTATTGACCAGTTGTATGACTGAAGGTGGTTTTTTTTCTTCTATTTTTGCACAATGGTCGATTTTGAGTGTCAGATTTCTTAAAGATCTCAGATGCACTCTCTTGGGTGATGATGCAAAAATAGACTGAGAAAAGATTGAAAAATGTGCTCATCTCTTACCCATTGCCTACTCACATATTTGGAGGAGGTGTTATCCTCCATCATCTGCTTCACCTTCCGCTGCAGGATTTTAAGATCCACTCAGTGAGTGCAGCGGCTCTGGAGCTGAGCTGAGTGAAACCTGTGCTCTGCAGCAATGAAAATCCGCTACATTCAATAGCATTTACGATCAGTGTGGTGTTCTGCAGACGCCATCGATTTGAGCCTCTATATTCAAGGCCAGCCATTGATTTGGTTCCCAGTTGATTCCTGTAACAACTACCGCCCCCCCAACCACCACCATATAATACAATAATTGATATGAAAAATGTAGCTATCAAACTTGTTGACCAGCAACCCTCCATTTGGTGAATGACTCTTAATTTGATGCACAGTAGCTCTCATTTTCAACAGGGTTCGATGTCAAGACTTAACATTGATGCAGATTGATCGTGTGACAACGTCAAGATAGACAAAGGATGGAAGGACAGAGCTTTAGAGCACTTTGTGAGGCAGTTGCTTCAGGATTAGAATTAAGAGACAAGCCAGGAGAAAATGTAACTTCTTCCAACACGAAGATGGAAATTGACATGACAGGAGTAAAACTGTGTGGGAGAAATGGTGCAATCTGCCTCAGAAGACAAGCAGTAATTACCTCACGGCTTTTTAATGGTGGCCGAACGCTACACCCAACACAGTCATCTTAAAATGACTAAAACTATTCTAGCAGGCTGTAAACGGTAAAGCCTACAGAACTATATTGCATATGTATATGTGCAATATCTTGCAGTAACCATGGCAACTGGTTTCAGCGCTTACACATGCAAGGCCGTGAATCATTTTAAAAATGTAAAATCCCATTTTTACCTACGTTCTTCACGGTGTCCGAGCCTCTCCTGTATTATCAGTCATCAAGTCAGCGAGAATGAAAATCTTCTAATTTGCCAGCTTGGCTTGTCCAGGGTGTACCAGATCTCTAGCCCAGTGTCAGCTGGGATAAGCTCCAGCCCCCTCGTTACTCTACTAGGAGTGAGCGGCATGGATGATGGTAATTTTTTATCACCTTACAAATGTCTATGCAAGACATTGCAGGGAGTGTGCTCAGAATCTCATATTGGCATTTTCCCAAAGACTTGAGACAACTGTACGATTTGTCCTTTAAGAACATTCTGGTATTATTGAGCATCAGTTACTTAGTTACTTGCTCTAGCTGTGATCTAAAAATTTAAAAAAGGAACACCCGAAAGCAAATTTTTTGCATTCAAGATTTTTAATGTCCTCATAAACAAAATCTTTGATAAATGATCATTTCAACACGTCCAGATAATAAATGGCAGCATTCAAGTTAACTCTGTACGTTTATTCATCCTTGTCTGCCAAGTACTGGATGTTTTTTTATGGTCCTTTAAATATGGCAGCAACTGTGTCAACGAGCCGAATGTCTCATGTTTTGCTGATGCGGTGCGTGTGCGTGAACGTATAGAATATGTGCTGCCTTTCTGTTGGGAGTTAGGAGAAAATGCATTATGACTGGGAGGTAAATATCAGCTGTGGAGGTTTGATACGTTTCAGAGAGCCAACATATGGGAGCCTCCCGTTGTCACATCGTAAATTATCGGTCTTTGGTTGCAGGATGTTTTCATTTAACGAAAAGATTTTTTTTTTTTTTTTACTAGCACAATGTAAATCTTTGTGTCAGTTTGAGATCCATATAACACCTGGATGCCAAAGACTTATTTAGCCCTTATAAAGAAGACCAGAATGCAGCATTTCTATTCAAAGACGCTTAATGAAAGTTCGCTTTATCTTGATTCTTTGCAATATAGACAGTGCATGAGCAAATAATTGCTGCTTGATCAATGATAAATGATTGTTCATCAATTCATTAATTTACTCATTTTTCCCTTACAAAAATGGAATTTATGTAGTCTCCTTAAGATGTCTCAAAACTAACGACAAAATGGACGTGCAGTCTTTGAAAACCCGGAAAAGGGTAGATTGTTCCATATTATCCTAAACATGTGGTCGAATTGGAATTTCTGTGCTGTACAAAGACCAAATATACCCGATCAATAATCAAAGGGTTTTTCAGTCTTCGAGCAGTGTAGCAGTCTGTAGCATTATCGTATTTAACCTTCTAGTTCCCCTTGCCTAATTTGTTAGGGGTTGTCAATACTGCCATTTTTCAGCTTTGTATCCAGTAATCTACGTTTTCCACTTGATTAGGTCAACTAATGGGGCTGAGCATGTATTGATTTCCTACCTAAAATCATCAGTTTCGGCTCTCAGGGATATGTTGATCAGTTAGCAGTAATGCAAAAACATTCAAGGAAGTTACACAAAATCAATAACTCAGGAAAGAAAAAACAAAAAGCAGCTCCAAAATATTGCTTGAATTCATAAGTGGGATATCTGCGATGCTAAAGAACATTTTTATTTACCAATCACAAGCTGACGCAGTGTTTCCTGTGTGAGTTTCATTCATAAAGCGGGCTCGGCACGCGTGGCCAGTAGAAAGACACTTCAAGCTGCAAATTACATCCCATTTTTAGGGATGGATTTTTGTGCTTCATTGTGGTGCCGGCTGAACACATGAAATAGAAAAACTAACTCTGCTGGCTGTCCGTCTGTTTAATTTGTTAGAGTGGGAAAAAACAGATCACTGAGGAAAAAAACCCTCCACTGCTGAAAACACCATCATTTTGTAAAGCATATTGTTGGGATGAAAGTTGTCTACATATCGTAGACTTGGCCACTATTGACAACACTTGACTCTCTTAAAATTTCAAAGCGTTGGGATCATTAGCCTTTCAGGACGGCTGCTGCTCAGCTTTGCAAGCGTAGCAAATAATTCATACATTTGGTTAGTGTTTCTTTTGCCTTGGGGGGGCAGCATGCGGAGAGACAAATTAGAAAAGGAATTGCACATTGTTGCACAGCACGTGCTGTGTTTCCTAAACAGGAGGAAACGTTGGCAGTTGGAGTGGAAAGGTATAGAGCAGCTCCGGTCACACAAAGCCGATGCTCAGGGCTCTCATTTAAAACAGGATAATCAATGGCAAGAAATCAACAGTGAGTCCTAAAAGGATTAAATGTAAAGGAGTGCTTGCCTTTGTTATTAGGAGGCAGTAATGAAGTGTGTCTCATCTGAGCTCAGCGTTCCTCCTTGGGCTGCAGTGATCGATCATGCTGCATACATGGCACCTCAGACTGAGTTCTATGTGTTTCTCATGCTCTCTTTGTGCTTTAAAAAATGCACACAAGACAAATCTTCCAGTAGCTTTTTTTGGGTGCAGTCTCAGATGGACTGTACACTACCAGTGCAGCAGGCATCTTTCTCCACAGAGTAAAGCAGTGAAGCTCCTCTGCTTCCTGCAAGGCTGATGACCTACTTTCCCACTCCGGGCGATCGCATGCTGCTCTCTATCCAGCCGTGTAAAATTCTTCTCCCTCTCTCTATCCTCCATGTGAAAGAAGCGTTTAGGTGGTACTGAGGCGGAGGTACCTGCATGGCTGGCCGGAATACATGTGCCACGAATATGAGCGCGTTGACAGGCGCTGCTGGAACAAGCACGTCGCCATTCTGACAGGAAATCACATTTTTTGTTCCTCTTTACAAACTAAAGTGGTGCCTTTGTGAAAGACTGCATACAGAGCACGGCTCAACGTCAGGGCTGTTAATAACTTTTAAAAAAAGGGTAATATACCAAATCAAAATGTGCGGTTAAGACATCCTCCAGCTCTACTAAATGCTAATTCAGTAATGTATAGAAATGCACTATGGCTGATGATTAAGTGAGTTTTCTGATACTTGTTCAATACATTTGTTTGCGCTGTTCTCGCTCAACAAGGCCAGATAATTTCTTACTCTGTTTTTGTGCCAGTATAGAAGGGTGTCAATGGTCTGGAAATGCTTTTTAGTGAGTGTGATTTGACACATTGCCTTAAGAGGCGCCTTTTCTGATGGGCTCAGCTGCATGACGGAGGAAACAGAAAAATGGCTGTAGGACTACACACTTATGTTTTGATGTTAACAAACCATGCCTAAGACAGGGAATGCATGGGGTGTTAGCCACTTTTGAGTCTAATCAGACTGTATATATGTAGTGTTTACATAGGAGCTTTGACTTGGTACACTTCAAACAGAATAACATGCTTATGTGCGTTTTAAAAGTCAGGCTTTGGTTTTGGATTGTTTACTGGCATAAGCCTTAGATAAATGATGGCTGGTGTTGTCACCTCCATGTTTGTTCTGCTTGTTTGAGGGAGGACTCTTGTCCTGCATGATTACCAGGTTTTTCCTGCTATAGCACACCTGATTCAAATGAATGATTCAACCCTCTTGATTTAAGGATAAGGGGAAATCATTCAGCTTGTTTTGGTTAGACTTTTTTGGGAATGTGAGAAGGGCTTCTATAATTCCTTATTCAGTGTTTAAATGAAGTCATTACATTGCGTCTGTAATCTTGAAAATAGGGTCCTTGCCTCGTCTTTTGATCTACAGTATTTCTCTCGCTGCTTTTTCATCCATCTGCTGATTCCATCTGCACACTTGGACAGATGAAGGTGTTGGTTTCCATGGTGTCCCAAGTGTTCCTGCCATGCAAGTTCTGCCTGGTTTGGTGTAGTAGCAGCTTATGGTCGGTAGCTTTCTGTGTGTTGTGCCGACTAAATTTGTGCTGATGCAGTATGTTTGCAGCTCAGGTGCTAACGGTCCAATACGGTCCATTCCCAAACACAGGATCTGGTCAGGGGCTTCAGCAATCACCGGCCTATCAGCCAAAATGGTTGTTTTGCACAAAATCCTACTGGACTTTTAGGAATTTTACAGAGACCTGGCAGGAAATATGACCAAAAGTATGAAACAGTGTCTGTCAGTAATCTAATCCAACAAAAACAATGACTCATTACAGTCATTGAGTCAAAGGGGAGTCACATAGAGATGATAAGGATGCTTTTAAAATAGGAAAAAATTAGTGTGTGTGAAATTGATTAAAACCATATTTCTGAAAGTGTTTTGCACTTTTCTCTTTATTCTACTGCCTACGAGCCTCATATACACTGCTATTTATGTAGCTGATGTTAATGACTTGCTCGGGTAGATGTCTATTTTACATGTACTGTGTTTTTCAGGTCAAGTCCACTCTTAGTGAGGAGGAGAACTGTGGTCATGTATTGAGTCATAATACAACATCCCGCCTCCTTGTGTCAGTGGTGAGCGCTGAGATGAGACTTTTAATAGCTACAAGACAATTGTTGTCTATTCTGCTCGGTGCCATCAATGCCTAGAGGAGGCTAACCTTTAAATGGCAATAAAAACATGTCGAATCCGAACATTAGGGGCAGCAATTTTTAGACGAGAGACAAAAGAGGAAATGTGCCAAAGCCAGGCAAGTGAGTCATTCTCCCATGGCAGTTCCTCAGACAATAGAAGGCCTATGATGAAGCCATATGCCAAGATGTATTTAATGTCTCCACGGAAGTAATTCCATGGCAATGAGCTGTGTAGCACAGACATGTGAAACACAGTGTTTGGGATTATAGGCCCCCAAAAGATATGGGGTTAAAGAGGCTGTGCTTGCACACCAGCTTGCAATTAACAAGCTGCCATGAGTGATCTGCAGACGTCCATGCTGACCTCATGGAGACAGCCCAGGCCAACAGAAAGTTGCAGTAAGCACTGCTTTTGACTTTCTTTGATCTCTGATATAATGTTTTATATTTTCAGAAACATTTTCTTCCTTAAAGATGATACTTCTCCACTTTACTTCAGTTTTCCAGTCTCTGCCCACAGTCCATTACTCAACAAGTCTTATCTGTCATTTTGTGTGTTTGATGCAGACTAATACTTCGATTCTTTTAAAAAAGAGGGGGTGGTTAACCAAAAGTTTCTGTCTGCATCAGATCAGCCAAGTCAGCTCTAAATACAGTTAATACGGTTTAATATTGTTACCGCTGTTTATCCCTTAATACTCACAGTTGTTGCACAGTGACACAGACATGGTTGATATGCATTTTAGATTCAGACTTCCTGGATGCTAACAGAAATGCAAAGAAATTCAGGCTCAGTGCGCTGCTGACGCTGCAGTCTCACTTCTGCCGGGGCCTCTTTCATTGCCGTGTTTGGTGGCGTGAGTCGCATCTCTGTTCATGTTTCTGCTGAAACTCAGGCACGCAAACTTGTTGAATCTGTTTAATGAAACCGACTGAAAAGACAACCACAAATCTCCTCCTGTCACAATTGTGTGATAAACTAAGAAATGTCAGCTTTTCCATGCTGCCCATCCACCGTCTCAGAGAAACCTGTCTAATCTCTTCCTTAACTGCCTCACAGTGCTTTCTCTCCGCTTTGTCTTCATTCTCATTACGGTTTAGATAAGGATGATTTACCTTTCCCATCGTGTTCACTTTTTCTGGAAACTGGAAACTGGAGCTGGTATGTGTCTGCTCACTATCTCCTCATGACATAGGAGGGACCCAAGAGACCCGAATCCAGAGTGAATCTTTGCCCTGTGAGCTATGCAACATTAATTTTCACCTTCTCCCTGTTGTACATTTTATATTGTAACTTATCTTGGCTCCGGACTGGTAATTAAAGACAGTGTAACAAATTCAGACCACAGGAAATCAGATGGCTTATGCAGCAAATTCTCCGACAAATCTTTTGTTTTACTTTTGGGGTTTGATTTAGAGTCAATTTTGATTGAATTGAATTCACATTTTTTAGCACAAAAAATCTAAACAATTATTAGTAATTACATTTATTAAAATAGTTAGGCTAAGAAACATGCAGAAGTTGTTAGCAGAAAATGTCTGCTGCTTGACATTGATGTGGTGCTCTGACATAATTTTTTGGATCTTCAGGCATTTCATGTCATCCAGAACTTTTAATCAGTCCATCAATTGCAGCGAGTTACTGAGATGACTGTAAAGCTGTCATCGGTGCGAATGTGAGAGAATTGGACTTGTCTGCGAAGGGATGGTCATCTCTTCTGATCCCGGGCCAGTGGAGATCCTCCTCCCTCCAATCATGCTGTTATTATTGCACTTTATTATGGCACTCATGAAAAAGCATCTTGGGATGTGTTTTCAACAGTTGGGGTTGACGAAGCAGGAAAACGGAGGCGATGCTGTCTCCTCATTACCAGAACGAGGAAGACAGAGATTCTGCGTCCGTGACTCTAAAGAGAAGGAGGTTGTCGCCCCGCCAACTCCACATAGATCAATCTGTGTGGCACCGATTCTCCCTCGCTTGTCCCAGTTCTGTAGATTTGTACGCTTCCCTTTTTTTCAGTCAAAGTTGACTTCAGGCTAGACTTTTACAGATGCACTTGCAAACACTTGAGCTTCATATGAGTCATCTGTTGACAACGGCTGTGAAAAGGCTATGCAGCTATGAAGTTTTTTCATTGGCTCATAAAACTGTTAATATCATGCAAAGTCTCAATTGATTAGTTGTCAATCTAGTGCGAATGTTTCCGTCTGTAAATGAGAGAGATGTTTCCCACTGTGATGGATTAATGTTCGTTATGCTGATATCATTAAGTATGTGAAATTAAACTAGTTACACGGTTAAACAGCTTCAACATTGCCTTTCTGCGCTCAGAAGAATACAGATAAGTTAATTATTTTCCTGTGAGCGCTCAGTTGTAGGTTAGCCTTATGTGATGTCCTTGAAAATCCCTGTAAAGTTGTTAAAATTCTGAAATATGTTAAGATTGATACGTAAGCTCCCATTACAAAGACTGGAAAAACCTTGTGTCTTTTAATAATTGATTTATTGATATAGTACAACCTCAAGTCTCTGGAGGATATGATACCCTGGTGCTGCACAGGTTGGAAGCCAGCAAATTTCCTCTGTCCATAGCCTTTTTTCACTATGTCACGCAAGCCAGGTGCTGCCTGTGTAGTGTAGGTGAGTGTAGTACGGGGCTGTGAAGGGGTGGTAGTGCTGTCCATATCAGCCAAATGTACTGCTAATTCTAAAGCCTTTCTGGAGCCATCAAAATAAAAAAAAAGTTAATGCACTGCCCTTTTATGTTGCTGAGACCATGTGATGGCTGTTCTTGCAACCAGAGCTTTTGGCTCTTGTTGCAAGATTGTAAAGTACAATCATAAAGGGTAAAGCTCATAAGCTCCATTGGATTTCCATTCTGATGTTTTCACAGTATTTAAAAAGAAATGTAGAAGTCTACAGTATGAAACTGCTTGTGAGTCTCTAGAAATGTACCTTCCTTACATTTTTTTTATTCTAAAAGAATTCCAGATCTCTGTACATTTCTAGATTTTTGGAACTGTAGGTTAGACAAATAATCCTGACCTTTTTCCAAAATTACATTTCATAATGCAATCCCAGTTTGAAGACAGATAACAGCAATAACATTTTCATTGTGCTGTTTTCTCCTGACTGCAACAGCAGGATCATTTTCTGCCATTGGTGTCCCCTGAACCCTCAAAAGAACCTTGGCCACTTAAAAAAACACTGTGCATGAAGATTAAGGAAGCTCCTGCCTTTTTCTCTCCTGATCACAAGTGTTCTCCTCCCTGTAGGCTTGAAATATTAATGGAAGGATTTTATTCTTGTGTCAGGAAGGTGACCTTCAAACATGTCTCTGTCTACAGGGAGATGTACTCTACTTTCCACAAGCTACTCTTCTCCTTACAAAAGATATAGATATAAATATATATATGTATGTGTGTCTAATAGTCTGTAAATCACATGCAATAATTTATATTGTCAGGATCATTTCGATGTACCACATGGAAGTAGAGGCTAAAAAGAAGCAACAAGTCTTCAAAAGTGAAATGGCCATCAATTTGTCTATTCATCTTATTATGGCTCCTAACTGAATAATGTAAAGTACAGCCCCTACAAGTGATGGAAGAGAAAAGCGACTGGTGGGACTCTGTCTTTATCGTGACTGATGTCCTTTCTCAGCTGTGCAGATCTGTGCTGTCAGCCACCGGCTTCTGTGAGGCGTTGAGACTAATAACACAACAGCGCTTTACTCAAAAGGTTTTGACTTATTTATTATTATTTAGACAAAAAACATTATTTTGGAAGAAAAGATCCAACTGTAGAATCTAATTATGATTTTCTTCCAAATGCACCACCTTCATGGATACAGCCTTACTGCTCATTTTAGTGACATATTGAGAAAACAAGAATAGTATGACATTCATTTAGCAGATATGCCGGGGATATCTGGAGAAGAAGTCTTCTGAAAGAGGCCTACTCTTCCTGCTGTGCCACAGTTGCCTCCCGTTGACGTACTAAGTGGACCCAGCAGGTCCCCAGTGGTTTCTATCAAACCCAGGCTTGTTTGATGCTTGTTGGCAGTGTGGTGTTTGGTGGTGTGAAGGGAGAGTTCAAGCCTGTCAAGTCCAGACAGCAGTTCCAGGGATACAGGATCAGACATTTTGTTTAGAGATGGGTGGAGAAATGAGGCCTTAGTGGAAGAAGTTGCTATGAAATGACATATTCAGAGCTCTTTTTCCCCCACCTTCATTCACTGGACATTTTCCATCTTTTACATGTGGATCCTTTGTGTGTCTGCCTTAACAAATACAAATCACTTTGGGGACCAAATCTAAATAACATGAATTTTTATAAAAATGAAAATATGTTTGCCAGTTGGTTTCACTTGACTAAGTTGAAATTGGTTGATATCCAGTAGTTCAGAAAATGTACAATTTGATAATGACCCAAAATCACTATCATACATTTCTTTTCTGGTGGTTATTTAGCAAGGATTAGGAAAAGCCTCAACTCCCCACATGAGTCTTCCTTATAGTTGAGTGAAAAACAAACATCTGAATCAATGGAGGAAGTTTTCGTGCGTATCAGTACATCGTGTCCTCACAAATGGAAACATAAATAAACTAGACACCCAGAGATCAACACTATTTCAAAGGCAGGCCATTACTGGGCTACTTGTGTGTTCAGAGCACAAACAGCCACTGCTGATGTTGAGCCTGATTACAATCGCAGATACACAAAAACAACAGTCACCGGAGGGTCCTGTGGAATTCTGATATTGTGCTGTTTTAACAGGAGCTGGGGAGTCTGGGAAGAGCACCATTGTGAAGCAAATGAAGTAAGTTACTAAATCATGTTTTCCCCTCTTTCTTTTTTGAATCTCGCTTTGTCCTGTGCTGCCCAAACATGGATTGTTCGCCTGACTCATAGATTAGACAACTGTTAAATTAAAACGGCCAAAAAAAAAGTGTTCTCTCCTGTGGAGTATCTGACTATTTTTTCACTATTCAAAACCCGATAAAGATTTCTAAGGTAAAATGTGAACTGGCATTTATTGTGTTTGGATCACACACGCAGGTGCTGTCCGTGACACCTTAAATCAGAACTGTGGGAGTTTAAAGTAGCAACCATGCAGCTGTTGGATAAGATCGATTTGAATTCACACATCGCCCTTTCCAGGGATCGCTGCACTTTTACTGTTTATATTCAGGAATTTCTGAATATGGAGGCACTTAAAATGTCTGTGTCACATTCTGAACACAAACCCACACATATGGACACACAGAGGACCCTAAAACGCTTAACTATTCACATTCCTCAGGGCAAGTGAGGCATTCAATCTATTTTTTATTAGTTTGGAGCAGGAGCCGTCTATTGCATTCGAAACCAATTTATTAACACTCTCAGGCATGCTGATAAATCACCCTGTGAGACACGTAGATTACTGCTTTGCTGTGTACCATAAAACATATCCTCTGGAGAGTCAGGAAAAGCCAGTTTGAAATCTTTTTTTTAGATTACTGCTTTTATTAAGGTTTGCATTACCACTCAGTGAGCAGCTTGACTTTGTAGTAAAAACTGAGAATTGCCTCTCATGATGTCTGATAAGATGGATGCATGTGCACGCAAAGGCACTGCTCTCCCTCACTTTTTTTATTTCAGATTAATGATTTTGCAAGATATAAATGCAGGTTACAGCATCCGTTGAAAGCCTCCGAGTAAAGGTTGCTCATCTGTGAGCTCATTGCCTTACAGGGCATGCTGGCCTCAGGACGGTAGAGGACTCGTAAATTCCCTTTTGCAGACTGTATAGCAATGTTGACTATTTATGATACCTTACATCATTATCACTGTTATGGCACTACGTAGTTTAGACTGTGAAGCATTTTCACCTTATTGTTTGGGGTACTGTTAATATACTTACTGTAAAGAAATAATTAGGGGGTTTGACTAGATGAGTACTGCCACCTATAGGCTCCACAGAGGTCAGAGGTCAGTTTCCCAGTTTCCCAGAAACACCAACGCACCTTTGAATTTAGAGTTGGCTTGTTTTCCTAGAGCCTGCTTTGCAAAAATGTGTGTACATTTTAAGGGTAATGCTAAAGTGGCCTTAATTGTGATGATTAGTGCACTTTGTTGTTTTTCTCTTTATGTAAGCACTAGGGACTACCGGCCTGTCTATTGGAATAAGGTCATGACCACACATGCTCCTGTCTACATTAAAACTGGTTAGTTATTGGATGGCTGTTGTCTCCATCTCACTGCAAAAATTTCCATTTTATAGCAGCTGTAGTCAATATTTGAATTGACTTGGGTTTCGGCTTGGGTTTCGGCTGTTTTATCCAGCTCAGTGTTGCCGAAGCGGCTGGAGCCTATTTCAGCTGAGCGAGAGGCAGGGTGCGCCCTGGACGTCACAGGGCCACACAGACCGACAACCATGTACGCTTAAACACGCACTGCTTGCCTCAATTTAGAATAATCAACTGACTCATGGTTCGGTTTGGTAGTATGAAACCCGGAGTTCCCATACTCACACAGAGATAACATGCAAACTCAACAAAAATAATAACACCCAAGCTGGACTCAAACCAGGAGACATCTTCCCGTGTGGCAACAGTGCCAAACACCACTCCACCTCTCAGTCCCCCCAGCGTTAGAACTTCCTCAAATAGACTGGCTGTGTTCCACATGGTTAATATCTGCTGTATAAACTTTAATCAGCAGGGCAGAAGTTGTAATGTTTCTAACCAGAAATAAAAAGCCTTATCCACGCAGTGACATGAGTTAAGGACATGCAGTATTTACTTTCTTAAGGTTTCTGTCTCTGTGCTCTGACACATTTTTTTCAATGCAGAAGGAAAGGCAACAAAATAAAGGGGAGGTTTTTTATGAAATATCAATATTTTTATTGCTTTTTCAATCTAGTTTTTCCCATTCCAAGTTTTATAACTTTTAACATTTAATTGACTACTTTGGTTTTGCAGTCCCAGTTTTGTGTTGTTTTTTCGCTCCATTGAAGCTCTAAAATGTTAATTTATGAAATATGTCATGCTTGCATCGCAGATATACCAAGTCACCCAGTTTTTAGTTTTTCTGGGTTTATTTATCAATTAATGATACAGTAATCAATTTAAGATAAGATCAACTTTGATACAAATGTGAAAAGAAGTTTTTACTTCATTCAACTTTACTAATTGCAAATGCCATGTGTTTGAAAGAGGTCACTTATGCTTGGAGTGAACCCAGAAAGGCTTTCATGGCCAGCATGAGTGTCAGGCTTTATGAAAGCGAACATCATAGCTTTTGCTGAGTGTATCCATCAGTGCTTGTTGAGTTCAATGTTGCGTCCTTCTCTAATATTCTCAGGATCATCCATGAAGACGGCTACTCAGAAGATGAGTGTAAACAGTATCGAGCAGTTGTGTACAGTAATACCATCCAGTCGATTATGGCTATTGTGAAAGCCATGACCAGTCTCAAGATAGACTACAGCAGTCCCGCCAGAACGGTAAGACACTCACCACACAGAATGCATTTGTTAAAGTGTAACCTTTATTCAAATTACCTGAACAGGCATGGTCTCCAAAAATTCACTCTCGTGAACAAGAGCTAAAACAAAGGATAGGATAGTCTCCATTAGTATGAGAGAATATAGATTTAAGGTAGCCTTTCTAACCATGGGCAGAACAGGATATCCCTCAGGCTACCACAATGTCTGCTTTATCATCTTGCAGTTGTGTATATACAACAGACTTTAAGGTTTACAAAATCCTTTACCAGAACTGGAATCACAAGAGATTGCCTTTTGCTCTAAACTCTCAAAGGTCCAAACATGGTTGCATGCGCTGCCTGTTATCTCCGGAACAATCACTTTACTCCCTCGCTAAAATCCATCCGAGTACCCCTCACTAAACAAAGATTATTTCAAGGCCGTATGCCTGTGGGAAACCTGGAGATTTTTTCCTCGGCGATTGTTGTTCAGTCGGTAAGCTGTGCCAGCGAAATAACTGTGGGATCATGCGGGTGCCAGCATGCACCTGTCCACAGCAGCCATTTGTCAACAGAAACATTGATGTGGTGGAAAGTGGAACACTGTGTAATTGCTCTGTGATACATCTCTAAAACCTGCAGGGAAACCGTGCCCGCCTCGCCCGCTGCACAAAGTTCTGGTAGACAGATAGAAGTCTGAAACTACGACACCTGATGCCAGAGAAGACGTTACCACTTGCTTTTTGCAAACAGGTCGAAACATTGAACTAAAAAACGCTCAGACAGGCATTATTGCACTGTTAGCAGTGTCAGTAAGGCATAAAAGGAAAGAACGAAGACCTTTGTGTTTCCATTGTTTGATTTTGTTGATCATTGTAGCTGTTCGGCTCAGTCTCTGACAGCTGTCTGAGTAAGTCTGACCTGTTAGTCTTTAGGCATTCCCATGTTTTTGTCTGAAGGACACTGCTGCTTTGACATTATCTGTTGTTTTAGGAACTACTGTGTTATTTCTAAGATCTGAGATTAGCATGTAGTTCTTGCCTTGTTGCGCTTTTGCGACCAGGAGAACCATTTAAAGGGTGGATCTTAGCAAATCCCGTAGAACACTTACTGATGGGTAATGCACTCGTCCATCAGTGAGCCATTACAGAAACAGACTTCCAGGTACTCCGATACACAAGCTTACAGGTCATTCAGAATCACATTTCAATGTAGAAACAGAGTACCCAGAGAATCCTTCACAGGTAACCTGGACAGAACATTCAATCTCTTAACAAGACTCACATCAGAACAAAGTCCAGTATTCACGTCACCCATCATTAGTACAACTTCAAATAGGAACTTCATGTGGATATATATATAGATAATTTTATCTGACAAAGTTGTGTCTCTTGAAGTTTTAGCAACAAAGACAGCTCCCCTCACCCAGATAATCTTCCATGGCTGCTGTAGTCACAGCCATAGCTAATGCAGACAGGTGTTGCCCTAATTAACACCTTCACCGGAGCTCAGCTCTGCATTCATTAAACTTCTATACAGAGGCGTTTTTAAACAGATGACAACAAAGATAGACACACAAAAAGTCATGGCCCTCAGCATCAACAAGTCGTGGCTCTTGCATGGAGAAGTAGTCTGGTAGATCGTGTGAACTCTCAGCAACCTTTAAACTAACTCTATTTGGGCTCATTCCTGTGGAGGGTGGGATATTTATTTTTACAGTGTCACTCATAACTGAGACCATAAATGAAAGATTATGGCTTCGGTTATGTGCTTCTGTGGTGTTGTCTTCCTTTTTCCTTTTTTTTTTCTCACACCAGTAGAGCTGTGTGTGTACGTGACGATACTCCCACACATTGCAATTAGCGTTAGCCCGCCTGCGCTGGCACACATCAACACCGTGTAGTGGTGCTCACACACTAACACTCTGATTGTGTATTTTCTGTCTACTCATGCACAAAAACTAAAACGTACATGATATCAGTATTTTCAGTCTCACTTCAGCAGCATTGTTTGCCATTCAGTTCTGCCGTGGGAGCAGGGAGAGTGGAAAAACTGTTATCACATGATCACTGTTTCAACAGACAGGTTAACTTCAGCAGCTTAAACATGTATTGCCCACTTTAAAGCCTTTCAGCAAAAACACGATTAAAAAATGTTTTTGTCTGCTCTGCTGAAAACATTAAAACACAAATGCCAAAATACATTGAACTGGATGGTTTTCCTGTAGAAAACAGAAATGTTAAATGGCCAACAGAGGCAGTCAGTAAGGGGGAAACTAATCATATGAAGTATTAGAGTTTTCATATCTTGAAAAATATAAACTTTCTTACGCTGAACTTAATTTGAAACCACATTTTTCCATGACAGCTTGGAAACAGAACATTCTGACACAATGCTCATCCCCTCTCTTATCTACCAGCAACTGTGTTCAAGTACTTTGTTCACAGCATGAGCAGCAGAAGAAAACACTGCATCTGAAAAATACAGCTTTATTTCCCTATTGATTCACAGCATTAATGTTCTTAAGTACTTGCAGTAAGAACACAACTGCAACAGAGACAGCTCTGCACACCTCTAAACGATCCCAGCACAGGGACATGTGGGTGGAAATGTAGGGTGTAAAAAAAAAAGAAGCAAATTGTTGACATGCTCATGAAAAGAAGATTCAGCAGTCAGTGTTTTTCTTAAGAGCAAAATCCCATTTTGTTTAAAATGGTTATTATGCTGTCATTTTCAAATAAAAAACACGTTTTTCCCTTAAGATCTTCAGTGTTCAGACATACACGTGGACACTAAGTGAACGCACAAGTGAAACTAAGAAAATCAACTTGCATCCTCACAATACTCTTTAGACAGCTGAAACCATCTGAGTCTTTTTCTTTAAATATTTTCAAGATCCTGACAGGCATTTTAGTGGAAAATTAATAAAAAATGGAAATTTTATTTCCATAATTTTAAAAATGTATTTATGTTTTATTTGTACCATTAGTGGTAATAACATGTTTAATTAGGTTTTCACATTAAGCTCCATCTAAAAGAGTGCGCCCCCTTTTCTATTGACCGTTTGTTACAGGATGTCAGTCAGATTTTGCTGTTTACACATCCGTGGCCAAACACATTCAAAACACTGGGAGGAACCCTCAGTCCTCACCTTTGATTGTGACTCTCACATTTTGGCCAAAAACTGTTGCCCTGTTGTTGGGTCAGTGCCAACATGGAAAAATAAGCAAGATGGCAAACAGCAGGAAATGGCATTACAGGCTGTTCTAGCGGCGCCGCACTGTTACTTTGAGTCACACCGACACATGCCTCATATTCTACATGTGCCCAGCCCGGATTTACTGGCAGGCTTCCTACCAAACCTTTGCCTCCCTGGCTGCAGTTCAGAGAAATAAATCACTTTGTTTCACATCTTAACGTCATGAAGTCAGGTCGTCTCAGGTAGATTATTGCTTTTCAATTCTGTACAGCGGATTGAATCTCATCTGTTATGTGGGCTAACTTTTCCATGTTGGCGTTTGTACAAATTATTCATAGTAACAACCCCATGCTGTTTCCTTGTGGCCCCCTGCAGGACGATGCCCAGCAGCTGTTTGCCCTGTCCGCAGCTGCTGAGGAGCAGGGCACTTTCCCTGATGACTTGGCCAGCGTGATCAGGCGACTGTGGGATGACAGTGGCATACAGAGCTGTTTTACAAGGTCGCGAGAATACCAGCTCAACGACTCGGCAGCATAGTGAGTAGAACGTTTATAATGCTCGTCAGGATTTTTCTACATGTTCACAACCACTTAGCAATCTGCTTCTGAACACTCTAGTTAACTAAATGTAAATGCCAGGATGGATTAATGAGAAATCTCCAAAGAACTTGTCAAAGGATGTACGCTTACATGTGGTTTACAGTGGGCGGTTGTCTTTGAGCTTAAACACTAAACTTTTTTATTTGAAAAGAACCTAAACAGATCTATGTGTTGCTGATTGTGTGATGCAGGTATTGACTACTTTTATATTGATGCCATGATGATGGCTGTTGGAGACTGTTGCCTTCTGGGCTGCTGTTGGATCCCATTTGCACTGTCTCTGAGGGCGGCTGCTGTGAAAACCCATCGGACTTCTGCGAGGGAGTAATTGAGACGTGAAAGATAGGCCAATAACTCCCATTTAGGGATCACTTCTCCCTCGCCGGGTTCGATCTTAAATATTGCTGCCTAAAAAGAATTCCTTCAAGTTTGTTCTAAAGGATGAAAACATAAGGAAAAACAGAGGGTTTACACAAAAGAAAAATGGGCTGAAGTTAATGTTCGAAATTGATTGCCATGAAAATATCCCTGGGCGACTCTTCTGCCTTATTGAACATGTTAATTAACTCTATATCAGTTCATTTGGAAGTGACTGCTATTAGGAGACAGATGAATGTTTGTTTAGTTGTATTCGCTTCAGTGACTGCCAGTGTTTTTAGCTCCATAATTACTGAAATGATAAAGCACGTGGCATGCATGACTGGTGTAATCAGTAGATGTTAAATGCTAGATATACCCGATATCTCTCTCTTTCTGTGAAGTGTTGGTTGGCTGGGCAACTAAAGCTCCCAGCTGGCTTTGGAGGATGATGCAGTGCTTGTGTAAGTGGGCCAGGTTGAGCCAAGCATGGAGACGATGCTGTAGCACCCCCCCTACTGACCAGTAGTCTGTCAGACATTTCAGAAAAGATGGACAGAGAGCTGGGGGTGAGAAGTTTTAGGTAGAGAGCGAAAAGATACAAAAGCAATGCCTCTGTTTTTCTCTGTGATGTTTTCAACTTTATTTGAATAACAGATGCTGAAGGAAGCTTTTCTTTTTAAATGCAAAAACATCATGAATGGTTGAGGTCCCACCTGTGTTAACTTGCATTATTGTATTTAAATTAATCACAAGAGAAATTACATTACATTGTTTTTACAAGTAGACAACCTGCTTGTTAGCATAGAAATCCTCTCTCTGCAGATTGTTCATAGTACTAATAGGTTTAAATCCCTCAAACACACTATACCCTGTGAGATACAAGTCAGCCAGCCATGACTCACCATGGATGGCTGACTCTGTTACATTGTATGCACAGAGTTGATGTTTGCTGTTCTTGCTCTCACCTTGTCTTAGTCATCACAAGCCGCTCCTGAGATTCAGGCTATGCTGAAAAGCATTTCCCCCGAAACACTCTCGATATAGATCCCGATTCCATGTTTCACGTTAGCAGTGTGGGTGAATGTTTCAGAACTACAACCACAATGGGAATCACAAGTCCAAGTGATCAAATAGAGCATGAAAGACATGTATCAACAACAGCAGCCACCTTCAGACAGGAACTAAATAAATCTACTCCTCACAGAGTGCTGTTCAAAGCACTAGAGTCCAACCTGAATAGGGCATTTTGCTAAAACATCGCAGCCACCTATTAAGATGATCTCTAAGAAGGCACTTAAACTCTCTGAAGTGTTCACGGTAGAGCAAAGCAGCTCAGCAATTCAGAATGTTTCTGATGTTAATTGCTCATTGAGTGGTTCACAGACTTTGGATGAGCTGAGTCTCTCTGTTTGTGAGGTTGTTCCGCTTTGCAAACCATGTTGACGTCTTAATCCCTATCTTTCTGTCATAGTTACCTGAATGACCTGGAGAGGATAGCCAAAGCAGATTACATTCCCACCCAGCAGGATGTGCTACGAACTCGGGTTAAGACCACTGGCATTGTTGAGACTCACTTCACCTTCAAGGAGCTGCACTTCAAGTAAGATCCTACTTTAGTGACATGACATCAGGAAGAATGAAAGGGTTTTGAAACCACATGCCTCCCTCAGTGTCAACATGCTCACTTGCCTGTGATGCCATTTGGTGATAAAGAAAAAAACAAAAACATGCCATTTAATCTTACCAGTGTCTCCAGTTGAGTCTTTCATTGGAGTTATTTTCAAAGAGCAGCGACACAAAAAACTCTCTTTGATGTTAAGTTTGAAAATGCCACAACTGCTGTTTTTATTTGATAATGCAACATGACTAAGTCATAATGACCTTCCCCGAGGGTCTCTGTGTAGGCAGGCCATTTATGTAGTTTACATCTACCCAGAAAACATAACGCGCCCGGTGTTAACAGTCTGAAGGGCCAGCAGACCCTTGTGATTTTAAAATATGCAGCTCTACCTCTTAAAAGCCCAATTATACCAGCAGCTCTTTGGTTTGTCTTCATTAGGTCTCCAATTGTCTATAAGATTTGCTCAACAGAAGTGACGATAAGAAAGGCAGCAGCAGCAACCACGTGGCTTTGGTGTGATCTGTTTTCTGATAGACCCTCTGATATTTACCCTGTATCACAGGCTCAATATTTGGCCACTCGTAATACACAGAGGCAATCAATCTGTAGAAAGTCCCCTTGTTGCAATTCTGCCTGGTTTGCCACAATTATGGATTACAAAAGCATGAAGTTGCAGATGGCATCAGTGGCCTGATTTAGATTAGTCAAGACGGTGTTGTAAGAAGATGCCTGACCCCATCAGACTGTTATCGTCTCAACTTTTGCTCAGACCTCGAATATAGCTATCAGATTTCTCATTAGCCTTTGCTTTTCTCTGGGTATAGCCGCATGCCCGGTTCATGAATCCCACATAGACCAGTCCGATTTTTTTCCTCTGTCTAACAGTTTCCCCCTTTTGTCATTTGTGCTCTCAAAACAACCTAAAGCAAAATATATGTTATTTACATTTACAGGGGTGGAATATCACATGATGAACATTTTCCCTCCCTCATTCATTATCATTCTTCCTGAAAAGTCCTCTGCAGCATCCTTTTTCCTGTCATAGATACGCCATCACGCATTTTACACCTCCTTCATTTTCCTTTGCAGAATGTTCGACGTGGGAGGCCAGCGCTCTGAGAGAAAGAAGTGGATTCACTGTTTTGAGGGAGTAACAGCCATTATCTTTTGTGTTGCACTGAGTGCTTATGACCTGGTGCTGGCAGAGGATGAGGAGATGGTAAGAAAAACCCCATCATAAGGTGTTAATGTGTTCATCAGCATAAGATATATTTCATTTTAGTAGCTCATTCAAATTCTATTTGGCTTCTGGAAAGTATTTTTTAATATAAAAAAGATAGTTGCTGTTTTTATTAATCTTTTTATTTGCACGTCACTTGAAGCATTGGTCCAGATCTTGAGCTGCCTGTAAGTGCTCAGATGAGATTCTGCCAGTGGGTGCTCTGAATGGTGCATCTTCTATTATTGTACATGGATTTGAGGGGCGATACGACACAACAGTGTCCCCTGGTGGCAGCTCGGATCCATGGTGTTCCTCAAATCAAAGCCATGACCAACGGCTGTGCTTCCCTTTAGAACCGGATGCACGAGAGCATGAAGCTTTTTGACTCCATCTGCAACAACAAGTGGTTCACCGAAACCTCCATCATTCTGTTCCTCAACAAGAAGGACCTCTTTGATGAGAAAATTACCCGGAGCCCCCTCAGCATCTGTTTTCCCGAGTACACAGGTATACGTTTGCGGAATATGTCTGCTCTTTACCCGGGCGAATAACTAAGCACCTGCTGAGACTTCCTTCAGGCTTGACAATGCATGACTTCTCATCTATATCTCCAAACCGTTCAATCGCAGGAGCCAACAAGTTTGATGAAGCTGCGAGTTACATTCAGACCAAATTTGAGGACCTGAACAAGAAAAAGGACACCAAGGAGATCTATACCCACTTCACCTGTGCCACCGATACTAAGAACGTGCAGTTTGTCTTTGATGCAGTGACTGACGTCATTATTAAGAACAACCTGAAGGACTGTGGTCTCTTCTAAAGGTAGGATAATGGAATGAGTGGGTGGGGAGAGCTATTTTAGGCCACTTCAAGGCTGAATGAAAGACACTAATCACACGTGGGTTATCATTTACATGGCCTGCTGATCCCACATGATGTCTACGTACAGATGTACATCAGCGTTTCTATTTGTGCTCTGAGATGAGCTGTTCTGCTTTTAAGAAGCTTGGTTGTGCACAGTTTTGTGCAAAATCCATGTTTGCCTCCATTATAAACACCAAGTTTTTGTCTGATTTAAACACATTTTTAAGTACCACGTAGTTTACTTCCTGACTGATCTCTTCAGGTAACTTATCAGTGCTCAGTTTCCTCTGGTCTTGCACTATGTCTCTCATCAAGGAGAGGAGTGCAATCCATAACATTTTCCTACTAACAATCTTCTTTCTTTTCCCCTGAGAACAAGCTATTTTTATTTAAAGAAAGCTAAGTTTGATTTGTGTCACCACAAGATGTCACCAAATCTGCTAAAGCCGCTGCTTTAAACCAGCCTGCTGTCATCAAGGTTATCGTTGCTTTTTAGTGGATCCTGTCGGCTCACCAGTTGTTAAGAATAAGCCTTAAAGTAAATACAGCCTTCAGACCGACATCGCATACTGACTATTTCAAAATTGTTAATGTACAGACTATAATTGACTCAAAAATCAAATTCTTTTTTCTGCTTTTTTTAATGTTCATGAATCTGATGTGACTTAGTTGATGCTTTTCAAGTGTTTCATGTTGCTCAATACATACCCCGGTCTGAGCAAAGCTGTAGCTCTGGACCTGAATTATTGCAATAAAACCTGACTTTAAAATGTTTTCTCTCTCTTCTCTTTTCCTGTAGGATGACGGCTGATGCACAAAGACTGCATGAGAGACGTCAATAGCCATGTGATGATTACAGCTTTTCATAATGAAAACTATAACAGACTTTGTTGTTGGAGGGGGGATTTGACAGAACGTCCACAATCACTGCTTTGAAAACCTTCTCTGTACCATCTGTTATTATTTTTATACATATATATTTCTTATTGCTCTTTGTTCTTATTCTATTCATGCAACACGATTTTGTTAGAGTTCCTCCTGCTTTGATAACAGCAATCAGCAGTTTGAACACTTTCATTAGATATACAACATGCAGCAACCTGTTCGCCAAGTACAATTAGTGGAAAATAATTGTTGTTGTTAAAAAAAAAATCATTAGCTCCCCTCAACCCATGGTATCAGATGGAAAAAGAAAAAAGCTAAATTGAAACATGTTTAATTGCAAATAGAAAATAGAATCAGATCTGTCGACATCTTGTTTAAATAGTTTCTATTTGATTTTCTCAATTCTCTCATTTGCTTTGGTCTCTTTTCGATGTTTTTTAAGCTACTGATTTGATGTTGCTTTTTGCTTTGGGATGTAGGAGGTGCACAGAGTTGTGAAAAAGATAGTATTAAAAAAAAGTCACATTAACTTATGTTAACTCATTTTCTGAACCTTTTGAATTGCACAGAACTTATTTTTAAAGAAAATTTAAAAAGCATGTAGAATGAAATTGGATGAAGGGAAAATGTATTTGTACAATGTTTACACACAATCAATATTCACTCTTGTACTGTAGTGCATTGTTCTGCATGACTGTCCATAGATTAGTCTGTATCCCCGACGAGCTGAAGAACATTCCTTAAGTAACTTATTTAAAGAAACAAAAACAAAAATGGTTATGTGTCCCTTTTAAGGTATCTGCAAGATTTTTAAATGGTTGTCTGTTCTCATAATGGATTGTTCTGTACCGTCTTTTCATTCCAAGTCTTTTTACATATGTTTGTGCCTTGATATCTGTTTACACTTGTTCTTTAGAGACATGCTATCTACATAATGTGAATTAGGGCTATTTCTACTCCACCTAAGCTCACATAATCTATAATTTAAGATGCACCACAACACCAAGACAAATGTATAATACTTCAATAATAATAGAGGAAAAGTCATTCACATGTTAAATGTAAATAAACGTTTGGTCACACTATCTTTTACTTTACAGAGTGATTTGTTTAGGGAGAGGCCTCCATCACTAATAAAGAGGTGCTGGGTGCTGGTATGAACGTGTCATTCTTATTTAAATTACAGCAACACTTGAGTCCAGTGGCAGGTTTGCATTTCAAAGGGACTGAAATTTTGTGGGAAAAAACAATGCGACTAGTTTGCCTGTTTCCTGATAAACGTGAAGCTGCTATGGCCAGAGGCGTAGGGATCCACAAGGGGGCAGGAGCCTATGTGATTTCACCAGATTTCGCTAAAAACAGTTTGACAATTTTCACGGATTAGAAATAACATTAATCTGTGTCAGAGAAATCAGTATATCCCTATTTTTTTATTTTTTTAAATGAAGCAGGTCCATTCAGCATCACATCAGATGGACGTTAGAGTAACGTGTACTGATAATTGCTTGTTGGGACAATATTTCTTTCATGGGAGTCGTTCCTGAATCACACTGTTTTTTCTTTTTAAGAGACTAACAATCAGCATGCTTATAATAAAAAATCCTCATTAAACACTTGTCTATGCAACATGTCTGTTCAAGAAATCTATACATTTTGAAAGCACTCACACAGCACCATGATTAAATCAGAAGGAACTCAAATAAATTAAATCGGCTTCATGTAATGAGAGGGGGGGGGGGGGGGGGTAAAGAAAAAACTGAAGGAGTTTGCCTCCATCACCCAGATCCAGATGTGGGGTCCCAGCAGTCTAGCCCGGAGAGATTTACACATAATGGGAGCCTGTGAAATCACTCGTGGAAGTATCCTGTTACAGGCGGCTTCTGATTGGCTGATTTTCTTTTTAAAGCGGTGCTCCGATTTGCTGCACCCAAAACTCAGCATCGTCAAAGAGCGCTGACAGGAGCTGGCTGGATTCAGAGGAGCCAGGACCCAGGCGAGAGGCATCAGCTCCGATCAGCTGGGCTCGGAAACAATTCCGTACAAGAAATGGTGAGGCGTTTTTTTTTTTTCTGTTTCCGATTCTCAACTTTGGTTCAGCTTTTCCCACTAGTTGCAAAAGCCCTGTGTGGACTGACCTGTGCAGGAGACATCATGAGGGTTTACGCACGCGTCTGAAGATTGTTTTTTCCCCCAAAAAAATTATGTTTGGTGATCTGTAGTGTTTTACCTCCACATGGCATTTTAAACTTCACAGTCTCCCCTTGGGGTAGTTTCTGTGTCCCGTTCAGGGGCCACATGGCTCAGCACCCACAGCTGTGATAACATCATGGCACAGTGGTATACTCACTACTCCAAGCCAAACACTGGCAGGGGAAAAGAGGCTCAGCAAAATAAATAAAGTAAGAAATATAAAGAGCAATCTCTATGGGGGGAAAAAACTTACTGGTTATGTTTCTGCTACTTGGTGGCAAGCTCTGAGACTCTTTTTAAAAATTGTCTGTAAGTTTTGGAGGAGTTTTTTTTACCCTGAAATGTGGAATATTTGTGAGTCACAATGAGCTGATTTGTGGGTAATTCCGAAATGTCGCTGTCATTTCCTGCTTTTTAATACAAACCAGTCTACATCCTGTAGGCTAGGGGAGTCAGGGGAGGATATGTGGGCCTGCACACTCTAATGGAGATTCAGCTCTACTTTGTTCAAACTTCCCGTTTAGCTTTGGGAGACAGGCAGAGTTTTTCCAGGTTTAAAATGTGCATGCTGCGCTCAGAATCTTTAATGGTTCATTTTCTGGGATCACACTAGAAGGGATGATCTCTATCAAGCTGCTCTGAGGCTTGTCTGTGATTATTAAATGGCTGCAGAACTGAGTGATCTCAGATGGTAAAAATCTTACTGGCCCAGCTCTGGAAATTACTCAAGGAATTGTTCTGGTTTCTGGTAGACTAGCCAGAATATGATGGGATACCTTGGAAGGGTGCCTAACTCTGTATCCTGCTGCAATACATTCTGGTAGAAAAACAGAGTTTGAATACACAATCGCTCAAACTCTGCTTAAATCATGGGGTTTGCCTCTTTCTGCAGCTGTGTCTCGGGGACTCGACGGACTGCCTCAGGGACCACGTGCAGGCCATGGTGAGGTCCCTGCAGGACTTGAAGCAGATCAGCAGGCCCAGGCCACTGAGTGAGCCGTGTGTCCGCTCCTTCGCCGTCACTCGGCTCTGCAAACAGAGGGCCCAGCAGGAGTGCCTCTCCCGCCTCCGGGCGTCCGACGCCAGCGAGGCAAGCACGTACGACTCGGCCTGCTGTCTGGCCAGCCCGCTGGAAGAGGAGGAGGAGGTGGAGGAGGAGGTGGAGGAGCGGGACCGGCTGGCACAGGGCTCCCCCAGCAGTGAGAAGAGCGTGGACTTCGACTCGGGCTACTCCGAGGCCTCCTGGCCGGATGAGGGCGTGGTGCTGAGGAGGAGCAGGAACGTGCGCGTCTCCTCTTCTGCCTGCGCCCGCACAAACAGGGGGGCCTCCGGCCGCGTCCGGCCCAAATCCACCTCCGACGCGTGCCTGGAGCGCTGGACTTCTTTCGAGAGCGGCGAGGCGGAGGACTGGACCACGCTGCTGCTGAGTCGCAGCAGGAACAGACAGCCCCTGGTGCTGGGGGACAACAGCTTTGCCGACCTGATAAAGAACTGGATGGACCTTCCCGACTGCCCCGAGCCGGCGGAACTGAAGCCCAGCGCGGGCAGGCGTCTGGCAAAAGACATCCTGGGCAACATGCGGCGGAGGCTGGCGGGGATGTCCAGAGGCGTGGAGATGAGACCCGGGCCCACGGACTCCACGCGGCTCCTACGGGCCGCAGACGCTCCGCAGAGGATGTCCTGCCCTGTGGGGCTGGAGTCCCTGAGACCGTTCTTCCATCAGTCCCACACAGGCCTGCATCAGCCCGACACGGACTTCCACAAGTTCACCGCCCTCATGCAGACGGGTAGCCGGCAACCCATCATATGCAATGACATCATTGGATATATTTGAGCAGAACTGCGTCTGATGACTGACCTTTGGAGACTACTTTGGTTAGGACTATTCTACTGTCAGTGCCGGTTTTGTTTTCATGTGTAAGTATTTGTGTATTTAATGTAAATGCGGTCTGTTTCTGACGGAGTTTGGGCAGCGGTGAATACTGCAATATTATTAAAAAATATATAAATATATACAATGACATTGTTGCTGTCATCTTTCAATGGGTCAAGTGCTTTTCATTCCATTCTTTTTGCTACTGATATCTATCTATGTTTTGTGTAATCTTTTTACAGTATTGTGGACCAAAAGGTGTTCGTAATTCAGAAATTTGTAAAACTATACCACTATACTCATCCAGCTTTAACAGGATGAGCCAACCGTTAGAGGACCCACAATGCGAGCTGTGTGAACAGCACAGGTTTTTCTTCATGTTCAAATGGAGAGGTTAGGCACTGGTTTGTCAACACAATTACAAGTGCATTGTACTATGACAAAGACAATTATCTGAAAGGTATTTAGGGAAATTATTTCTGGAAATGAAGAACTTAGATAACATTGGTTCCCCAAAGGCACATTTATTACATTATTGTTGAATCACAATTGACATCATACTGTATTATAAGTCCAGTCATTGATTATAAACAAATACATCCAAAGCTGCAGCAAATATATCAGAAAGGATTCACATTGCAATATTCAAATTCAGCCATTCGGGACAGCACATCATGTTAATGCGAGGAGTGAGCCACGCTCTAAGGCCGGCCAAAAGAGCACAGCTGGACAGAGGAAGGTCTAGGAGACGATTCTGGCTTATGAACAGTGGTTAGATTCTGCTCAGCCTCACTTGATCTGAGATCCAAGCAGTATTTCTATTTTATCAAATCACATTACGCTCTTATAAGCATCCCTACAGCCTATTAGAGGTACTCCACAAAAATGACACCACAGTTCGTATCAAGACTTGGAGGCAAAAACATTCAAGGTTCTTTAAAATAAAATGACAGGGATTAAAGGTATAAAAGGATCACGTATCATACTCAAAACAATCAGGACTAGTTTAAGGACATAAGTCAGTAACAGTGAGCTACACACCGTAATGGTGGATTTTCACATCAGAGTTAAATCAATATGTCACAAACAGATTTAAGTCTGGGGTAAGGGGGTATTTCCTGGGTCGTGCCGCAGCACTTTCATGTGATGGCTTTTTCCATTTAGACTTCATCTTGCCTCACTTGAGGAGGTACCTGATAGTTGGCACCTTCTCACAGTCCTCATCCTCAGAAAACGACGGGATCAACTCCAGCATCTTCTTATGAGGAGGTATGTCTGCCTTCGTGACCATCTTCACCACTTCAGAAACACTGGAAAATATCCGCACAATCACTTTTATTCTGTTGTTCTCACCATCAGTAACTGGACTGGCAGATGTCCGGACTAGACAGAAGCTCATATGAAACTGATCCCATTTCCAAGTATATTGTGTCCATTGAAAACAAGACAAGGCTTAATCCCCTCTAGGATTAAGTGGGTAGATGGATATTTATTTTCCTCATTATCATATGAAATAGTAGGGACATTTTTTTGAACAGCAATGCAAACTTTGAAGGGGACATGGCTCTGTCCTTTGGAGTCATTTAACTCTCAATCGTGAGTACATCTAGATTAGCTTTGCACGCTTAATGACTCAAAATAGTTTCCTATTAGTTCGGATCAGGGTAGAGCTTCTATTGGGATTTTAAAAAAACTAGTACTGAGATAGAAGCGATCTTTTTGAGTTTTCTGAAAGTGCTTTTCCATGAAGCGTGTCAACTTTGGGTGACAATTAAGGTGATAATGCGTCATTTCAACACTGAGGATGAGCCAGGAAACATGGAAAAGGGTGCCAGGGGACCTAAACAACTACTGCAGGGCCGGGTTATCGTCTGACATCTATGAAAACAATGCCAGTGCATCACATTTGTATACAGTGCAGCATTAACTTTCCCCAAAACTAGATTTTTCCAGGGCTAGCTTCTAGTTTTTCAGCTCTTCATTCCCCATTTCGGTGGCTCAACACAGGAAGCTTGGGGCGGGGAGCCTCCACAGGATGTGACTACTGGAGTGTGCATTTGTCATGTAGAGTCTGCCGTCCACATGGCCAGCCCTCTGCCCCTCTCCCCTGCAGCCTAATCTAATCACAACACCACCTCCCCTGAGATTTGAGTGTCAAAATCAGTAAATCTCTCCCCGCCCCCCCCCCCCCCCCCCCAATTCAAACACCTATAAGCTTTGAGCAACAATGACTATTGAAAAAAAGGGAAAAAAAGTCTTTATTCCTTTGTCTTACCACATAGAAAGTGTTTAGTGACTCTGATCTTCAAGTATTTAAAACATACCCCACCGATTCTATATATGGCCGTGCTTTATTCAATAATTGACATAGATTTTCACAGCTTGACACATCTGACTGATTTCAAACACCCTGAGGCTCATCAGACTTCTGCAGAACTATACAGGTCTGAACGTAACAGACTCCGAGATGTGAAACCTCACACAAATGGACTGCTCTTTAACTCTGGTCTTCAGCGGGCAGAGGGAAACCTGAGGAGGTGTCTCATTCATCTGTGCTTAGTGAGGCGTGCGTTTGTGTCAACAGGCCCTCTGCTCATGGGCTCAGGCAAACGAAGGACTGCTACATTTTGCGAACTGCGTCCGAGTTCAGCCCAGCGTAACGCTGCGCCCCATTAACTGGACTTACCTCTTCTTCAGCCGTTCCTCGTGCCCATTGTATAAGATAGCAGATCCATAGAAAAGGCTGCAGATGTTCAAACCACACTTTTCCTGCATAAGACAAAAAATATGGCTTTAACACACTAGAAAGTATTTTTTGTTCTACAAATATAACAGGATACAGAGCTGTAAATGGCCCGTGCAGTCTCTAACAGCTTCAGGATGCCGAGCAGTGTCTCCACAAACAAAAGAGGCCAGTCAAAAGTTCAACAAATGAGCACTGGAGCACTGGTCAATTTTATTGTCCTTTTGGCTCCTCAGAAAGACAACAATCATTAAAAAGCCTGTTCAGGGAAAGGGCGTACCTGCAAAATAACAGGCTGCAAGTCTTGCAACCACACACTCAGCTAGTATGAACGACTAAACTAATGTAATATTACAAACCCTTTTCCAAAAACTTTTGTATAAAATAAACACATACGGTGCTTTCAAAAGGTTTTTAGACTATTTTACAGCTTCTAACAAGCATGCGATTGACTCTCAGACCAAAGAATGTACAAAAATGTTCAGTATTTTGCTGTATTAAGAGTAAAAGGAGTGGGGAGACCAGATGAGAAGGAGGTACAGTTTGATGCAGACAAATCTAAAACAACGCTGAGTTTAAAAAAACAAAACTGGCAGAAGGGCTTTAGCTTTCAACAAGACAGTGAACACATAAAAAGATACAAGCCCTCATCTGAGTGGAGCATCTGTGCCGTGACCTGAAAACGGCTGTGCATCAACATCATCTAAATTTGCACAAACTTGTCGAATCCCTCCAAAGAAGACCTCAGCCTGTGATTGTTGCTAAAGGTCCCTCAGTAACTGCAAAGGGAACTGTACGACTAATAAAAATGAACTGGATTTTTCAGTCTTGTAAAAAGGGTGTAATGTATAACAAAAAAAGTGAAAAGCATAGAAAAAGTAACGGTCAGCTGATCTTGTAACTTGGACCCTGATAAACACCAGTGTGGCTCTGCTGAGCCTCTGTGTTTGTATAAGAATTGTGGTGCAGCTATGTGCTGCCATTGCATTTCCAACTGTCCATGCAAATGAAACACTTGGCTAAAAAACCTGTATGAGACCAAACCACTGTGTGCGCTAGCATAAGCTCTCAGTCTATATACTGCATTTCTTCATATTGTGAAATGTGTCATGTAAAAATGTCAATGGGACCTATGGCAAACATATTATTCCATTTTCAACTACTCATATGATTCTGTGCTGTTTTTCTCTCTGTAAAGGATTAGGAAGAGCCATGGGTGTGCAAAGTCGGTTTCCTTTCTTTACCTTAATGTACTGAAACAGCTCTTCCAAGGTCATTTCCTGCTGACCACCGCGTTTGCCCTCAACAAGGAAGTCATCCCACAGGGTGAATTTCTGCCCTGCAACCTGTTGATAGACACGTTACACGTTAGTCGCACATTAGTTGCACTAACCCACACACACGCAAGTTGACAGATGGAATACTGCTTGTCTGAAAATGTCTGAGTGCATTATTAGAGCCTTGGACTGTCAAAGTCAGAACGACTGCGTTTGTCATCGCAGCGTTACAAACCAGCTGAGAACAATCAGAAGGCCCAGCCAGGCCACAGTGGGGTCAAGTGGGTGCTTCCCCAAGTGTGACAGAGTGACTTTTCCCCTTGGTTCCATCTTTGGAGACTTCTGAAAAGTTTTACAATTGATGTGCACAGCTTAAAGTCCCTTCAAGCACCAACTTGGTAAAAAGTTTCAGAATTAATAAACCATGTGAAGGCATTGCTAGAGGTTGTGATGAAAAAACTATTTTTTTCCCCACTGTATTTGATAAGATTACACTTTAAGGATCTCAAATCCAAACCCTACACATTATGTACAAGTCATTTGTCATGTGTGGAGTAAAACACCTCCCTACTGTTAAATAGCCATGGAAAGTTATGTTTTTAACTTCCCAGTTGAGTTATCCATCAGCTAAACTGTAATGACATACTGGAAAGACACAGTGCAACTAATAGAAAAACAGGATTTATTTTTTTAGGTGATGCTTGAATGGAAAAAGACCACAGATTAAAAAAGTTCACTTATAATCATACTGTTCAAGCAAACCCTTCAAACTACTGGGAATTCTTTGTATTTCTGATTGGGGATAATTATAACAGATTTGGCAACAGTTTTCCCCATCGTCAAGCCATAATGCCACCTTTAATTTTGTATGGAAAGAAATGGGCCATGTAACTAAAATCAGGCTTAATAAGGCTTAGGATTTCATTAATGTAAACAAATCAGGACTTCCTCAAACTTCAGGCTCCAATCTTAAGTACTGCCGTCACACCTGACACATGTAATGAGATCCTAATTTGGGACGTATGACCTCACAATTACTCCACATCTACATGTCACTACAACTACAGGATCAATGTTTGAACTCCAAACAAAGACTCAATACAAAGCCAGACACCCAGACAGATTAATGTAACCCCTGCAAATACAAATACATTTACCCTAAACAGCATAAGCCAGACATCTAAGACCTCAGTAAGAAAAAAAAATAAATCACCTGACTCAAATGGGTCAGAATTCCTCACGTGCAGAAAATAAGTCAAAATATGTGGCCTGGTCAGACGACTGCTCATACACAGGCACAGTCTGGCAAGAGAGAGGCTGTGAAGGCCAAAACTTGGCTGGAGTTGTGAATACCAAAACCCCAGCTGAACCTGGGTCCAATTATCTCTGCTCCAGCAGCCAAGAGGAACTTTCTACCAGCACAAACGACTCCCACCACCACTTACTGGGTTTGGGGTTGTGGAGACACACTTGAGGCATATTTCCTACCAAGTTTAACTGGGTGTCTATGTGCTTTGTCCCAGATTTCAGACAAAGCCCATTTTGTTTGCAGATACACATCTTAACAGTGGCCTGTTACTCTTTTTTATGCATGCACAGGGCTTTATGAAAATTTAAAGTACATCATGGGCAAAATAGGCTTTATTCTAAAATGCACATATGGCACAGACGAAGAATTCTTCTGAAATGGTATTGTTGGATGGAAAATGGACCTTTTTTCTTGAGAGCTCCCATTCCAGATATTCTCATGAGGGCTTTTGTGTGTAGATGCTGATTTTACACAATGCAAAGCAGGCGTGTAGGCTATTTTTACACCCTGTCCTCCCTTCCTCTAGTCTCTGTGGTAAAGCTCTGGCAGGAGCCTGAAGCAAACACTGACATATCAGTCCATACACACGGTGACGTAAACTTTTCACAGTATAGTAAAAAGGAAAGAAAAAAAAAAACACCAAGAATGCTGGAACCAGACTGCCTGCTGGAAACAATTACAAATGGTCTCCCACAAGCACAACTTCAGTATCTTTTTTTTATGGAACAGCCACAATAAAAAACAAAGATGTCCCCACAAAATGGTTGTCTTTGGGGCAAAACAAGAAAATGTGAAACAAAGAGCCCCCTTTCCTCCAAGGGCTCCATTGAACCGAAGTGGAAAGAAAATGCTGATAAATAAAGTCCTCACACGCAGTTCTCTGCAGCCAATACAGTACAGACTATCTTTCTTTCAATTCACAGTGGTTTTAACAATTGATTTAATAAACCAAATGCACTTAGGTGAAACATGTTTAATCAAAAGAAGGAGCTGTTGAGAAAAGAATAAATCTAAGACTATGCATCCAACTAGGTTTGGACAAGGTGGTTGGGCTTGGTTTATAATTTTATTCTGAGAAGCAACGGCATCAATAAAAAAAGATTCATACTTATAAAATAAGTTCAAAGTGCAGATCGGTGCATAATCACAGCTGTCTGCTCAGGTTTGATGTCAGAGTGTTGAACTCAAATAAGTGAAGCTCAAATAATTTGTTTCCTATATGAACTGTAAACCTATTAGGTTTGGTAAGCCTCCACTGTGTCTGGAAACAAACATTGAAAAAGAATTATGGAACCATGCAGTTTTAAAGAGAAACCTGCCAGCTGAGAAGATATTAAACATCAGGAACTAAAAGTCTCTTGGCCTGTTGCGCCCTGCAGATTCCAATCTCTGTTTGAACATACAGCAGAGCTGAGAGTTTTGATGGAGGGTGGCTGAGCTGCACCGTGTTTGAGGATAAAGATGAGCCCTCATTTGCGCTGTTAATAGTTTACGCTGCGAGGTCTGAGGTTGGAGGATAGCCAAGTTTTTCATTTGCACTGTAGTCTTTAAAACAAATAGAGCTTTGAAATTCTCCAGAAATGTAAAAATGGAAAACATGGACATTTCGGCTGCTTCTCACTACTGCAACGTTTCAAATTATGCAGATGATCATCTCACGTAAAACACATCCCATTATGTGGCAGCTGAGGATTTAAAGTTGCAGCTTCTACCAGTTTCAAATGGCATTTAAAAAAGTTTTTTCTTCTTATTCTTTGTTTCAGCAAGGCTAAAATAAAAACATGCTCATAATGATCCTTTGGCCACGAGTAAACACTGTGCATGTCATATATTCTTTTTCCCCATGTGGCATTTTTAGATCTTAGGTTCCCCAGCAAATGATATGAAGAGGCAAAAGGGAAGGCAGCTTCCTCTTGTTGACAGGAAGCCTAAAGAGCTCCTGGTCTCTTCCTGAAAAATCTCAACACAGACTGAGATTTGCATTATCTTAAAATAAGCCGCCTGTGGTATCACAGCACGCACTGCAGCTATTTTTATAAAATGCAAAACAGGAGGACGTGAGCTTTTTTTAGACAACTCATAACATCTGTGATGCTGCAAAATTCTGAATAAGTTGAAAGTCCCATTAATTGCATTAAAAAGATTTAATTTTACGTCAACACAAATTCACTGAATTATTTTAAAAAACTGTTTTTGTGATTATTTTTCTTTTAGATAGTAAAATGTCAACAATGTTAACCTTTGAGGTGATGCAGGGGAATATTAAATCCACATTTTATCTTATTAAACTGATTTATAAAGTCAACAGACTACAGGATCTTATAATTCTCTCTGGATCCTGGGGCACAAAGAGACCACATTAGAGCAACCAACATGTGAACTGTTGCATAGGATAACATGAACAAAGTAAGTACTTAGATGGGGTCCAAAAATAGCTCTCTGTACTGCAGATATACACGAGGGCTCGGGAATAGGAGCGCAGCCTGAGGAAGTGCAGCTAATGAACCTGATAAAGAGTAAAGCAACACCAGGGGCCACTTTGCACAGGACAAACTGGAATAAAATCATATTGTGAATTTCAAACTTGACCTTTAAAACAATAAAGCATTTCTTGGGACAGGAAACAGAGCCCTCCTCCTTACAATCTTCCACATGAAATATCTTTGCAGAGGCATGTTCCTGTCTCAGTTTCATTATCATGCCTGAATTCCAACAGTGGAAACGTTTTTACAACCCACTGTGGTTTGAGGCCTGTTCCTTCAAAGGCAGCTTTTTTCCTTTGGATGGCTTCAAAGTGTGCTAAGGGGAGGCAGATGGAGGATGTGTGGTCTCTTTAGATCATATTTTTTATCTTAATCTCTTTTAGCCGCTCTTACCTTTCCCCTCTGCAGACATCCTGGTGACCAAAGACCTCATGTCATAGATTAGACCCCGAATGAGCCTTAAAAGCCAAGCTGCCTTATATCATTCCTGACTACTGTATAAACTTTGAGTTGAAAAATGAACATATATGCTACAGTGGTTATTCCTACACTGACTTACTGTCTGTAAAATAGTGGCTAGCAGAGCTATTCCCTTGAGGCTTCTTACAAGGAAGCGTAATGCAAATGAGTACATCTGGATGTACTGAAACACATATTTCGTTCATGCACACACTTAATAAAGCCTTCAGGGTCACAGCATATCGGCACATACATGCGCTGCGCAAAGTAATGCATAATGCTGGAAGACGAAAACTAGATTACTTTATTTTCACATAACAACTTCATTTATAGGAAGCAAAAGCGAACAGTCACTTCCCTCAGTGTTTTGCTTGCATCACATCAGCACAGAACCACCAGCGATGTAGCCAATGAGATTACGGCACCAGCAGCTGAAAGCTCTCCGCTGTAGATCTGGAATAATTTCTCTTTTTTTTTTTCCATCAGTGTTCAACAGCACTTTTTAAATGAGATGCTAGCCGTAAATCAACGGTATTGATGAACTGGACTCAAACAACTCTCCTGAATTTCTAAAGGGACAGAAAAGGAACATGTGTCTTGACATCGATTTAGAAAGCAAAAAATGGCCCATTATTTAGCAGCTGTCAACCCATGCCATCAGAAACACATTTGTTTGTCTTGAGCCTTTTCTGTTTTTTCTTAGGTGGGGACAGTGGTACTGTTATGTAAAATGTGCCCTTTGTCTATTTGGGTGTGTCATCTGCTACTTGGTGACTATTGATCACTCCTCTCTTTGGGCTGCAGTGAAGAACCAGATGGCCGGGACCTCCAACTGCTAGTTCGGCTCACTGCAAGTGATAAAACCCACAGAATTTGGAAAGGATATCAAACTTACCATTAAGTGCCTGTATCAGAGGGAAAAAAAGGCAAAATAGGCAATAAGTAATAAATGCAAGAGTGCATGTTTCTGAAGCTAACTTGTAGGGAGCTGCTGTTGGAGTGGAGGAGGAGCAGGAGGGGATGGAGGAGCACACACACACCTCTCAGCAGAGAGCAGAGTTTGACACACAGACTCAAAGCAGCGGGCTGCTTTTGAGAGGCTTCCATTGACGTGTAAAACAGCAAACAGAATCTCAATGTGATTGTCTTTCAAATGAGAAGATAACAGCACTCCACCTGACTGAAAATGACCTCAGGCACAAGTACCGAGTCAATAAAACGCTGACAAATGGGCCACTGACATGCTGGAGCCCGTAGAGACGGCAAATGTTGGATAGACTGCAGCTGGAGAGCAATACATGAAAATAAGTTTAGCTGTTGTTTCATTTATTTCTATACAGCTTTTTCTTGGTGCAGTTTAAATGATGGTTAGGGGATGTAGGGGATACAGTTCTAGTGAAATGTATCATCTCTGACTGATAATTTTTCTTTTTCTTTTACTTAATAAAAAACAAACAAAAAGATTAATCCAGTTTTGAAAAAAAGATTTTTCTTTTTATGTTACTAAACTATAGGTGTAAAAATTCCACTGATAACCAGACGACATCTTTTCCATTTTAAATTCTGTACAAGCAAAATTAATGTAATTAACATTGGCATTAACTCTGACCAATTTGAGGTACAAGTGGTCTTTATCATTGGGATGTTTCACTGAAATCCTACTCTGATGGGTTAACAACATACAGCTCGACGAGCTGTTCTACAAACTCTTTGCTACTACATTTAATTTGCAGCATTGATCTGGCGTTTAGAAATCGGGGGTTACACGCTTACGTTGTGCGATGCCCCGTGAGATACACTGACGCAACACTCCCATGTGTTGTTCGCTGGAGCCAATTATTGATATGTGTGGGTCAATATGATGACCTGTTCTTGCCAGCTGATAATCTACAAACTCTTCGGATGTTGGACACAATCAAGTAAGACTGCTGCACATGGAGCTGTCACGTTGCTGACAGGGCACAGAAAAGGCAAGTTAAAGGACATATGTGCTGCTTTTAAGGTCAAATATGACCATTTTGGGCATCGTACTGGAGCAGAGGCAGCATCGTGGTCATTGTTTGTCATTGTTTGATGTGAAAATGAAGTGGTATGAATATGTATCATGTAACAATGGCTGTAAAGTACAAACTTTTTGAAGATTGAGGTGCTAACAGATGTCAAAGATGTGCAGCTGATAGCTGTGCAGCCCAGCCAGAATTCCTCCACGCACAACCCAAAGAAGTAAAGAATGATGTTTACGCAGGTTTCCAACTTAACTGCTGAGTCATGAGTCACAGAGGGCGTTCAATTCTGCGGAAATTGTCAAAACTTTAATTGTGTTACTATCGCTCTGCTACTTTCCCTTGGTCATTACAAAGAAAATAATTGACATTAATTGAAATAAACAGCACAGAGTTATCTAATGAATCGCAATAGAAATTCTAAGTAGCGTCACAGCACTGATTCTGTTTGGTTTGTTCCGTTTTATTATGGGATGATGTCCTTAGCTTAAGGGAAGACTAGCTCCATATAAAAGTAGCAACAACAATCAAAATTTTGTTTGAAAAAGTTTGAAAAGTGCTTCAGGTACCTGAAGAGCGGATGTCTTGTTAAAAGTCAACCAAATGTGGGGGTCATGCAACTAAAGAAAGTATTGATGAGATGAAGAGGTATCACTGAGGAGCAACCAGAACTAAAGCGACGAGCTGTTCCACACTGTCAAATCAATAATAGATCTGGACATTTAGCCTTTGTTTAAGTGTTTCTTTCCTCATGCACTCCTGTCTGACACCACACAAATAAACACCGTCTACAGCCACAATATTGCTTTTAATGATTCAAAAGGGATGGCTCAGGTCAATGGGGAATGGAGCACGATTAAGGACAAAACAATGGAGCATAGAAAGACATGTGCCTCAATAACATATGGACAACCAACACAATACCAGCAAACGAGCCCTGGAAAACAACAGAAGGCACAAGCCGTATGTGTTGATCACAGATTACTCATTATCCCACAAGCACTATTCATGTCAGGGTCTTGAGTTACAAACTGCACAATGGTCTCTGCACTCCTCTGGGAAACCAGAGGGCCTTGGATCATGTTCACCCCGTTTCTTTACTGGCACAGTCCAAGGAAGCCAACACAGATTTAACCACATGTGAAGTTAGCCTCCTCTTTTGTTATTCTCCTTCTTTCTTTAAAGCCTTCCCTGTTATTTGTGTGCCAGATGTGTAGACCTTAAAGGATCCAAGTACAAGCACAAACCAACAGTTTTATTTCCAACATATGCAACCAAAAATGACCTGGGAAATCTACTCTTAGGGCACGGCTTCCTGCGAAGGCAGGAAATAGCAGTCTTTTTCTCCAGGCCATTAACAAGGAACTAGTGTGCACACTGACCTATGAGTGACTTGCTACGGATCAGGAGCCTTGCCTCCAACCCTGCTGATTCAATTAGAGGCTGAGTGGGCAAACTAGGGAAGAGAAGCGCCAAGGGAATCTGAAAGGGCACAGAGTTATGACCACGGTGCAGAGGGTGTGTACACAAGCATGAAAGAGGGAGTTTTCTCTGGCACATAGCAGACAAGTAAAGACAGCATACGCTCTGTGGTAGCGAGTGTTGGGCAAGCTGCTGCAGGGGTGGAGGAGCTACTAATTCCATACCCAGCAGAAACATGCCCCCTCCTCTTCTCCAGCCTTGGGTTATGTTTCTGCCTTTTTCTGAAACTGCAGCTCAGTTATAGCTACGGGAGTGGAGCATTCGTTAATCTGCTCTGCTCCTTTGATGAGTTGAAAGGTTTTGTTTTCTGGAGTAACTTGGCATGCACTGTCTGCACTGTTTGATGGGTTGAACTTAACCCCACTTAGTGCTCTGCTCCTTTCAAGCACTCCGGCAGCAAAGTCCATCGACAGCAGAATGAAATCTCCTTACTCTGTCATTTTGGGTCAAGAGAACAAATGAAAAATGCAAAACCTGTGATATGGTTGTATATGGCCAATGTGTTTGCAAATGTTCCTTTTTCCTTTTCGGTCATTGCTTTCCCCCAATCCCTGAGTCACATATGAACCGCTTGTAACTAAATGATAGACAGGCAGCGCCCATCAAATTATCACATTTTTCTTAAGAAATAAGTGCTGTCTATTCGTGTAATGAACAGTGAACTGAAGCAGGTCTGTGTGGGCTTCAAAACCAAATCCAGCCTGAACACAACAACGTCTTCTCTTGGGCGAACAACAGAAAGTTGTGGGCAGAATCTGTTCGCAGTACCTCGTGTGTACATGTAAAGCACATGGGGATGGGTTCACACAGTAGTGGATACTTCAGAGTGGCACACGGGTCCATAATGACTGTTTGTGGGATCATTTACTCAACGCACATAGAAAACGTGCGTTTCCAAAAAAATGCAGACAGCAATAGGTCAGAACAACACAATGTGATCAAGCAAACACTATCAACACACACACATTGAAATCACCAGAGACTTCCCTGCTCTGTTCAAACACAAGTTTATTCTGAGATTTTCCAGACTCACGACTGGGGTGATGGCAGACTCAGGAAAAAGTGTTGGAGGTCTGAAGTGGACACTCTTGTTCTTACAAGGAGCCCCTCTTGTAAATGTCTACAAAATTCATTGGTGGCTTGGCATATTTGATAGTTCCAATAGTTTAGTTAGCTGTAACATCTGTTTGCCCTGCTGTATTTTGGGTTTATGATATGTAATTAATATCTTCAACGGGATACTTAATATGGTGCAAGCATAGACTGAGTGAATAAGAAGCATGAATCAGGGTGCAGCTTTGGTGTCTGTATATTCAATCATTCCAGAAACTTTATTCAATGTGAACTCAGACTCCTGTTTGTTTACATATTTCTACCCCCATACAGAGAGCAGCAGCAGCTGGGAGAGCCCGGGGAACCTCCTATTTTGGGAAACAGCTGCTTTGAAACAACAAATTCTGGAAAATGATTAGGGCTGTGGAAGTGCACAGGCTAACCTAAAACATGTTTTCCATAAGCTATAGCAGTCATGAATATCGTTGTTCCAGGAGAGTTGTGAAAAGATGTTTTTTTTGTGATGGCTGGCAAAAATCTGCCAGTGCTTGAATGTGGTGCAGTCTACTTTAGACAAACATTGGGTGGGCCATGAGTATAATCAGAGAGACCTGAGTGCTGTTACTTGATATTAATGAACTGAGGCTGATCTCATAATCGGAGTGGTATAAGTCATTGCAAAAGTAAGCTGAGCTCTTGATACTGCATGTCTGATCAGTGAAACTTAACAGCTGCACGCCTGCAGTCTGCAGCTTCAAAAGGCGTCAGCTAAAACCCCCTCTAAACTTTTAGAGATAGGAGAGTTATAATAACATGTCCATTGTTGTTCTTTTCTTCTTTGCTCTAATGTTATCTTTGCATATCTTGCATTTTGAAACAGTTCATATTTACACCTTTAACTTGTACATTTTTTAGGGTAAAACTTAGCAGTGGAACAATCTTTAAAGGATTTAAAAAACGTCAACATTAAGTAATCTCTTTAAAAGTTGACACAATGTCTAGACTGCAAGTCAGACACATGGGGTGTTTAGAGTACTGGAAAAGACAAAAAAAATCTATCTATCTATATATATATATATGAATAAATATATGATGTGTTAATAGCATATATATTGCACTTACATAAACATACATGCTATCAAAAACTATGACCATCCCAGACTAAAGTATATTTTATATGTTAAAGTGTTTTCACTGAGTGCACAAAGACCTTCAAAATTATGACTTGGAGATCTATTCCAGTGTTCACATGTGCTTTGGACATGTGTTCAATATCAGAAAAATGAATCAGGCATAGATAAATAAATGGTGGGAAATGTCAACAAGTTGACTGGCAAGAACTTTGAGAGCACCTGTGACTTTGTATTTAAGGAAGATTGTCTCTGTCATCGCAGCTGCAGATGCAGAACTTTTTCCCCTTCAATCAAAGCTGAAACCAGATCTCCACTGTCTCAGAGCATCCTCTCACTTCACCCTCAAATTACACAGGACTGAGTCACCCCACTTGCCGACACTCTCTGACCTCGGCCTGTCAGTTCAGCGCCCCAAGAGAGAAACCTGGCGAGTGTGTGTCTAAATATCTGATTACCATTAGAAGTGAGACACAGACATGGGCAGTAGGAACTGTTTGGGGGCTGGAAAAGTATCTAATGGGATTTTTTCAAAGACTTGACCCAAAGAATTACTTACTTGAGCCCGACTAGGTAAATGGGGTGGATCAGGCTCTAAAAGAACCATCTCTTTAAAGAATTAACCCTGTACCTTTTTTGTGTGTATTTACAGTTGCCTTACACTCACTAAAATTAGTCCAAACAGAGAGACAAGCCTGGCTCTGTTTGTGCTTTACTTGCCCTAAAATATCCTGAGGATTAAACTGAGCCCGCTAAAGACTAGGCTTTTAAAAGACTGACAATACTGGTCCCTCATTCTCAGAGCACTCATTCATGGCTTAATGCTCTCTTCCCAAAGAAGAAAGGAATACAAGAAAAAATAAAAACTTTAACTGTGTTTTCCTTGAAGCAGGGAGCCCTAAATCATCAATGTATATACAGTAAGGGTCTGTCTAACTTTATTAAGCGCCCAACAGGAGTGAATACTTTGTGGATCCCCTCCCTGATCCCCCTCAAGCCTTTAACTGAGGCTGGTAATGGTTGTAAAAGCTTCTACTCACTTCGAAGTCCTGGGGGCAGCTGGGCTGGGACAGCACAAAGTACTGTACAGCCAGGTTGAGGTAGGCAGTGCGGTAGGAGCTGATCTTCTTGTGACCCTGAATCACTTTGAACAGCTCCAGGCACATCAGGCCAGCCACCACGGCTGTGGTCGTAGCTATGGCAGGGATAATCCTTCCAGCAATACGCTTACTCTGTAAAGGAGACAGCGAGAGCTTCACATTTAAGCTTTAGCAAAGGTCTTGTGGAGCTCCTTTACTTAGCGCCGTAATTTTCAAGTCAATTCCATTGGTGGACAATCAGTGACCTCATGCAGTCGAGTTTTGAGAAATGGAACTTCACTTTTAGAGCTTTGCTCAAACAGGATTGCTTTGGGTAAAACTGGTGAACCCAAAGAGAAAAGGAACAATAACGTTTATTCGACAAACAAAAAAAAAACAGCAATTCAATATTTAGTTTTATGTTTTGGACAAGCAGCACTGCATTAATAATACTAACTGATTTCATAGTAATCTGAATAGGGGTCATTCCGTTGAATATCAGATAGTCTACTATCAGTAGCAGTACCTTACCGCTTTGAATTTTTACATCAAATGTCACTAAAATTCTTTTACTTTTTGAGTAATTTTGCACGATACTAGTGAAGTCGCGTGTGATGTACAACTGAGCGTGTTGTACACAGACCTTTTGACATCACACAGGGTTAAATGGTGGCTAAAGCTCAAAGTTATTCCCCAACCACCGCACAGAGCGTGTGGAATTGTTTCTTTGATTATACAGGAGCGGCTCCCTTTTGTTCCCTCCCCCTCCGCAGGAGCCTCCCCTCCACCTGCCTTGGCAGTGTGTCTGCAGCAGCGGCTGATGCGAGGCCCGGCTCAGGTGTCACCTCCCAGGCGACAGGTAAAGTGCTGTGATTAGTTTGGCTGCAGGAACAATAGGTGAGGCGGCTGTTTCTGTGGCTTTAGGGCAGGTGTGTGAAGCATCGAGCAAAAACAAGACGCCAGGGGAGGAGTAGGGCTCCTACTGGTTGACTTTTTTCACTTCTTCCATATATAAAGGCCTTTAAATGATGTTCCTGTAAATGCCTCACTGTTTGCGGAGAGCTGTTTAGATGCTGCACATGACGCACACACTGACCTGGTGGCGATCGGCAGCGGGGATGTGGTAGTTTTCTGCTCTCAGGTTCGATGCAGCAACGATGTAATCCATGTGGAAATTACTGTCATCATCCTGTGGCACAGGGGTTTTGTAAAGATAAAGTCTTTAATCTTAAACGGCACAAAGCTTGACAAGCAAAAACAATCTCAAATTCAATCCATCATCTGCGCATAATATAAAAAACAACAATACTAGCCGACAAGAAAAGACCACGTTTAGCTCCATAAGAGGCTCAATAACTCCGCATTCAGGATTAACTATCATAATACTGTAGGCTCAAAGGGGGACAGATCAAACTATGATGATGATTGATGAAAAAATGACCTCCCCAATGATGCCATGCCCTCTTTGAGCTTTGCATGCTTTGTTGTGTCGCTGTGGTCACTGTTTCAGAATGCAGTGGAAATCAGATTTCTGTTGTGATCGGCGTAGACAGTGAGGTCATGCCTCTGCTACTGGGACTCTACAAAAGGTGGGAAGATGACTGTCACTCTGGGAAGGCTTTAGGGACTGTGAGGAAGCTCCAAGTAGGCAACTTGATGCCTTTAAAACCCTCCTACACACATTCCATCTATCCACAGGATGGCCAGGGCATGTGGGGATAAAATGAGAAAAGGGAGTTTGGAATTTTGTTTTTATTCAAGGTGACATTCAATATGCGCAAACTTACCTCATACACCTTCATTTATGTCTCCACTATGTCAGAAAAAGCTTTAACCAAAGCTCATTCTGGGGGACTTTTAGAATTACTCATGGGACTACCGGTAAACATTTCAATGAAGAGTCAAAATATTTATCATGTAAAGATTTTACTTCTGTAAAAAAAAATCCTGTTCCGACACAGAACAGCTTTTTAATGTAGCTTCATATATATATTTGGCTGCATTTTATTAATGTTGCCATTTATGAAAAAAAGTTTTAATTCTGACTTTTGATATTGGAAACAAATATTTGGATTCAATCTGCAATTTGACGATATATATGCAGCATTTAGACATTTAGCAATTCCTAATGTTGGAAGGAAATATTTTTTTCTTTCTATAAAAAGAAAAAAAAAAACCTCTGTGGGTACTCCAGCTTTATCTCTGTGTGGCCCTGCGATGGACTGGTGAGCTGTCCAGGGTGTACCCTGCCACTCACCCGTTGCCAGCAGGGATAGTCCAGCTATTCCCCATTTGGGAATAAGAGGAATAAAAAATGGATGGATAACATTCATCCTCACAAACCAGGTTGTATCTATTTCATCATGTCAATCTCCCTAGCTCATGGTGTGACTGTCTCTGAAGATACGTCTGGTTTAAAAAAGGGACTTTACCTGGCCGACATCCAAAAATAACCCCCAGGAAAAGAATAAGATTCAAATCTAATTTAAATGTAATTTTAAAAAATGAAGTTGTTAAAATTCCAGGCCTGATTTAATTCCACACATCAGGTAAGTTATACCAGCTTGAATCATAATGGATGTGCTTTTTGTCTTCGAAGTGAATGCTTTAAAATACTTGGTTTAAACATCTCTAAGTTTCTAACTGCACTACATTTCAGCAGATGTCAAGCCTCTGAGGGAAATATAGATTTGTTCCATGTTGGTCGACTTGACTTCACTGTTTTTTCCTATGTCTAAAACAGGAAGGGGATTTAAAAAACTCAATATGTGAAAGCAGAACACAATAAAACTCTGTTTCATGAATGTGTTCAGCATCGACTCAGATCTGGGCCACTGAGACTGGGCAGATGTGGAGAGAAAGACACACACTGAAAGCACCTATTCATTTAGATGCTGCTCCCCACTAAGAGAGTCGCCGCTACGTCACTGTCTGCAGCTTCTGCAAAGTGTGCAGCGGAGGTGTCTCTGTGCTTTCTGCTCTACCTTCTCAAAGTCGATGGGGCACATCTGAGCTGACCTCTTCAGAGAAGACAGCTTTCCTTTCAGTTCCTCAAGTCTTGCTTGCTCTGAGGTACAAAACAAAGGCAACCTGAAGTTAAGACGACACGCGATGGTGGAAACATAAAATGAAAGCAACATGAACTTACTCACCAGCATCGTCACTCCCTTTCTTTTTCTCCTCCTCCATTTCCTTGTCTGTAATGTGAATTTTCACAGAGGACTTGGGAGTGAATGGTGGAACTTGGACATTCTTTAAGATTTCTTTTACAGAGTCTCTTGTGCCTTTGATCCCATAGATTTGCCCATATAGGATAGCTGCTGCCACCACATACTCAATATGGGTACTCTAAAACACAGAATCAAAATCTCAGCATGGGAATGAGCATTACATGACAAACATGTATTCTACTCCAGTAAAAAAAACAAAAAAAACATGATGAGTGTTGCAAATAACGCTGCATTTTTCAGCCATTACCATCCACTGGGTCCATGCCAGCACTGCTACTTCATTGTAAATTGAGTCAGGCACTACTCACATTGTCAGGGTCAAAGGTCAGAGGGTGAGGACATCTCTTGGTTCCAGACCAGAAGGGCAGACCATTACTGGTCATCTATAGAGAAGCAGAAGCAAAGCCCTTTTATCGCCATGTTCAGCAGCTGTTAAAGAAGATCTCAGTTCATTATGGCCCTAAATAAGGGGTCGTAACTCAACTCAGCACAGGATGATAAATGACAGTCACAGTCAGGCCTTCAACTCACACAGAATTAGATATATACACCATACACACTTTTTATGGATTTGATTTTTATTGTTAAGGCTTGAAGCCAGCAAAGTTTTATCTGACTCATTATCCAGCAGGCCTAGGCATCAGTAAACAACCAGATAAATCCTCACTTTGGTCTCCAGTCCAAGCAAGCAGACAACGTTCCCAAGGCACAAACAAACTAATACTGTTATCAACCATGTGTTGACTACAAAATTTGTATGTCTGATAAAGGAACAAAGGGTCCGGCAGCTTTGATCTTGCCAAATGGGCCATATGTGGAGAAAGAGTCTCTTTATGGCGTTGCCAGTTCTCACTGCAGGGGTGCTCTCTCTACGGTGGCCAAAAGGCATCAACAGCTCTAGTCCTTTTCAGAATCAGGCTTCAGATGGCTCAGGGGCAGAACAGGAAAAAAAAGGTCAATACTCGATACAGAAATTCTCCTGAAGAGCTACTTTCACTGGAAACAGCTGTTGAGCAACGCTGAATGTTTTCTGGGCCAGACCTGATTCGTAGTTCAGATCTGTCTCTACTCTCCCTAATTTGTCTTCTTGAAAACAGGCAGACTATTTCAATCACATGTATAAACAATAGTAACATTTTGTTGGCCTTTTTTTAAATTAATCTTCTTTTGCTTATGTTGGATAAAGATGCTCTGACATTGTATTCTGGCTCAGTGAGGCTTTGAAAAAAAACGGTAGCTGTAACATGAAGTGTGAGCTTATCTGTGATGCTTGCGTACCGTTTTTGTTTTTTCCCCCTCCCTTATCGAGTTAGTTTGTGGCAGATAACTGACATCGGCCGCCTTATCATAGTTCCTCAGAAAGTTTGTGGTCACAAGCGACTTTCCAAGAGAACAATGCAACGTTAACTATTGTTTGCATACAAAAAAAGGAAGAAAAAAAAGTGAACCAACTGTCACAGGGTTTTTGCCTCTGTGACTGTTAGGCAAGACTAAATATTTTCCAAGGAATTAAAATATCAAAGCAAGCGTAAGACTGTGCAGATGAGTTGTCATGCATGCAGATCACTTTCCTATTTGAAAAAGACTATTTGGTAGAGTGAAGCTGGGTTTAGTAGGAGTTTGTTTAGTTTGATAGTGATCCATGACCCCCCCAACACTGCCCAGGGTTGAAGGCGACACGTGACATCACTCTGTCTGCATGCTAAAACAGATTACACATCCTCAGGGACCCTGCAAGATATTATCAGCAGGAGCCCCTCAGACAAGGTTAATGGTTTCTCTGAGTGGAGGAATACACAGCAGTATTGATTAAAATGTCCAAAAGTTACTGCTTTTTAATTTTGTGCTTCTCTCTCACTGCAGCGTTTAATTGGTTGATATGCAAAAGTCCTACACACCCAACAGCGCCTCTCTGTGACCGTATCCTAAAATGACACGTTCATGACACTCGGCTGTGGGGAGACCTGCAACCTTTTTCGACTTGTATGGATTTACCTCCTCGGGAGGGAAACAGTGCAGGAGCTGACGGATGTCGTTATTATACAAGGTTTCCCATTTGCAGCGTGCCCATCTCACACAGTCTTCCCAGTTCTTTGGGCACATTCCTCCAGCGTCCATGTCCTGTAGGCTCTTCCAAACCCCTTCAAAAATCTCCAGGGCCTCAGAGTCTCCACTGGCAAGGGTTCGCTCCACAAACCCGGGATCCCTGCAGATAGAAATGCCGCAGTCCTTTTTTATTCAATCACAGAGGGTAGGGAAATTTGTGGAAACAAGTCACAACATTTCAAACTTTTCGTAGGTCTAAAGGCCAAATCAGATATATTTGACTTGGAAAGTGAAAATGAAAAAAGGTCTGAATTACTAAACTGATATTTGTGCGTTGGGAGTGTAGGGTTGTAGGGACTTTCTCCAACTTTCAGCTTTTTACTCGAAAACAGGGAACGTCAGCGTAGTGTCAGCGTAGTGTCAGCTAGCACCATGCTGATTGGCGCTTGTTTAAACTTTTACATGGACATCCATTGTACCAATAACATACCAGCTCTGAGGACACTGCATTGAGTTGTGGAAAATAAAAGGGATTTGCCTCCTCTGCATGCGCACTGACACATCAAACACATCAAAACAGGAACATTTGAAACCTACTTCTGCATGGAACTGCCCATTAGAACAACTGAAATGTAGCTGAATTTTTCCATGACAGTATTTATTGTGACGGAAAAGCCCAAAAATCTTTTTCTGAATTCCAAAAATCAATGCAGAAACGGGTAAACACCACGTCTGCCTGACTTATAGCTATTTGTCACAAGGCACAGGAAAGTGCTTTACAGTGAGGGAGGCTTATGTTAAATCTTGCTACAACAAACAGAGAGATCTCAAAACAATGCTGGATTTCGACGGCTCCAAGACTTGGAGCTCAGCATATAGAAGCTCAGTTCTGTTACTGAGGGCCTCGTGCTATAATTGGTTCAGTGCTTAACGCTAAGCTAACGCTAAGTCAATGATTGAAAAATGACTAAAATCACACATCTGTAAACACATACAGTCGCGATTAAATCCTGTTGCTGTCTCTGATTTTTTCTGAATTTCTATGATCTGTTCTTCAGTTCAGTCTTGTCAACATGTCTAAACACAGAAACATCTTATTAGTTAAGAGATACTGTTGGAGCTGCAGTGACTTATTAAAAAGCACAGAATTTGCAGGACAGCTTGTTATGTGGTTTTCAATCTGGGTTTACTGCTTTAAAACCTGAGGCACGTTTTGGTGTTAATAAGCCAAAATAACAAGCTTGAACTATTTAAGAAGCTTTTGTAGGTTTGCTGGAATGCCTCACAAGATACTGGGGGGAAAAAAGCAAAGTTAAGTGATAGCAGGTTAGCGACTACATGGCCACATGTTTGACTGAGTCAACCCTGCTGTGCAGGGTAGCTGAACCACATGTGGATGGCATCAGCTCTTACCTCAAAAAGAGGTTCACATTTTCAGGAGTTTGTTTAAACAGTCCTTCAAACTGGTCTCTGGCCCACTGAAACAAAACAAAAAAAAGTACATGATAATTTAGCATCAAGATAAAAAACAATCAAACAAAAAGATTGGTGAAAGTGAGACGTTCTATAACTTATACAAAAAACAGTTGTTTCCAAGGAGCCAGTTGGACTCTGGAGGTTTTTGTGGGTTCAAGCATTTTCTGCTATGTGGGTTTTTGTTTCAAACCGGTTTGTGTCATTGCTCGTGGTGTGGAACCTTGCTTAAAACCTCAGAGCAGATCCAACCGGATCAGTATTTTTCTAAATAGCAAATGCTGTCCTGTTAAACTTAAATAGAAATCTAAAACAGAGGGATTGTTAAAGTTAATGCTATCGTATTAACGTGCTGGCATTAAGCCGTCTCACTGAGCCACAGCACAGCACCAACCAGTTGTCTGCTGAAAAACCGTTTAGACAAAAAAAAAACAAAAAAAACATCACAACTTCAAATAAATTAAACTAAGTGAACTTTAGCATTATCTTATGCAGAGCTAACTTCAATTAGCTATCCAACAATTATTTTTCATTTCTCTTCATTGACTTGAGCATTGAGCTGGAGAGCAGAATTGTGCACCTGCAGAGTGTGTTCAATTCGGTGAGGGAAATTCTTCAGAGTGCACAGCGGGATGGCATTACTGGAGTTCGATTTTGCAGGTCCGTAGGACTCTGTCAGGTGAGGCACAACCACCAGAGTGTGGCCTTTGCTCCCCAGAGTTCCTCCCTCCAGCAGCGGCTTCTGGTGTTCCACACAGCGTTGATCAAGGTAAACCCCTGGGCAACAAAAACAGGGAGTTATAGCTAAAGAAAACGCACTCTACGTGTTAAATAGTATGAAGGATTCATGTCTCATTGACAGTGAACGATTTGAGTCCCCTCACTGGCTTCAACATTATCGAGAGCTGCAGCCGCTCCATCCAGGTCCATGAAGAAGTTGTAGTCATACACTCCTTCACTGGTAGTGTCCAGACGATTCTGATGAGCAGTGATCTTCATCTGTGGGTTCATCTCACACACGGCTTTGGTTGCAACCACCGATTTGGGTTTCTGTTTATGGAGAGGTAAGAAAATGGTCCATTTGTCTGAGATGACGTATGTGAGCAAACAAGGAGCAGAAAAAATAACAAATAAGAGAATAAAGAAAGAGCTTATTCCAGAGTTATCTATTTTTTTAGCATCACAAATGTGTGATGAGAAAACACTTTGGGCTTTGCAGAAGGAGCCCTGTCTCGCATGGTTTCTCACCCCAATATCCTGAGACCTGAACAGGAACTGACGATTCAAGTTGGATCTTTCTATGAAGTCCATGTCTGTTACAATGATGTGGCCCTCTTCTCCAGCACCGAGCCCCATGAGGGCAAAGTTTTTAAGAAGCTCACAGCCAATAGCACCAGCTCCGACCTGGAAAAGACCACAGGAAAAACTTTGACACATAGGATTCAAGCAAAGTAAAGATTTTATTTAGATGACAAGAGACTATGGCCATTGCTAAATGTACCGATAGAATTATAGAATTGTCTGCAGACAAGCATAGTGGGGAGTGCTCCCCAAGCTAACAGCACCCTCTGCTGGACAAACTTTTAAATGCGTGCTCACCAGGAAATACTTCTGCATCCCCAGCTTCTGCTGGAACTCTGACCCAAAGACCGCAATCTGCCCATCATATCTCGTTCCTCTCTATCAGGGAGACACGTAAATAGCAGATTCTTAATCTAGAGGGCTGTTTTTTGATAATGTCAACCTTTGAAATAAAGGAAACTGGTGAACACACTGATGAAAATGAACATTCTTTCCCGCAATCCTCCTCTTCAGGGAGACACTCCAGTGCATCGAAATACAGCCACTGCTGTAGAGGTGTGAATTTCCCACTGCATGCCTACAGGAGGATATTAGAAGGCAAACACATGAAGAAAAACCCTGTTAGATTGATTAAATATGCCACAATGTGCAGAGTATTTCACCAAGAAGCCACATTTAAATAACTGACACATGAGGTGATTACACTGGCATAATTCAGTGTTCTACTTTGAATGCTCTGACAGGGCAACCATAACTCCTAATGGCAGACCCACAACAATGGCAGTCCCAGCATTCTGTAAGTGTGTTCTGTGTGAAATGATCAATCTTTCATGTCGTCACTCAGTTTGCGGTCTGGACTTTGAAGGGCTCATTGCAACACCATTATTCTTTTCTTTGTCACTCATTCTGTTGCAAATGTTCTGCTAAGCTTGGGATGAATGTCCGGTCGATTGACAAGCTAGCTGCTCAGTCATCTCCATCTGAGCTGCTGTGACCAGCTCAGATTGACTTATCTAAATCACACAATATGTGTTCATTTTATGCTGCTTTTACTTCAGTGTAAGCCCTGGATGTAGATGATTCGCTTCCTGATCCATTAATACTGTCCTTTCTTTTTCACATGACCACATAGGGAAATTATTTCTAACATTGTGGCTTTTTTGGTGTAAGTACTCATCTTCAAAAACATAAGGTTTCAATGTTGACATCTGACCCGACCTTTATAACTTCCTGGGCAGCGAGGCCTCCAAAGAAAGCATTCATGGGGGCCAAATCCCCCCGTGCGGTGTAGGCCAGGTTTCGCACTGCAGCCTCATCTAGTTTTTCCAGCTCTGCAACTTCATTCAGCTCTCTCACCAAGACGAGCAGGGCTTCTGCATCTGACTGTGTATTTTCATCCAAAAATAAGAAAATAAAATAAATTACAGGAAACAATCCTGCATGATGCATTGTGTTTGTTGTAATCAAATTACCCATATATGAACATACCTGAGACCAAGAATTGGGGAGCCGCTGCTCTCTTTTAACAAAGCTGTGGAGGGCTTGGAATGCCAGGTGCAGGGTGTTGTGCCTGTCTATTTTCCCAAAGTCGTTCAATATCAGTAGACTGTGATCGAGTAGAGCCTCCCTCAGTGGTTTCTGCAACGTGGGTTTTCATTATTAAACCCCGAAAGGGCACGCTTTTTTAACGGATAATTACAAAAACTAATTTTGGACACTCACGAAGCTGAGCTGGACTGGTTGTTTAACCTCAGTCGCTACTCCACCCCGCTCATACTCAGAAAAGGCTGAGGTGTCACAGATGAAGAAGGAATAATCGCCTGGTGGTTAAAGTGATAAATAACACACAGAGAGTATGATAAGAAACAGTTCCATTCATGACTCACGCATTTCACCACAATGCTCCTCAGAGGGGCAGAGGGGGTCGTGAAAAGAATGTCATGTGACTGGGACGGAGTCCGGGCCATGAGTGGTGCTCGTGTCAGCAGGGTTGAGGACAAAGAAGAAGAAAAAAAGAAACAGGACAAAGTATTCTTAGTTAAGCAACACCAACCGCAGACTTTGATCTCCACGGGGCCGATACTGTTGAGCTCCGTCATGCCTTGGACTTCAGAGAACACGACCTTAGAGCCGTCTGAAAGCCCGTGCTTCTGGTCATCCGTGCAGACAACAAATCCTGGATTGTCCTGAAACAAAGTCGTGCAAATAAAGCTGAGAGAATTGTTCAACAATAATCACAGAGGGTTTTGGAAGAACAGCGAAAAAAACTAATTTCTTTAAGAAGAAGTCCAATGTCATTCATAAGGGTCAGAATCTGCTATCACATCTTTGGAACGAATTTGCATTATTACCCATAGAAAAACAGGAAATCTCATCCATTTAAATCACATGTAGTCATGAATATTATTCACAATTTTCAGTTGGAGAAGTCAAATTTGAAATAGATGACAGTAAACAGAGAGCAGATGGGACAGATTACCTTAGTGATCCGTTCTATCATCACTGACGCAGGCACCTCCCCGTCCCGGTCCAGGACCTCAAAAGTCTCACCGAAGTCGCAGAACAGCTGCCTGCAAATCAAGCAAACTTTTCTCACTTCCGCTTTCTTCCATTTTCATCTTTTATCTTACCCACTTACCCACAGAGTCCCCTGGTGTCTGCCACTATAAACTTGATTCCCTGCGAATGGCAGAATTCACCAAAACGCTTCTGATCATCCAGTGAGGAGTCAGTGAGGACCACCACCTAAAAGAACAACAGCACCCCCCCTTCTCATGAATCTAGTTTCTTCGCTCACCATTGTTGTACAGTGACAAGAACATAATACGAACACTGGAAGAATGTTTCCACTTTCCCCTGAGGAGGGAGGAGAGGGTTCAATCATCTCAGCTTTATTTTTTCACTCGAATGCAGACGATTGGAGAAGCACCTGAAACTGCAGCAGCAGGTCTTGGTGCAGCGGCCCAGTGTGCGCCGACACGTGCACGTGGGGGTTTAAGGCAGACAGCTGCTGTAGGGAACAGGAGGCCCGGTTCTGACCAAGATGGGACTCCTGGAGGTAAAACTGGTGGAGAAAAAAAAACAAATGAAAAGTATTTAAAAAATAAGTGTTGTTTTCTGCTAAATCTTCCAACTCCTAGCTCATAACTAGTCAGCATTTTTGGGAGCAAACTTGAAAGTGAAAGGGCTTTCAACCGCTTGAAATTTCTCTTTCAGTTGGCAACACCCCATACACTTCTTTTCAAAACAATACTTTTTACATAGAGTTCCAGCAGTCTTTGCAGAGGGACTTTACTAAGTCATTATCTTTCCCCAATTTGACAGATGACAAGCAAATATATAAGAGATGGAGAACAGCACACGTTTTGAGTTGAAGCTGGTTTGACGAGTTGTTGCCTCTCATCCACACCCTGAATGTGTGTTTATTACTGTGATTTTTACTTTCTCTCTTTCTTTCTTTTTAAAACCAACTGACGGTACCTGTGATGCCAGATCGGACCACGCAGCTGGGTCCTCATCCTGAACAGTGACAGACTTAACCCCGGAGAGGATGACATTTTTGGCTATTTCCACTCCCAGACCTCTCATCCCCGCAATGAGGACGCTCGCCGTGCCCATCCGGTGCATCGCGGCGTGCCCCAAAACATAGCTGTGAAAGTCCAAGATAAAGAAGAAAAAAAAACACGGATCTTTCTCAGCACTTTAAGGCATTCCTCGAAAAGTGCCGGCAGGTTGTACTCACAGCTGGCGAGAGTAGAATCCCTCATCGATTTCGCCGGTTCCGTCCATGTTGCTCCCGCAGTTTCCGTGTTTGGAACGACTGAAGTCAACTGATTTCAGCAGAAAAGTTGAGTCTTTGGAAGACGGATTGCGGAGATGCTGGACTACTCTAAACCATGGAGAGGTTCTGAGAAATGAATGGGAGACGGCAGTTTATGTAGGTACTGCCCATTTCGGTTTCGTTTCACCTCTTCGAGGTGTGTCGTCGTTCGGAGTTGTTTGTGGGTGTAGGGCCGGGAACTGACCGCTAGAGGGCGACGTAAGAACGCGAGGATGTCACAATGAGTCGGTTTGTTTCTGAATTGTGAAGCGGAAACTCATCGATAAACTGAAAGTATTTTAGCTTTTGTTTTCTGAATATGTTAACTGAAGTTGAATATCTTTAAATACATGATGTGAGGAATCAAACGTTTTATTAACAGCGCACGACTACAAAAGTTCAGAGCAATACTCAACCTCCAGTGTGATAAAGCTTATGCCTACAACCCTAAACACGACAGGGGTTGTGTCTGATATAAAGGCTTTTTTGTTGTTGTTGTCCTTGCATATAAACAGATTATTAATAAGAGAGTGGAAATGTGTGACTCATTGTATGAATAAGTGCATTAATTTTATTTTGTTGTAAAAACATAGCACACCAGTAATAGTCATGTTTGGAGAGAACCATTGACATTTCCTTGGTGACAATAACATTTGTACTACCCAGTATTGCTTAACTTTTTTGGCCTTTCGTTCGATCAGTCTCTCTGTGGCCGAGAAAACCCATCCAGAGGAAAGCAGTGCATGTGTAGGAGTGATCAGAAGTGAGTCATCTTTAGGTATGAGACATGAAAATACAACACGGGACCCAACGTGCGAAAGAGTTCGTCAACAGATCATCTGAAATGTAAAAAAGGAACCTATTTCAACATCCTGGTCACATCTAAATACTTTTATTGACAAAAAACACAAGAATTCAAACAACTTAGAATCCAATGCATGGAAATACAATAAAAATCCAATGTGTTCAAGTTAATTCAAATCCAAAAACCCCCAATTCATACAGAGCAAATGAACAAAAGATATGCAAACCAGCAGATTTCCCAGAATCTTCTCTTTGATCCAATCCACCATCCTGAGCATGCGTGAAAATATTGTGTATGCTAGCTGGGCTTGGAGAATGAAATGTTGATTTAACCACTGGACAGTAAAGGCTACTTAAATATGTTAGTAGTTTTTACTGCTGAAAAGAGGCCAGTGTTTTGATAGAGCTGTCTCTCCATCAGAATCACTCCACTAAAACACCACCGTATGATTGAGGTAACAGTCCCAAATGACAGACGTAAGTCTGTGGAGTGACTGAAATGTCCTTGCTGTTGTAGTTTCACACATTTGTTGGGTCAGTCTACCGGTCCCAGCTCTCCCTGGGCCTGAGCAGCCTTGTGGTGGTCAAATTGCCGCAACTTTTTTGGGGAATTCTGCCTGATCTAACCTCCAAATTCCAGAAGTACATGCAAACAGTTTCATTGCCAGATTCCGTCTTTATCTTTGTGGTTTACCGTGTGGAACAGTGACATTGGATGTTTACGCCACACGCATTTCCCCTCAGAGGAGGTGACAGCCTGTCTTTGCTGAACTTTGGATTGAGTAGTCGATGTTTAACTTTTGGGTCTACAGTGCCACATTACATCTTAAAAAGCACTTGTATTTTGGGAAGTGAGGATACAGTCAATTTAAGATTACGCCAAATATGTTTTAAGCCATTACTTTTCATGTAATAGAGGATTCATTAATGAGGTTAATAAGTTTGAAGGCCACAAATAACAGATACTAAATAAATTCAAATACTGCTGTTTCTCATTTTCTTCCTTTCTGGAAAAAGTGGGATTTTTCGTGGGAGTGAATGCAGTCTTCTCATAACTTCTCGGCTTGGCTTGCCTTTATAACCTTATCTCTCATGTGAAAGCAATGCATTTTTGGCAGAAACCCTTAAGGCCTTTATTTTTTTTAGGCTGAGACACTAGTGTCCATGCTCCAAATGGCAGTGTTGCCTGCGTGGGGGAAAAATACTCCAGCTCTGTCTGTCATACCCCAGGAAGGAAACGAATAGGATATTTTTGAGGCGGTGAAATTTCGCAACTATTTCATACTTCCTAGTCGCGGGCGCGGCTTACCAGGACGGCTCCCAGATGGGGAACATCTCAGGGGGAAGCTGGACGGAGTGACCAGAGCGTTTCCGGCCCTCCACTTCAAAATTAACCATGACTGACAAAAAAAAAAGTAAATTAAAAAAATTAAAAAAAAAGCAAACATCCGTTCAGCAGGGAATGCAAAGTTGTAAGATATAAATATGAATGGAAAAAAATATTCATGATTTAAAAAAAAAAAAAAACTTGAGCGAAAGATCGATGGTAAATTGCATGCACTTTAAAACGCACTTTTAAATGATTGGAGACTTTGAGAAATAACTTTGTTGGCACACATATTCCGTCTAAGCAGTTTTCGTCCAGCATGGAGGAGTTCAGGTGGGCTTTTATTATGGAGCTGTGGCGTAGGATCCGGATTTCATCCCGGTCTGTTCGTTTAATTGCGCAACCGGTTTCGGTGTGAGTGCGTCGGTCTGAGCCGTGACACTGTCAGGTGAAGGCAGCCAGCGCAGACCGGGGCTCCACTCTTACAGGACACTTTCCACCCAGCGAATTCCCCTTTGAAGTCTGTTAGACGAAACTAATTGCAATCTTTACATGTCAAACGCAAGGTAAGAGGGAAATAACGTTTTGCCGTGAGTTTAATCTTGGATTCCTACTTTTGTTTAATTCAATTGTTAATAATCAGCTCTAGTACATTGTATGTATATAGTATATGTGTGTATGAATTAGTTCAAACTACATCTGCCACCCATAGTCTATATTTGACATTTGCTGAGTAGTTCTTATTATTCAGTACCCAAGTTTTGTGCGTCTCTGTAAGTCCTCCCCACTTTTACACTTTACCTTACTGAAGTCTCTGTCCTCCCACTTGCTCAATCAGCTCTTAAATTTCTGTAAATCCATCTAAACAAATCAAGCTGCACTCATCTAAACGTAGAGATGCTGCCTCAAAATGGAAAAACCAAACGTTTTACCACCCATTCCTTCATTTTTTCAGCAGGCCGAGCTGTTTACAATATCCTCCACCATTTAAGAAGTGAAACTCTGTTAAATGCAAGAATAAATGTTAGCGTGGTATGTTTGTTCAATCCCAACATTCCTTCTCTGTTTTTTCTCACAGAGCCCCTGCTGCCTCTCCAGAATGTTCTCTTCTTGGAAAGTATCTGGCAGGTAGCACTTAATCTCTGTGTGCTGTGGAGATGGTCACCCTGACTGTTTTGCTGACAGTATGTATGTGGATAAAAACCCAAACTGCCTTAGGACAGCAAACATGTCCCCCTGCTCCTCAAAGGCTGGTTGATTTCACTGTAAAATATCCCCTCCCCTTCATTCAAACGGACAATCCAATACAGAACATTGCGGTAAATCACAAAGAACCTTCACCACAGATTGTAACAGAGGTGTATGTTGGATGCCAGAATGCAATAGTGGCAGTCAATGACTCCATGAATAAAATATGGGAGTTGAAAACTGGACCTCTTGGCAGCCCTGACTGTGACACCTGTCACTTGTGTGATATAGAAACTGATCCCGAGGACACAGTGGACACTGACAATGAAGTTCTGCTTCTCGATCCTGCTGGATTTTACTTGCCATACTTGTACTTTTGTGGGAGTACACAGCATGGGATCTGTTACTTTATCGACACAAGCTTCCCACAGCCTGAGCCTAAGTGTTTATATAGAAAAGAGGGAACCTCTCCAGTAAAATGTCCCGACTGTCTGGCCAGCCCTCTTGGCACCAAAGTCACCATCGTTGAACAGGGACAGACATCGTTATTCTTCGTTGCGTCATCTGTCAATGACAAAGTGGTACAAAGTTATCCAAGGAGGTCTATATCGGTGGTTAGGCCACTTTCCACTGAAGATGGCTTTCATATGGTCATGAATGGACTGACAGTGCTTCCCGGTCTACGTGAGTCCTACAGCATTGACTACTTGTACAGTTTTTCCACCAAGGAGTATGTCTACTTTCTGTCCCTGCAAAGGGAAAATCCCTCCAAGAGTAATTCTGCCTTTCAGACCCATCTGGGACGTCTGCCTATTTTAACTCCGGAAGTGTGGATGTACAGAGAGCTGGTGCTGGAGTGCCGGTATGAGCCTAAACGGAGGAAGAAACGGAGAGAGATTTTCAGGGATATTGTGTACAACGGGCTGCAGGCGGCCCATTTGTGGCGAGCGGGGAAGGACTTGTCTGAAGAGCTTAGGGTGGACGAGAAAGAAGATATTCTTTACGGGGTTTTTGCTGAAGTCAATGCGAAAGGTGAAGCTCAAAAAAACTCAGCCCTGTGTGCCTTCCCTTTGAGTAAAGTCAACCACGCCATTGAGATGGGCGTGGATGCCTGCTGCAAGTCAGGTTCAGAGCAGCTGTCCAGAGGCCTCTGCCACTTCCAGCCGTGTGAGAGCTGCCCACATGAAGTGAGTAACTTTTTGTGACTTAGTGTTGTCAGAGCCGTAAACAGGTCATCCTGTCCCCAGACAGGAAATGACTTATCTGGACAAACATAGTCTAATGAAATCACCCGTGTTCCAATCAAAGTAGCATACGGTTTTTATGTTTTGTTTTTTTTTAGCAAGAAAAGATAGTGGTGAGGGGACTACAGTTTGTCCATGATGTAAACATTGTACTCAGTAATAATAAATCCTCTTGTCAACCATGACTGTGTGTTAGACAAAGAACAGGTCCGGATGAGCGATCAGGAGGGAGGAGTGAGTCAGTATCGTGTCCAGTAGATTTTATCAGCTTAGTGTGTTTTATAAGTTTCCGACTTTCTTAGTAAAATGGTTTTGATATCAAAACTGTTCATAAGATTATTGCTCCTAGTAGAAATAGTCTTTATTCATTCTTAGATAATCTTTTCGAATGTCCTGTTTTTGATTAATCAGTACTTAACTGACAATTCACCAGATGAAAGAGGTATTGTTGATAGGTTAACTCTTGTAACTTTTTTGATAAAAGTATTTGAGCTTGATTAGGAACAGTGTTCACAAGCCAGTAAAACCAAAAAGTTGTTTAAGATTTCACAAAAGTCATCTTAGTTTGGACCTTTTTTGTATGTCTCCCTTTCCACCCACCTTCACAGTAGGTGAAGAAGCCTAATTCCTACACGGGGAATTAGGCCACAGCCCCTGACAAAAAAAGGTGTGGTCTTTTTCTTTTATGGTGTTTCAACTGTGATATCTATGATATCTCTCTGGCATGTGTACACCTACAGGAATACCTACCAATAAACCACAAGTGATAAATGCTACAGATAAACAGTGGGATTTTTAGGGTAGGGTCTGTTTTGCGCCGTGCCAATCTTCATACAATGCGTAATAGGAAACAGGAATTCTACTGAAGTTACTCTATTATTCAAATCCAATATGATAATAGATCATCTGATAAAAGAAAATGACATATAAATCAACCTAAATAGAAAGCAACATTACACATATGAAGCAAGAAAAAAGAGCTTAAGAATAAAGCCAATACATCGACTCGAAGCTGGTTGGTGAATTATATAGATAACTTCCACACACTGAAATTACTATCAGTGATATGTTGCACTAGTGGAAGTCTATCCTACCACACCCATTCTTGTGGTGTGGGAATGAGAGGCAATAAGAAAAAATATGCAGGTCACAGAAACGGTGCGAGCTGGTTAAAGAAGAGGTTACGCCGCTGCCTTTAAAATCTGGAACGGTTGAATTGTCATAGGCAGACTGGGGCATGCTGGGGCAGGTCAGCTTACTGCTTTGCAGTGGAATGTTTACTATTAGTTTAACATATCCTGTCTTTTTTAGATAATTGCTTTCATGACTCATGCTCTTTCTGACAAAAAAAACAGCCATTCGAAATCCAGTATCATCTGGAGGCAAAAATGCACAGAAACACAGTTGGCAGGTTCACAGAGCTGGGATCACTAGTTTGTATGACCTTGTTACTATATAACCATGGTTGAGTACTTCCTCTTTAAATGAATAGTGTATCCTCAGGTTTATACATTTACATACTAGGGTTTTTTCTCAGCAAAAAAGATGAAGGTTAAGTAGAATTTGTTTGCATTGACTTGTGAATGTGGTTTCTTGCCCGTATAGAGCTCTGAGGGGAATCACACATGCAGTGATAAACCCACCCTGGTCTCAAAGCCACACTACAGATTAGACCTCTTCAACAGCCAGATGAGAGATGTCCTGTTCACGTCTGTCCTGATCAGCACTATTGGGAATCAAACACTTGGTCATTTTGGCACCTCGGATGGCAGAATATTGCAGGTAATGGAATGTTTTAATGCAACTGAGATGACTGCCGTGTGAATGGATGATCCATCTGCTTTCTGCACTTTGAAAAATTCTCCTAACGTTACCCCTCTCTGTCATTCCCTCAGGTGATTCTCACACTTTACAGGCCTATTGTTTTTGCTAACTATTCACTGGGAGAAATTGGAATTTCCAGGGCAGCAGCTGTGCTCTCAGAGGATTCCCTTCTCTTTGTGGCTGGAAATAAGGTACGTTTTTAGACTATTCTGCCATACCTGATCTTCAGGGAATTAGCATGCTGTTTATTGACTCATTATCTAACTTCTCTTCTTGTTCAAGATGTACAGGGTACCCTCTACAGGACCGGGGTGTGCACATTTTTTGACGTGCTCCATGTGTTTGACAGCTCCACGCTTCATGAACTGTGGCTGGTGTTCAGGAAGCTGTTCCAGGAAGCATGAATGTGCCTCACAGTGGAACAAAGAATCTTGCGCACCTGTCATAACAGAGGTAGGTCTAACTGCTTGACCAATGCAAGTTAGAACAAAATGAATTTATGGTGATGTTAACTAATTTATGCTCTCTTGCTGAATTGGGACATGGATAATCATGGTTACTCTTTTATCCGTAGTTTTTCCCAAAAATGGTACCTGCTGGTGGGGAGACAGAGGTAACACTGTGTGGTTCAGAGTTTCAGTCCCCTCTGCGACCGGCTATCATAAATGGCAAAACACACATTATTACAGCTGGTTCTGTGAGCCAATGTACCATTCTGCCTGAGAAGAGCAACAGTAAAAGGTGAGCCGGATGTATACAAAGAGATTTTTGTAATTTCTTTTGCTATATTAGAAACACATGTACTGCTTTTCTAATGTTTATTAATGAACTGTGTGATGTATTGTATAATGGGTGTTATGTGAAAGGAAGTTATCCGTGGGTATTTTTTCTATCTTGCTGAATCAATATGAGAATTTAGGTGAATTAAAACGACATTTCAGTATTTTGTGTTTCAGTAAGTATTCAATTCAATTCAATTTTATTTATATAGCGCCACATCACAACAACAGTCATCTCACAGCGCTTTCCAAACAGAGCAGGTCAGACCCTACTCTGAAGTTAATTACAGAAACCCAACAATTCCCACCATGAGCAAGCACTAGGCGACACAGGCAAGGAAAAACTTCCTTTTAACAGGCAGAAACCTCGAGCAGAACCATGGCTCAGGGTGGGCGGCCATCTGCCTCGGCCGGTTGGGGGTGAGGGGAAAGAGAGGGCAAGAGAGAGAGGGCGAGAGAAGGGCAGAGGGAGCAGAGAGAGGCAGCCAACACAGAAACACGTAGACTTGATGAAAAATGGCAATAATATTAATAATAATGATAGCGGTAGAAGTTATGACGGCAACAGAGCAGGAACACGGGGGCAGCAGGAAACTCCCAACCACAGATCCAGACTCCACAGCTCTAGGAACATCTGCAGGAAGTGATAGGAGGAGACTCCCAACCACAGATCCAGACCCCATAGCTCCAGAGCATGGAATATCTGCAGAAAGTGATAGGAGGGAAGAGGAGAGAGAAGGGGGACGAGAAAGCACAAGACTACGGGGAAGGGAGAGAGTCCAGTTAGTAACATTGTTAATGGAATGAGGTTGCACCGGGAGGGAGAGAGAGAAAGGAAAGGGGAGCTCGGTGCATCATGATGCATCCCCCGGCGGTCTAGGCCTATAGCAGCACAACCAGGTGTGGACTCACCCTAACTGTAAGCTCTATCATAAAGGAAAGTCTTAAGCCTACTCTTAAATATAGAGTAAAGTACTGATGATAAGTTAGGGAGAGCAGCTCACATACTCTCTGTTTGGAGAGTCAGAGAGGATTCCTGACACATGAGCCAAGCAGGCTTTACAGATAAAGATCTTTACTCAGCCAAAGACAAATGGTGCTGGTCAGAGAGGTAACCAACAAGTTAGCTTGAATCATATCAATAATTTAATTATGTGCAGGGAGCCACATTCTGGATGGATGATAATCCATTTAACATTTCTTTAATCATATTAATGTTGAAGCCACTCGGGTTTATTAACAGTTTAAATCTTAAGATCTAGGACAAAGTTCAAATGAATCATTGAAAAGTTAAAAGCGTGAAAACATTATGTCAAACTTTAAATGGTACCCTTCATTTCTATCTTATGAGCAACAGTCAGTAGAGTATCCTCAGGCACATTATGATTTTTGTTCCTATTACAGGCTAGTGTGCAAAATAAGTGAGGAAGTACCAAACCAGGACCTCAACATCACTCTGAAAGTGCATGAGGGAGAGGTGGAGGGCCGCTATTCGATTGAAGGCACAGCGCAGATGTCTGGCCTTGCTTTTGTGGTGAGGATTATGCTTGTCATGCAGTTATAAAATACTAAATATTCAGTTATATTTGTAATTTTTGAAACATTTTACCCCCATCTAACCAGGAGCCCAGCATCACAGAGATCAAACCTGATTTTGGACCCATGTTTGGGGGAACAGCAGTTACTCTGACAGGCAAATATCTTAACTCTGGGGTACAAAGAGACGTCCTATTTGCAGACAAAAAGTGTATCATTCAAAGGTGAGAGCACAGACAACTATGTCTTATCATTGACGCTAACACAAGGAGCACATGATTATACTTAATGATATGATGACATATACATCATGATTTTAGATCTCCATTTAAACTTAAATTAGAAAAAGTTATCCATTTATTTCTTTCTTTGGATTTCAGTGTTTCTGAGAGACCAGGGATGTCCTCTTCCATCATCTGCCACACAGCAGCTGCAGCAAGTGTTGGGAAAGTGCCCGTGGTAGTCATAATTGATAGCCTAAAAGTGACTGCCATGCAGAAGTTCCACAATAAGGAGAACCCTGTCATAACCTCAGTGTACCCCCATTGCAGTTTCCAGAGGTGGGACACTGACATAGTACTACTAATAGACTTGAGCAGCATTCTTCTACCTGTAGAATGTCATTGAAAATGAAGCAGTGTTTGTTGATATCACAGTTGTATTAATTATATCCCTAACATGGTCACTACCATCGTCAAACAGAAGCTCCAGGCTGGTGATAAAAGGTCAGAATCTTGACTCAGCCCACAAAATCGTGATTCAGTACAGTCCAGAAAATAGCATTATGCAGTATCTTCAACAAGTAAGATACGTCTTTGATATTTTCAAATATTCTTTTCAAATTCAATTCACAATTCAGTCAAGCATATTTCAACCAAATCAGTGAAACAATTTATTGGAAAAAGAGGCAAGATCTTTTTTTTTTTTCATTCAAGGTCTGCAATGGCACAGGAAATTCCACACATATTGAGTGCTGGACTCCGGCTTTCCCAAATGAAATAAGAGAGGAAAAGTTTAACAAAGGACAGATGTCTATTCACATTGATGGAGAAAGAGACCTCTGGAAGAGGCATTTTGACTACCACCCAGATGCCAAAGTCATCCCCTTTGAAAATGAGGACAATGTTTTACATCTAAAACCAGAGGAAACTGAAGTATCACTGCATGTATGTGCCACCTTTTTGTTTAACACATTGCAGCAGTAAAACTGTGATTGCATATGACAATATTTCTACATGTTTTACAGCATAACAATCTGAACCCAGTCAACACATGTATGAAGATCACAATGACCATTGGTAATAATGTGTGCAAGGCTCAGGTTCTGTCAAATGAACTGACCTGCAGGATTCCCAAAGGCTTGGTTATCCCCAGCGAGGGGTTTCCTGTCAAGGTAAGACCGTGATTAAACTCAGTTTAAACCATTCATTAAAACTGACAACTAATTGAATGTTTAAAAAGAGTAAAATCATTTTCTTCATCACCATTGTTATCCACATTGTAGGTGACTATAAATGGAGAGGTTTATGACGTGGGCACCGTTGTCTCTGCCAACAACAACAACTCAACAGTGATTGCGGGAATTATTCTTGGCATCATTGCTGCACTGGTAGTAGGTGCTGGCCTCGCATTATTCGTGATGGTTCGTTTAAGGAAGAAAAAGAGAGGTGAGAAAGACTCCTTTTCCTTGATGCATTCCACCCCTAACTGGAATCATTTGTTGAATAATTCTTCTAATTAATAAACAGAAATTCTATATTTTTTCTTAATCAATTAGTTCTAGTCAGTATCTTTTTCCTTTATTCCGTGAATGGCCTTTTGCTGAGTAATTTTCATTGATTGTACATGTTATATATGTGTTATTTCAGCAAACGTAGAGATCCGTTTATCCACCATGTTGTCCCGTGGTCGCATGAGCAGTCGTCTTGAATCTCCAACAGGTGATTATAGACAAAGTAAGGTTTTAGACTTCATTAACTCTAGAGACTAAGGAAAATAGGTTCCTGCTTTGGTGTCTGATAAGAATTATAGTTATGTTTCCAAAAAAGATTTGAAGTTGTGTGGGGGTGAAAAAAAGCTAAATGGATCCTTTTCTCTGATCTAAAATAGAGAACTGACACATTTGAGATTTGATTATTTTTTGAGAGCATCAAAAGTCAGAATAAAAGTTGTGTAAGAAAAGCAACTCAGGTTGAAACAGAGTTGCTGTCAAAAATATAAAACAAAACAAACAAATAGCATCAAAAATGCACATACCAGAAAAATATGTAAGGAGCCAGCCTGGATGTGAAATGTTTTAACGCATGAAATACAAAGTTTTCCATCTTTATACTGTCCGTGTTAGTTCATATTTTGTTGAATCTTCTCGTTTGTAGATCTGTCCAGTCAAACATCAGGTTCCGGAGGAATGGCCTTCCATGGCTTAGCCTATGCTACTAGCTATGATCATCTGGCTGTTCCTTTAATGCCCCGGGACAACATTTCAATGGTTAGCTTGAGCTGTGATCTGCTTGATGAAGTCAAAGATGTGCTAATCCCTACAGACATGCTCAGGATTGAGGATAGTAAGGTTATTGGAAAAGGTGAGCCTCAAAATGTTTGTCTTCCTTCTCTTGCTTCACCAACAATAGGTATTCTCTCTAGAAACAACTGAAACATGTTCACATGTCTTCTACCACAGGCCACTTTGGGACGGTATATCATGGATACCTTATCGATAGCAATAAGCAAGAAACACATTGTGCTGTTAAGTCATTGAACAGTGAGTGAATTTGTTTGATAAAGGAAGATTTAATATGTGAGCCTTCCTTTGCTTGTTCTTGAGAGAGCGTGTATTTTCTTATCAGGGATCACTGATTTGGGTGAAGTGGACCAGTTCCTTAGAGAGGGCATTATCATGAAAGGCTTCCACCACCCAAACATACTGTCTCTGCTGGGCATCATGCTGCCCAAAGAAGGGCTCCCTCTGGTGGTGCTGCCGTACATGAAGCATGGAGACGTGCGACATTTCATCCGCTCAGAGCAAAGGGTGAATGAAATAATGAAACTCTCTGTATCAGTCATGTCATGATTGTAAATATTTGCTCTGTGAATCTGATTGGAGCCTTTTCCGTCTCGATGCATTCTCTTGGACTTTGTCATCTGTGTTTACTTTTGTTTTCTGTCTTTTTACAGAACCCAACAGTGAAAGACCTGATTGGGTTTGGACTTCAGGTCGCCAGGGGCATGGAGTACTTAGCCCAGAAGAAATTTGTTCATAGAGACTTGGCTGCACGCAACTGCATGTAAGTGAATGACCGGGAAGTCACTGAGCTGTGACGGGTCAAAGAAAGTTTTTTTTCCCTGTTTTAGAGGATTGTTTAGAGGATTATAGGATTGTTTGTCATTTCTTCTTCACAGGTTAGATGAAACCTTCACTGTAAAGGTGGCAGACTTTGGCATGGCGAGAGACGTGTATGACAAGGAGTACTACAGCATTCAAAATCACAGAAAAGCAAAGCTCCCAGTGAAGTGGATGGCCATCGAAAGCCTGCAAACCCAGAAGTTCACAACCAAATCTGATGTGGTGGGTGCACATGATAGATAACGTTTTGTTTCAGACTGTTACATTTACAAAACAATCCATTTTTGTTTTCCAGTGGTCATATGGCATCTTAATGTGGGAACTCTTGACCAGAGGTGCAAGCCCATATCCAGATGTTGACCCCTATGACATCACACACTACTTGTTGAAGGGACGTCGACTTCCCCAGCCACAGTATTGCCCGGATACTCTGTAAGCCTCATACTACCAAAAATATGTATTTTATAGATTACATTGTTGAAGGGCTCATGAAATTGGGTTTGGAGTATATTTTGTCTGTTTGCTATGTTTTTGTTTTTTTTTGTCTGTTGCTCATTTGCACAATTGTTCATTCCACAGCTATTCAATCATGCTGGCGTGTTGGGACCCAGAACCTGATTACAGACCGAGTTTCCACAGCTTGGTAACAGAAGTAGATCACATTCTGTCCTGTCTGGAAGGAGAGCATTATATCAACTTGAAAGTTACCTACGTCAACTTAGATCAGCCAAGACCATACCCACCGACTGTATCCGCAGATGATGCTGAGGCCTCAGACATGGACTCGGACAGGTAGCTGTTGGTCAAGGTGGCGTTTGACCTCTTGATATCATTGCTGAATTTGGATTGGAGCTGGAAAAAGTACACAAAGACAACTTTCCTTTTCAGTTAAATATCCGACAATGTCTACAGGCCCGAGCACCTGGACATGTGAAAAGATTTGACTACTGATGTAAACGATAATGTGGACACTCAAAGCTTTAATTGAAGACAAAATTGTGTTTTCAGTTTCTCATGTTGGTTTATATATTTGTAGCAAAATGCAGACATTCAGAAGAGGCTTGCGCTCAGTTTTGTGAAAAAAGCTGAATAAGTTGTGGCGGTACGTACAGTGGCATACATTTCCAGGATTTTATACTGTTAAATTGACAAGGTGCGCAGAGTTAGAAAAATATATATTTATTTTTTCTTACTTATTCTTCTTATACAGGGGCATTGATGTAAAATATTTAATTTCATACTTTGTTTAACAGTAATACTCAACATCACGATAATTTACAACAAATGCAGAGCTTTTTTTTCTGTTCTGAAACCAATCAAGTACCAGTTATTGTCACAAGAGGGCATCCGAGGTCTCACTCTGAGGAGGGCTGAAGTCTCTGCTGCAGTGATGCTCTGCAGCACGGTAAAAAAGCAGATATCTCCACACAAAGGTGCTGAACCTCAAACATACAGAGTCCCACTGTAACAGTTGTGGTAGCTCAGCAGACCATAAGATATATTTGAAAAGATAATTTCCTGCTTGCTCTTACATTGATCTCTACACAGCAAATTACAAATCTAAGCTCGTTTATGTTGTAAGCACTGATTCCACTTCTGCAGTTGCACTAAAAGATAATGTAACCAAAAAAAACAAACAGACTATGAGTGACCGCTGTTGCTTTGTGTTGACATACTTGATTTTGACACGGACCTGATCTTGTTTTTTTTAACCATTTTGCACAGTGTTTTTTCCATTTAAATGTGTGATTACTTCTGCTTCTTTCTTTAGTTTTCTTGCAAAAGAAATGTTGCTGTGTTGGTATTGTTTTGAATAAATATCGACAAAATTGTTCTTCCTAACATGTTCCATCTGTTCTGCCGGGCTGCTCATCTCAGCTAAAGATGAAAGTAGAGCTGAATGTGCACTGACACAGGTAGATGAGAGGAGGCACGCACACTAACAGGTCTAAATTATGGAAACTCATAATCTGTGTATCTGCCTTCTGTGGATAATTCATGGATCTTAAAAGAAACGTTTTCACTCTTTTGTTTTGGGGTTTGAAAGACTTTGCAATACAAACGAGGTCTGGCTGTTTTTAGGCTAAATAACCCTTGAAATGTTTTTCTGAAAGACATAGTAATGTGATAAACCATTGAATACAATTAGTTTTCTGTTTATACCGAATACTCTTTATTTAAATATTGCTGGTTACTAATAAATCTTTTTTAAAAATAGAAGAGCTACAATAAAAAAAAATCATTAACATACTTTACCACTAATAGAAGTATTTGTGTTAGAGGTTAATGGAAGTATCTACACACAAATCTAAGGTAGGCTTAAGACACGTACCTCTTCCTCAGCCTGTTGCGTTCATGAAACCATTTTCACCAACTATTATAATCCTGCGGAAAATTCTGCTTGTAATTTCAGTTTTATTGTTTCATTTAATCCTGTTAACTGCATACAAGTCAATCAAAGTAAAAATAATCAGCATGTCAGGTCTTAAATGAAAAATCTTAAAACGAAAGTGGAAAATGTTTCACAGATAAAATGAAACCTTGAAATAACAAAAGAAGATTCACATGATTTTTTTAAGGGAAAATAGCTTTGATGGCAAACAAAAATTGGGTTGTGAATTCAGCACAAACATCTGGAAATTATCAGTCGTGACAATGTGCAGACTTTAAAATTGTTGTTAATTTTAAGGGGAAAAATAGATGTGATTACCATGAGGTGCGTTTGTTGACACGCAGTGGAATTCAATAACCTTGCTTCTATGACAGATACTTAAATTTATTGATGTATGATAAATGTTAAAAACTTTTTAAACTTTTTTGTTAATATTTTTTCATGATTTACATGTGCACAAGCGCTGTGATTTTTGCAAACTTAGTAAGTTCTAGAGAGAGAACCGGCTCAGTATTTTCTCTAAAATTATTTTCACAGCCTCCAGCTGTATATATTCATAAACATTTTACACTTCTATTTCACACTGTCCTGGATTCAGTGTATACTTTGGCTTAAATCTGCAAGATATCATACAGCAGCTGTTGTGTGATCCGTGAACAAGCCAAAGCAACGGTTTAGCTATTTCCCATCAGGGGTTAATGCATATTTGGTCTCCAAAGACTAAAAGAGGGAACAAATGTGTTATATGGACAGTTGCAAAGCACTCACAGTTTTTTCTGCCACAACAATATGATTTTTCAAAGATAGAATCAATGATTATGTTTTAATTTACTCAAATTATAAATTAAAGTGAAGACGATTCCACAGCAGCATATGTCAATCCATCCATCCATCCATCCATCCATCCATCCATCCATCCATCCATC
>JABUIW010000205.1:10852158-10862259 GCA_013363375.1 Menidia beryllina
TTTCTTTCTTTCTTTCTTTCTTTCTTTCTTTCTTTCTTTCTTTCTTTGTTTCTTTCTTTGTTTCTTTCTTTGTTTCTTCCATATTTGGACAGTTTCATTTCGTCTTTAGTGAATGTATTAGCTTTCAAGGTCTCCACTAACATCGCAGAAGGATGCGTTCAGCCCTTCAAAAGATTCCATCACAGACCCCATGACTATTGGTTTTAGTTTCTATGGCAACTAAGTTGAAAAGTAAGTTGACTCATCTTTTACAAGCATGAGTACAGGATTGTGTAAAGAAGTATTTTGGTCAAATATAATATTACAGCCAGTCCTACAAAAAAGGAAACTCCCTGCTTAAGAAATCGTCAACTTAACATGATAATTCAGTGACTATAAACATACGTACCTCTATGTTGTATAAACAAATAGGTATGTGTGTGAGAATGTGTATGTCTTTTTTTTCTTTGTATCATTCTGTTTTTATATTATTATTCTTATTATTCCTAACCCCAGAGATGCTGGAGATTACCCATGAATTATTATATTTCAAGTCCATGTCATGTAAAGAGTAAAAGACAAAGAAGTTGAGACTATAATGTCGGGTAGTATTTGTGTCCATTCATAGACTTGCAAACATTGGATTTACTTGGTGCAGCCATGGTAACATAAGGAAGAGCAGAGCTTTGAGTACTTTGTGAGAAGCACATTGTATTACTGTCTGCAGGCTTTATGACGCAAAACCCACTTTTACATGTGGCTCTGCTTTTATAATCGACTGAAAATGGATGTTGTCACACAACACAATCACACAAGAGAAATATGCTAAAACAATACATTCTCAAACGTAATGTTTTAATTCCACACGTACAAAGTAAGAGTGGTTGGTTATCTTTTGAGGTGCATGATAACAAAAAACAATTCATTAGCTAGATGCTTATGGTTTATCACACAGCTCCAATAACTACTTTTGGATGAAATGTAGGTATAGTCTAAAACAAACAAACAGTCAAATACTGATAAACATATTCCAGCTGTGCCTGATGCTCTAAAGACCAGCAACAGATGATGATGATAAGGCCAGTGAAACAAAAACCAGAGAATCAAAAGTAAGTCTATCTGCATTAAGTCTAAACATTTCTGTAGTATTTGCAAACTAGTGTGGCATATGATTTCAAAAGTAGCAAGAATAATGATATTTCGACGGGCCTCATATGTGAAAATGATACCTACTTTGAGATGACTGGTTCTGGCCTCTTCTTTGCAATATCCTTGTCCTCAAAAGGCTGTTGCTATGGTGACAGCACACCAAAATCATCGATGTCAGAGTCATTTCAGCTGCTGTATCAAGCACATGGATATACAATTATTTGAAACCACTTGAGTGTTGTGTAAAAATCCCGTTTTGCAAAATGCAAACATTGCAAATAAAGTGATCTACAGCTCCAGGGGCTGGTTTGATTTGAAGTTTCAGTGCTGACTTGTTTAATGATGCATGAGCTGTTGTAGACTGTATCACGCTGTACTGTTGCCACATGGTCTACAGTTTGCAGATCAGTTTCAGGAAGAAGATTTACTTCTGATAGATGTCTATCAGACCTTAAATTTGGAGAAATCTAAACAACTTTATGCTTCTGCTTCTGCTGTGTCAGTGGTGATTCTGATCACAGTGCTGCTGAAGCTTTAAACACATGCCTCACACATGCCTCTCCAAATAATACTTCAAGCCCTGAAAGGTAAAAATGGCTCCCTCATTTGGAGAGGGAAGCGGATTTCAATATCATAATAATTATATGAATATATGTCCAGTGCTTAATGGAGTACAGGGATTTAGATCTGTTATGTAGCACACACATCATTAAAAATACAGGGGATCAGGAAAATATGTTGTTGGGCAGCTGAGGAGCAGGTTTAGGAAGCTCAAGTACTCTTTTATCCTGTCATCCCGATCGCTGTTTTAGCAGCATAACTCGTCATAGGAAGGGAGAGACTTACCTGTTACATAAAGCAGTGCCGCAGAGCCTCTCTAGATCCTCTGAATGCCTCTACGGGTTTGAAAAGTGCTGCACTCAACAGGCTCCTAAAAACAAAATCCAAGGAGAAAGCTTCAGAAAAAACATTTTCGTTTTCAAACTTGTGATTAACTTGCCAAACAGGAGAGCGTTGTGACTGCTCTTTAATCACTACTCCAGGGAGTTTGGATTTCCCACAAAGAGCTACGGACATGAAGAGAAAAAAACATCACAGAACGATAGTATGTTTAGTTTTATTTATTTTTTTCCCCCACAGCTTTTTTTTTGGTCTCCTGCATCAACTCAGTAGAGCAGCACTGTTACTTAATTCCTTTTGTTCTGTGTTCCCCATTCACTGGGGCCTGCTTAATTCTGCTGGTGATTGTATCTCTTCTTTCCTACTTGCACTGAACCATCATGGCGTAATGTTAGCGTCCCTTGCGCTGCGTCAGACTTGCTCATGCCACCAAGAGCACAATGGCTACTCCAGGTTTGGAAAAATAACATCTGGATGTGTCCTGGAGTAGAACCTCTCTGCAAGAATCTTCAGGTGGTAACCAAGTGGCACGGAGGTGTTCACGAGATTGGCAGGTCGCAGGTTTTTCACTTTAACAAGATGAACAGTGTTACTCAATCGACTTTTCAACGCTTTGGATAATCTTATCTTTTTTCTTTCTTATACATTTTTGTACGGAAGAGATGTTTCTCACCAATGTTTTTAACTCTGGACATAGCGATTATTAAGAATTTATCTTCACTGTGAGTTACATCCCAAAACTGCCACTAACTCCCACAATGACAACACAAAGGGATTACACACACCAAATCCTACAGGCTGTGTTAGATAGAAATTACTGACGATAAAAATGTATTTTTGCCCTGAACATGAATGTCAGTCCAGTATACTGGAACAGACCAGTAGCTGCCAACCCTCTTGGAGAAGGGTGAACATTTATTGTTCTTGTCTCTGGTTGTCAAAAAGTTGTTGCTATTAGCTTCCAGAGGCATAGTGTCAGGTTTTCCTGTAGTAACTGCATGAGTCTGAAAATACTTTTTTTTTTAAAAAAAAGGGACCTCACAGTAGCAGCTCTGAATACAACACCTTCATTCAAAATTAGCATGAGCACAAAGATGTTGTGTTCTGGCCTGGTCTCATGGAAATTTCCATCAAACAGGAGGTTTTCTTTCATGTTGATGAACATGAAATCCTTTGAATCTCTTCATGCCACCAAGTGTGACTTTCAAATGATCCATTGCTGAAATATGAGTAACAAACGGTAATGAATGTTTGGATGGGATAACTTTGAGGGTTTTCAATGAATAATTGAACCATCTTGTCTTTAATACTCAGCTGTGGTTTGGGATGGGGATCATACACACTGGATGGGTGATAGGTTAAGATGGCTTTGTTCAATGTCTGGAACCATAAACAGTTCCAGACAAAAAAACGACTTTCTTTTAATGATGTGTATGACTAACTGGAAATTCAGTTTCCTTATGGAAAATATACGTTTTTAGTACCTGCTGCCTGTTTTGTATTATGTAAGCATGAGTACAGCAAACCTTACACACCACAGCTGATGGAAAAAATGCTTTTGGTATAGCAACCCTACCATATCAAATGTAGGGTGGTGACATTGTGTCTTAAACAAGGCACTCAAATAAAACGAATTCAAACCAAAAACGGTCTCGTGTAACTTTTAGTGGAATTCTCTAAAACAACAGAAACAAAAAGAACAATTAAAAAGGAAATATATTTGGACTATCATTTTTACATCCCCTATTTGAGCAGTGTGGGCATCATCAGGTGAGTTCACGCTAAAAGTTGGGGGATGGGGGGGTGGGGGGGGTGATATCGTAAGATTTGATGCAATACTGCACGCGCAGTCAGCCAGCAGAGCGTGCCTCGCGCGCACTTCTCCTCCCCCCTGCATCACGGTCCGCTCGCACCATCCATCACACACACTCACGCAATGCTCCCGTGAATAAGCCGACTTGTTGGAATTGCTTCTTGAGGATCTTCCATCCCCGGCGGAGCTCAGCCTGCAACATCAGCGGGATCAGAGAAAAGTGAAGCCGCTCAAAGAGAATAACCAACAGCAGACAGCAGGCACGTGGATTACCCATCACAGCCCCTTTACTTTATTACAGGTAAGTGGGGACAGTTTGCTTTTCCAAATACCCCGGTAGAAACAATTTTTAAAAATTAATTTAAAAAAGAAAGGAACAAAAAGAGAATGAAGAAAGAGTGATGAATGTTCCCAGAGATTGATCTGTTCAGGAAATGATTTTGACCACATCTGATGGTACGTCTTCTGTTTACAGAACTTTCCAGACATTGACGTGTTGGATGAAATCTCTCAAATGATCTGTCAGCTTCTTTTAATAGGTTTTGCTTTGTTTTTAGACCCACCACTACAGTTTGCATAATATCTGTGAAGCTGTGACAACATTCTCAAAGAGGGTGCTGCACAAATGTTTACCATGTTGGGGTTTAAAACAGAATATTTTGTCATGGGATTTCAATCTGCCTCACATTGTGGGTTTTCGGCAAATTTTCAATCTTTTGGGAGGCTGTGAAGAGCTAGGAAAAACAGCTTTCCTGTATGATACGTATAATCCACAACAGGCGTAGCACCAGTTGTTCATAAGGAGTTTCAAAAACTGTGTTCCTCATACAAATCCTACCGACTGCAGCACTTCTTGAGTTCGTTCTCACAGTCACGCAGTGTTCTTGATTTCTTTCATGTGATGACTTGTCATCATTTCACACCTTGCCATCTTGTGACAGCTATCCCCCCTTACTTTGGCAAAGCTCAAACCATCATCTCATTCACCCCAGAGGGAGGCCAGTGATTGAGCCTTTCAGAACCCTCTTGTCCAGCAAGAGGACAAACAGTGGAAGCGGCTGTCCGCACCAGAACAGATCAAGGCATAAAGCCGTGTACCATCACTGTCAGGATTCTAGTGTAGGGTAGAGGCAGCGTAACCGTGATGCATTAGATCAGTCTCTTGTTTAAAGTTTAAAAAAAAGTTTCAGAGGCTTGGGCGTAGAGGGTGATAAAAAAAAACAAAATGGGTTTAAGCGCAATGATCACAGATGACCGATAAAAAAACAGTCAAAAAAGGTTTATTGGTCAGTTTGAAAATCCATCATGCACAGGCAGAACATGATGCAGTCTCATGAAGACAAAATGCTTTGAAAAGCCTGATTTAAGTGTCTGCCTTTTTGTGCTCTTCTCAAACAATGAGAGCTTGTGAGAAACTTAGAACCTCATCATTCCCCAGTGCTTGAAGTGCATATTTGAATGGGGCGGTGGCATTTTTATGTAACAGTTCTTAGATTGAGTGGAGTATCACACATTATAAAGTCTCAAATTAAAAGGCGTTGAAGTGTAGGTAAGTTATAAGCAGCTGTCACATAGGTGATTTGATTTATCAGGTTTATACATGATGGATTTTCAGTTTGGATGGAGTCCTTGAGGATTTGGTTCCAGTAACAGTCACACAAGGTGGCAGCGATCGTGGCCAGTAATGGCAACAAGAACACAGGGATGTGATCTGCAAAGACAGTGCATACTGTAGCACTAGGAAACCATGGCAACAAAACAACATCAGAAGAAACTGGTCAGATGAGCCAGTGATGCTTAAGAAAGGGATGAATGGTGGACTCAATGCACATTGCAAAGAAAGAAAAAAAAGACTGATTCATACTCTTTCTTTTTTTCTAGATCTTGTGTCTTCTCATGTTTGATGCGGTGTCCTTGAAAATCAGAAGTGATAGATTGTGGTTTAATCGGTATACTCAAGCAAAAAGGAGAGCATTTAAATCAGAAATTAAGAATGACTAAAGCTAGAAATTTGGCTCAAACCTCATCATTACCATCTGCCCTCTGTCACCAAACAGCTCGCTTTGAAGAGGCTCAGCTGTGGCCAAATCCACCACTCTGGAATGTGTCCACTGTCTCACATTGCTTTGACCAAGAATCCAACACCCCCATTCCAAAATATCAAATCTGAAAAAAAAGTATGTGTATAGACATACAAGTATACACACACACATATGCACGTAGGTGTGTGGGTGTTTGTGTAGGTATAGAGGAGGACAGTGCACTGACCTAATAAAATAAGCCAGAAGAGATTTAAACTTTAAAGAAATATATTTTAAAAAGTAATTTCAGACCAACTAAACACTTCTTTAATTAACAAAATCCTTAATGCGTGATTGGGTAACAATAAATCAAATAAAGAAAGGGCAAACTCTAAGACTTAAGGAAATTATGAAAATAAAGGTGTCAGGAAAAGTCCTATCCTTCAGCATTCTCTGTTTTTGAGATGCAACCACCAACCACAAAGTTGAGGTTGTTCCATGAAATACCTTTGGGTAGATTATTCAAAGCCTTTTTTCCCTCTTTTTATTCTAATGAGAGTGATGAGGCAGAAGGATGAGCCCATGGCTACATCTCTAATGGACGGAGGACTCTAATCTGACTCAGACTCCTGCAGGGTGGAGGCAGAGTACCCGTATGGGCTGCTCTCATAAAGATGACCTAGTTGGACACTTCCAGGTTAAAAGATGACTGAAAATGAACTCCCAAACCGGCTGCCTCTTTCTGGAAGGCATTGTCTTCATCTAGCTATAAAGAGAAATGGAGAGCATTCAAACAGAACACAGGATTTCGGAGGGACCCTATGCATCATTTGTGCTCAGAATGTCCAGTACTTTACTAGCCAGAGGAGGACTTAATGCTGACTGAGAAATAGTCTGCCCCCCTTCCATAAATCAATTTAGAACTATTTAGGTCTTATTAAACATGCAGCAGCTTTGTTGACTCAATAAAGGGAATCATTATAACTTAATCAACTGAAAAATGGCTCATGGCAGTTATTAAAAAGTGTTTTTGCTGTTTTGCTGAAATATATTGTAATTTCTGTTGTATACTTAACTTTAAGAGTGAGGCAAAGCAATTGAGCAGGGGTGCATATCGTGAATACATAATATGAAATAAGCATAAATTTATGCTGCACACTTATATATGCTTAAATGCTGCACATAATGCATGCTCTTATCTTATTATAAAAGCATATTTAAACTAAAATCTTTTGTATCTATCTATAGTGTTTAAATCTAAGTAGAAACACAAGCAAATTTAGCCTTTTAACGATGAAAGTTTTATTAGCATTAAGACAACTACATTTTTTTATACTGTGCATTATTGTTTTTTTCCCATCTTAGTCTGCTAGTTATTTCCAAGTGTTTGAAAAACACTAAATATCAGTTTAATTTTAAAGTTAGTGACTAATATAGCCATCCTTCTTTGCTGCTTTGAGCCTTCCGCTCATGGATCTTGACAGTTTCCTGATCTTCTGAAGCACTTACTTCACCCTTTTGAATGCTATTTAAAGAGATTTCTTACAAGTTCTCAAGACAATTTTGGTCCAATTTGTTCCAGGTCATTTCTGCTTCTATTGTAATCAGAGAAATTCTTGGGGCAATGTGACAGGTTGTTGTCTCAGTGACCAATCCTTTCTTTTTTAATGTTCAAGACATCTTCCAATAGTACTACGAGAAAGAAGTATCTTCAAAGAAAGCTGAAGGCATGTCTAGGAGATGTTTTCTGTCCATTTCAACTTGCTCACCTTAAGTGGCTGGCATACTTTGCCTTCTGCCTGCTGGGGAGTGACATGGGATTGTCCATTAGTGAGGTGGCATTGGGGCAATCTATCTGCCCCATATAGAGTTCCTTTCATTTCTCTCTAAAATCTCTGATAGTCAGTGTCAGACTCACATTTATATTAATATTTGTGAAAAAAATCAGAGTTGTGTTTTTAACTCCTCACAAAGAAAATTTAACTGGGTAACAGTTAAGTTTAGTGTTTAAACTTAAACTTACTCAAGAGCTTCTTAATAGTTTTGCATTGAATTTTGTTCAAATAAATTGCATTTAATGCACATATTTCTTTCTCCAGAAAAGCCCTCACTTCCAAAATGGTTGTATCGCAATACATTCACTTTCACATGTTTAATTTGAAGATGCCAACATGCAGCTGCTCAGAGCTATTACGGTTTAAAAACCTTTTCATTTAGAATTTTAAGGGTCCCAGGATGTTCTTGCAAAAAATACACAACTGTAGCAATTTTGTAAATCTGAGTTTGTTTGTTTTTTATGCAATGTAAATATGAAAAACCTGTATTTTATGAACAATAAAAACCATCCAGTGCCTTACTTTTCCCTTTGCTGTGAGAATTCACACAAAATTTTTAGCTTGTACTTGTATTTGTCTGCATGAAATGTTCTGTGTTAGTCCACGGCACATGCTGCTTTGGATGTGACAATCTACCTAGTAAAAAGAAGAATTCAAGCTGAGGACAGTGTGCCACTGCCTGCTTTCATCATGGGAGATTTTAACCTGTAATCATTTTATTGAATTTAATATCACAAATTTTGTCATATCTCCAAAGAATACTAATTAAGTTTTTTTTGTGCTGAGCTCTGCAACATCATTAATTTGAAAAACAAGGGCATATGATTCAAATCATTTAACAGTACAAGATAAAAGACCTCTGATTCAGCAATAGTTAGGTGCCTCCTACCATCTTCCTTCCCTGATGAAAAGCATCTTTTTATCTCCAAGACTGCTTTGGGAGAGGAAAACAAATTTGCACAAATTTCTGTCTGACTAGTAATGTTTGGTGTGCTGTGGTACTATGAGTCATGCATTGGAGAACAGATATGGGGATCTCTGATTCAGTGTGAGTATGATGATTGCAGTAAATCACATAATCTCACATTGCCACTAGCCTTTAATTTTGCTTGGCATTTGGGGTGTTGTTTGTCTCTCCGAGGTAACTGTGCGATGTGTTAAAGTGAAAAATAAAGGCAACAAATAATGATAATAAATAATTCAATACCGCGTAAAGATAACCGAGACACCCGTGACGCATGATGGGAAAAACTGGTCTTAGGTGATTTAAGATCCTCGTATTTACTTTGCTGCGTTTTTATTTTCTTTTTGTATTCAAGCTATTTGAAGTAATTATGAACATAAAGTCTGGTGATTGAATTCACTTTGCATAAGCCATTATTGAGAGAACATTGTGTGTGCCTCTGTTGATCTAAATTAATATTATGATAGAAGACTGAGAGAAATAATTAGAAAGAAATAATTCTGATACACAGAACGCACATTTGCATAAATCTAGACAAAAGCTCGAAAAAATTAACAATTCATTAGGGTGTTGTGGTTGCAGACAATGTGGTGCTCGCCATGCTGCAGCCTAATGGAAACCTGAGTGATTCTACTCAAGGGGGTATTCTGTTCTGTAACGGGCAAATGACAAAGTGGAACCTGATATTGTTGGACCTAAAGTCTGCTGTGTGAAATGGACACTTTTTTTATTAGATTTTTTTCCATTTTTTCAGAATTCTTTTTCTCTCTCCACTTGCCAAAAGGGACAGTCTTCTTAAAATGTGCTTAACTCTGAAAAAAAGTTGCTTTTGGTAACAGTTATTGTCTAATATTCACCCAAGTAAGGAAAACCTTGGATTAGAGAGACATGATCCCTATGGCTATTCTAAGTTTAACCTCAACTGTACTTTAACATGCTTTTTTTTTCTCTGCTTGCAAAATATCCAAGAAGTTCACCCAACTTTAGAATTCTGCAAGCATTGCATACATTTGGTGACCTCATACAGTAGCAGCATATGAAGTATATGTATTCTGGATGTTGACGAAAGGACAACATTGGATCATCTGGACATATGTCGATTCTCACAATTTGTATCTGTTACCAGGCTAAAAGGAGCATTAGCCGAGGCAGATTTCATTTAATTATGATAGCCAAGTAAAACACATATGGTTCAATTCTACAGTGCAGATATGTGCAGATTGGATTAAAGACTAATGAGTCCCCTTGTGGACTGTAGCCCATATGTAAACAGCCTACGGTCTTCAATTTGACAGCTATCATAAGATAAACTACAAATGAACAATCCAAATTCTCAACAGACATCCTAGTATGTGACAATTTCTATCTATCTATCTATCTATCTATCTATCTATCTATCTATCTATCTATCTATCTATCTATCTATCTATCTATCTATCT
>JABUIW010000205.1:10862359-10904326 GCA_013363375.1 Menidia beryllina
TCTATCTATCTATCTATCTATCTATCTATCTATCTATCTATCTGTCTGTCTGTCTGTCTGTCTGTCTGTCTGTCTGTCTGTCTGTCTGTCTGTCTGTCTGTCTGTCTGTCTGTCTGTCTGTCTGTCTGTCTGTCTGTCTGTCTGTCTGTCTGTCTGTCTATCTATCTATCTATCTATCTATCTATCTATCTATCTATCTATCTATCTATCTATCTATCTATCTGTATAAATTCTTGTGTGTGTGGGGGGGGGGTCAGTATTCCATTCATTTTGATGATCTCATTAAAAATCACAAGTTCTGTACTATAGTTATTTTATCCTAGTCCTTTGGGCATGATAGTTGTGAAAAATCTCTGTCTCTGGTCTTGACTGAGGCTACAGACAGTCAGAATCTCTGTACTCCCACTCTTCTGTACTTGATGCCATTTCCATTGAAAGATCTGCCAAAAAAAAGTCTGTCTGTTTTCCATACAAGCAGCCTTTGTGAGCAGATAGTTTTAGCTCAACATGTGTAGTATTCCTCAGAGCAGCTGCAACTTAAGTCACCCAAATTTTAAGTTGAAGTCATATGTGTGTATGTCAGATATATGATTTTCATTTGCTAATAGCTAACTACAACAATGGGGGAAAAGTGGTGTGTAGTATTGAATCCACTTTTTAAAAGATCAATTAAATGTATTCTAAAAGAGAAATTTCTTCCCCTAAGTTGTTTATTTCTATGTGAGGATAGGCCTAATACAAATAACAAGTAATGTAATTGCCGCATTTATTTGAAATGGCCGTGAACATGCATACATTTCTCATCCATAGGATTTAACTTACAGACCTGTCGCACTTAAACCTGAGTGACTTCAATCTTACTTATTTTGGTTTGTTTAAACCCTAAAAGGTGTCCAGAAACATGTCTTTTTCCACCCAAATTCACTTTCAATGAATTAATAAATTTCCATGAATGACTTATAGTGGCAAGGAAACATAGAAAGACAATTATACTTTTTCTTAAACACTAAAATTATTTCTATGAAAATGTACTGAGCCCTTACTGACAAAAATAAACAGATATTTATATATTGTATTATATTTCACATCGATAATAGTGTAATTGTCTATTTTAAGACAGATATTTGTTATGAAACTCAAAGTTTAAGAATTGTTTACTTTATTATGTTTCCCCCATTAGCTGAAAGTGTAAATGAGAGACTAAACTATTGAATTGGATTCATAATAACTGGTGATTGTTAAAGTGTTAAATGAAGTTGTAATACTAAACTCTATGCCATTCTTTCCTATAAGATTAAATGCATCTAGGGAATCTCTCTGCTTTTAAAAGCAGATGAAAGTCACAGTGTCTTTACATGGTCAGTTGAATCTTTATTGTCTAAAGCAGTGGACTGAATTCTGCAGCAGCTGCTGTTGCTGCAGTACAAGGTTGACTCACTGCGGAGTGGAAGGAAACAGGCTCACTGCAGATAACTACATTATTGAAATGATTCATTTTTATGTTGTGTTGCTCTTGCAGTAATTTGGAATAACTTGTTCCCACTGGCTCAATTACACATAGCTACAGTATCCTCAGATGTATGCCTGAAAAAGGCTTCATGGAGAGAACTAATCAGAAGTCCAGACCTCTTCGTGTAAAGGTGTTTAATGATTTACTGCGATCATTTTGTGTTGAGTACACTGTTGAGAGATGGCTCCTTTAGTCTGTTAGTCATAAATGAAGCTGTTTATCTGTCAACAAATGTGTGCTACATTTTCTGTTGTTTTGTTTTTTTACATTTATTACTGAGAGCTGAGCTATGATCACTGTAGACTGCACTGTGTGCAGGTCTGTGTCTTACTGTTCAGAAGATGCTTCTCCTTGTTTCTAGATTGTGCTGTGGCAGGACATTCCCTGGCTAGGGCACAAGCTGCCATGCCATTTGGTTGTCTGACACTCGGAGAAAACAAGGATTACAACAGTCCCTCAGAGGTGACTGAAAAATATGACCTTGGACAAATTGTTAAATCGTGAGTACATCTGCGCTGCAATAAATCCTGACACTGATTGAGACTGAAAAGTTTGTGCTGGGAATATAACAAAGCTGTGTATTGTCATCTTTTTCACAGAGAGGAGTTTTGTGAGATATTTCGGGCGAAGGATAGAACCACCTTGAAAATGTACACGTGTAAAAAGTTTCACAAAAAAGACGGACGTAAAGTGCGGAAAGCTGCCAAGAATGAGATAATGATTTTAAAGATGTAAGCAAAGTGCTGAGCTCCTCAGTTTAGAGCTTGTCAAAGACACTGTCCCTTTACAAAGACAAATGTTGCCATTGTGGCTGTTTTTCCCAAATTTAGCAGCATTTACCAGTTTTACATTAACCATCATGTATTTCTAGTATTTATTTGGGTCACTGTCTTGTTTTTGCATCCCTCTTCTTCCCCATCTTTGATGTCTTTCCTACTACTTGAAGGGTAAAACATCACAACATCCTTCTGCTGGTAGATGCATTCGAAACAAAGAAAGAGTACTTCATTTTCCTGGAGCTGTGAGTACCATTTAGACATTACAGGAAAAATGTGCATCTGTCTGCAAAATACTTTCTTTGTTGAATTTATTTTTTTGTATACATTCCATTAGTATGTCACATATGATTGACATGTCAAATGTGTATGTCTCTTCTTGTCAGAGCCACAGGAAGAGAGGTGTTCGACTGGATCTTGGATCAAGGTTACTACTCAGAGAGGGACACCAGCAATGTTATGCGACAGGTGTTGGAGGCTGTGGCTTACCTGCACTCCCTGAGAATCGTCCACAGAAACCTCAAGGTGAATTCCACTGCTGACACCTAGTGAAAAGCAGCAGCATTTCACCACACGACAAATTAAAAATGCTCAAATAAACATTTATGAACCTTTGCAGACATGAAACACCATTTGTACATCTGATTGAAGGTCTGTTGGTTTTGTAATTCTGTATTTGCTTATTCGTGCAGCTGGAAAACTTGGTATACTTTAATCGTTTGAAGAACTCCAAAATTGTTATCAGCGACTTTCAGCTGGCAAAACTGGAGAATGGACTCATTAAAGACCCTTGTGGAACTCCGGAGTATCTCGGTGAGTGACACAACACCTGGGTTTACACCAGTGCATTTTCTTTGATGCTAAAACTTTAATCTCACAGAAAAAATGTGATAATTTAGTTTACAGCATATTAAGGAATGCTTATTTCTTTTAGCTCCGGAAGTGGTTGGGAGGCAAAGATATGGAAGACCTGTGGACTGCTGGGCCATAGGCGTCATCATGTATATACTGTAGGTACTCACTGACATATTTACTGGTGTATAGAAGGTCAACCCTTTTTTTAAATGTATTTAATTATTTTCCCGACTCAACAGTTTGTCTGGAAACCCTCCTTTCTATGATGATGCAGAAGATGACTCTGATAATCGGGATAAAAACCTTTTCCTTAAGATTTTGTCAGGAGAATATGAATTTGATTCCCCATACTGGGATGATATTTCGGACTCTGGTAAGAGATAAATACTTACAGTCATGAGGATTTATCAGTCATCACCATACTTATTTTCTTTCGCTTTGGTCTTCTTTTTTCCTTTTTTTTTTACCAACAGCCAAAACATTGGTGGCATCTTTGATGGACGTGGACCAAGATCAGCGATTGACTGCTCAGGAAGCCATAGCCCATGAATGGTAAATAAAAGAAAACAGTAAGTTGAGTGTGCAAAAGAGCTGTTTTTGCTTTTCTTTTTTCTCTTCTTAACACTTTTGAATGATGTCTTCTGTAGGATTTCTGGAAATGCTGCCTCAGATAAGAACATTAAAGACGGTGTTTGTGCACAGATTGAGAAGAACTTTGTCAAAGCAAAGTGGAAGGTAACACTTCTCAAATACATCCTACTCAAACCTATATTTTATCGGAGACATATTGTTTTTTTCAAAGTTTGACTGCATCAGAGGATGGTGAACATTTGACCATAAACCATACTTTATAAATGTGGTTGTATATTGCTTTATTACTGCATATGAACCAACAACAGTTTTGTTTTGTCATTATTATTATCAGAAGGCCGTAAGAGTGACTACCCTCATGAAGAGACTTCGAGCCCCTCAGCAGGGGGACTCCGGGGCTGCTGGCCTTGCAGGTGCTACGGCTGACCCGAACACATCCGGCGGTGCTCCTGCTCCGCCTGCAGGCAGTGGGAACAGCCTGGCTGTTAGCCTGAAAGCTGCTCTCAAAGAAAAGGCTCCGGGCACACAGACTGCAACCATCTCTGCGCCCCCTCCGTCCGATGCTGCCCGGCAGGACGAGCAACAACAGGCGCGCTGCAACGGAGATGCTCCCCAGATGTTGCCGCAACGAAAAGCAGAGTAGGTGCCCATCAAATAGAAAAGAAAAAAAGAAAGAAACAGACCATTGCTGGCCAACAAGTACATGTACAGCCAATAAATTTGGCATCATAATTTTGTGTTTGTGTTGTTTGACTACCCCCAGTTTGAGAAATTGTACCATAACACCATTATCTTTTGTCCCTTGTGCCGATTGATTGATAGTGAAAACCACTCCCCTTTCTTCCTGTTCTTTTGTGTACAGTTCCCTTTAAAGATTGTTGCAAAGTAGCTCATATGTTGTTTGCCCTTTCCCTTGAAAACTGTATAAATTCATCAAGTAATATGTCACTCATAGAGTAATCTAGTGAAATGAAGTAATTTATATTCATTAAGTACATAGATGTATTCACCTCAGCAAATTGCTAGTTTTTAGCAGTAGAATTTACAAGTATAAGTTTATATCTTGTGATGTAAAATTATGAGTTGAAAAATTTGGTTATTTCATTACTTTACAGTTAAGTTTAAAGGACAATGATAGAAATGTATACTCTTCCCAGCATATTGGAGTTCAATCTTGTACTTTCCTTACATTACATCAAATGACAGTTGAAAAGTTGATGCGTGCAAAATTGTAATTGGAAGATACATGATGGACTGTTAAAAAATAAACCAATTGGAGATAAGTATTCACAGGGACGACTCAGAATCGTAAGCAACACAGGCCACGACACTGTCCATGAGAGGTTTTCCGTCCTTTCTTTGAGAATGACTTTTTTAATCTGCAGGTTTAGTGCTATAATTTAAGATGGCAAGACAGCACATATTTAAGTTAAAGTGCCTTAATATTTGTTTGCAGTCATGATTCTAGACGTGATCATAAAAGCTTATTGAAATCACTTTAATGTTTTAGCTGTTTCATTGCTCTTCTGTTAGGGTCTTCAGTTGGTGTAGCGATTTTTTGTAGTTCTGGCCTCTTTCACAGTTATTTGAAAACACAGGAAACTAGATGTAGGGCATTCAATGGTGTGATGTTTTAGTCGTTGCTGTGTTGTAACTTGTAATTAAAATTCAACAGTTTAATGCAGAGTCCTTATACCATACAAATATGTATAGTTGCATTACATATGTATATGTGTGTATTTTTTAAATCATATATGTATTTAGCATCACTTAGCTGAGCTAATTGGATGCAATAATGCTTGTGAATGAATAAAATGACTGATACAAATATTGTAGCAACTGTCATTTTTCCCTTGTCCAAAGGTCCATCATTGTATTAATAGTATATGTCAGCCATTGTACTCTCTAATTGTTTATTTATCCTGCATGCAAAATTGTGGCAGATTAGACTTTCGCATATGCACTCTGATGAAGTAGAATAAATATTCAAGGAACATATTCATGGACTGAGATTTATCAGCATCAAAATAGGACAGCACATTTACAAATGTTTACAGCTGGATCATAAAATAATCCAAAGATTAATATAAACACTTCGATTAAAGAGTCTTGAATTAAGAATGACATCAGATGTCAGTGTTCACTGTTGAGAGATTGGCAATATTATGATCAGTGTGGTGTGTGGAGGATGACAACCAGACAACACAATTATGTGTAATTATTCAAGCGATTTGGCAGCATCTTTAAGCTGTCAGGGATTCATCATGCATTATACACAATACACAAAGCAGGTTGCGATTTATATGAAAGAAGCCTTCATTTGCTTAACAGTGCATAGGCACAGAGGAAAACAAAGAAGCAGATCATTTTTGCAAATAATGAAGCTTCTGGAGGAACAAAATAGAAAGTGTTCTGCGAAACGAATAAAACTGCAAATAACGATGCGGTTGAATATGGTGGAAAGGTTAAATAAAGACAGGTTCCCTCTCAGTAGAAAAACTGCATGCATACATACAAACTAATAATAACGATAATAGACACCTAAAAGTTTAAAGTAGATTTGGATGTGCACTTGTAACCCTATTGACAGTATAAAAAAAACATGATCATACATATATATATATGTGTGTGTATTGAGGGAGAGAGAGACAGATTTGCATTAGATGAGCACTTAAAACAAACTGAAGAGGGCAGCAAATAGTTGAGTAATCTATTTTGCAAAGGAGAAGAAGTCGAAGCTTCGTTTCTGTTGAAGAATCCAAAGAAGAAGAATATCGACCTCCATTTTTTTCTCAATAGTTCTTTCATCGACGATCTTACCGATAGAAACGACTTAATAGGAAGTGAGGTTTTAAAACAACCAAGGTGAGTCTTTGTAATGACAACCCGGGGATGATTAAATTGTTGATAACCGCCCGTTCAATTCCAAGCCAAATTAAAGAAACATTTTTAAAATGTTAGCAAGCCCCGAGCCTTCTGAAAAAAGGGCTTTGTCGCTCTGAGCCAACTTTAAAAACGGTGTATTTTATTAACTCCCCGATATATTGCTATCTTATTATAATCTTCCCATTAATACGTGTGTTGCGCCGTCAGTTACGTGTCCTGTGTTATCTGTTTTCTTCATGTGGCGTAGATTAGGAAGGCCTAGTGGTGGCTACCTTTAGCGGGCCACCGTTGAACCACCATTAGCCGTCACACTGCGCACGGGTTTAATCTCTAATTTGACGTTATTTGGCCCTTTCTTACATATAATACCTACTTTATTTTTACACATGCGAAGATAATTATTTTAACTATGTTTTGTCGTTATCGAAATTGCGACATTTGTTTAAACTGGGCTTATCCTGTCACGTCCGTGTGCTGTAAGGTTTATCAGAATGTATAGACATGTCATTGTCCAGCACATAAGGTCTGTCCTGCCTCTCTCAATTCTGCAAACGGCTCGTCTTGCTTATAGGTCAAATACGTACTCACAAATATGTGGGATGGGCGAGGCCAAGGACCACGGGGAGGACCACCATTTCGGTAAGAAAGCATCCTTTAGTCAGAAACGTAGGCCGGAAGCAAAAAACAATAACAAATGAATAGATGGATAGGCTCTAGTCCCCCCCTCCCGGGGTTCCTTGAAATAAACAAAGGCTAGACAATATTCCTACAACTTTATTTATTATTATTTCTATAATGTACCATTACATTTGTATCACAAGGCATAAAGCTTTTCTTATGAACTCTTATGAAAATGTCTCTTACTTTGTAGTTCTAAGTGAGCTTCTCAGGCAAAACTTTAGCCTAATATGTGTATGTGCTTTCCAGTGGTGATCACCATGGAGAGATGTTTGGGGGAAGAGATCGTCCAATGCCAGATTTTAGAGGCAGAGATGGAATGAACATGGGCCCCATGGGTCCCATGGGTCCTATGGGTCTGATGCATCCAGATATACCACCTATGGACATGAGGAGGATGGATGGTCCCCCCATGAGGATGCGTGATATGGATTCACATGATATGCGAGGAAGAGAGCCAAATCCAAATTTCTTCAGACCTGGAGCAGAGCAAGACTTCAACCCCAGGAGGCCCATGGAAGGTCCCTTTAGAGATAAACCAATGAATCCCCCTGGTTTCCCAGGACCAGGTAGGGACTTGGGAGACATGGGGGGGAGGGGTATGCATCCACGGGATTCAAACAACCGATTTATGGACAGGGAGTCAGGTAATTTTGACCCTCGGTTTCACAATCATAATGTTGATGGAAGAAGGGGGTTTCCCATGGATCGAATGGAAAGAAATGATGGATTTAGGGATATGCATGACAGGCCTCCAATGGGAATTGGTGATGTTGATTATGACATGGACTTACCTCCACATGAGAGGAGAATGATGGACACTGACAGGAGAGTAGGCCCACCTTTCAATCAAAGAGGTAGATTTGAATCAGATATGGATTTTAGAAACCGACCTGGACCATCAGGGGAATTTAGAGGTAGAGATCGATCACCTTTAAGGTTTGGAAAGAGTGATGTTCCTACAGCAGACAGGGAAACATCAGACGTGCCCTCAGAATCTGTTGGTCCTCAAAGATCGGAGTTTATGGGTGCGGGAGACACAGTTGGCAAGAGAGAGTATCAAGAATCAAGTGGTAGTCCTCTTATGGATTATCGAAGTGGTGAGGAAATGACTCTTGCAGAAGAATGGAAGAACCGGCAGAAGGACAAGGGTCCTTTCTTGGGTAAAGGTATAGGGCCTGGACCAGATCCCAATTTCCCTGTAGGCTTTAACATTCGCAATCCACCACCCTTCCATGATAGGAGTAAGCCACCTGTTGGCTTCCCAGCAAAAGCTGCTGGCTTTCCCCGTGGTCCACCGGATCATCTGCTCCCAGAATTAGGTCCCCTAACTGGCCGTATGGATAGAGAAAATAATCAGTGGCTTGGAGAAAGGGACCCGAAGTATGCTCAAAATAAGCCAAATAGCGCTGACAGATCCACTTTCCATCAAGAGAAGAATCAGCCCTCACATGAGGTTCAGGATCCCAGTGATTGTTTTAAAAGAATCAAAGATGGACCTCCCAGAGATAAGCTTGGGGAAGAACATGACTTCCTAAGCAGCAGTACAGTACAGGCAAAAGATCAAGACTACAGGGACATTGACTATCGGACAGGATCTGGAAGAGTGTTTGAATACAAACATGAAGAACTTCAAGCTCCAGAAAAACTCCTTAAAGACTCCAAACCAACGCCGCCTTCAAAGTTCACTGATTCTGGTTCCCAGGTATGCTTCTCTCTTCTCTTTTGTTATCATCTTGAGGTAAATTATGCATCATATGATGATTTTTGTTAATCATAATGATTCATGACCATTCTCTGAAAGGATCAGGATTACAGGAACGCTTCACTGAAGGACAAAGTTTCAAATATTATATCCATCTCAGGTATTCCAAAGAACGCCACAATGGAGCAGGTAATAGTCATGAATGAGTGTTTGCTTGATAATTTCCTCACTTATTGCCAAATAAGTTTGGCATGAGTGACAGGCTTGGATTATCTTTGCGTAACTAAATGAGGTTAATATTATTTTTTTGCAGATTCTTGGTGCCTTTGCAACCCGAGATGGCGTGCCAATGCAGGGGATGAAAATCAAAAATGTTGTGCCAGGTAAGAGTTGGAATCCCCTGTGGGTTTGTTTGGGGCAGTCGACCGATAACATGTCCCTCAACATTTCGCTTTAACGACATCCAAAACTTCGCCTCCTGTATTCTTTTTTTTGTTTTCCGTTGCTTTTTGTTGATGGTGATGTGCGTGAACCTGTTCAGAAAAACAAAAGGGGCGGGTGTGGTGGGGGGAAGGGGCTGGGGGGGTCCTGCTCTCCCATCTTTTTGAGGACTCCATATCATCAGCTTTTGGAGATTTTTATTCAGTGTTGGTCACAGGAGACGAGTGTCCCGTTGAATTTGTTCTGTGCGGACCTTATTTCTGAGCACTCTGAAAAGTATGAGTCAGCAAACCTGAAATGGAAACTGCCTTGTGGTTAGTCTTTGCTACTGCGGTAGAGTACGAGTTTTCCTCTGTGGTTTGATGTACACACGGTGCCTGCCTCATGCCAAGCCTTTTTCTGAAATTCAAGCTTTTTTTTTCCATGAATGTACCAGAACAGCATCTCAGAAAGAAGTGCTTCCTATCAATTCGATGTTACCATGAATTCTTCATGGTGCTCGCCCTGCAAAGGTTTACTGCCAGTGGTCTGGCATATTTTCCCTTTAAGGCTTGGCTCTATCATATTCTGTCAAAGGAAAGTTTGGTGCATTTTCAGTCATCGCTATTCTGACCTAGGGAAAAAACAAACAAACATACACACAAAATGTTCTCCCAAGAAAGGTATGTGTTTCAGTAAAAGTGTGAAAACTCGCTCGCACCGATCTCGATGTATTCACGAATGCTTTTATGTTTCACTGGGTGACTGTCATTACTGGAATTGACTAACAAAAACCCATCTGTATTTCAAATGCTGTCCCCAGGTTACAGCTACGATATGGCCTATGTGGAGTTTTTAAACCTCGAGGATGCAGTCCACTTCATGGAGTCCAACAAGGTGGCCCATCCTCGTCACTCTACGAAGGCCGTCTCTCCCATCAGGATTACGAGGGGTTGAGAGGGCATTCAGTAGCAGGGGGTGGGGAAGAAGCTGGGAAAGGGTTGCTATTATTACTGACGTTATCTTGATGCAGGACTGAGATGTTTGTCGACAGTTGGTCCTGATTTTGAATAGTTATGCAGAGCCACTATGGACGCAGTACTACAGGTTTCCTGTAGAGTCCTTCTGCACCATTTAGTTAGAGATTTTAAAAAGTATTCTTTGGAAACTGTGTATACACAGGCAAACAATTGCTTTCCCTCCTTTGGGTAAAGCCATCCCATCTTTACTTTTCAATTTGCAGCTGCAGATGACCGTACTCTGGATTAGGCTTTAAAAAAAAGTCACTACAGTCAATCCATTGGATTACTTAAAATACGTTTATAAGGAACATCAAACTTGATGTTAAAGTTTCTTTACTGGGCTGCCATTTTTTCTGATGGGATTTTGGTTTAAACGCAGGGGTGATCTAAAGAAAGTGGTCCGCGACACTTGTAAGACTTTTTGTGAACTGATTTCTCTTTTTCAAGGAAGCAGTTGCAGATGTAAACACTGACCAGTCTTTCAGAAGATTTGAGGGGCAACGTTAGGAGGACTTTTTTTTTTTTTCTCCTTACCGTCATAACTTTTTTTTGTTGTTCTTGTTTTTGCTGCCACTGGCTGACGAGGTTGGCTTGTTTTCAAAGGACGAGGAGGCTTTATAAGTAGCCTCTGCTTAAGTGCCGGATGGTGAGAACCTGTAAAGTTGTGTTGAAACAACGGTTTGAGATTTAGGAATTTAGAAAGGCATTTTGGAAAAGGGATGTTTTGCACTGTCGTTCAGAGGATTTATTAATCTTTTTTATTATTGTCGCATAAATGGTGAGTCAATATTCTGTCGGTTTTTAGCTGCACGGAAGTTTTACTTTAGAGGTCGAAAAAACATTGAGATGCTTTGCCTTCGTAGTTTGTTTTTACTGTCAGACAAACATGAGGATGTTTTTGTTTTTAATCCAATGATTCGGTAGGTATTATGTCGCTTACCTTTAAATGTTTTCAGCTAGTTACCGGGTGAGAAACTGCTGATTTAAGGGATGTTACTTTTCCTCTAGCATCACAGTTTTTTGATAGCTTTGGTTGGGATGTTCTCCAGCTTTGTGGATTTTGATCCTCTCATTCTTCTTCATGCACCGTTTTCAGGTGTAATTCTTTGTTCTCTGGATTAAAAAAAAGTTTAGCATCTCACTAAACTATAGGAGTTGTTGCCTATTTGTCCTCAGAATTCTTCACCTTCCTCTCAGTGCAGAGCTGTTCAACCAGTTCCTCATGAGTCATTTGTGATTTTTTTTTTTTTTGTCTTTCCTCCAAAGGTGTGAACATCCTCTCAATGGTACTTTAGAGAACTTTGATTTCAGCATGCTTTGTATTGATTGCAGCAGTTCTTGAATGAATTTGACTCCTTCTGATTTGTATCTATCTTCACAGGAAACATGATTATGCAGTGGTCATGTTTTTGAAAGAACAAAGGCCAAAAAAGCAGAGATCTCCTATTTGGAGGTGAAATGAGTTGGATAATTGCTGAAACACCTAGCCTTTAGTAACTTGTTGGTTGCTTTTGCATCATTTCCTTTCTCCTTTGCTCTATTTATTGTTGTTTGCATCAGACTAAAAATAGAAACTAAATGATGCACCCGGGTTTGCGAGGAATGGGTCCGGTTTTGTACTTTTTATGCTGACGGACCTTGATGGTCAATTGTGTCCATTTCTGAATCTCACGGTTAATTATATCGTCTATAACAGAGATACTGAGGAATTAACCAGCAATAAGGCCAGTCTTCATTTGAAATGCAGACTGCAGTAGAAGTTGGGCTGCTTTCGTTTTATGTGGTAGAAAGTGTGGTTTGTATTTCTGAATTGCTGAGTGTGTGGTTCTCATTTGGCATGAAGAAATTCTACTTTTCCTTTTGGCGACCAGATACAAGTCTTCTTAATACCAGAGTTAGTAAAAAATAAAGCTTTCGCTGTCATTGCTCAAAAACAAATTATGCATGTATATCTATATCCCTCTCTATATAGATATAGATGTTTACAGTCAACTATTGGTGTGATGGTTGAACGGTCTGTGGTTGTAGCCTTTCCATCCAGGATTTGCTTTCTATTTTCTCTAGTTATCGTTTGGTTTCGATTTCACAAAAAGCATTTTGAGAGTGTCGCTTTTGGCTTGAGAAAACCGGTGGTTATTTTCCCCTATTTTCGGACATTGCGCAAATCGAGCATTCCCTTTCATGAGTGGACGCTGTAGCTGACAGGTAAATAATGAAAACAACCCCTAGTTGCTGTCCTTGTTTAAGGGGAAAAGGCGAAGCCTTAGACCCGGTCCTGGCACACTGCCTTGAACGCCGGGACATTTTCTCCTCATCATTAAAAAGAGGCTAAACCTGCCATAGGGCATGTTGGTATTATGTTTGACTTTGCAGCTTATAAAGTAAAGTGCTGAGTGGGGGTTTCTGTTTTTCTTCCAGGGATCCCTAAAGGTTGGCACTAGAACGACTTCTATGAAGTTTATCCAGCCTGATGAGTGTGAAAGGAATGTTCATGTGAGTGTTATATCTACAATATTTCAGTTTTTAGCATTTTGTGAAAGCAAGGACAGCTAAAGGTAGAAATATTGCATATCCTCTAAAATGTTTAAATACACTAATTATCAACACTCATTGATAACAGTGAGTGTTGAGACTATTAGAAATGCTAGTTTCAGTTTTTGACAGATTCTCATCAAGTTGTATTTATCACATATCCTGTCACCAAAGATTAGGGGAAGGTCAACCACAGACAGACAATCAGTAAAGTAGATCACTCTGCTCAAGAATTCTTGATTAAGGTCAAGCATGTATACTGTTTCACAAATTATGGCCTCCAGTTGAGCTAGTGAGACCCCCACGAGAATTGTATTCGCAACAATAAAATTCCTTCTTTTAATTCTTATTTGAATCAGGAATCAGACCACAAAGCACGTCAACCTCAAGATTCCCAGTTGCACACATCAGATGTTCCTTTAGGAGAGTTGAAGATGGACCGCAATGGGTCCAGCCCCAGAGGTCCCATGGAGCCGCTGTCACACAACCAGTGGCAGCGGATGTCGGACCTGACCCCAGAGGCCTGGCAACAGCAGGTGGACCAGCAGCTCCAGCAACAGGAAACCGAGCAACAGGCAGAGTCCTGGAGCGGCCGCAACCCTCCTCCCCTAAGCTCCCAGCAGTCCAGCTCCGTGTTCAAAGACAGCAAAAGTAAGTTTGTCTCAACTCTTTGTTCTTTAGATTTTCAAGCAGAAATTCCACCAGTTCATCTTCATTTTTTTACCTTGACACTTGACAGCCATGATAATAAAAAATGTGAAGCCCACAACCACAGTGGAGACCATCCTTAAAGCCTTGGATCCGTATGCGTATCTTGATGAGAGAAACGTGCGCCTTGTGAAGGGAAAGCCCCCGGGGACAAAGTGCTTCTGCTTTGTTGACATGGACTCCCATGAGGTACAGTCAGACCTCAGCCAACCCAGTTCCCCGCAGCCATGTGCTGTGGATCTTGTACCTGTTCAGCACACATCGTTGCATCTTCTTTCTGCAGCAAGTGACTCGTCTGGTGGAGCTGCTAACTAAACCCAGGCCCCTTTATATCGACGGAGTCAGAGTTTACGCTGAGGTCGCAAAACCCCTGAAGAACCAGAAGTAAGTCACTGTGTAGTAGAAATGTCCTGTCATCGTCCATGCCCTTTAGAGACATTTAATTTGCTTTATGTCTGTTTTAGTTTCAGAAGAGATCTTGATAAATCTAACACATCTCTTCTTGGACTGCCGCCTGATGCCAGCATGATGGCAGTAAGTCAGGTTCCTCATTCAATCCTTGTAGAAACTGTTAAGGGAAAAGTTGTGGCATCTCATTAATAACCAAAATCTTCAGGGGGGATTTCAGCAGCAGCTGCCATTGCCACTCCCTCCCCAGTTCTTGCAGCCGCCTACTGGAGCCCCTACAACATTACAAGGTGACTCCAACCCAGCTCCTTTGCTGGTTTATTTTATATGAAAATCAGAATGCTTGCTTTTTAACCACTTGCATGCTTGCTAACACTGATTAAATTAGATTAATCAGAATCAGAATCAGAAATACTTTAATAATCCCAGAGGGAAATTATTTTTGTTACAGGCTCCATAAGCAAAACAAAGGCATATACATATACATATACAATCTTAATAGTGTCAATGATTAAGATTGACTCTCAGAGGGAGGCGTTGTACAGATTGAAGAAGGATTTCCGGTGGCGCTCTGTGGTGCATCTGGGTGGTGTGTATGATGCTGCAGGCAGATGTTGGGTTTGCAGAGGGAGGGATGTACAGGACAGCAATGATGACATGAGGGATCTCTCTGGGCAGATGGTATGGACGGAGTCCAACGGCAAGCAGTTCCACATCCGGGCTACAGAGCTGTTCCTTAACAGTGATATGACCCGGGTAACACCATCTGCTGTTCACTAGAATGGCAAGTCCCCCTCCTTTCCGCTTGCCACTCTTAGGATCCCGGTCAGCCCGGATGGTGTGGAAGCCATCCACGGAGGCAGCCTGGTTCGTAATGTCCCGGTGCAGCCACGTCTCTGTGAAGCACATCAAACTGCACTCTCGGTACTCTGGGTGGCCCCGCGTCAGAGCCGTTAGCTCGTCCATCTTGTTGCCGAGAGACCGAACGCTGCCCATAATAACAGAGGGGAGACAATGCTTAAATCTTATCCTTTCAATCAACCCATGCTGTCTCGACCCTCCTTTCATCCCCCGATAGTTTTTTCCTCCTCTGCAACCTCGGCGTGTTATCCTCCGTAGTTCGGGTGGTATCTCAGCTGGTATGGTCACGACGCCGGCCGGCTTCAGTGCGATCAGCTGTTCCCCGGAAAGAAAGTTATAAAAAGCGAACATAAAAGTTGGAGCGACGTAACAGGCAGCCTGCAGCTTTTTTACCTTTTCCCTCAGTGCTGAATTACAGTAACTTGTTGGACAGCCCTGTAACTCTGGATGGAACAATTACCCTGTTGTTGCACTCAGAAACCAGATGTCAGCAGTTTTTCCTATCCCATGTAAAGTGATGTAGTGTGGCATTGTACTGTGCTTTAAACAGTCATTTTGGTCACCAGGTGATGTGATGACTGGCTGCATCAACTCTACTCTGCCACCAGATGCCAGCATGAGCCAGGTAGGTTATGAAGAAAAGCAAGGCTGTACATATCTTGTTGCCGGCGTTGATGCTGATCTTCACTTCACCACCACACAGGGAGTTGACTTTGGGGAACCTCCAGCTTTAATCCTACCCTACCCGGCTGGTGGACTTCATGTGCCCACAGACTCCACAGGGATAACTCCCACCACAGATGGGGCTCTGCCTTATATTTATGGTAGGAAACTGTTTTTTAAAAGTTTTTTATTTTTGTCACAATGGTTAGAAAACTACTTCAATCGTAAACACATTTTCTGTGCAGGATGTATTTTAAAATTTCCAGGTTTTTGTAAACGCTTGCATTTGGTCCTAAAGGCTCTGAGACTCCTGACGTGTCCAGCTACCTGTACGATTCCACATCTGGCTTCTACTACGATCCTGAGACAACGCTTTACTATGATCCAAACTCAAGGGTGAGATTCCAATTCATTATTGATTAAGTACTGTACAGTTTAGAGTATTATACTCCTGCTTCCTGTGTTAATCTACATGGTATTCAGCTTTAATGGAGAAAAGCAGTTATATGAATTGGTCCTGTATATTCAGTAATCAGTCATTTGAGGTGAGGACTAAAGTCATCTTTCATGTTCAAACTGATGGCCGTGGCCATATTTATTTAGTTGTTTTTACGTCTTGTGTTTTAGTATTTCTACAACGCTCAAACCCAGGAGTATCTGTACTGGGATGCGTTGTCAAAGACGTACATCCCAGTCCCCGGAGGGACCCCTGCAGACCCCCAGGCTGCAGCGATGACTGCAGAGGACCAGGCCATTCTTTCCAACCCTGCTGCAGATGCTCCTCTAGACATGAAGAAACCCTCTGTGCCAGATCCAGCTTCCGCAGCCCTGGCACCAATCCCCGTTTCAGCCGCCTCAGAGGCCGTCTCCACTCCCACAGCGGCCGCTGACAGGAAGGAGGACGAGGACTCTGCGAAAAAGGACAAAGAAAAGGATAACAAAGAAGAGAAGCCGAGGAGCCTCGCTGCTGTGAAGGTAGACCTTGTGCAGTCATGTGATGTGCTTAAGATAAATTCTAAGAGCCAATAATTGAGAAATATGTCCACAATTTACAGATCATGAAAGATATGGAGCGCTGGGCAAAGATCCAGAATCGGCAGAAGGACAGTGTCCGGGCTCTGTCTCCGGTCCGTAAAACTGGATTAGATGATGATAAGAGGCAGTCAAAGTCAGCCGATGCCGCTTTCGCTATATTTGAGAGAAAGGTTTGAATCTAAACAGTAATATTTTTACTCATAAAATCTGTGTGCTTCACCATTTAAATGCAAACTTTTTTTTTTCATTTGTTGAAGATTTCAGGTGCAGAAGATCTTTTTAAGAAGCCCCTTGCTCCTGCCAAGAAAGATGAAAAGTCTAAGGTAAGTGCTCCCTGCAGTGTTGTTGACCCCACGGTCACATAGTGTCAGGCTGTAACCACCTTCATAAAACATTTTATAGCAGGTAAATCTGTTAGACTTGGAAAGACTAGTTTATTTTTTGTTGATTTATTTAAAATGATTAGTCATAAAACATCGGTGAAAGAACTGATATAGAGATGTTAGAGTGAAACGGGTCCGTCTGCCTCATCAAGCAGCCGACAACTACTGCTCACGTTGTGGTCTGTGTTTGGTCAGTTGACAGATATTACCCTGCATTCCTGAACAATGATTAACCCTGGATGTATGACAAGGAAATGAGTTTTTACAGATGTGCGCATCTTCATTTTGAATATTGTCTGCGCTGTTTTGCAGCGTCCAATGGGCTCTCTGGGTTTGCTGGCATCAGACTATGGAGCTGGAAGTGATGAAGAGGTGGAGGAAGATAAGGATGAAGTAGCTAAAACCAGTCAGAGCAGCCACTCCGAAGAGAAGGAGGACAAGCTTACAGACTGGAAGAAGATGGCCTGCTTGCTGTGTAGGAGACAGTTCCCCAACAAGGATGCACTGATCCGCCACCAGCAGCTCTCTGACCTGCATAAAGTACTAAATCTTAACATCTGTCTGAAGAGTTGTTGACAGTAACACATCAAGTTAAGCTGAGCTCTCATTCTTGTTTTAATGCGTCAACAGCAAAATATGGAGATTCACCTCAAGATCAAGAGGTCAAAGAAGGAGCTTGAAGCACTGGAGAATCAAGAAAAGGAAGTGAGTGGACATTAATAGAACAGGGACTTGTTGTTGTTACATAATACATTTCTGATAAAAACAACTCATTCTCCACAGCTGACTGCAAAAGAAACTTCTCGATCACCAGAACAGAAAAGACGAAAACACCACCACCAACAGCCACAGCACCACAATACCTGGGCTGGGAGCTCCAGGTAAGCTGAACGTTTTTGCCTGAAAAGGATCATTCTCTGTGGCAGCTTTAGCTCCCGCCATATAAGACCAGTCGGTTTACCATTTGCTTCATATTTTTTGTTTCCTTGACCATGGAAGACAAAACAAAGTGAGTGAAAGGCCTGGTTTAGGGGCGGAGCCTGTACAGGTAAATAGGAACTTTTTTAACTACTTCATATCATTTGAAGTCTATTATTGGTATACTAAGTTTTTTTGTTTTCTTCTTTTTGGTCTGCAGCAGAGGAAGAAAGAGCCTGTTGTTTGGGACCATGCCACCTACAAACAAGCAGTGCGCAAAGCTATGTTTGCACGGTTCAAGGAACTGGAGTGATCTCATCTGGACACATCCTCATTTTGAAATGTGAAATGTAAATGACGTGCTTGCCTACCTTGGCGCAAGAAATCCCTTGGATCATCTTGAACATGATCAAACCAGATGCTTTTTTTCTTTTTTTTTTACACATTAGATGAACTTACAAGGGATGTGACCTAAAAAACATTGCAATTCAACTTTGGATTAAGCAGGAATTCTTCTACATCAACAGTGGAATTTGTATAAAGATTTAATGTTTTGTTTTTTTTATTCACAGCATTTTTGTGGCATTTATTTACAATTGTGACACTTGTCTTTTTTGTTCTCCCTTTAATAAATGTCAGGTTTGCCACAGATCCATTTTGTTTTAAAAATGAAATATTTTTACTTTTTTGTTTTCATGGGTTGAAATTGCTCTTATATAATGTCTTTTTTAAGTAAAAAAAAGAAAAGTCTGGATCCACTTTTGTGTTTTGTTTTAAATCTGCACAACATCATGTGGCCACTAGATGGCAGGCTGACACCACATTTTATGAAGATGCAACTCCATAAAGTGAGCTTCCAGAACCAAGCCCTCACTTTCCTTTAAATGTATTTACCCGTACTGGGTCTTTTTTGGATTTGACCTCCAAAACACCACAATGTGTCTAAAATCCAAGTTTTTTTATGTTATTAGAATCATTTCAGTTTATAAATACATGATGTTTTAGAACTTAAAGACTCAGCTTTGACCTATGAAAAAACAACTGAGTGAGACCTCAGCTTAAATGGTTGTGGCCCTGTGGATGTAATAACTGTGCTGACACACTGATTGCTGTGAGAGCAGAAACCGTGGCTCTGTGGAGCCTGACAAACGGCAGGCGAACACAAACGCAAGGCGCGGTGTGAGAGGAAGTGGGGCCTGAGCTAGAGAAACATACTGCACAGCAGTGAGCCTGACTGGAAATTGACACCCGATGAATGCCCTGGCGACTTTCCCAACAAGTGCCAGCATTTTGATGAGATTCCTTAAATTCCACTAGTTATGACAAAGGTACTGAGTGACTGCTTACATTTTAAGATTAACTTGTTTGAAGATTACATATAATATATGCAAGGTTTTGGCAAATGAGTACCAAGTTTTGGGCTTTTATTCTATGTAACATAACCTTAAATTGATTGTTGTTATATTTATTTGGATGAAAGTCTTCTTTGTCTCTTCGTCAAATGGTCATTGGTCATTATTTGTTAGTAAACCCTGGGGGGAAGGCTAGCCACCTGCTAAAATCAGATATTGCACATTTCATTATGTTGCTTGAAATTAAATGACCAATCTTTTAGATAAAAAAAAAAACATGTTTTATCTGAATATATATTTGAATGACCAAATTTCTAATAGTAATCTATATTTTACAAATAGAAAAAAAATTTAATAGAACTTTACCAGAATGTTTTTTTTTATCTTTTACTCTCTAGAAGTAGATATTTTTAATTATTTCCCAAAAGCAATATTACGATGACATCCAAATATGATCAAATATTGTTAAACAAGCCCTTTTTGCTGATTTCAAAAGATTTAAAAAGCACTGGATCAGGGAATATCAGGTTGCTTGTTTGTTTTTTTCCCCTCAAACTGCCGGTGGGAAATGACAAAAGGACTTCTGGCTATTTTGTTATGGACTGATTTCCATTTTTCTTTCCCTCAATTCTGCCTCACCTTCTAACATCTTACAAACATCCCTCCCAGTGACAGATGTCATCATTACACTGTCCTAATGGCCTGTGGAATGAAAATTAATGTGCAGTTAGTGTGTGAGGATAAGAGAAAGCCAGAGCATGCAGAATTGTCGTGTTGCTATCCCCCTGAGCGTGTGAGTGAGAGCAGAGTGGATGGCAGGGGGAAGAAAAATGGAAAAGGGGACCAATTATCCCAGCGTGATGTCTTTTAGCAGCTGGCAGGTAGAGCCGGAATGGCGGTCTGAGGAAAGATAGAAGAAGACCCATTCAGGAGGTCTCAAATATCGAAATGTGCTGTCAGACCACAGGCAGAGGAGGATGGGAAAAGATGTTTGACTGCTTCATGAAAGTTTTCTGATATTTAGTTTCAATAAAGAAAGCAACGGTGACAAAGGATACAGTTTATCCAGAATCCATTTTCTGCCTCTAATACATTGTTTTCCTGTGACAGAAGCTTCAGACATGGAAACTACAGAATATCCTATATGAAATTATTTTCTTTTTTTTGCAAGACTAGAAAAAGATAGAATAGATTTGTTGTGTTCTCAGATATCCTCTTGGTCTCATTATGAAAAACAATAAAAAACAAAACCCTTTTGGATCAACTCCCTTCCGGAGAATCATGTGTTTGAGGTCACCTCTTGCAAAGAAACGTTTATCATTAGAAGCTCGTGGAAAATCAAGCTTGTCCAAGCAATTTGACCATCTGGCTTGTCCTTTCAGGTGTGAGTAAAAACAAAGAACTGGGTCTTTTACTGATTGCTAATCTATAACGACATCTTTAAAATCTCCTCAGGATCATCAGACGTGGGACAAACTTCAGAGTAGGTTGAGTCATTTTTGACAGATGCTCTCGGTTACAGACATTAGGCCTCAGAAAACATTTGGAAATGATGTCATGGTACTGCATCCCAGCTTTGATGGAGAAATGTCCACAGAGACAACACCAAATTAACACAGTAAATAGCAGTTGGCACAGCCTCAATGTATTATTTTTTCTGAATCAGAAACAAAGAAAACACCCCCTCTCATTGTCAGTCGTGAGTTTACAACCATTTCTAACAACTTCCATCAACTCTCTCTGAGAACTGTCAGAGAAAATAATTGAAATATTGCAATTTTTGGGCCAGAACATTAAAACGTTTTATAGTTTCACATTAGCTACTTTAAAATATGGCAGCTGCTGCATGCTCTGTGACTGATTATTGTCCTCCTTCAAGTAAAAATTTGTTTCATTGTCTGAATCGGAGTAAAAGTATTTCAGTTTTGAGCTTACAAAAACAAACCCTCACGTGTAGTTAAGAAATGGACATAAGCCGTCTCTGAAGCAATAATCCTCGTCAGAATCACAAAACAGGATAACATAATGATTTTGGGTCAAATATAAGTCAACCAATATGTCCAAGTAAGCAAACTCCTGCTGCACTTTGAGCTTGCCTTCTCCACCCCACATAAGTACACGAAACAAGTGAGTATTTCTGTGTTTTACGGTTGAGACCAAGAAGAAATTACATTGTAATGCCTGTGGGGAGCAAACTATACCAAAAAAGTAATAAAACGGTAATTATTAGATTGTTGTTCCCCCAAGCCTTACCCCAAATATTAGATTCAAGTGATGGAATAAGAAGGGATCCATTTAGTCTCAGGTGCCATAACATTTTCAAACCCTCCAAATGTTAAAGTATCCACTACAGCACATTCACATAGTAAAGAAAATGTCATGTTATCTGTAAAATTGGAATATGATTTTTTTAAAAGTGATAACTTTGATTTCTCAATACCTGATTGAAAAAAAAACATCTGCGCAACCACTATTGGGAATATCCCTTCAAGTTTCAATTATTCCTTATGCTCAAGTTTGTCTGCATGATAAGGTTTCTCATGGTCATCAAGTTTAGTCATTCATGTATTCATATTTCCTTCCTTGTATATTATTAATGGCCTGTTCAATATTTAATTTGATCAAAGGTTGAGCGAGCAAAGGATTGATGGGGTCACAGGCACAAGAGCAAGGAGGGGGTAGTTGTGGAGGCAAACAATATTATCCCGAGTTATCAGGGGGCACTGGGGCCCTGAGCCCTTACTCATTAACATATTCAGATGACAAGTTTAGGAATATTATTCAACTGATTCAGAAATTACATGGAGTTTTAAAAATATTTTGCAGGTAGTGCCATACAATTTATATAATTTATGTACACATTAATTTTTTCAAAATGTCTAAATTGTTGTGTGGTTCTTGCTTATGCACTACTAAATTTATGGAAAACACAAACACATATATTACATTAGAGCTTTGTGGCTGATATACTGTTTATACAATTTCTAAAATTCATACAGTAGAAAAGCATGGTGTCTTAGCTTTTCTGCCATTGGAGGACAGATTTGCTGGTCTTATGCTGATGGTTACATCTGCGTAATTCAGTTGCTTCAGAATTCTTATATTATCCTTCTTAATAGTATCTTTTTATTCTCTTCTTTTTTTGTTAGTCTTACCTAAATTGGAAGTCAGTTTACCATCTTTTTGGAGTTAGGACAATCCATGCATACTTTCCTCATATAAAACTGAAAACTACTAAGTGATTAACTGAAAAAAAAACATAAATGGGCGTGTGATATGCAAAATAAAAATAGAGTCTGTACAGTTTTGATAAGCATTACACACAGCACAGCTTTCTTATAGTGTCTTTAAGTATTCCTCGGGAGTAGATCTCCAGGCTTCTTGAACGACATCCCAAAGCTCTTCTTTGGATGCTGGCTGCCTTTTTTCGGCTCTTTATCTAGATAATCCCACACTGCTTCATGTTGAGGTCCGGGCTTTGGAGAGACTCATCACTCGATAGGCCACTGACTGTAAGTCCAGTTTTTGAGTTATTTGGTGTAGCTCAGCCCTTTGTCATGATTCCCACCGTTCCTTTTACCCTGGGGTCTGATATTTATATAGATATTTCTATGCATTTCATTGAGTTCTTGTAGACTTTCTTGCAACATTCACCACACATCATTAAGCTGCATTTAAATCCTCAGAGTTTTGCTGAAAACATTTTAAAGCCTTTATTGCAAAAATGCATTTTGTATCAACATATTTATATGTTCTGATGCAAGGCTGAGCTGAGCAAGAACACAGTAGACACCTTCATTTATAAAGCAAACTTTCAAACACTAAGGTGAGGACCACTTGGGAGTTGAAGGTAACAGTAGAATGACCTCCCTCCTCCACTGCTGCCCCTCTTCTAGTTGGCTTCCTAGTGCTGAAATGAACAAACAAAGCCTTCCCAACAGACTTATTGTAACTAAGAAGTGAGAATGATCATCCCCCGCTGCTGCTCTACCTGTATTTCCCAGGGTATCACAAACACTGTACATGGCAAGTACGCCTTGGAACAGATGGAGCACAGATTCCAGTTACAGACTCCAGATGACAGAAACATGGCTGTGCTCTTCAGCCTTCTTACAGAGCCGTTACCTGCGCTGAGTCATAAGGTGATGAAAGCTGCTCCACCAGGTTTTTACTCAAGAACAGAACCTGTCTGTGGTCTTCCGTCACGAAGGACTCATGGCCAATATCAACAACACTAGGTGTACATTAATTTTCTTCAGCTGATAAACCTATCAACACAGAGCTGGAAAACAGATGGAGACATATTGTTGCTGTCTTTTCTCATTGACTCAACATTACAACCTGATCCATGCCAAGCTGGCTTCAGGATGTTTTCATTATTATTCTTGGCTTTGCAACATTCAGTGCATTTTTTATGCAACAGCATTGTTGTAACACAATCACCTGCTCTGGTGCCAACTTCTTGAGGGAAAACGGCTGTACAAATCATTCCCTCTCCTGGAGGCACAAACCACTAACATTAACAGCCACATCACAAATGTCAGCTTTGAGGGATTATAGCAATCTGTAACGTTGCCTGCGCTCTTACACAAATGAGAATAGATGGGGCTGGTGGGAATCATGCAAATGATTTTTGTCTACAATCTGAGCTCAGGCATTCTCATTCACCCCTGATTTTCTCCATGGCAGGTAGGTCTATATTTGAAGTTATGGTTGATATGTAAACCAAAAGCCAGAACAGGCCAATGGAAGTTACCATTTGCTGCTTTATTTGAAATCAGGAGCCAACATGTGCAAATTTATGTTGACATCAGTTAGCTTTCAGAGAAAGTCAATTGAAAAAGACACGAGTTCTATAACAAAATCAGTCGGTACTGAGAAAGTCATGCGTGTCTGTTTAATATAATTTGAGTTTAGTTAAGGTCATTGAGCCTTTGATTGACAAATTGAGGCTATTAATCAACTATTAATTATACACTTTTAGAGGGTGAAAAAAAAAATATTGAATCTGATTCTTTTAATTTTATGCATCCAAGCACCACACATATTTAGTTCTATATGAGAGAATCAACCTGAGATACTGAGACTCTCCCAGGAGGCATCTCTTATGACAACACTGCCATTTGAGGTTGGTGCTCCCAGACTGCGGTGGCAGTGTGGAAGTAAGAGAGGGACTGTAGTGAGTGCTGCTTAACGAGAGTCTGCTAAACCTCAAATGATCCATGAATCCACGTACTGCCGCAGATGTCTGATTTTTCCTGAGAATTTCTGAGTGTCAAGAGAAAAATTACTCCCCCCGATGATTTTTTTGAAAAGCAAGCATCGTGCCTGCAATATATACTTTATTCACAGCGTGTAAAGAACCCCGTTTAAATCTATCTTTTAGTGCGAAAAAGGTGTGCACTTATTGAAATGAGTATTGGAGAGAATACACTGAGTCTTTCTGTCATTTATTTTCACTTGTGTGAATAAAAGTGTGAGTGATTTTCTGCTTCAATACAAACCAGGGCTGCCGAACAGAAACTATTTAAACGTTGCATTTTAGACAGAGATGAATGACTACAAGGTTTTAAAAACTGTATTTAAAAAAGCAGATATTCAAAAGAATGGTACTATCTATACCGTTTTTTATTTTCTGCTCTTAAGACCAGGCATGGGGAGGATGATCTGGGACAGTATGGGATATATTTAAGCTCTTAAAATATGTGTATTATGCTTGTTGTTGTTTTTTAAGAGAAGAGATTTACATGCTTTTATGTAAAAACAAAAAAAAATTGTCACCACACGTAGTTTTGAAAAAACCTCCTCAAGCGTGAGAGTGGCAGTCTGCAACTGCTCATTTTGGGCTTGATTTGTTCCTGTCACTGCCTGATATGAATCTGTACAGTGGAGAACTGTCGTCAACTCGCATTGATTTCATGGGGGTTGTTCAGAGGTCCGCAGATACCTGGATGCAGATCTTGACAGCAGACCGATCTGATGTTGTTGAAAGAGCGAGCCACGGAGAATATCAAACCCACTTGTCCTATGAGTTCTCTTTGAAATATGTTTACAAGCAGGTCTTGCAGAATTTTGGAGAATTTTTAAGTTATGTGAAGCGCTTACATAAATAAAACTGCAAGAATCAAACATGAGGCCAAAGTTTACGTTAAAAACTACAGGGGCTCTTCAGTTTGAACATTTTTAGTTCCACAAGCCACACGCAATCTCTTTTTTGCATTAAAAACAACCTTGTTAGTGTTAGGCATTTGATGCAAATTGATCAGTGATAAGAAAACATCATGCTTGCCTTAGGATGGATATAGTCATAACATTTACCACATGGAAATGTTCTTTTCCTGGCTTGCAGGTCACCCAACCCCTCTATTTGAGTCACTGGATTCAGAAGTCAGACATTTTGGTCGTTACCAAAGGAAAAACATGTGCTACAGAGTCCTGAGGCCTTCGTGCTGTTATGATTAAAGACAGAGGTATTTTCTTGGCTCTTCTAGTGTCCATCATTTGTCGCTGTACTGATCACACAAAGCCTGAAAGAAATAAAACTGAGCATCATTGCATTAAAAAAAGAAGACCCTTGTTTTGCTTCTTTTACCATAACTTCTTCAATTAAAAATGAAAAACAGGATGACACTCACATACATTTCTTTTCAGTGTCACTATTTATCATTGAATTTAAGCATAACATTTATGCATGTTAGTGCAAAAAATAATAAAATCAAGCTGTGTTAGTTCCTCTGCATAAAAAGCATAAATCTCTGAAGCCTTTTGTTTGATCTTTGCATCTGATTACTGTTTATACAAACGTTCTTGGATTTAGTCCCACAATCAGTTCTTCTGAGGTCTCTTTTGGTATTCAAGTTTGTTCTTTTTGAAATGGTACAGGAAGAGAGTCTGTGTGTGGAGCTGCAGTGTTAAGGAGCAAATCAAATACCTTTCAGCTTCAACCCAAACAGGAGTAGGTCATAGATATTATTAAATCAGCCAGATCAAATAGCCGTGACAGCCCTGAACACTGAATAACAGTGTTGCCAGGTGTTTCGCGGATGACCTCATGGAGAGGCGAGACTGAAAGGTCAGAAGCAGTAGAGATCCTTGTAGTCGGCATAAGCTCACTGACACAAACAAGCTTATCCCAACATTACGATGTGGTTTTTAGCTTTGGATCTGTAAAAGAGCAAACACGACGCTAAACCTAACGTTGTTTCTCATGGCAGGTTTGTTTTGCAGCCGGTCTATGAATGTTGCGGCTGTGTGTATAAGTGTCAGGGAAACCAGAAGAGCAGACAAAAGGTCACACACAGGTTGACAAGAACACTTGGTAAAAAAAGGTCAAGCTGCTTGACAACAGAGCAAAGATGAGGACAAGAGCCAATGGATTGATCACAGGTGGGAGCAAAACAGGTGGGAGAATGTCAACAAGAGCAAATGATGAAGCTCCATCAGAATATTAACCACAGTTTTTTTCTGAATAATACAGAGGTGACTTACCTGATTAAAAGTAAAGGTTAATATTACTGCCAGTACCCTCAGCATCACATTTAACAAATAACTCCAACATCATGCAGAATTTAAATGAAGACAGGAACAAAAATTTCTTAAAATATGTAAAATTGAAGTTGTATTCAATATACCGTACATGGCAATTATTATATTATGGATAATGGGATTCAATACACTTATATCAAAATGCTAAAAACTCTGCATATCTGCTTGTGTTTAATTTCTGATGCTTTCATCACACAAACTCTACAGCTCCTTATCTGGAATTGTTCTCATATTGAAGAAAATTGAATGATTTATTGATTTTTTTCAAATTCTATTTGAATAACCATAGTGTTTCACATTTTAGCCTGAAGTGAGAAAGTCAGTGACTACTGACTGATGCTATGTTACAGTTTATAAATCAGGATGAAAAGGAATAAAACTAGTGAAATCTCTTAAATCTTTAAACCCCGTCATGATCATTGTTAGCACCTTTGTAATTGTAATCAATTCAAACAATGCTCACATTGTATCGGTCTCAGTTGTACTTTGTTTTAAATTCCCTGTGATTCCTTAGCATTATGATGACAAGCAATATGCCTGTGAAACTAGGAGTTCCCAGTTTCCCTGAGCTGAGTCATCCTTCAGGTTTTAAGTTCCCAGCTCACAAACAAGTAATGTGAACCTGAAAAACCCCTTCCCAAGCTTTAAATAAGCTCATGATTACAATGGTCATTGTGGGTTAAGGTTAGGTAAGGGACCAGTGTTGGTCAAGCATCTTCAAACAGATTATTGAAATATTATGGTATCGTTGTCTTTATGTCCTCTCTCATTCATTTTCCATACCTGCTTTGTCTTTATCATGGCCATGTGGTCTAAAACCAATGTCTCAGTCTGGAGAGTATTTCAAAACTAAATCAAATTTAAGTCATACACAGTATTCAGATATGGAAACAAAATGTTGGAAAATACAAAGCAGGACCCTGGAAATTATGGATTGGCTTGTTTTCGAGTGTGTAGGCTGTTTTCCATAAGTACCAAGTTCCTGTAGGTCACATTCTAAACTGAAAACACATGGAGATGAGAGATAAGCAACACAAATATAAGTGAATAAAGCAAGTTGAGCTTCTTCCATCTAAAATGTCCGTTAATAGACTTTATAGCAAAATTTTGTATTTGATTTTCTCTCAGATGCATTTATTATTTCATACAGTGTTGTACATTTTTAGACATGTTTTTAAACTGATTGTCATTCATCTCTACTGTATGCAGATTTGTAGAATGTTGTCCATAAAGGTGATAATTATAGTCATGTTGCAAAAACCGGAATGTTTCATACATTCATACGTTATTTTCTAAGCTAGAGGAAGAAATCAAACTTTTTCATAACATGTATTGTTTGCATGTACCAAATGCAGGTGGAAAAAATCCACACTATATTGATCGATTGTTTGATTTTTTTTTTAACCCAACCCATACCAAAGCTATCTTTTCAAGAAAAAGCACATTTCAGGTTTCCCTAAATATCTATCTAAAACTTATCATAGTTATGGCTCCCTTTTAAGCAGTTAATCAAGCTCACAGAGAACTTCAGCAGTCTTCTACATGCCTGGATTAACACCGACAAGCTACAATTCACATGGGCTCTCAGAGCATTCAGTCAGTCTCTCTTTTGACATGTAGCTAATCACTTGCAGAGCTCATCAAACTGTATCTGATTTGGCTGAAGCAGAGGAGATCCACCTTTATGCTGCATGGTTTTGTGGCCTGTCTGGATATATACCTCTTTTGCAGCTGTTCATGCATAAATCAAACAGGGAAAGTTGATGAAGCCTCCTTGTGGACAGTCTGTGGCTGTACTTCACTAATCATTGAGCCTAAATGAACTCATGTTAGATTGTGTTGATTCCACGAGCGCCCCCGGTTGTTAACAAAAGTCTGAGGAAAGTAGCCATCCTAAATGCTCCTCAGACATCAAGCACTGGAAAATCAATATTCTACATAAAATTTGTCAAGAATTTTAAGAAATACTTTCAAGACTTTTACTAACAATGCGATCAACCCCACAAGAGGTCGATGTCATAGGTTCTTTCCGGGAGATGTTTTTTGTTACACTGCGTTCCTCTGAAATTTTAGAAGGAGTTTGGTCGCCATTTTGCATGTCCGTTAATATGACTTTAGCATATCAAATGGTGCAACAGAGGCCTGCTATCCTTCTGTTCTGGCCTTGACTTCCAATTGAATATTGTCAAGCACAAGAGGAGACCTGCGTCAACTGAAAATGCCTATATGAAATTACACTGCAATTTAAGTGTCATCTGTAATTGTTCTGCATGTACTCTGCCCCCTGACAGCCAATAATTATCAGTGCTTTTTGTCTGCCTTCTCTACCTGGATTCTTTGGGTGTTCAGTCACAATGCAGGCATTCATACTGGAGACAGTTGGGATTAGAATAAAAGTTTTATGTTATACTTCAGTGAAAATGGATGTTATTTCAGATCATCTATCTGGAAATCTGAAAAATGATCCGTTCACTCTGAGGGAGGTATGATATGTGATGGATGTACTGCGGTGTGCAACTGCATCGTTACATAAACATCCCATTCAAATTGCACTGCTGTGTGGCTACTAGCTAAAGCCTTAAAAAAAAACTATGTCTATTTCTATGGGTTAAAACATTTTTCAGAGCAAAACTTAAATACATTGACCAATTCACTATGAGCAGTTTTGTCTTTCGCAAAGAACTGCTCCAATGAAAATTGTCCAATGTGGTTTGTGGTTTACATTTTGCTGAGTAATAATGTTTTGGGAAATACTATTTTGTGGTCAAGTAATGAATGAAATTGTATTAACCTCCCACTGTTTTGGGAGACTATTTACCCAGACTGAATAGACAAAAACTAGGGAGCGACACTCCAAGACAAGTCATGAAATGTGTTAATATACGAGAGGAAAAATCAAACATGAGCCACAAATAGGCCAAAAAAAATCCATCATATTGTTTTGCCACAGCTTTACCCTGAGGCTTAAGAGAAACGTTTCAACAAATAAAAGATAATTGGTTAAATCAGACTACATACTTCCCAGCTGCCCTGGCTAATCCTTAAATCCATAAAATGACTTTATGTCATGGGATCAATTTCACTGATGTACTAACCTGATAAAAATAAGTTCCACATAAAAACTATGAGCAATTACCCACATCACTGTCCCTGCTCCTGCTTTGCAAAACGGCCATAGAATTTAAATGGTTTTTCAATTAACTTGGAGACATGTCTGACCTAGGACCCTGTCCTAAAACAGGTCCAGCTAAAAATCAAATGCAGGCTAAACACGCTGAATAATTTCATTAGAGATAAGTACATTATCTACCTTCTGAGAACATCATGTCTTCGCAGTTTCCATAAAAACATTTTTTTTTAATGTCGTTAAACTTGCAAACTAAATGCACATTTATTATTTGTCTTTTGACCACAAACATGAGCTCAAGCTCATGTCAGGTCAGGGCATTTGTCCAATCTCTGCTCACCATCTGACTTTTTGCTTTTCAACAGCTTCCTTCCACTTGACTGCGATAGTTTGAACTGTCAAACACAGCTACTTGTCGGTCCTCCAATATACACATGATACACATCAACGCACACAAACCCACTGTGGCAATGAGTATCATCAATGAAACCAAATAACGGACAGATGTAATACCTGTGCCAGTACTGTCATTGTATATTCTACATTTAAATAAAAAAAGACTATTACTGAGTATATGGGGTTGTTTTGTAATATCTGTCTGAGTCTTAGGGTGACATAATATAACTTCCATAAAGACAATTGTTCAGATCTTTAGACACTACCTTCAATGACATTCTGTGATACACCATCCCCAAAGTATTCTCACATTAGAGATGATGTTGATGTCCCCTTTCAGAAGTCACTTCTCACAATCAGTCTATACACTAAAATGCATCCTTTTTTGTCACTGTGACCATTTTCCATGTCAGTTACATATTTTTTCCATCATTTAAACAGTAACACTTCAATTTAAGCTTCAAATGGCAGACAAAACTTGTGAAAAAGCTTGTTGGTATCACTGCTTTATGCCCGCTGCTCTCTATTTTGGTACTGAGGAAACTGCTGTAAGCTGAAAACATACTGCAGATTGCTGAACACGTGCTGGGAGAGTAAACATTTACTGACCACAGCGTAATCACGGGCAGATTTTCCCATGACAGAAATGCAATGAACAGTTCAAATGCATGTATTTTAACATGAGACTTCTAAACCTGTGGTGTATATGAGACCCCTACATATCAGAGAATCACAGTGGGGCAGAACCTATGACAGTTTGATGAAGCACTTGGAGTCAACGGCTCTTCTTGTGCATCAAACATGATGGAAACATCTGGACCTCATCAGGCCTCTAGAAACAAAGGGGGAGAAGTAACAAAGAGCATAACAATGTTCTGCAAAGAAAATTAAGAAAACAAAAGGGACTTTAGGCATATTTATATGCACACAGCTTTTCTTTAGCTGGTTTCATGTCTAATTTCAGAGTGCGAGTCAGGTCCTTAGGGAGGATAAACTACTCAATCAGTGTAAGGTGGAGTGCATCATAGATATGAATTGTACTTGATACAAACAGGCCAGTAATTTTATTCTTAATGTTGTAAATTGTATTTACTTGGAGTGACAGCTAATCATAAAACCCTCTTCCTGTAGAAAGTTCTTCCATAAATGGTACCATTCACTCAGTGGCTGAGTTGGCTTGTGCGCCTGAAACCAAATTTGGTTAGGGATTATTTAAAAGTTTGAGTTTTGATTTCCCTTTCTCAAATTCACGTGAATGTAAAACAAGTCCTTATAAGTTTTAACTACGTTTTCTCATCCCAGTGGGGCTCCTGTCTGCTGCTTGGCTCTCTCTAACCTGTTCCTGTTCAGCGGGTTGACAGTATATTTGACACAAGTCTTGCACCCACTTCCTCACAGTCATAACAGGCCAAGGGGCAGAGAAGGACACAGCGGTACATTCAGAAGGTTAACTCTGCTAATGAAGACAGGCTGGTCAGCAAACCCCAATGGATTGTTATTGGCTAACTCATCTACGTGGCACTCTGCAAGACCTCAGGGGGTCTTCACGGTTGTGACCAAAGGCTCTGCAGGCAGCATCATGGAGGGGCACTGTTGTTAATGGGAAATGACCCACTCACTTGTTGATTCTCTAAGACTGAAGCCAAACCTATAAATATACTCAGTTTTACTGAACTGCCTTTGTAAAATAAACAGCAGAAGGGTTCTTGTTTACACTCAGACTCCCAGTAGACCAATTAAACAAATCCTTAATAAAATAATTCTCAAAACGCACTTTTCCTTTTTTCTTACAGTTATCTGACACAAAAAAGAAAGATGTCATGTTAACGCATTTTAAGATCACTCTCCCTCTGAATATCACAATGCTACAAGCTCCACAAGGGGTAGCGTCAACCTCGTTAGGATCAGTTTCACCATTCAACTTGGACTTGTAATAATAAAAAGGTCAAGCATGTGCTCAGCTGAATTGTGGTGTCCACATAAGAACAATCATAGTTAAAGGTGTAAATCAAATATCCTTGAAAGATCAAGAACTATGTGATGAATTAGTTTGAGTCTTTATTGTCAAACAGCTGGTTTTCCACTTTTGGACCAAATGAACTATTTTGTATATTCAAAGGAGACCCCATTGTTTTCGTCAAACCTTCTATTTCCAAATCAGCTGTTGGGGTTTGAGCAACGTTTTAATGGGTCAAAGTGGTTTGAATCTGACCTCTAAAATCAAACAATTCCCAACTGCATAAAACATAATTACCAAATTGTGTCAGAGGACTTCCCTTTAGATTGTTAAGATATAACTATGTGACCAAAAGTAAAGCATACAAATAGTTTGCATGTAATGATGCTGTCACATTTCACCAATAAAGTATTTAGCATTAAATATATAACATTCAAATATCTCATTTCTATCAGTATCATTAGCAGTGAATTGTATACGATTAACTTACAGTTGGAAAAAGTACTATCATCTCAAAGCTTATGAGATTCTTCTGGAGGAGAGTATTGGTTTAAATTATGGTTTTAAAAAACTAAATAATGATCAGCTCACAGTTTGAAGATTGTCCTTTTTCTGTGATGTTTACAGGCTCTCCCTGTATGTGCAGCCCAGCTTTCAAAAACCTGCAGCTTATGTCATTTGGTGAATCTGAAGCAATCCTCAGAGCCAGTATCAGCTCAAATGGCTGTTTGTGGCATTTGTCTCTATGACACCCATTCAGAGTGTAACATGCCCTTTACCCAAAAAGAACTGGGACGGGCTCCAACCACCCCTATGACTGACTGATTAAGTGGGTATGGAAACAGAGTAGAGGTTTTTCAGTGGCGGGGGGAAGGAATGCAGAATACTTTACAATTAGGGCCACTTCTTAACATTGTTACATTGGTATGAAGAAATGATGAAGGATGTTCAGGGTTGCAGTCACTAAGTTGACGAGATAGCTAGAAGGGATGTTGTTTTATTTACTTGCGGATTTTGCCTCAAAGTTTTTGTGATGAGTTTTGGATGTGTATTTTATGTTCTGTTGGTTATTTGTGGCTTCAATTTCTCCATTTTCTTCATATTTTACCTGAGATCAACACATTCCTTGAGACGTTCAGAGACATTCAGTGCATAGTGCATTGCCCCTTTCATAGGAATACCAAATATTAAAATCAAGAAACCAAGACCCTAGATTACATTCTTGTGGTTTAAGTTTTTAAATGGATACACCTATTGTGTATCCATTTGTGTATCCACCTATTGTATCCAGAGAGCCATATTACAGAAAAGCTTACAATAACTTTGTCTGTATATCAGTTTTCTTTTTTCATCCGTTGTGACATCTATTTCTATTCATCATGGTGATATCTTATTTCCATGTCCTATAAGTATTGATACATAATACAGAATATTTTACCTGATATTTATGTCATCAGTAGAACATTTTTAACTGCTAATTAACAGGTAATTAAGTATCTTTAGTTTGTCATTAGGCAAAAATATAAATACCCTTTAAACTTCATGTCAAAAGTGCGGCCGATGACATCCAATATAAGCAACACAGACCAATAGTAGCATGCACAGAAGTTTTTTTCTCCGTCTTTCTCTAAATGGCTCTGGGGTCCTTCAGAACGCAGTGCAAAAAAAGTGACAGAATGTGAAGGATGCAGTAACTGGAGTCAAGGGGTCACAGCAGGAGTGGTTTTACTCCCTAAACGAGCTTCATTGAGGTCCAGCTAATGTGGTGTGATTTGAAGTTTATTTTGATGAGGTGTTACAAGACAAGAGTTAATACTGAATCCGCAACAGCTTCAATAACTAATTTGTCTCTGATTCTGAAGTTAATGTAAGATTTGTAGCCACACTCCCAAGTTATTATTAATCAAATAACTTATTCCGTGTTATCAAAACATAATTTGTTATAATAGGAATGTCAATAATGACTGTCATTTACTAATCCAAAAATGTAATGAGGTGTCTGTCCCAAGTCTGTGATTGTGCTTTAACCTCCCTTCGGCTTGGATAGCATTACCGTTGGGTCTTTTCCTGTTATGATTTCCCATGCCACAAACACCCATTTTGTTCAAGAACATATGTTTGACTTATATGTCCGCACATCTGGAAGTGTGTTGTGCAGGCTCACATGTATACACCATATCTACTTTTAATACATCTCTTATAAGACGTGGTATTTGTACTGTGAGGGTGGCTGGTCTTGGACACTTTAATATATTCTGTAACATTACATGAATATGGGTGCATATCTGGTCTATTGACGATTGTTAGTAGTTTTCATGATGCAAACTAAGGCTTGCATCTACGGACAATCTCTTCAACATTTCAGGCACAATATTTTTCGTGATGTCCAATCCCATTCTCAAATCCTTTCTGCCAATTAGATTAATCTTTTTTATAACATAACCCAACCTAGTTTATGCCCCAAAAGGAAACCGATTTCACATTGCTTTTAGGCCCATGACAAAAGATGAAAAAGACTTTATGAGGATTTAACCTCAGTTCATGTCCCTGATTTCGAAGTTGGGGCTGAAATGGAAACTAATCCAGTGTGAAATGGGCCCTGAGGGCAATCCATTGGACCTGTCCAAGAGGGAAACATATCATTGATGTCATAAGGATCTTAAAGAGAGAAACCTGACAAGTTGTCCACTCAAGTGGCTGTTGACAGCACCTAAATTTATTGTCCCCTCATTATTTTCTCCCAAGATGAGGTATCAACAATCTCAATAAAGGAATCAAAATAACAGCCCAAGCACTCATAAATAATGCAACAGTTTGAATGGAGGCTCTACAGGCTGCAAGCCCAAAGTGAGCTCCCAAAGAGACCTCACAGAATGATCTTATGGGAGGTTAAAATGCCTGTAAACAGCATAAACAATATCCTGAATGGGGGACGAGAAAGAGAAAAAGAGAAAGAGAGAGAGAGTGAGAGAGGCCCCGGTGTGTTTTTATTCCACTTTTTCCCCTTTTGCTCTCCTTTACAGCCATCACAAAAATATGTGGTCGCTTTCCATTTCCCCTCTTGCAGAGACAAAAGGGAGCTGACTCCTGTTGCCAAATTCTTCACTTAATCCTAATCCTCATCTGAAGTGACTCTTGAAAGAGTTTAAGGCATCTGAGAGGTCACAGACAAGATTGTTCATGCTGACACTAAAAGAACCAGAAAACCATGGAGCCATAGTGGTCTATAGTGATGTGGCTTCGCTTTAAAGCTGCAGTGTATAAAAGAAGGAAAAGTACTCAAACAGTTATAGCTCATCAGACGACTTAATTTACTTGTCTTACTTCAACAGTTCTCTACCATGAGTTTCTGAAATATCATTTAACGATCTGTTACATTAAAAAAGGCATGAGCTACACATATGTTGGGTTAAAAATTGAATTTCTCTTAGTATCAGACTTACATACAAAGCTGATGTTTGATGGATTTGGATTCTGTCCAGGATGAAGCCTCTGTGTCCATTTGATCACACCACCCAGTTGATTTCACCAAGCTAACAACACTGAGTCAACCTTGTGCATTAGTTTGATCGTTGCAGAGGAATATCATATTGATTGCAAATTCTGCTATATGGTGAATTTATGGGAGGCTGTTGGAACTGCCAACTCATCAGATTTGTGATGTTAGAGGAACAAAACACTCACCTCCTATTCAATAAAAATGAATAATTGATGTCAAGAGCACTCTTTACTCCTTTTAGGCCTCAAACTGCCGGCCTTGACTTGTTTACGGGTGTAATGGTAGCTTTTAATGGCTTTGGTTAAACTGGCTGCTTGTTTGCATTACTGGCATATTTACTTTAGAGTCAGTACAAACTTAAATAATTCCCATTTTAAAATATCAAATAACTAAAGAATTGTTATTTCTTGTGAAATCCATAATTCAAACATAATGTTTATAGCTCAGTCAGTAAAATGTAATCATATTACAGGAATATAATGATGTAGATTGAAAAAAAGAAAAGTGAAAGGCATTCAGCTTGAACACCTGAAAGGAGTAAACCAATTATCCTGCTGTGATTGGCTATTTAACCCAGTCATTTCAAATAGTCCAAAATATTCTAATATTTCCAGTTTTCTCATTTGAATAAAAAAGTTTTTAATTTTTACATCCCTACATGTATTTTACATTTGTCTTACTAGCCTTGGAACTTAGTATGGCCTTCTTAAAAATCATACTTTCATAATCTGTAAAGATCCTTTTGCATCATTTACATATATTACATTCTGACCCATGTCACTACCACACCATATTGAAACATCTACAAATCATCCTCGGTTGTTAAACAGGAAAACAGCTGACTACAGAAGGATACAGCCTCCTACCATCAGCACTAGTCTCACACAACTTTCCATCGCACTGTGTTAAGATCTTTTTAAGCTTCAAATCTTAAATAATTTAGGACTACTGTCTTGCAGTCAAGAGATAATTCGTGGGAATCTGCATTTGGTTCCCCTCTAAGAATCTTCCAGTTACAGCTGTGTCTGAGAAAAATGACTTCAAATGTACTTTGAATCTTCTCAATTTCAGAGCCACATCAAACTTCTGTGACTTGTTTTAGGTCTATCGGGATGGCATGGTATGGTGCTCTGGAAGGCACTGATATAGCTTTACACACTGTAACACTCTGAGGGAACCTCCCTCTTCACAGTAGCAAACAGGAGCCCCCAGTCCCACAGTGTCACTTTATGTGAGGTAGACTTTCCCTTGAGACTCTAATTAACAGTGCAGCGATGACTGAGCCTGAGTTTGTGCCGTTTGATGGAGATCTTTTGGGGGGCCTCAAGGGGACTGACCATACCAGTAGGTGGGTCTGGGCAGGAGAAGAAAGCAGAAGATTTGAAAGAGCAAGGGACACGATGGGCATGGCGGCACTTTAAGTTCATATCAAGTATCATCGCCGCATGCCAGCGTTTATATAGCATCAGGCAACAAGTTGTGAGGAAATTCGACGCTTGGCTTTCCTCACACACAGGCAGCCCTGTGGCCAGCCACCAAGCCACGGTTTCCCTACTACTTCGGGTGTGCATTACCTCCTCACCAGTGTTAAACTATCCCTCCCTCACCTCTTGCCCCCAGTGTGAAGTCTGTCCAGAAACTCTCAAGTTTCACAGACACCGCTGGTAAAGCCCCCTGACGACAGCCCTGTCGGCGGTGTATGAAGCAGAAAGTGGATCGTCTGACGTGGGCCGCTCCCTGGATCTGGTGTGAGCGGAATGCCCTGCAGGAAGAAAGGAGGACATTGACACTTTTAAGAGGACGACATCACCGCTTCTGATACCCCATGATCTTTGCATGTAACGCAATATCTACTGATACACTTGGGCAACACGCTGTAGTAATTTATTTCACTCCACAGAACTTTGTATCTCCTCCATCTTCAGCACATATGACTCATTTCTATTAATGTCTGCAAGGTCAGAGAAAGTTGGGTTTATCAGTCCAGATGAATGAAATGATTAAACATAACAGAGTTGATTGGATTCATTTATGAATTCATTCTGAATTTTTACTACAGGAGCTGATCATTTCTTTTCTTTGCTTTGAATGATAATTTGTAACTCATTATCAACCCGCAGTGAGGAAGCGAGATGAGGTTCCCTCTGGCACCAGAGGTGTCCTAAGAAATCACATCTCCATGGCTAACTTGGCATAAACTAGTGATTAACTAACTATGTTTTAGGGAATGAAAAAAAAGAAAGAAATAAAGATGAATGTAAGATACAACAGAGATTGCTGAGTGCACAGCCTTATAGGAGGTAAGGAGTAGGATTTCAGATTTCAAAAGAAGAAAAAAGGGGGATTATGAGATTGATAATCTGAAGATTTCATCATAAAGTGTCTTTAATTCTTGTGATGCTTCATTGAAAAGGAGCTCAATTCAGATTGTGCACGTCTGTATATTGAGGGATGGATGAGATACACCTTTTGTGTAGCTGTAAGTTCTCTTTGCTTTGATAAATTAACCTTACGCCTCCCAAAACATGTTGCTAAGAACTATTTATAAGCCTTGAATAAAAGCCTGACATTTCTTCAAATTCTTTTCTTTTAACGGTTTGTGCTGAGTTGTCAGTATCACTGTACCAGGCAATACCAAACATCTCACATGCCTGGATCTTTGATTAATGAGAGCTATCAATAGTTGTATTTTACAAATACTTTAACTGTTGCCATATAGTCCTGATGAGTCTGCTCTTGTGAACAGTCCTTTCATGTGTTAAAGCATCTCAGAGAGGAAGTGTGGTGGTAGAGATGTGGTAAATATTGCTCTAAAAAGGTTTACACATGGAGGTGAGAGTTATTGGTTTATGCAGTCTGTGGATAGTAGTGTGCACACTTGAACCATATAGTGAGGTGATAAATTGTTCAATCCAAATATCTGTTTCTGTCTTTTGCTACAGCTTTCTCTCTGTGATTACATTTCCCCCATATGGCATGAATTAGACTGCAACACACAAGTGACTAATACTTTTCAGGATAACTGCACAGAATGTTTAGAAACCTGTGTGTGATTTACCAAATCGTTGATAAATGATGCAGACTGTCTTTAACTAATTGTTGTTTTTTGGCTGTAGAAACCAGTTGCCTAAGAGCTGCCTTTTATTCATTTCATTCAGTTTGTTTCATAGCTAATAAAATGACATGGAGAGGTTCCCAATTAAAGTTGAACCTTTCAGCTCAGTGAGATTTTATTCTCTTTGAAATAAAGAGTACATATATGTAATATTTACTACTTGGAATGTATGTGTACCTTTCAGGCCATTAGGGTCAAGCCTTGAACCCCATTGTATGCATCAGTTGAGAAAGTATCTCATTGGACATAAATGTACCCCTATTGTACACATATTTTTGACAGTATTGAATACAACAGCTGTCCCTTGTAAATTATAAAACCGGCTGTTTTGGTCATCATTAAGAAAATGGCCATGGGACTATATTTAGACGAAGTCTACAAGATCGGCCCAAAGTATGATTGCATTGATGTGGTGAAGTGATTTGTCACAAAATATAGTTGTGCTCAGTATGGTCCATCTTTTGAATTTGAGTTCATAAAACTATTAACTCCTCTCATTTCTCTTTGGGGCTGAACAGTGGTGCCGCTGTTAGCACTATTGCCTCACAGTTAGAAGGTTCCTGGTTCAAATCCTGGCTGTGTGGAGTTTGCATGTTGTTCCCATGCATAGGCTCTAGACTGAATGGATGTATCTTTGCAGCAAATCCTAAATTCAAAATGAGTCTGTGAAATAATCCATGTTGCCATCCCATAACAGCTGCTTGCTGCCCAGGGGAATATATCACTATTAAAACACTTTTAAAAAGTCAGGGTAAGTGCTGAAATTTGCATCACTTTGCCTTGTCTGCCAACAGGGTGTAACCGAAAGAAAATAAGAAGGGTCTCAGGACTTGGTAAATGTCATCTGACAGGTAAAATTTCTCTGGATGTCCAGGCCTTCAGTCATTGCTTCTGGCCTGTTTTAACTCTCCAAATTAGAGCATGAAAACAGTGCACTAATCCAGCTTAAAAAGGATAATATTTTAACTGCATGGCTTTCAAAGATCAGTTTCTCCAACACCCCAGTGATCGCACAAGCAGAAATTTTGGCCACACTATATATATATATATATATATATATATATATATATATATATATATATTTATATATATGTGTATGTATATGTATATATATGGATAGACTTTTGAGACAGATGCTTGATCTAGTGCCAAAGTGGGTCATGCGTAACCACATAGCGTGTCGTCTTCTCTCCGGACCCTACGTCTGGGGCTGGATTCCAACCAACTCACAAGCAGATAACAGTCACAGGAAATCTAAACAAAAAGGCAGATCATATCTCTCTCGTGAGTCTGTCAGCTTTGCCAGAACAGCCACCGATAAGGCCAGTCCATCATGCTGTAAAAAGCAACAACATCAGTTTGCTGTTTGACTGTGGAAGCCTGCTCTCTGTTTATTCCCTTCATCTTCTACCACACAGAACCTAAGTTGGCTGACTGGGGACAATCAACCCAAGAGCGAGCAATACTTATGCATATAGAACACTCTGTTATTACCTTGGCAGGTTTTTCATGCAATTCAAGTTGTTGAACTTGAGATTTCCCTTTCTAACTTTCTCAAAAGTAATGAAGTCATATCAACATCCCGGCATGAGGACCTCTGTCGGCATGAAAGAGCCTTGCGTGAAATTATATCTGGGTGCTCCAAATGTTATCCTGAAGATCTAACTCAAATACCCCTATACCCACCATGCAGCAACAAAGGGATGCTCTGCTGATAATCTGTATGCCGTGCACAGTGAAAAGAAGGGGAAGCTCTAAGTGAGTTGAAAGCAGTAGTAGCATCTTTAGCAGCTGCTAAACATTGTTTTTCAGGAGGAGAGGGACTTTTGTTTGAAGTGGGAGATAAGAAAGTCACATCAGAGAGAAAGGGATTAGAGTCCAACAACACCCATGAGGTAAATAGCGTGCAAAGCAAAGGCAAAACAGCAGTGACATGGTTTTCATCATACATGGTGGTTGTAATCAGACATTGAGTGCAATAAGGCGGAAATCATTATCTAAATATCGTGAGACCTGCTGGAGAAGTGCATTGAAGTATAAAGATAACAATCTGTATTATGTTTCCTTTTAGGTCATTGATAATCATCTAATTAGAAACCTTATAACAGCTGGCATGTGGTATTTGCTTTCTGAATTTGTCATTTGATGACGAGGATGGAGAATTATGATTCAAACATATGTATGTATATATATTTATAATATAATCATGTGTGTGTATGTTTGTGTGTGTGCCTAATCACAAGATCTAGTTGAAATGTGGATGTGTAGCAAGTGACTTTAAAAGTTTCCACAATGTCTTCCATTTCATAAGATCCACGTCAAGACTGAGCAGTGGTTGCCACAGACAGGGGCGATACCAAAAAAAGCCTCTTTCTTAATGTTTTATACGACGGGAGGATATCTGTGAGGAGAATGTGGATGACATTACTTGAAAAACAGATGCAGGGTCGTGGGAAGATTCTGTCATCACCAAAAAGATATTTCAGAACTTGAAAGTTGTCATCGGATGCTTTTACACTGAGCAGATGAAAAAATGGAAATGTTCAAGGGCTTGGAGATTTATTCTCAGGCTTGAAGACTGTTATTTTATCAAGGTTTCCCACTCTCTGTATTTAGATGAGAACTATTCTCACATTATTTAAAAAATAGTTTCACTTCATTTGACGCACGAAAGTATATTCTTATTATGTTTGGAGCAAAAAAATGATTGCTCTTTTTTGTCATGGGTGGTGTTGAATATAATGTGGCAAGCCGTTTTAACATAAATTCGGTTTCGTCTGACTATCCGTAATTACATTCCAGATATCTAAAATTGCATTTTGACTAGACAAAACTACATTTTGACTATCCGGAATGGTAATTTAAGATATCTCTATTTACATTCTGACTAGGAAGAATAATAATTCAAGATATCTTCAATTACATTTTGACTAGTCAAAATTCCTTTCAAGATATCTCAAGTGACGTCACCGGATTCGTCATTGGAAGGGTCACACATCCGTAATTATAATTCAAGATATCTCGA
>JABUIW010000205.1:10904336-11052291 GCA_013363375.1 Menidia beryllina
ATTGAGATATCTTGAATTTACTTTATGACTAGTCGTAATTTAATTGTAGATATCTGAAATGTGTATTTCAGATAGTCAGTAATTCATTGTAGATATCTTGAATTGAAGTCTCCATACAACTCAATGGTAAATCTGACGTCATTTCGACTAGTCAGAATGTAATTAGAGATATCTCGAATAGGTAGTTTGACTAGTCAAAATATAGAGATATCTTAAATCGCTAAAACGTCTGGTCATAATACAATTTGAGATATCTGGAATGTAAGGGCGGCAAAACCGAATTTATGTTAAAACGGCTTGCCATACTCCAGGAGAAATTATGATTTTCAGCCCTGCAAAAAAGGTCACAGAAACAAAACGTGAACATAACCATTAGTCTCCAAAATACAAAACTGAAAAAAGGAAACAAAAATGCCAGAGAGGCTTGATTTGGAGGCCTTTTCTGTAAACATTAACTTCTAATTGCTTATGCTTTCACTTCAGTGGTAGTCCAGACTATTAACAATTCAGATCAAATGTCATTCCATGCAGAATTTTAATTAGAGACCTTTTGCTTCTGAATAATTATCACATTTAATTTCTCTCTGGAAGCCCTGAATCTCTAAGCACTGTTCTGACTGACAAGGCCTCCTGCAGACAGCAAGCTTGAGGAGCCAAGATACAGGGTGATAAAGGAAGTAAAACAAATAATAAAAAGATTATTTATCCTTCTCTAACTAAAGACACAGCTGGGGTTATTATTCCAGAGTGTAACTGGGAATTCTGTTCTTCATCTTTACATTTATAAAAGTTTCCAAACTTTTCAGTTTAGTCATTTTCTGCACTAACTGTGTTGGTGTTGTTTTGGGCTTTCCATTTAGTTTGGTAAATGGGGCTGAAGACAGGAGAGGCTATGAGTACTTTTTGCTGGCTGAACATGCTGTATGTAATACCACACAATATGTCAAAACACCCAGCCATTAAATAGTAGTTTTGTTGGATGTGCAAATTCTAGGCTCCATTGAAATGTTTTTGAAACACATGAACTAAGATCAAGACTAACAAGATGGCAAAGTTAAATCCAAGGCCTTGTTGTTTTCTTTTGCAAGCAATGCTGAAAAATGAAAGGCGTGAAAAGGCTCTAGTACCAAACAACAAAAATGAGCCCTGTATCTGTAAGTGTGTCTGTGTTGTTTGGACGATACTTTCACTCTGAGTGTCTTGCATGTCTGGCACTCCAGCTATCTGTCTGCTCTGGCTGTGGCCCGGCTGTTGTTTCTCTCCAGGCTCATGCTCTGAAGATAAGGACAGGAGAGGAATCGAGATAACGCGGAGGCCCAGACATGCGCCCTCCTTAATCCCCGGAGAGCCAACTCTGTGATAGTCTCATTCCAACCCTGATTTAGTGACTCTGACACTACATAATTACCTCGTAAGAAGAGATAATCACAATCTGTATCAATGAGCAATTAGTGTAGACATGGGCTGCAGGCTCTCCTGGGGATGTTGCAAGCCCACGGGGAGGCTAAGGACATGTGATCTTATTTGAGATTTTATGACAAGTGTAGAGCCACAGCCAACAACATTTAAATTTATCTTCCATGACTGACATCTGGTATTGAATAGCAATAAATCCAAAGTTAGTTGGCCCCCTCTTTAACTGCAGTATGACCATGGTAAACTATCTTGAGGTAAAATGTCATCTATGCTCTGTTTTGAATATCAGATTATATGTACTACACACTTCAAACTAAAGGGAACTTTACTACTCTCAGCAAGGCTAACGAACCGCTGTTGAACATATGTTTGCAAAGAAATGCTTCAATATTTGCTGTGTGGAGACTGTTTGTTTTGTGGGGGCCGTGTCAGCTGAAGGGGCACGCAAGCCCCACGCAAGTGAGCCTTACTCACAAGATCAAAGTCAATACGGAACCACATGTTACCCAAAATGTCAAGCAATCACAAAGTTGCAAGACAAATTTGGACATCTGGCCAGCATGTAGATGCTGGAATGATCAAAACACTCGGGGGTGCTTATTTATGCAAAATTACATTCTTACAGATTTGTTTGAAATAACTTAGTGCTTACACCAGGCTTTTGCTCCTTGACAATCAAGTCTGTGATGACGCTTGAAAATATGTAGGGGCGTCCATGTGTTTATCCATCCACCCTGCTATATTACTCCAACATTCCTATTTACCTAAACACCACTTTGTCTCATTGTCAGAGAAATGGACACAACCTTCGAGTCTTCGTCCTGCAGAGGTCAAAGGTCAAGTATGGCTTCAGACCATCTTCACAGATGTGACCCTCTTCTGTGCTGAGAACTGTCAGTCTTCTGGGTTAGATTAAGTCCTGGAAAACAGTTTTTTAAAAGTCACTCAAAAACATCCTCAGATAACAATGATTTTGATAAGTTTCTATAATTAAATTTTTATTTGAATTACACCAAACGCAAATTAGAATTTCTATTCATATTGTGATTTTTTTTTTCATTGAAGGATATCTCTTCAGGACAAAAAGAGAGTTGTATGAGAAACTTTCCTTTGCAATAGGTCATTTAAATATTTAACATGTATAATGAGTTTACAGTACGTGCAACATCACCCTGCAAACTCTCAAAGGCCTAAATGTTTTTTGATGAAGTAGCATTTTCACTGTTTCACATAGTAAACAGCTTCAGTGTTGCATTTGCAGCTTAATCTGTTGTCTATATGAAGGCCCAGGCAATCTGTTGTCTTCAGCCACCTCTATTTATTCAATGGTAGAAGTTGTGCTTAGATTATTCTTTGTTCTCTTTAATGCCATAATCATCTACTTTGTCTTGTTTACAACAGTGCCACAAAGTGGTTTCTCCTCTATTTAATTATAGAAACACACAAACACTTCTTTTAAGCTGTCATTTAATGTAGATTGGCACAAAGCAAAATTTGATCCCCGAACCTCTTATAGTGGCATAATTTAATAGTTAAATCAATGTACCATGATAAGTATGGGCTTTCTTGCTCTAATCTAATTGCCTTAATTTAATTTTCTGAAGGAAAACTGTGTCATGGCTCCAGCAGAGATGGTCAGCCTTGCGACAGAATCTGATGCAAAAGATTTCAGCTTTCAGACTAAGACCTACAGGTGGCTGTACTATGAATGCTATTGTTTCAGTATTGTTCTTATACAGACCTTTTTACAAGAGCTGGAGGGAGAACTCGAAGAGAAGAAATTTCTTGAGGTTTGAAATTTCTTCCCCTTGGTTCTCTCTCCCCTGTGGTGTCTGCCGGTAAGAGGGTGCTTGTTAAAATCAAGCACCTTATGTAATCATGCCCCAGCAAGGGCAAAACAATCATAAGTCAGCACAGTGTCAGAGTTCAATGGAGACATGCTATTCATATTGAGAGAATGCTCAAGTTTCCTCTGATAGACCAAGGCAAGGCAGGCAAACGCAATGAAGACTCCACTTTTATTCAGAAACATGTGAGCTATCACATGACAATTTCCAAATGGGACAGCTACAATCTTGTGCTAAATGGCATACATTTCTATTCCCTGTATACAAAATATGAATCTCTGAAATATACTGTTATTGTAAATATTGTCCTGTTATGGCAAAAAAAAATACTTTTTGAATTTATTACTTCAGTATCAATGCAATATTTATTTATGTTTGAGATTACACTGAAAGGAAGAGTATCTTGCAGGCCTGAATAATTGTTTTGCATAAAAACATAAAAACATTTATTCTATTACATCTCTTCATTGTGTTTGGTGGAGTGGAGGTTAATCTTATGCTGAAACAGGACGTGGAGTTTTGGAAAAAAGCATAGTTAAGCAGTCGTACGGGATGGTGTACTGGATTTATTTTCCTTTAAACCAGTGTATACAGACCTAACTATGAACGTGTGTCTGATAGTTTTGCTATGGAATGATGATATCTGGCATTTCCAGGTAAACATGAACTTAACTGTTTTTGAACGCTGACCTCTCATCTGCTGCATGAGACTCTGATGACACAGCAACAGCTGTGGCTGCTATTCTATCAGCTCACAGACTGAATGGAGCAGCGTGTTTGAAGTGTGAGGGGTGAGCACGGACAGTATGTGAAGGACTCCGTAATTAGAGAACCCCGGTGCATAAGGGGGCAAAGTCAGTAGAGCTGTAAACACTTCCGAAGAATATCCCTCCCCTTTAGACTCCTGCCAGTTCAGAAAACTCCTACAGTAAACATTGCCATCCCTTTGGAAGAACTGCTTGTAAAGATGATTTCACTGAACATTCATGTGAACAAGTTAGTTGTTGCTGACTTGCGATTGTGCCTATTTCCAAGAAATGTTCCATATATCAGCATAACATTTGCTCCATCAGTGAGTAAACATTTGTTTGAATGTCATGACTGTGCCAATTTATTTTTGTGTTTCAGGGTCTTAGTGCTTACTATGATTCATACTGACAGGGGTAGTTTTGCTTCAGTGACGTATTCTACCACACATTTGGAGAGCATTTAAGCCGGTCACATTTTCAGTCTCTGGCTTTTAATCTTTTTTTTCATTGTGTGTTTCAGTAAACTTTTGGATCTTGAAGTGTTTGGGCAAAATGTTGAACAGTCCAGCACCAGGCTTTCCACTAAAAACCCAAGATGTTGACATAAATGCAGTATGAGGTTGACCAGGTCTTGCTTAAATATAAGGCCTTTAAAATCATCAAAGTGGGATCAGGTATTCCTGGTGAGATCTTTTCAGACAGACACCTATGATGATACATTTGACTCCCAAGAAAAATTCCAAGTTTCTATGAATCTGAACACAGCAGATGGGGCACTGATTTGATCTGCTGGAAGGATGCTTTGTTTGGGTGCCTCATCATTAGCAGTATTTTACTAAACACAAAATACAACATTATTTTCAGGATAGTTTATTTTGTAAATTCAAATTATGCTACATGTTATGGTTTTAAAAACTTAGTCAATGCAACACCTACTTATGATTCTCTTTTGACAAAACATTATGATGTTTAAAATATAAGTATCCCTTTAGGGTCATACATTACTTATGGTCAAAATGTCAATGCGTTGAACTACAGCAATTATCAACGTAGAGTCAGCTTCATTACTTAAAGCTGATAATAAGATTCAGGCCTCCAGGTGGATTAAGTGTGCCATTTTGTTCTCTAATGCACACAGAGAAACCTAAATCCGGTAATGCTATTAATAATTTGTTCCTTAACATCCAAACCCAAGAGATTAAATAGTTAAACAATACCATCTACGAGCTTTTTAAATGTCATCCAAATAAGAGCTTTAAAGTCTGTGGGACAGTGTAGGAATAAAATGACAGTTAAACCTTGAATAAGCCAGCAAACCTGCATCACAACATCTTAAGTGAGTTAATCTGTTTATCCCCGTTTTATCTTAATGATGAATGGGAGGAATCTGCACAGCTATAATTGATTGTATGTATTTATTATTTTTACAATATACAGCTTCACAAATGATTTAATACAGTGGTGGTGTGAGAATGTGCAGTTAATTCTTACCGTCAAAGCAAAAGACACCAGATATATCTGGGAGCTGCAGTCACACGTCCAAATGCCATGTTTTTGCTTTTTTATTAATATCATTTGGCCACAGTGATGGCACTGTACATATTTCAGTATCAAATTTAAGCCAACTGTGCCTCCCTGTTACTCTTTCCTCTACCCAGCTGTGTGTTGAAGGATCCGGGGGGATTATGAGAAACTAGAAGCACCAAATAATATGCCATCATGTTGACAGACATGTTGAGCTGTGTACATCTGAAGCAGTAGCTGGTATCACGTGTGAAACAGTAATTGTTTCACATGTTAAACTGTGCAGGCCGGTGTGCACTACAACCAGACAAATCCCAATATTTCAGGTGGCATTAAAGAAAACCTTCACAATATCAACCCCTGTAATGCCAAAAACTATAGAACTGAACATTGTAAAGGGAGAGTTGAAACTAGTTTTTCAAACATACAAAAATCCAAATATATCTAACAGATGTGCATGAATAGTTTTCCTGAGCTTTCACTTTTTCCTCTTGGGATCTTTTGACCTTCATCTGAAGCCTCATGTTTCAGAGTCTTCAGCATTAATTATAGGCATTGCAAAACATGCCACTGACCCAGAGTGGATTTGTAAAAGACGAACCTGCCGTGTGGGAAGCAGAAATCTCTACACGGTGATCAGGGGTGGACCATGCATTTCTGCATTCATCTCTCAGCTTGCCTGGAGGCTGCTCAACACTATAAAGGGCAGATGGACTTCCTTTAAGGTGCAAAGGGCAGAGGGTTTATTGAGCCAAAATCCTGTGGGTGTCTGGCTTACTGAAAAAGGGGGAAGTTCATTCTACACTCACATGCACATACATGCTCACTGCACTGAACAAAACCAACACAGTTTTTTTCCCAAACAGGCGGAGATATGGTTTTTAGTCATGTGGCCACTGCACCTGGGGTCTGTCATTCCGGTTTGCAAGAGGGCCTCCATTTCACAGATGGCAGAACTGATGTGGGACATGTGCTTTCTACTCTGAGTTGCTGAGTGCATGTCCTGGTTTTAGCGCTTTAGATAAAGTGTAAAATATTTAAACCAGTTTCTTAACAACTCTTCCGCTGGTTTAGAAAAATAGATACATTTCCTGTTCACATTTAGGTAACTTACGTGTGAAAACAGAAATACAGAAATTCTAATAACAATCTAAGCCTTTTTTGGCCAGTATTATTATTCGAATAACCGTCCCATTATTCCCAACAGGGAAGGATTTTCCCGAATCAGTCTGTTGTTGTTTTTTTTAATTAACATTATCCTCATAACTCTCATTGCTCACCTAATGCTCTCTTAGCCAATAGATTATCAGGTGTTGCTTTATTCTATTGATCCACTCTCATAATCTACTCCCACATGTTACTGTCAGCACATACAGGTGAAAACGTCTCACCTCTGTCAGATCAGAAATGCATTTATTAATTACTTCAATGGCCTCGTATTAAATACTTTTAAAGGGATAATGTATGAAAATCTCAAAATTTTAATTTATTTAGTAATTATCTAATCTCCTGTCTTTGTTTGACATTTGACAGCTTTGAATTTCCCATGTGGCTTTCAAAAAGAACAGAGTATTTGTTTGTTGACGAAGATGCACGTCCTCAAGGTTACAGGACTCAGCGAAAATCCAATTTTAGCAGCCAAACCTGCCATCTGCCTTATCTCCACTGTTAATTGGCTGGAGGTTCTTGTTTGCACAGTTTTCCACCTTTCTGTCTCTGTGGACATATGGTTTTATGATTTATTAAGTCTGACATTACGGGTTGAGTAAAGAAATATTACTCACCTCTGTTTATGAAAGAAATTACTTAAAACTTCAGCTTTCAGCAAGCTAATCAACTTTTATATATACATTTCGATGCGTTTATTTTCATAATGAGTGGTGGTTTAGACATTCAAATTGAAGACTGCAGAATGTAATCCACACCAATCAAACCAAGAAGTTGCTCTCCTATACCTGCGCCTTTTTAATGATACCTGGTCCCATGTGTAAGCACACTCATACACAACCACACAGAGAAATACACACCCCATCTCATTAGTGTGCTTGGTCTCCATGGAAACAACAAACAGGTGACATTATTCCAAAGAGGAAAGGTTTGAGGAACTGACAAGCAACTGTCCTGCATGTGCACATCTCTGGGATTGTGTGTGCCTGTGTGTGGATAGCTGTGTTTCCTGTCTTGGCTGTGAAGCACAGAAGTCTTGCTGTGAGTGCATTCAAGCTTAGCCGTGTCTGGAAATGCAGGATGGTTCCAGGTCACAGTGATGGGGCATGTCAGCTGTCTCATACTTCAGACCTCTGCCTCAGGTTGCACAGTCCTTCAAAATATTTAATCAGCACAAAGGTCTGTATCATACAACCCATGTTGACAATAGTAATAGAAATTATAACAGATTGCTGTTCTAGCAGGTGAAATTTAAAGCTGCTCCAAAGAAAATTATCTCCAAAGGTTTCTGCTGAAATATAATCTCTGTAACTGCAGCTTCTACCTGAAACATGAATATTCTATTTATAAAAACATATTCAAACTGGAAATTAAGGCAAATGTCAAATTTTTTCAAAAGTAAGCTGGTGGCTCTTGCTAACACCAGGTTCAGGAATAGTCGTATAAAGGAAAAATTTTCTGGTAATGGCATGACCAGACAGTGTCTTGAGGCCTTTTCATGTCACATCATGACAGTCTGATTGACTGGCCCAGTTACCACAACAAATAGGGTTGTTTGTCCGTTGTGCACATAAGAAGAAACAACTAGACAGTTGTCTAGTGGAGTGGGTGCGGGGATAACCCCAATTCAGAGTCTGACCAGTTTAATATGTAGGGCAACCCTAATGTCATGCCCATGCTACTGAAAAGAAGTATGGTATGCTGACAGATTTCGTATGGGAGTTCAGGGAGTTCACCATGGTTGTTAGACAAGAAAAAAAAAGTGCTTTGTGCAAAAGTACTGCAAATGTTAGAATGAGAGGAAGGTGTTGTGCCAATATGACAAAAACAACAGAAAGAAAAAAGAAACCGATTTCAGGACTTTGGTCACAAACTCACATAACAATGTTTTATACATTATAAAGTGTAACACTGTTTTTATTACACTGCGTGGGGGGGGCTTTTTAATATTCCACAAACGTCATAACCATTTTGATGTAATAGCATTTCATCCCTACAACTTTCCATCGAAGTAGCCTACATACAAATAGAATATTGTTTCAATTAATCACAGATTATCTTTTTCCTGTTTCCATCTGACAGAAGTCATATATTTGGTTCCTTGAGGTAACACGGTTGCACAGTTATTTTGATCATGACAGCGAAGGCTACCTAACTTAAACAAAAGCAGTAATTTTAACTTCCCACTCACAGCAATATGCTTCATCATGCTTCCATTAATCTTTTATCAACCTAAACCACTTTTTTTTTTACTTATCTTGCATCTGGATTATTGTTATATTTCAAAGATCCTGATTATGAGCTAATCTATTTTACCAGGGTATAAGTTTCCTGTTTGGGTTTTACTATGACTATTAAAAATGTGTCCCTCTCATTCAGGCACTCCAGTAAGCCTATATGTAGTTACACTGAACAGTTCCATGTTTTTTTCAGAGGTATAATGCATATAAAGCACAGTGAAAAGAACATCTATTTCACTCTATTCACACCCAACAAAACCTGTGCATCTGTGGACTTGCAAGAAATGCTAAATACATGTAATTTTGCAATGAGGAAGTAATAACCAAGTATGAGCAATTGATTCAGATGTTGCCACAGGTAAGTACTCATCACCCCCCATGTGGTCTGATGCATTAACATGCATGTTGCTTTTCAGCTTACGTACATGACGGGAGGATGAGGGGCAGGCTGTTAAACACCAGTGTGTCAGCAGCTCTCTCCATGGTGGGCTGTCAGACATGCACCAGGTCTTTTCCCTCCCTCATTCCTGCCCGTATGCGGCACTGCAGGTGTGTGTCAGCCTTAAGCTTCATTAATATTAAAAACTGAACTCACCAGCAGGCAGTGAGCTCGGCTTTGCCTGAGAACTCATTTTAGATGAAGTGGAGGATTCCTTCAGTTGCGTGAATAAAAAAAAGTTATATTTAGAGGACTGTAAGAGAGGAAAACAGCAAAGAGCTGGAGGGGAAGGTGTGAGAACTATCTGTGTCCAGAGAATGATACAGAATAGAAAAGGCCCCCACTGTCTAATATAGGACATGGACTCTGACTCTTATATAAAGTGTGACGGAAAAGGAAATCCTATTTTTTTCTCTAAAATGCATTGCTTTTGCCAGGTCGCTGTGGACGTACAGTAAATGAGTAACCTTCTCTCACCTGACTTTCCATGTTGATGAGAAGTGACACTAAAGATGTGACTGATTTCCTTCATGACCCCAGCAGTCGCTCTGCATTAGCAGGGATGACAGATGATTAAAGGGGAAGGCAGAAAGTGGAATCACACTGAGTGACAGTCAAATGTGGGAAACGCAAGTACGGCAACAACCTGTGAGAAGCGGGAGCTTGATTATTTGATTGCTCCCTCTCCTCTGCTTCTGTGAATTAATGCAGGCTCTCCAGCAATCTTCAATGAGAAAAAGATCCAAAGTTAGAAAGGCCAGCTGAGTATCTGTTCATGGTAAAAGTAAAAACAAACAAACAGATTGCTGAAATATTTAAAGTACCATGTGGTTTAAAGCGATGTACCAAAATCGTGTCATTGTCTTTGCTGTGAAATTAAAAAGAAAATTAAAAAGTTCTTCAAAAGATCTATATGTGCCTCCAACAGACCTGAAGATACTGTAACTGCTGTATTGAGCTTAAGTTGGACCGTAATTTTGATGATAAGGAAACATTTCAACATCTTGTTTCTGGATGCTATATTTATCTATATTTTCTTAAATACAATAACCTCCGCCTTTCTTTTTAATAAGCCTACAGACCACAGTGTTGATGAAGCACCAAATGAAGGTCAGCTAGTTTGTAGGTTTAAGAAAAGTATTCTTCTGTTGTCTTTCACTCCTTTAAAAAGCCAGTTCCTGACATTTAAATGTCTGACAGTCATTGTTTGGGTAATAAAAGCTCTCCACCAATCTACCCCCCAACTGATGGCATGTCAGCAGAGGGGAGGAAAAAAATGTGGGCATGCTGTGGGTCTTTTGTGCCTTATAGAGAGCCCCATGTGGGTTTTTTCCTGCTGTTTTCAGGAAGGGATTAGTAAATATTTTGTGATAACTGTGGCTTTCTGTTCTACCTCTCCTGATCGTTCTTTGTAGAGTGGAGGCCATTATTTGTCCTGAGCCATCTCTGTCCACCATCTGAGCTGAAACCACGTCACACTAATTAACCACAACCAATTCATTACCATGTTTTACTCAAATGAACATGCTTCAACAAGACATCAAAACATTTCAAAGAAAAACAACAAAGCCTGCACGCCACTTAACATTTCCCATACATATCACTTTACATAACAGTGGTTCGGTAAGTAAGTACTGGAAGGTGAGGGGTCATGTCAGAGCCTGCAGTGACCCAGATCCTGTGTGTCTCAGGAGTTAAGTCCCAGCATGGTGCTTTGGAGTAGCTCATGTTGCAACAATGTCTAAAAGTCATAATCCCTCAGGAAAACAGGGCTAATATCACATCAATTGCTGAGCCCTCCTGACCCCGCGGTCGATGTGATGAAAACTTAAATGCCATTATTTTTCCTCAGTGACCCTTTAATGAAAGCCAACAGATTTCCAGTTTGCCCTGTCCAAATCATATTTGCTTATTCAATTTTAGAAATTCAGCATCAAGGACCACTGTGAGTTCATTTGAGCGGTCATATTTTTACCAACATGGTCGCGTCAGTGCCGGGAAGTGTGAGTATTAGATTGGATTAAAATAATTAGATACCATCAGCTCAGGCTTTTGGGAGGCAATTTCAGAGCACTTGAAAATGTGTGCGTTTGAGCGTTTTGGGAGGGAAAACATGACAAAATGTAGGACTTCCACTCTATTCTGTTCTATTCCAATGTTTTTCATGCTTTCTTATTAATATTAATATTGAAGTCAATTTAAGAAACACAATGACTAACCAGATTATAATTCCAGATGAAATTATACTAGGGAGTCTTGCCAACATGCTGGAAGTGTGGGGAATAAAAAGACATTAAACTAATACACAATCACATTTTGGTCAGTGAACAAATCTGATGAATTATTCCCATATCCATTAGCTGCTTTATAACTTTGGGGGAGTTTAAAATATAGCCAGTCCAAACTAAGTTCCACCCTGACTGGAAAACAACCTGTAAAGCTTGGTAAAGTCATAAAGAGTATGAGCATTTATCATATCCCAGGTGTGCTGCTCCTCAGAGATCCTAGGTTGAAAGAGTGGAAACTGCAGATCTGTCTTAAAACTTTTGGCCTTTTTACCATAAAGGATGCACAAAGCATGACACACTGCATGCTGGTCAGACTCCAGCATGGATAAAATGTGAGATACTTCATATATCTATAGAGGTTGTCACAAATAAAAATGCCAGTGGGGGTTATTAAGTACTGACATGTTTCCCTACACCCATCTTCGGCTCTGTAAATAGCACAAATAATGTCCATCTTTTGCCAAAACTGTCTCACAATTTACCAGCCTTAGATCTAGGCATAATTCAGATGGACTTTGTATTACGTCAACCAGCATGACGGAGATTGTTGGGAATCCATGTCTTCTTTGAGTGATGCTGGCGCAGCCTTGACAAGCATGCCTGTCAGAGTGAGCCATCCACGGCCCCTGTCCTGGGCATCCTGCCACAGGTCTATTGCTGGAGACATGAACTCTTGGGAATGTTGAGATAAACAGTAAGTCACTGTGTGATTATAGCACATGTTCTTTTTTTTCTGTAACACAGCAAAGCTAAATGAAGGATACAATAAAAAAGAATAAGACACCTAGCACATGTTAAACGCATTCAAATTGAATTGACATGAGAAAATCAATTAGAAATCAGTTTCCTCCCCTTTCAGGTTTAGGATTGTTATGCTAAGCTTTATATCCATTAATTCCCTTGTATACAAATTCTTCTAACTGACTGTTCTGACATTAAAATACCCTGGAATAATTTAGAAAAATACCCTTTATTACCTTCTTGCTAATTAGGAGCTATGAAGGTAAATACAACTTCAGTTTGGCATAAGAGAAAATACAGCCAATACAATTAGTTTTGTTATTGAAAGAAGAAATAAATACTTTGGCATAACTGTTTAAATAAGATCTCATGCTCCGTCCGAGCCACTGTTGTAGTGAAACATTATATGTCATTTGTTTATTCAATGCAGAAATCCAACCGCTGAAACAATTTGAGGCTCCTGAGAGGTTTGTATTTCTTGGCTTGGAAATATGCATTTTGTTATCTTTTTTTATGTTGCCAGGCAACCAACAGTTCAGGAAATCTGTGCTTCCCAGCTAAAAAATTAAGATCCCATTCATTTTTTCCATAAGAAATGACTCACAGTTGGAGCAGTAGCTCCTTAATTGAGCTCACATCGCTTTTTCAGCAGCTGTAGAAACATGTGTTATCATCAGCACCAACAAAAAAGTGTTAGTGTTTCAACTTTTTGTTGTTTATTTTACACCTGCGATTAATTTATTCCCAGTCCCGCTGTATTCACTTCAGGTCTGGAGAGGGGGAAATTGAATTTTAGAAACAGAAGATATATGGAACAATATGAAATCATTAAGGACCAGTAGCTTGTCCATGGGAGCAACATGAAGGAAATCATCTTGAAAAATAGAAATACAAGTAATACAAAAGTGGGGAAAACATTCTGCAACCTTCATACCCTCATGTTTAATAACCCTGTGGTCTATAGTTACATAAAAAAGTCTTTAAACCACAAATTATTAACCAATGCTAAACCAAGAGTGATAATAGCTGCCTTGTCCTGCTTCAGTCGATATGCACAATTGATCTGAGTTGACTGAAAAATAAATCTGTCCTTCCTGGCATTTTCTATGTCAACAGTGGTGACATATAAGGAGGTTTTATTTCTTAGTAGATTTTTGTCCCTCGGTAGATGACCTTTATATAAAGAAGCCTTTTCAAAATGAGTGCATGGTTGGCATTTCAATGGTGAACCATACTGTATATAAAAGGATCTCATGGTTGCTAAATTACTTTATATTTTATTTTGTGATCCATACCCTGGACAGGTCGCCAGTCCATCGCAGATCCCCATAGTTACAAGCAACCACACACAATTACATCCACTCCTACGGGCAATTTGGAGTGTCCGTTTGACCCAACGTGCATGTTGTTTGGCGGTGGGAGGAAGCTGGAGATGTCAGAGAGAACCCACACAGAGAACAGGCAAACTCCCGGGGACGCAAACCTGGAACCCTCTTGCTGTGAGGCGAAGGTGCTAACCACCACCGTGCTGTCCAAAAATCAAAGACTGTAAATCATGTGATCTGACAGACATATCAGGTTGCTTACAATGGAGGAGAGTGGTTCAGTGTTGGTGCGCTTTCACACCATTTTAGGAAATCTCATTTATAGTAACATTGAGTCCGTTTCAAAGTTTGAATTTAAATTTCTGTTGAACTCCCCATAAGAGTTCAAATAAAAACAATTAGAGAACAAACACCAGTGTCACTCTAGTGGTCATGCTACCCATACCATCTCATGAGCTAGTATACAAAGAAAACTTTGCTTTACTTTTAAGGTGGATTACGGCTATATATTTTGTCACAGTACACTTGCATTTGTTTCTACTGGTAGTTCTACCAGGAATGGGAAATGCATCACTCCTGACAGCAAGGAAATAGATATAATAAGTACGTTTAATTAAGTGAAAATTGGGGATTGTTCTTCATTATTTTCACAAAAGTGTGTTGGTACAGAGCAGGGAATAGAGAAAAACATCACATACCACCACCTGCCTTTTAACACCGCAGGTGTTACATTTTTTGCTTCAAATTTAGGGCGGATGTACTTGTTTCTCTCCATGATTGGCAAACCAGAGGTGAGAGCGGCGACGAAGGCTGGAGGGCACACATAAGAGTCTTTTTGGACCCACATGGTATGCCGCAGTCTCTCAAGGGGCAGAGAAAAAGGACGGGGTTTCAGTCCCAGCTAATCTAGTTGGCAGATGACTGACGTCTTCCCGTCCATCAAAGTGTGACCTGGGGCATACTTTTAATGAGATCCATTCCACTTGACAGGCGCCACCTCTCCCTGGGCTGTCTGTCTGATCGCCTCCTCTGTTTCAATTGGTTTGAGCTCTACATGTGTTGTTGCTTTATGTACACTGCTTGTTGAAGGAGTGCCACTCGGTATCTATTAAAAAGTCTAAGAGGAAGAGATGATGTTGAAAAAAATTCCAAAATAAACTTGTCAGGTTGTCGTGCCAGCATCAAAGCTTCAAGTTCAGTGTATGTTTTATTATCTTCTCATTTCAATTTGGAAGTTGGGTTGTTGGTTTTGTGAAACTGTTTTTTATGGTCATTCTTCTGGCCTGTATGTTACAATGAACAGAACTGCCAACCAGATTACAAGGTGTCTAAGTATTTATGCTACAATTTTTGTATGAAAGTGTTTATTCAATGCTTTAATCAGTCAGCTTTCCTTTATTCTCAATATAAAAATGTGTGTGTTAAGAAAAACATTGAAAAAGGAAGAAAAATAAATGTTTTTTTGTGAGTTCTGTCACGCATTGTGAGCTGAACAGACTGAAAAAAAAAGTAACAAAAAAAATGTACAAATTTACTCAAGACAAGAAACCACATGGGCTCAATTTCAGAGTTTTGAGGCTGCTATCCATTTATTTTCAAATAATTAAACAAACATGTCTTTCCTGTGTGAGTTATCAACAACAAAGGGAATGAATCTCCAGTCCAGGAATGACAGATACGTGCAAACACCAAACTAAGTCTTAGCCTGTTTAATTTCAGAGGACATCAGGAGGAAAATCTGCAACTGCAGAGGCAATTTTTGAGCCTCAGATCTTCACACGGGAGACAAATTGGTTGGCTTACTTTAGATGGTGAACAACTGGCTCTACTGGGGGGGCTCTGCTTGTTTCAGGAGAATTAGGAGCCAGATGTGCCCATTACTGACAGCTGTTTGAGGCTGGACCCTGTCCATGTTAAAAACAAATGTCTCCATGATTAAAAACCCAAGTGCAATATATACACTATATTGCCAAAAGTATTTGCTCACCTGCCTTGACTCACATATGAGCTTAAGTGACATCCCGTTCCTAATCCATAGGGTTCAATATGACGTCGGTCCACCCTTTGCAGCTAGAACAGCTTCAACTCTTCTGGGAAGGCTGTCCACAAGGTTTAGGAGTGTGTTTATGGGAATTTTTGACCATTCTTCCAGAAGCGCATTTGTGAGGTCGCACACTGATGTTGGACGAGAAGGCCTGGCTCTCAGTCTCCGCTCTAATTCATCCCAAAGGTGTTCTATCGGGTTGAGGTCAGGACTCTGTGCAGGCCAGTCAAGTTCATCCACACCAGACTCTGTCATCCATGTCTTTATGGACCTTGCTTTGTGCACTGGTGCACAGTCATGTTGGAAGAGGAAGGGGCCAGCTCCAAACTGTTCCCACAAAGTTGGGAGCATGGAATTGTCCAAAATGTCTTGGTATGCTGAAGCATTCAGAGTTCCTTTCACTGGAACTAAGGGGCCAAGCCCAGCTCCTGAAAAACAACCCCACACCATAATCCCCCCTCTACCAAACTTTACACTTGGCACAATGCAGTCAGACAAGTACCGTTCTCCTGGCAACCGCCAAACCCAGACCCGTCCATCAGATTGCCAGATGGAGAAGCGCGATTCGTCACTCCAGAGAACGCGTCTCCACTGCTCTAGAGTCCAGTGGCGGCGTGCTTTACACCACCGCATCCGACGCTTTGCATTGCACTTGGTGATGTATGGCTTGGATGCAGCTGCTCGACCATGGAAACCCATTCCATGAAGCTCTCTGCGCACTGTTCTTGAGCTAATCTGAAGGCCACATGAAGTTTGGAGGTCTGTAGTGATTGACTCTGCAGAAAGTTGGCGACCTCTTCGCACTATGCGCGTCAGCATCCGCTGACCCCGCTCCGTCAGTTTACGTGGCCTACCACTTCGTGGCTGAGTTGCTGTCGTTCCCAAACACTTCCATTTTCTTATAATACAGCTGACAGTTGACTGTGGAATATTTAGGAGCGAGGAAATTTCACGACTGGATTTGTTGCACAGGTGGCATCCTATCACAGTTCCACGCTGGAATTCACTGAGCTCCTGAGAGCGACCCATTCTTTCACAAATGTTTGTAAAAACAGTCTGCATGCCTAGGTGCTTGAATTTATACACCTGTGGCCATGGAAGTGATTGGAACACCTGATTCCGATAATTCGGATGGGTGAGCAAATACTTTTGGCAATATAGTGTATTTTAGGTATTTTTCATTGAAATGTTGTTTTTTTTCGCCCAGAGATTTAAAGTGCACCTTTTCTATGTCTGTAATTTCCCCAAAACTACAAGCAGCAGGGCCAAAATAAGAAATTATTCAACAATTATTTGGATGTAAAAGGTTGATATCAGTAAGACGAATAGAGTTTATGGTAGAATGAGAGACCAATGAGTAACTTGAGCATTAGGATGAGGGAGGACTGATGGGAAAGCAGACGGTGATAAGACTGAGTGATACTCCTCTGGGACTGACTGGAGAGCAATGACAGTTGTGACATCCCTCCAACAACATTTCCACAGTTAATTAAATTGTATGCTAAGCCACAGAGAAAGACAGAGTTTAGAGTGTCCTCTTGATCTACCATGCTGTCTCCAGACAGCACGGAGCAGGATCTCATTCAACACAACTGGTGCTGGAAATTCTGGGAACAGATGTCTGCACAGATTTGCATTCTTTCTTCAGAGATGAGAAACCTAAATCTCATCCACAGTTAGATGTGCTCAAACACATTCTTGTTGTTAACTAGAACATTTTCTTCTTACCTCTGCAAGACACCGTAGATGTTTCAAATTAACTGTTCAAAGCCATAGTCACGAATTCTTTTGCCTTGTGCAAATGTTCCGATCTGCCTTTACTCCCAGTTCTTCATTTATAATACTTCATATTACATTTTTTTAGATAGACTCCACTAAAATTATGGAAACGTTTAGCAACAAGAATTAAAATAATCCAAATAGTTTTTGTTTGTTATTGTTTTTGTCTTGAATGCATACTCATGCAAAAAACCTTCTACATTTCTGTGATACACAAGATAACACACACACAACTGTTTGGTCTCTGTTTGTCCTGTGTCATTTTGAATTCTTGAGCCACCTGTTTCACGGCCTCATCAGTGCGAGTGATGACAGGGGGGGTAGGAGTGGGGGGGAGGGTGAAGGACAAGGGACTCACACAGTCCAGCGAGAGTTGTAGGAAAAGCAAAGGAAACCCAGACACACTCTGTGAGTAAACAATTTAGAGAATATGCTTCTGTCTTTAAGCTGGTCATCAGCACAGAAATTTGTCGTTGTTGGTTCAACTCTTAAATTACATATTTTCTTGCACACACCTGCCGCTTTTAGGGCATAAGAGCAGCTCTGACAAGTGCAGTAACACACACTATGTGTGTCACACTGTGCTAAGTAGTCAGATGGTGTTCCCATGAGGGTCAAAACCTTGACTGTGGAACACTCAATCCTCAAGATTCATTTTTAGTATGATTGTTAGGGCAAAGGGAAGGTAATGATTATTTATTTTTTTACCACCTATGGCTTGTAAGTAATACTATTTAATTAATGTAACAATGAAGGTAACACAACATGAACGTTTTCAGCAACAGGAATAACAGGCTCCCCCTGAGTCTGTGTAAGCACATTAAAATCTTTAAAAAATGTCCTTGTCATGTTAGCATGCTCATAACATGATTTTATGCTGTTGATAAACATGTAAACAGCAAGAGACAACTAGAAAAAAACAATTGTGCTTAAAAGAGACCTGATCTGGGATTTAATTAGTTTCTGATCTCTTTGGATAGTTAAACTACCTAAGGTGACAGGTTTCCCATTCCCTTTCAGCACAAGTATGGTTTCTCACCTCCATCAACATCATTCTGTCTCGGAGGCTCTTAAGAGGTTTGTTGACCCTGGATTAAAAGTGCAATTTTAAATAAGCCCACTGTTTTTGTGATGTATGCACTGTGTTTTTCATAAGATTGTTGCCAAAACACTTCCACTTGTTTTTCCATTACTTTTCTCACAAAGAGCATTATACGGAATTTTTTTATCTTTTTTTTTGTGGAACGTGGCACTTCCATAGGTCTTATAACCTATGCTTTCATTCCCCTTTTTCTTCATGAACTCTTTGTTATGTATTTTGATCTGTGTAACACTTACCTTTTGCGACCTGATGTCATCACAGAACATGAAATAGTAACAATGGTCCACAATGCAAAATGTAGCAGTTGATGTTTTAAAAACTGAAAAAAGTTCCTTATTCTTTTCTCCACACACATGCCATTTGAGCTTCAGAAGTTTCAGAGGTTTGTTCTTGTCTCCATTCATGAATCTGTGTGATATATGTTCATTTTTCACGGGCTAGTATGTACATGATCACAAATGCCTTGGAGGAGGAAGCAGAAAGTTTCGCAATAAACTCAAGAAAAAAAAATCTTACACAATGACAAGGTTTTTCACTTAGCTACTGAATGGTGAAACCCAAAAAGTCCCATGTATTCCCCTGTCAGGCCACAGTCAACAGAAGACTGAGCTCAACTATAAACCTCCACCACTTTTGTGTGTGGAACAAAAAGCACAGTCATTTCCTCTCCTGTCCACAGTATCTCCCTCTGGTCGGAGGCCTGTGGCTGACAATGGCATGCCAGAAAGCCCACACGAGCATCGCTGCCTGGGAAAACTATCACACGTCATGCCCACCCACACAGATGATATAGTAGTGGAACCTTTATTCATAAAGTCAAGCAAAATATAAAACCAATTCTATTGTTTCGTGTATATTTCATGCTATAGCAAAGAAGATAATGGAGAAAAGAGCTAAAGTAAAATGATGCACTTTCTTCTCCAACTGACAGTTTGAGAGATTATCCATCAGGCAAAATGGGTACAGGATCAGACCCTGTGGAGCCTGTGAGGAACAGCTTTAATTCATACCAAATCATCCCACCACAGCTGCCCTCCTCCCTCTGTTCCCAAGCAGACATGTGAGCCAGATACAATGAGACAAACTTGTGTCATTTATAAAAGGCAGCTGTCCCATTTTTAGCTTCACAAAGCTCCAGCTGAGTCATAGTCAACTTCTCTGACAAAAGACTGAGGAACAAATATGAGCTGAAAAATGACAATCAGCCAGACTGAGCAATATTTGGATGAGGAAAAATGTTCACGAAGAAAAGAACTGGATTAAACTTCAGTGTACAGCTCAGAGAGCACGTCATGTGTGAATGACTGGAGAGAGGCAGAATTTATGGTACAGCGCAAGCATCACGTTAAAGATTCCCTCACAAGCAATCTCTGAAACTGTTTCAACATTACAGTGTTTTAAAGTCAACATAGCCAATATCACACAAGGCCAACATAAATCAGCAAAATCCAAGTTATTTTTTTAGTTAGGGTATGTGGTTTGAATGGGAATCTCAAAACAGAGGATTAATGTCTCTCCTGTGAGCATGAATGTACTTAAAGAATAATAGACAAATATTGTTGTATTTATTAAGTGAACACAGACTGTGGCGGTAATGTTAACACAAAATACATCTTTAACTATTCTATAAACAGGAAACTGTCAGTCAGCATTTCTATTTTAGTTTTCATTCTCAGTTTACATTTTTCTTGTTTTGCTCCCATCGAGACGAACAGAAATGGCTTTTGTTTTAAAAATATTTCTGGCTGTGTTGATGGTAAAGATGGGCATGAATTTAGAGTAACAATTTACATCATAGAGTTTATTCTGCCTATTAGATAAAGTGAATGTCTGAAAGTTGTGTGACAGTTGAAAAAACAAAAAAACGCTATTGCAGGACTTCAGTCATAGGATGTACTATGACTAAGTTTTCAGATAGTAATTCAAGTTTTTCTTCTGTCTGGTAGCTTTGTGATGGAGGTATGACTGTGCGAAGTGCAGAGTTATCTTTTCCCATTTAAATGCTAATGAGAATACTGCAATACTTGTCAAAGCGTTGCAGAAACAGTGTGAATTTTTAATATCTTATCACACCAAAAGGTAACAGCACCACCGGTGAGGTGCAGGGATGAGTACATGTTCACTCATTAAATTCTACACAATTGATGTGTCCCTCAAAGTGCGCCGAGGGCCACCGCGTGTGTCACAGCTTCATCCGCTGTGCGGATCGCGTGTGTGCATCCACATCTGCCAGTACCCTTTGCATGTGTACACACGGGCAGATGTGCACGGCCGTGCACGGCTGCACCTCTTTCTGCACCTCATCAGTAATGAACAGCTGTTAATTGCCTCCCCATCATGTGGGAAGGCCAGAGGACAGAGACTGGGGTTGTCACAGCCTGTTAATAATTACTTTCCATGGATGATGGAGACATTGGTGGCAAAAGGTTAGATGAAAAAAATTATCTAATGTCATAACACTCATATTAGATAATGACCTGTGCTCTCAAACAGTCTGCATTTGTATTCCCTGCTGTCACCTGATTCCTTGAAAACCATGCGAGTAAGCGTTAATGTTTTTTATATATTTTAATATTCTTACAGTGTTACAAAATTGTTTTATCTTCACTAAAGTTTGTCAGAGTTATCAACATAATCTAAGCAGGGTTGTCTTCATGTCCTCAAGGGATATTACTGCATCTACAGTCAGTCTCATATTACAGCACCTGTTAAATACATTGTTATAAAAGAAAGAGTTCTACTATAATGATGTGACACGTGTCACAAAAAAATATATATATAGTTTCCTCCTGCTGGTACTCAAATTCAGATTTATAAACCTGGCTTCTTCCCTGCAAAACAAAAAAAACAAAAAAAACCCGAACATCAGATTTCCCAGTAATGGTTTTTCCTCTGTGTTCTGGTACCCAATGGGTAATCTTTGGTTTCAACATTATCTTCCCCTTTTCTCTTCTCAGATAGTTGCTGAGGATTGCTGGAGGAAAAACAGGAAAGCAAGGGTGACTTTTGTGAAAGCGGGTGTTCCTCAAAGCCAGGATTCAATAATTGCTTTCCTCTTGTCTCACGCAAGTGACAGATGGCGAGGCCACCAGAGGCCTAAAGATGGGAATAATATTGTTGATTAAAAAGAAATATAAGAAACAACATGCAGCTGTTGGCTGGGAGACAGAAGAGAAAATCAGAGAGTAGATGGAAAGAGACAAAGCTGGGAAACAAAGAAAGTAACAGTGACAGAATAAAACTTGACTGGTTGACTCTCTTTTACTCCTGTGGGACAGACAATTCTGATCCAGATTTTCTTGCAAGTTGTTTTTCGTTTGATTCTGGTGAACAGACCACCCGTCAAGTGTGAATGCCCACGTGCGCATGTTAAGCTCGGCGCGTTTTATTGTGTCTGTGTGTGTGAATGGACTCTGACAGTCTTTCGGGGTTGTCCAGGATTCAGCTGGACTGAATCTTGGACTAAAACACCAATTTCTTCTGCCTTGCATGAGTATGCATGTGTTGCTTCTCAGAGAGATTTGCCAACATCGGGGGAAATTTAACACTTCTAATGGCAAATGCTGATGCAGAGCTTGGGAAATTGCTCTCCTATAAATCCATTGTGTTTCCTTCTTTAGCAAACACTAATGTGATATTCCTCTTTCCAGTATGTCAGAGGACAGAGTACTTAGAGACACAGCTGAAGATGTCTGTCAGTTTAAAGCAGAAAGATAGCTTAGAGGCAGTTTTGTCGTGAAAATGCCAAAAACAGATGTGCAAGTATTGTAAGTAATACGTTTTTTGGAAATTTTAATAAAATTTTCCAATAGAATTTGAAGACACTGACACAATCCTATCAGTAAGTTAAACACACACACACACACACACACACACACACACACACACACACACACACACACACACACACACACACACACACACACACACAAGAAAGAATCAGTAGATTGACTCAGATTGTGTCTCCTAAAAGCCTTTCGGACCCTACACAATTTCCCCTAGACTGCAGAAACCAGAGCTACTGTATCTAACATTTATAGAATAATAAGTATGCATGTCTGCCGTCATCTGTGTTGTGTGTTGACTAGATAAGAACGAAAATAAGCCAGTGTGATCGGATGGGAGATCAAGTAAGATTAAAAGATTTAAGGCTCCATTTGCCCATGAATATTTGAGGCAAGAGCCGGTGATCCTCAATCAGGTCGCCAAGGTGTTGGAGGAAATCTGTCTTATCTGCATCTGGCCATTTCTCAACAGTTTGTTATGTGAATCTGGAGCCTTTGTTACTTTACTGTTTGTCCAAGTCAAAACATAGTAAATGATTTATGCATTGTTAAGACATCAAACACTACTCTGTAGCATGACACTGCCAAAACAAGCAGAAAATGAGCAATTGTTTGGCTCAAACTGGACATACAACTCACTACTGGCTCCAGGCGGCAAATATTAATCAGCAGACTAATTACAACTGTGAAATGACATCAGTCTGAATTCTACTGTCCTTTGGACATGCCTCCTATGGTCATTCTGAAAAAAATCAAGGAAATGTGTACAAAGGCTTATTCAAACTAACCAAATGACCACAATTCTTGTGTTTCATTTACTATGCTTTACCATCATATCACAATTAATCATTGGACAGCACTTTGAATGACTTGAACTCCAAGAACAACTTTTTTTGTCGTGATCTGTCTTAATAGTCATGTTAATATGTCAACATTTCGGTCACAAAAATGAATGCGAATGTAAATGAACACAGAGTGAGGCCACAGGTTTTTCTTTCAGAGCTTTCTTTCAACTCTGGATGCAATTTTTTAGAATAGAAAACCTACACTGACATACTTTTGGCTCCAAGGTAAATGCAGCAGTGTTCCCACACTGAAAATACTAAAAGGAACATGTGGAAAATGTGACGTGATAATTACTACCGATGGAAAATACAGAAAGAGACTGGATGCAAGCAAAGTCACATTTTCCAGTCAGTTAACTCAAGTCATAAATAAAGATTTAAACAAGTAATTAAAAAAGGAATCATGTTTCAGAAGTGGAAGAAGAATTCGTTGGCAAATTTCCTTGTACTGTCGCAGGAAACATGACATCTCGACATCCCCCCCTGCTGTGGACATTTTCTCTAACTTCAGTTTTCCTCTTAGTAAGTTTACTTTTAAAGCCCATAGGAGTGCATTTGGAGATACTGAGCCAAGTGTTTTTTAATCACATTTTGGGGAGGGACGGGGCGCACGGATGCTAAGGTAGGTTCCCTCCCCCATGGGTGTGTCCTCAGTCGGGAGATCTCAGTCTATCCACCTGCAAAACTCGCTTCGCTGCACTACTCAGTTGAGCGTCGCAGCGCGCAGCTGAAGCTCCTGTTTTCCGCTTTGCTCCAGGAGCAACTCTTTGTATGTCACCTCCTGCGGTGGAAAATACGGAATCTGCTTGATGCAATTTAGAGATCACCTCGAGATTAAGCGGCTACGGCAAGTTGATTTAAATCCAAGCTTTGTTTAGCTCTGGATACTCGTGCAGGATCTGCGCGGATACGCTTGCTGACAGAGAAGATCCAACAATTTAGGTGGATGGTTTTACATCTTTTCCTGCCATAACTCTATTTTCCCTGAAAGCTACAAGGTAGGTAAAAATGTGAGTGCCATTGCGATGCATGACAAACCCAAACTACCATTTGTGTTTTAAATTATGTACTGTTTAAACAAAATGAAGCCAAATTTGGTAAAGAAGAAGAATTAGTGTCCGCGTAAATCAGAAAAAAACAAAGACTCAATTAATCAAGTGTGGTCAAAGATTTTTTTCTAAGCAAAATAAATTTGACACGTAGAATAAATTAGACACATTTTTTTATTAGTGTGTGTGTGTGTGTGTGTTAGACAATGGAGATTGTTTGAAATAGGCATAACCCTAAATTCTATTTGGAAATAATGCAAGAGGCATGGTCTGTTTTGTAGATGGGCGATTAGTTTTAGGGCATTAGGTGCAAGTTTTTGCAGCATGTTTGCTATGAATCAAACAGTGTCCCACTAATACATTTGACTGTTTAAAATCCTCTGTACAGTTATTAATTGACACGTGGTTGATCTCCGTGTCCTTATGACTCAAAGCCTCGTCACATTCTTGCTTTATTTTGGTTAACGGTTGGCTTGGAGTTCTGCCTTCTGTGGCTCAATTTGCAACTCGATCTTAAACCCTCACTGACTATTTGACCTCAAGCCACGTTTGCGTGTAAATCAGTGGTATACATGAATTTTATTAGACCAAACACTGCGTTATTGTTTCCAAATCGGTCCCCTCATGCAGCGTTTTCTACAAGTTTTGGCGCTGTGATGAAGTTATATCAGATCCTCCGCACACTGATAACTTGAACCGTCCTCAGATCCTTTATGAGGACATGATCGTAAGCTCTCTTTGTGGCGGATAACAGCATGTTGATGCGCTTTGTGATCACATATATGAGCAGAGCCAGCGCGTACTGGTGGAGCAGCCCTATATCCCACACTTTTGGTGAATTAGACTGTACTGATAAAAAGCTGTAATTCCTAATCCCCATTCAATTTAATTTCACCTGGCCGTTTTGAAGATATCTTGAACACATCCTTCAGAATTTTGAAAGGCGAGGACCTGCATTGGGGCCAGGCCTTTGGCAGCTGGAAGAAGAGCAATCCTCTCATTTGTTTCATGCACAATGAGGCATACACCAAACAGTAGAACCTAACAAAAACAAAATAATCTACCAGCAGGTTTTTAGACTCCTACAGCATTATGGCTCAAACGAGTGTACATTTGATTAATACAAATAAAATTAGCAGGTTAAGATTCTGAGAACTAGTTAAACAATTGTAATTATTTATTATTTCCCCAATATGCGGACCCTAAAGGCTCCAAATGTCATCTCCAGCTATCAACTTTGTGCCCCTGCCCATCAGCATTAAAAAGCTCAAGACTACAACATGAAGCAGATTTTTCAATGAAGCAAGTAATTACGTATTTCAGCTTAGGAGCCAAGAGATGTTTGCTGCAGATGCATTGTGAATTGAAAAGGCTTGCTTATTGTCTGATGCTCATCATTGTCTGTCTCTCAGCTCGGAGCTCTCCTTCTCCTCTGTTAACAAGCAAGAGGAGCAATGTTGTGGGTCAAACTGTCCTGGCTGCTGGCCGTGCTGGCTTTATCATCTGGGAACCTGCCGCCTTCCAACGAGGCCCTGTCTGTGCCCAGAATCTTCTTGTCCTTCAAAGGTAAGGCACTGACAGTAAAGCTGTGACCTAGTTTCAGTGCTCTCGTGATTATCTCCGTAAATACAGATGTGATCAGGTGCAACACTTGCATTTTTAAATTCTCATTCTTGCTCGCTACCCGAAATACGGGAAGTCTCCGTCCAACCTCAGTTGAGGTTTGGTAAGAGTGGTGTCCACTCAGAGCCCATGAAGGAGTGTGATTGTGTTCAGGGGCCACTGAGAAAAATGAGGAGATGTTCTAATGATTGTCCAGAGCATTCAGGGCTGGAGAATTTGGCTTCATCAAATCGCATGGCTGCCATCAGATCCCCAAACAGGCCTCTGTGTGACCTCAGCTCTCTTCTGAAATCAAGTCAAATTTAACACTTGGCCAGGCACACACTCTGGGTGCAGATCCAGTATGTTATGAATGCTGGCCAGTGCCACATGAGACCCTGTGTGTTGAGCTGAGCTGTTAAAATAGGTCTCAGAAGGGCAGTTTCTGCCGCTTTGTCAATCCTGTGACAATGTTATGTCCATGGCTATTCTCGAGGTTTTATTGTACCAGTCTCTGTGGAGAACATTTAATAATGATCTGAGTTCCGACCCATGTCTTTTTTTATGACATTGCACAATTTGAGAGCTCTTCCTTTTGTCATGTGTTTGGTCATGTGTGAAAGTTTAGGAGCACTTTATTGGACCCAAGGCTTTTAGCTCTTTAAAATGAAAACATTTATCTTGTGGAAAAACGTTACATTAAATCCTGTTGATTTTTGAGCTTTGAAATTATTAATGTTACCCCACTGCCAAAATGAAGGTGCACTTCAAGTGGTTGTCAGGTTGTTCTGTCAGAAAGATTATACAAAATCAGTTGCCTGAAAGGGTCATTGGAATTTATTGCCTTCTGATGCAGATCAGACCCGACAATTATTAAAATACTTAGTCTGTTAAGCAAAGACGGATAATGAGTAGTGTCTGTTAGTTTGTTTTGCTTTGTCTCTTAAATCCAGTATTTTTTCTTTTTCTCTCGTCACTTTGTATATTTTTTTCTTTTGTTCTTTTGATTAGTTTCAGGCTTACCATATGCTTGGCAGAGCAACCTTAGATAGCTGGAGATTCAAACCCCCCACTAACCAGTGCCTTCTCTAATTGCATACATTTTAAAACACTACCACTGGGAATGCCTTATTAATCTTTTATGTTCTGTTGTACTTAACAAAGTACTTGACTTTAGGTTTCATAATGGCGATACACTAATGCCAAGAATGTATCACTAGCGTCATGACAACCTCACTTTCAACAAGCACTTTTATTATTATGATGATTAAACAAAATGGGGAGAAATGTCAGCTGCCATGCGTTGGAGCTGATACAATGGGTGCAAAGTACAGTGTTAGTGAGTCTGCAACCTATGACCTAGGCCAACGTGTGTATCTATAAAGGTCACATGCTATCGTTTTTGACTGATTTTTTTTTGCGTTTCACGTGGCTGATTTTGCAAGAATCTTGCTCGTTGTCTCAAATCCAAGCTTGTTACAAATGAACCCTCATCTTTCAGAAATATGCTCGCTGTCAACACAACAGACACTGGCCATATACATAACTTTCCCAAACGCGTTCTAAAAGAGAAATATGTAATGTAAGATGGCATCAGAGAATTGTATTATAAGAACAACACAAAAATCATTTCCCTCAAAACCCACTCAACACTAGCACTTTAAAATGTCTGGCCCATATACATTTAAGTATATTTTCTTCCACAAAAAGACAACAGTATACTAATTATATGTGGGATTTCTACCTTTAAAAACACTAATGCCAGTCATTAAAATTAGTGCCACATCTCTTAAGAGAAGGTTTATAACTTAAATCACTACTTTGAAGCTAAACTGATCATTTTGACCAGAGCAGCTACTGAGTATGTTAGTGCAGGCTGAGTTATTAACTGTGATAAGGACCAAGTGAGCAAACAGAGGATAAGACCAAAGGAATGTCTTTTCAAAGCAGATCATCAACCTAGACTTCAAAAGAACTAAAAGGAAAATGGAAGGAGACAGACAAAAAAGTCCTAACAGCAATCAATCTCTCAGAATGGTCAAATTTAATTTCTTCGTGATACCTGATATTCTGCATATTGTAGTATCCAAGAAAAAAAAATTCAAGTCATTAGACTAGTTACAAAGAAGTCCACATTCGTGCAGTTGTTTATGGGTGCTGTGTCTCATAAAAACTAAATGAGACTGGCTTGTATCAGCTGCTGAGAGCTCCTATATTTACTTTTAAACAAGGTCTATAATCAGGTGCTATTTTCAAGCACTGGGCTCTGTAAGGTTGTGACCCTTCAAACAGAAGCCGGTCACTCCTGAGGTTAACAGCCGTCAAACTGTGGGAGAATGTCACCATATTAACAAGTAATGGCTTGTTAGGCTAATCCTCGGGCACATTTGAAAGTGTTTAACTCTGTTTTTCCTCAGCCTCTGAAGTTCACGGGAGAACACCTGGGTACAAGGTTAGTCCTGGGAAGAAAACCTGGATAGGGAAGACAAAGCGAGCTAGTCCTGTAATTGGACTAATTCTAGGCAGAATCTTAAGGTCGCACCTGTCTTTGTAGTGTCAACCTTCCCGCACCAATTTGGGTTGACTGTCAGGTCTGAACAAAGGCTTTACTATCTTTCCATAATTTCTGACAGTTTTCAGCATTATGGTCTGAAATAGGGATATGTCCTTCAACTTTTCATTCTTTAAATAATTAGGAGATGCTACTGAGTTTGAACTTTCTATTTCTGACTCCACCACAATAGGCAGCTTCCACAGATTATGTTCCATAGGCAGATTTATGAGACTTTTGTCTTCCGCATGTTATCTCAGTGTGACATTTCTCCATGTTGGTGGTCCTGCACTGTTGGCATCTTTTTGATGTCTCTGGTGAAAGGAAACGCATCAATCATCCGCGTGCTTCCCCGAGCTGCATCTTATCCACAGATTTTTGAAGAGGTCCTGGAACTTGCTCCGTTTATAACCTGTTTATTTAACTTTGCCATTGGAGACACAGCTAAGAGTGTCAGCAAGGCCTTTCTGCAGTTAAGACCAAGCAATCAATGAGCTACTAAAAGCTTATGCACAGCTACCCGCTTTGCTAGGAAATGATCTTTAGACAGGAAAGCCAACAAGCATACAGCAAATAAGGTGATTGAATGCATCATTGCAATATTTGTTAAAAAGTAGGCACATCAATAATCACCTGCTTGCCACCATTGCAGAGACATCAAGAGGACTGAAGTAACTAATGTGTTATCGTTTAGGAGATGGCTCACAAATTTTCAAGTACTCACTGAAGGGTGTTTCCATTATGTTGTCCATCCCAATTATATCAATGAATAGAAGCTCAATAATAAAAACAGCAGGCAGTTTTATTCACTGCATTTCTAAAGCCTCAAGCTGCAGTTCCCGAATGAGAAAGAGAGTAGAATCACTTCCAACACAGACATTTGTAATCAAGACAAACCTGTTTTCCATTCTCATAATCCAGAAACCTTCTTGCCATTCAGCCGCAAAACTGTTGTCAGTGATGAGCTCTATCTTCAGACTACATCACAGCAGCTTTTATTATATCATATTAACAGAAATCAACAGTGGTGTTACACATACTGAGACTTGCTTTGCACGGAAACATAGATTTGCACAAGACAAGTTTTCATTTTGTGACACATGATAATGATTTTCAACAGATTGCCAGTTGGTTATCAACAAAAAACAGAACAAAGCACATCAAATGGAGCCAGCTGGTGAATAAAATTTTGAACATCTTGTCCAAGTTTTCTTTTGATTCTTTAGCACATTTGGAACACACAGTTTCTGAGGATTACAAAATTGCATTGCTCCCAGATACCAGACTCTCATCATAAGCTGTTTTGTTCTGGTTACATTTGTGCAGAAAATTAAATAAATGCTCGACTCGTGTAGCAGACAATCGTTGGTCACTTATTCACTGACCTAATAACTGATCCCAAACTGGCCTCTTAATTGTTTATTTTTTAACCAATCACTTCACACTTTCATTTGGTACATTCAGCATGCAGTTATATCAAAGGTGTTAATATTTATATTAAACATTATATTACACATCACACTAAATTAGGAGCTACATAAAAACAACAAAAGAAGCTTTAACCATGAACCATCAGCTGCAGTTTCTGCGGTATGGACAAAAAAAGTCTTCTCCCTCAAACTTGGAAAACGTTAATTCGCAGATGCTCTCAGAAAAAGGTTGAGGTTTCAAGCTTGTTATATATCTTTTGTTAAGGTTGTTCTTTTATTTAAACCGCTCTGATGCAATCAAGAGTTTGTAGTTTTTCACATGCTTCAACCATACTGCATTTTACCTGCGGGGTACGCATGGTTTGAACCGCTTTCTTTTTTGGGGATATCTAAGGAAGGGAAAAATGTTTCCACAGACTAATGTGGCATGGCTGTAGCACGCAAGCCCCCAGCAATTATAACAATACTTAGGTACTTTTCTACCAGAGATGTTGGGGAAAAGGAGGGTTAGTGTATCCCAGCAACCTCTGCACCGCAGGATACATTTAGTCAAACTATGATTCTTCAGGAGAGCAAAACAGAAGGTGACAGCTTCACTGCTAAATATAGTGTCCCTCCTGTCTGTTTCTTTCTCTCTTTGCCTGCCTCCCCTCCTCTGCCTCATCATCCTCCTCCTCTGCTTTTACTCTACACTTGCACCCTCTCTATCGGCGTGCTGATAAGAGGTTGGCAGTGTGAACTGAGGGAGGAGAGCACCCAGTGTGCCTCTCGCAGCAGGGCTCTGTTTTAGCACACGCAAAAAGTGTAAGGCAAATTGCAAGGGAGCGGGGGTCTCTAAAGTGGCCAGACGTGCTTTGAGAGGACGCAGTAAGGGAGAAGGGGAATCTCTCAGGAAGGAGTGGGCTGACATCTGACAGATATTACGTTGCAGGTTGACTAAAACGCATTAGACGAGGATAATATTATATTTTAAAGCTTAAATTGAAATTATGCCTCAACATTAAATTGCCACTTTAGGTCCTTTTTGGCCAACAAAGAAATGGTTCCCATCCATTTCGTGATGTTACGTACACATAGTGACTGATGAAAGACCCCTTGATGGAAAAACATTATTCCATAATTTCATTTTTTTTCTCTTGAGTTGGGCTGCAGAGCATAAGCACTCAAACTCAATCCATTAAAAAATTGCATGGCATCTAAAATAAATAGAAAAATACTTTCTAATTATTATTTCTGCAGGCAGGCACTTTGATTATAGGTTTGTTTTGTGTATGGGGCGGAATAAGATCTACACATACTTAATTAGAATAAACTCAACTGTGGATCCAGTGAAAGTCAAAATGAACATATCACCTTGCAACCCTTTGACCAACTTTTATTTTCAGCTGAGAAATTATAAAGAAGTTTAGTGGGGGAAGACAGACAACAGTATTGAAAGTACAGTATATGTATCTATAGAGTCACACGATTCAAGAAACTTCCAGCTGGCAATTGTTGGGTTTGGCTGTGGGTACGACATGCTACACACTTTGATTTTTTTAACTCCTATCCTCTCTACATACGTCTTTTGCCTCCCTCTTGTTGAGTGGCTGTGGATCCCCAGGTTCCTCTGCACTGGTATTCTGGCTAGAGGGTCCAGGTTGCCAAGTGCAGCCTCTGACTAATTTACCCCAGTGGTGGGGAGACATGTCTGGTGACTAAATGCCATGATCAAGGTGCCTGCTCTGCTTTCTCTGATTAAACACCTCACCAAGTGGCTCTGGGGAGAAGGGTGCTATTACAGCTACATCTGTTATCTGCAACTCTCCCCTCACTGATCTGTGCTCTTGTTAGTTGCCCGGTAATGGCTTGAGTGGCCCAGATGTTCATGCCCTGAGTTAATCAGTTCATCTTACTGGCTAAAACCAACACAAACATTTTTACCTGGGACGGGAAACATCTGAGAGAATGATCTAATTGGGAAGGCATTTTTTGGTTGGATAACAAGAAGACTACAGTAGCTCACAGAGAGAGGATCATAGGGCCAAACGCAGAATCCGCTTGTCACTTGTAACAAACATAAGCCAACCATGAATCCAATACTTCTCGTATCCAAGTGAATCATATCAAATATCAAATAGGTTGAATAAAACGGAAACAGCACAAGCTTTCCATTTGAGTTAAGGGAAAACTGGAGCACAATAGCCGATTCGCCTTTGTCTACTTGCCATTGTGTCTGGACATATTTCAATGATGATCTTAAAATTGCACACCATATCGTATCATTCGGCATTAAATGAACAAAAAGGAATATTATCTAATATATCCAGAATCCAAACTGCTGAATATTTCTCAGTTGTAAGGTGCCTTATATTTAGCTTTGAATCAGATCGTAAGCTTTGTGATGAATGTGCTAGAATACTTTTGGAAGTTTTGCTGTATTTTTTCCATTGCATCTTGTAAAGTAAAGACAAGAGCCCCTGCAGTTCTGTCTGCAATACATAAAAAGGGGCAGCATTCAGCAACACTATTGTACTCGTGGGTTAGTGTGTGTAGATAAGTGTTAAACTCTTTGTGTGCATGTGTGCCGTCTGGTGTGTTTGTGTCTCTTGGTCTCTGCTGTTGCCAATTTTTTTAGATTGAAATGTGGCAGACAGGATAAAAATAGATGTGAGCTACAATGGTACATCAGACACATGTAATTTCCTTCCCTCTTGATTGAGAAGCATAATTAAGTAATTAAGTTATAAGCTTATTGTTTGCGACTCTTTTCTGAGCACCTTATTGAGACTATCAGGGCTTTTAATCATTGAAAGACTAGGTTATTACTCGGGCTGTGGTCAGCCATGCTTTTGTCGGATGGGAAGGAGGAGGGTGGGGGAGTTGAAGAGGACGACAGGTTTTGTGGTTACAGGCACAGTTTTAGATGGTAATGGCTTTTACCTAAGGTTGTTTGCTCTAGATTAAAAGTGACAGGGAGGAATGGAGGAGAGTATTTTATAATTCATTCAAAGTCCATGTGGTTATGTCTGCATTGTTTGTTTTTTGCATGTGAGTCTGTGTGTGGGTGCTCCCTTGCGTTCAGAGCTTCTTCTGCAAAGAATTGCAATCTATGACACTGCTTTGGTTCGGTTGCCATGGCAGCCTCTACCTGTCACTCCTCACAAACTGAATCGGGTTCAAATGAGTCTCTCCTCAGAAAGGAGGTGGGATGCAATCACAGCCTTGTGCTTATTTCCCCAGATGTCTTCTGTCTTGTCTGCTTGGAGGAAATCCTGTTGCAAAGCAGCACCCAGTCCTCAAGGCTTGGTTAAGACAAATGAGAAACTAAATTTGCTGTAACAATAGACTTTGATTAGGCCGTGGTGTGGTCTGTGTTCAAAGTAAAGTGAAGTTGGCATGGAGAGCTCAGTAAGAGAATAAGTGAGGAATTGATTTTTGTACAAAAGCTCCACCCATCTGGACATGCTCTCCAGATGTGGCTGTTGTGTGGGAGTCCTTAGGGGGGGTTGCAGTCCAAAATTAAATTAAGGAGACAGAGGGTCAAGGGCACCTCTCCACTAGTTTACCTTTGACAGCTATCATTCATTTTCATTTGTCTGTCAGTGCTGGGGTCTTGTTACTACAGTGCCACTGACCTTGTTTGTTCTGGTGGCCATTTTGAGAGGACAAATTCACATTTTAAGGCATTAGTCAAATTATGTGCAAGTGACAGATATTCAGTGAATAAATGCTGGAAGACACCGTACATTACTTTAAAATGAACTTTGAGTTTCAGACACGATGCAGAAAATGACAAAGAATCAACCATTTTTCCTTTCTTGCAGTTTAAATCTGGGAATTCTGGGAGGAGTGTTGAGCATAATGGCACTAACTAATCTAAAACATAAAAAAGTGGAATAGCCTCTGTCAAAATACAAAGATAGTATAAAGTGCATAGTAACGCTGTAAGTGCTACAAATCTCTCGCTCCAGCTCTGGTCTTTCAGGAAAGGGAGTAAAGGAAGATATAAGACATACAGAAGTGCAGAGTTAGATAAGGGCAGCAAGAGAACTGAGAACTGTTGGGAAGATGAGCTGAGAGGAGGGAAATGAGAGGGGAGCAATAGAGCAGAATCAGACGGTGCTCTGAGAGCGCTAATGGACTACAGGGCATCAGTGTCAGGTTTGCTATCTCAGCCAGAGCATGGATAAATGGAGGGATTTGAGAATGAAAAGGAGGAGAGAAGCGTGGGTGCAGAAGGCATACTCAGGACAAATTGTGTGTCTGCTTCACATTAGATGTGTGTGAGTGTTGAGGGAGATGGCTTACTTCAGCTGGTGACTGGTCGGACAGCCTCCACGGGTCAGCCCTGTGCCAGTGCTCTGCCTGGGAACCTGTGCACGGAGTTTGTTGTTACACAGAAAGCACACCTGGTACATTAGTAAGACTTCTGTATTGATTCACAGATTGGCTTGAAAGGAATCATTTAGTGTGATTTGGTCTGAAAAAGTAAAATAATACATAAAAATGATACAGTTAAGTAAATGTTTCTCAGCTTAGTGGTTTTGCAAAGTTTTATGGGAAAAACATAGTTTTTCTCAAGGTTCCTTTTTTTTCATGAACTATGGATATATTAGAGCAGTCATTTGTATCTGGACGTGTTGAATGAGAATCAAGAAGCTGTGGCTGTTATAGTGGTAGAAGTGAGGCCCGGTGTTGATCCTGACCATGGACGTGTAGGAGGCTGAAGCGGTGATGCCTCAAAATGCCACAGCATTCTTCCTCTTCGGCTACTTTCTAGCAGTGATTTAGTTCATCATATACTACACTCTCCCAGTTTTTAAATGCTCTGCATACATTCCCTCTGCGTAAAACATAACTGATGAAAACTGAGACTTTTGCAGATGCTAACTTCATTACAGAGCCCACGTTTAAAGTTTGAGATGTAAATGCTTGGTAATCACCAGAGCCTTTCTTGTCAGATTGATTTCACTTGAATCCGATTTTGTTTTTCTCCAATTCCATTAGCTGCTGTGGTTTCAGGCAAGTAATGCTTGAGTTTTTAAGGTTAGATCTCTGAGTGCGGTTGAGACTGGGAACCTTCTGAACCCAGCCTGTATTTGAAATGAGTGTGACGTGGAAGAGGAAGGGCAGAATGTGCTGGAGCACAAGGTTTACGAACCTTGTTTCTGGGTTGGTATGCTGATGGGCCCCCTGATAGTTTTGAAGGGGAGGAGATGACCTCCAGCCCCTAATCTTTGTGGCAGTTGTATTGTTGTGATGCCAATACTTTCCCCATGCGTGCCCTGTTCACTCCCCTTTGCCTCCAAGCTTTGTTCAAAAGTCCTGTTCTCAGGAACCTTTTTAGGTGTTCTTAATGGTATGTTGGCAGAGTTGTTCATGGTATTTGTGCCATATGTTTGTGTCTGTGTTTCTGCATACATTAATGACAAATAGGAGTAAGAGGCTCCTGTGTTGCTGTTGTTTTTTGTTGTTGTTGTTGTTGGTGTTTACGCCTCACTCATCCCTTTGAATGGACTGCTCAATAAGAGAGGGGCGTTTGTGTGGGCTGGGTCCATCATTCATTTACTTCATCCGTGTCCCCACGGAAGCGGAGGGGGAGTGGCATACAACTTTGGCACGACATTAATGTTCAGGACACCTCTGTCATTTCCCTCCCCCCTGCTCACTCTCTATCCATTTCTCATCATTTGCGTCTCTCTCTTTTCATCTTCTTGGCGTAAATGGTGAAGCAGTCATCACTCAAAGGTTGGCTATGGTCCTGGGCTTTCATGTTCTGGTGGATTTCATGTTAGATGAATCGATGCTCCTCTGGACATTTCGCTTCACTGCACTACATTGATGGAGGACCACAGACGGCCTTTCACAATGCTTCTAAGAGGCACCACTTCCTGGCACCAACTTTTTTTTTTCATGGCTGACAGATCTTGTTTTAATGCGGTTGACTCAGCTGAGATTAAGAACGAGGAAACACAAAATGTTGTCTGACATTGGGATGGTCTGATGCTTTTATTCAAGCATAAGATGCTTGAAATTCATTAGTCAACAGCTAAGATTATATCTGTGCCATTAGCAAACAGGATTGGTGCACAGTGTGAAATTGACCCTTTTTTCTTCTGCGGCTGGATTAAACTGTCGTACAAATCCATCTGTGTATGATTAATTAGTCACAAACAATTGTATTCTGAGCAAAAACAGGAGGAACTTCATCTATTCAACTCCAACACAGCAGTGTTCGCTGTGTTGTTTAATTGAATTTTTGTATGATATATGTGAATCATAATACTTCTTTATTGTTACTTAAAGTTGTAAAAATGTTGTTTTTAAAAAAAAAAATAGTGTGCACAAATGTGTGCCTTGTTAGATTTATTATGCACTCAAAATATTTCTGGGAGATCTGGTAAAGAGTTACCAACTTTGTTAAAGATGGAGTTCAATGCTGTATTTATGAACATGTAACTGATCTTAAAGTTAAATTTTTTGGCCATTTTGGGCATTTAATTCGATTCAAAACCTTCACATCTGTATGTTGGAGCTCCCGGGCCTTCAAGCAGAGAACTAACATTATTAGCAGTTGCACAGTTACAATTAGGGTTGGCAGTGGTTGTAACTATGTTTTTGTAACTGTTTCCTTGGATGCAGAATTCAAATTAAAGTGGCAATCGTACAGATTAAATAAATATGTATTTGAAAATGTCAGACGGAGTACATATAGTGATTCTTTTGGTTGTGATTCTTTTAGAAAAAGTATGTCTTTGCCAATACAACCATGCCACACAATCATAATACAACTCAGCTTACAAAATCCAATAAAAGGAGACATCAGCCACCATCCCCGCATAGTTCATTTAAAACGTCAAGCAGATGAACTCAGCTCAGAGCTCACAGGCTGCATTTGTACACGTGGAAGAGGTTTGCGCCCTTGTAGCCATACTTTTATGCTCACGTATACTGTTACGGGTGCTTGCAGGGCAGAAATGCTCTCTCATGAGGATAATTCTCTGCTTGCAGATCATGCACGCCTGTTCATAGACCTGGTTTTCACACGCATTTTTTAAGGCTTATCAAGTACCGTTTTGCTTTCCACATAATACACACTGCACAATTAATTTATAGTGCATTTTGGAATTTGTAGCTTGAGTTTGATCATTCCTTGGCAATGACACCTTTTTGGCAGGTTCGGTTTAAAATGCTTGGTGTGACATCTTGCAGGACCCAGTCATATGATTATTAAAAAAAAATGTATCTCAGCATTCAACTCTCTATTGGCAGTCCTCAGAATGATTCACATGATCTTCAGATGATCATAACCAGACTTCTGGAAAAGCTACAGGAGAAAAATGGCTGGGTGCAAACAAACCAGCCCCTATCAGAAAAATCTAACTTGTCTGCTGTTCAGATCTGACGAGTGAAAAGCAAGATAACTTAGATTGGAGAAAGGGGTGTGAGAGTGGAGGGTGAGGGAAGTTCTTCATAAAGTGGGGGGATAAAGTCTCTCCACATTTCAGGTGTTTGCATCTGCCTGCCTTATCAGTGCAGAGCGGATGGCAAAGCACTGATTTATGACAAGGTACAATAGATAAAGATAAGAGGATTTTTAGCCTCCATGTGTATGTGCAATCACCGGGCTCCTTCAGTATCCCGTGTGAAAATGGATGGAGGATGACTGTGACCAAGACTTCTCTCTGTCACGCATGTTGCCTCTTTCCAGTTGAAACGTCTCTTCCCTTTTTCACATATTACTATGTCCATCTTAAATGCTACAATCAAAAAGACTGCTTCCAGCTTTGATTTGTATTGTTAAATGTAATTCATGTTTAAGAGCAAGCATTTTTATGACATGTGAGCCCAAACCACTGAATTGTAACCATGAAATTTCATAGGAAGTAAAATAGTCAGGGAGATCAAAGATTACATGACAACCATTGGTCGGTACGACTTTACTTATCTGCTTCCCCTGCACGGTAGATCTGACTGATTATAGAAATCAAAGGCAGTTCCTGAGTTGCTTGTAAACTTTTGTTCCGGAAATTGATACAGCCACTAATCTGAATAAGGAGCAGTCCTATTAACTCTTATTTACAATTCAATTACAGAATGTCACTTTGGAAATACATTAATATGAATTGCAAGCCTACTATACTTATTCAGATACCCCTCTACTCACTTGCCCTGAAAAGACATCCTCTGCACATTGACCTTTTTTTAGTCCCAGGTGAGAAAAAGGCCAAAGGGGTGCTGAGTAGGATGTCTCAGCTGTCTATCAAACATGAAAGCCACCAAATTAACAGGCCCTGGTGTTTTAAGAGGTATGGGTGACTGAGTCTGTCAGATTGAGAAGTTTTTTTTAAAAGGATTACACAGACAGACAGCAGTCTATAGTTCTGTCAGTCTGTCACTCAGCCTGACCTTGGTGTAACTTTACTTTAATTGCATGGCAGGATGACGGAGTGAGCCCACCTTAAGCAGACAATTCACATCATCCATTAAAGACGTAATGACTGCCAACATGTTTCATCTTGAACTGCACTGTTTTGCTTTCTGAACCCTATTTGATCTATTGGAATGTAAATGATTGCATTTAGTCTATAATTATTTTCCACAAAATCCTTCTCATTATTAAAGCATTCAACTCATTCAAGTTTGGAGAGGTCAGAAGACTCGATATTCCTCTAGTCATAAACTGAAGGCACTATCTGCCATAGGAGACTTAAACAAACATACCCACAAACGTTGTGACTTGTTGGTAGTCTGTAAGTTGATCCATGGTATTCTAGATGGCAATAAACAACATATAAAGTCATCTCCAAGTGTCTTGTTTTGTAGAGCCGTGAAAGGCTGCGTGTCATCACCAGTGTGCAAAAGTAAAATATTTTCACGTTGTATTATCTCATAAGATGAATGTGTGAACTTAAAGATGTTCCCACATCCCACAATTTCTATTGTTAAGTTCCATAACAATGGAACTAACAATGTTCCCCTGTCTGCTTTTCCCGTCTCCCAGCCCTCCCCCACTTCATCTTCTTCTACCCTTACTTCAACTTCCTTCCTTTTCCCACTAAGGCCATGTCCATCTTTCAGGCACTAAGAAAAAAATAAGAGTGGCCCTGACTTGTGATCATCATTCCTCATTTCCTATTCATGAGAAGTAGACAGAGACAAACAGACAGACAGCAGTTTAAAAAAGATTAACCAAAGTCTCAAAAAGGGGATAAACAAAGGGTGAAGAAATGCAGAGGGGGTGTTAAACTTTCTGTAAATGGATATAACCTACAGAGAGAATATCAGTGTGTTTCTTTATTCACTTCATGCACACTTGACCAGGAAATTAACTTTACTATTTAAATTATATCTGGAGAAGGAAAGGGCTGGAATCGATATGCAAACAATGGTGAGTCCTGTGGTAGGGCTTGGAGTGATAGAAAAAAGTTTAAATAAGCTGTCACATGTGCAGAAATCAAATTTAAAGAAATGCCACTTTTAACTCACAACCTGTTCTTATACAAACCCCAGGATGAACATATCTTTCCTCCAGAGCTCCCAAGCCCTGATTGCTCAGGTCTTAGCAGGAATAACCTGTCAGGGAATATCAGGGCATGTTTGAAAACTTCAAGAACTGAGAATTCTGCTGATTAGCTTGTTGTTCTTTGCCAAGCTTGATGTAGACAGGGAGGCTTAGTTTATATTTTTCTCTCTAAGTGTAATGACCTTCAGAATCATCCAGTGAAGTCGATGTTATATTGATCTGTTGGTTGACCAGTTCATAATTAGGCCACTGATGGAAAGGGTTAATAGAGGAATGTTTTGATTGATTTTTGCAGATGGGGAACATCTCTTAAGGCAGTTTGTATGAACAATTATTATTGTGTCAAACTGTAATGTCTGTAGGACCAATTCTTTTTGTATTTCGGATACAATTTCTGTCATCATCAGCATAAACTTGCATGTTGAATATAACATTGAACCGATCAAAGTTTAAAGTGTAATCTTTAAGTGTAATTTGTTTGCCGTTATTTTATCACAACATGATGAGATGAGAAATTATATTTATTAACGAAAGTGATGATCATTTATCCTGACAGAATGAACACTTTTACAAAGTATAGAGAAGCATTTTTAGGATAACATTCCTTTTTATTTTTGAGATTTTCTACTTTGGAAGGGTTTCAGAATGTCTCTGTTTTTAAGCTGAATTCAGTTCCTGGTTTTCAGCACAAAGTCTTTCAGTCAGTCGTCACAGCAGGCCCGAACAACAACACCCCATCCATGGGCTGCATCACGCTGCGTAGCAACCCGCTGCTCCATTGCCGTGTATTATCTGGTGGTTCCCTGCCTGTCAGCTGGTATTAGCGCTCATGGCTTGACTCGGGATCTATGCTGACGTGTACCTGGTTGGGGTCGACCCTGCCATTGTCTCGGACTGACATGAGGTCAAGTGGGTGCGTGCAGCAGCGGGTTATGTAGAATTATTTCAGCCAAGCAGAAGCAGATGGACTTCTGACACACATGTTAGTGTGCTGTAGTATGATAATGTCACAGATGTCAGTGACCCTAGAGCTCAACTGTCTGCCCTTTCTGGCCGATCGGGACCGAAGGGAGTTTCAAATTCACATGACAAAACCTTATTTTGTACTTGATAAAGGCTAAGGGTTAACAATATCCAGGGCTGGGCAGTGAATAGGTACCACATTTTCCACGCATTTATGCAAAGAACAGTTACTGAGAGCAGTAGTGTTGATTCCTTTACTTTGCAAAAGTTTACATTAGAAAGATTAAAACATTGTTTTGTCCAACAGTCATGGACAGAAACAGCTCACCAGGTCACGTTAGCCACTGACCTTTGCTGCATCCAGCTATGTATCTTTCCCTTCTGTTATTGACAAAGATAGTGTGTGAATAGAAAAGGTATTCATCGAAATATCATAGGTCTGTGTTTGGAAGTTATTGTTCTATGTTTGATTATGAGTGATTGCAAGAGACATGAGCCAATAACAACCTTTAACATTAAAATGTTTGGCTTCCTTTATTTAAGATATATAATCAGACTTGCACAACAGGTTGGAGGCATGATCTCATTAGACATGGTAGTTGTCAACCCTCCTAATTCATGCAGGTATAAAACGCTTTCCTTTTAAGAAATATTAGACTGAGAAGTTATTGCAAAGTACATCATCCCTGCTTGCATTTCCCGCATCTCTGTTCTTCTTCCACCTGTGGCATGCCTGGTGCCAAAGAAAGCAGTGAGGGAATCAACAGAATGAGGCATTTGTTATCTCACTTAGCTGGTATGCAGACAGGGGCTGGTGGTTACTGGCAGGATTAGACAAGCCGAGGAAAAGGAAAGATGTCAGAAGAAGAATGATGATCGGTGAAAATAGCACCAGCAAGGAATGATTCAAGATAGATGTGATCCTTTTTTTGCTAAAACTATCTGCATAAAGACATCTTCTGAGAATTCACACAAAGCTCTCGGTGGTGTGCATTGCTGTCAGAAATGCTCCTTCTGCAGAGCTTGATACAGGACAGGAAAACGATAGATCATCTTGAAATATTTGTTTCCACATCACTCCTCACGTTAAGATATATCACTGTTATTTTGTTAAGCAGTAGAACCATCTTTTATGGCTATTAGAATGTCTGATTTCAAAGATTGAAAGTAAGAATAAGTTTCAGCCTGTTTAGTTTCAGAGGATTTGGGTGCAGTATATCAAAGGATGGTAGGCAATCTTATCTGGACATGTTATGCTTGGAGGGACACTTACATAAAAAAGCTTAGCACAGTCTTCTTTTCTGAGTTTACCTTTGCTCTCCCCACATACTTGGCATTAAAATCGTTATTTGCAAAGCATTTTTCTTCAAGATCTCGCAAAGTGCTTGAAGCAAGAATAAGGTAAGTTTGAAGGGATGCTCCCAAAAATAATAGAATAAAAGAAAACCCCAGACTACTGACAAGGAGAAAAATATGGTCTGCAGTGCATCCAGACATGTCCCCAAATTCAACAATCTTTTGTGTCTCCGTGTCTCCCAAAGGTTCAAAGCCTCTGAGATGGTGTTTGGTGACTTGTTAATGCAGAAATATCTAATGGTTGGGGAAGGATGGTGTTCTTTGTCTGGAGAATGGTAATTGAACAGTGCTCTTGTCTGACCTCTCAACTATCCTGACCTCTCTTGTCACTGCCTGGCATTTGAAACACATCCCAGTCTTTCCTCTGATTTTCCCAAGAGACCAGAGATGCTAGACGTTTCTGTCACTTGAACTTAAAGTTTAGGTGCATTTTATTGATGTATAATACTGCCCTCCCCATAAGCCACTGGGTTGTTTATGCCCTTAAGATGTTCCTTTTATATGTGGGTTTTGGTTTATTCTTTTCTCTTCAAAACTCCATCCATTGTTGACTGGATGGCCTAGACAGATCTCCAACCAGAAATTATTCAAGTTAAGCCAATAAGAGAAACCTATTCACATAAATATTTAATATTTAATCCATTTTAGCTGTTAAGTTAAAATGTTTTATGCAGTTTCTGGAATGTGGATTTATGGGCCTGATTAAAGTGTATTAATCATTTTTATTTTGTTTCCATGATATTGCTTTCTAATTACATTTAAGAAATCTAATTTTCTTTTTCCTTTTTTTGTTTATAAGATGGCAGCTGATGTCCTAATCAGTGGTTTGTTTTTTGTTTTTTTTATATTTGGGCACACAATCAGGGTGTTTTGTCCTCTCTCCAACTCATAATTAGTATTGAAGAGCCCCTGTGTGCCTTTGTGAGCTTTGCTGCTTTGCCCCTTCAGCATTTGTGGAGGAGATTTCAGCCTCTCTTTGGGCGGTGCAAGTCACACAGATTTTGGCTCAGAGTTTCCATGGCTCTCTCCTGACTGCTTTGATAAATTGAAGTTATTAGGTTTGTTGTCAGGCTCCTCAGCCCCCGGGACTCCTTCCTCCATTCTCACTCCTTGACTACAACATTTGCTGTTGTTGGTGAAAAATGACCAGAGGGAATAGAGTAGATTGTCAGCGCAGGACTGGAGGGTGGAACACCCAGAGAGGGGAGAGGTGGCTGCTGTCCCTTGTAGACCTAGAGTCAACACTTGCTACTAATGGTCTCTCTAAATTTACCTTCTAATTACCCCCCTCCTATTGCCCCCAGCTAAGAACACTAGCCATGAACTTGAAACAGGAGAAAGCATAATATATTTTTGAAAATAGGGCTGTGTTCAGATTAGCCTCAAATAAAATTTGGAGACAACTTATCAATTCAAAACTTGGCATATGAAAATGCCCTTTTCAGTGATTCTAATCAAATGAAGAACCGAGGAAAATCTGTAGATGGAAAAGAGCAGATTCTTTTGAGAAAACTATTCTACATCTGGCTCTGTGTTAGCGCAGCTGACATAGATGGAGAGTATTTGTTCTAAGTGTCAGGTCAGAGGTCAGCCAGGGAGAGGAGGATTTTTCACTCATTCACACCCGCCCAGTGTCATTATTCAGCCCTTTCCATAATCCCTCTCAACTGCGTTGTCACCACTGACCACTGTGGCCACCCCGGCCAACCCACCGACCCACCAACCCAAGCGACAGCTGAGCTACAACAACAAACACAGCTTCATCATCATTATGATGCATTTGTAGCATCAACATGACCACCGGCTCTCTCAGTTGTGCAGCAGTGTGAAACGGCCAAGCACATGCCCAGACAGTGGCTCAGGATAAAGCCGTAACCACAATAATGAGCCAAGCGGTGAATTGTTCTTCAAAAACCAGAGATTAGTGCTCAGTGAAGAAAGAAGCAGACCTGCAAAAGGATCTCTTGAACAGCAGGTCGTTAGAAGTGTAACAGCACAGCTTGAATAGAAATGTTTCGAGCTTCTTGGCAGTAAGCATGAGGTTTTGTTCCTGTGAAAGTTGGAAAGTATGCTTGGAGATATTGTTCTGTATATAAAGATGACACTGCAGTTAAATTTAATCTGAGAGGATTCTGTAACCACTTATTTTTGGCATGACTGAGGATTGGGAGTAGTTCTATTTCAAATTCGTTGCTGAAAATGTGAGGGTAAAGTGAACGCTGCTCACATTAATTGTCTGAAATCTTGTTAGCAACATCTGAATTTCTTAACTTGGTGTCACAACTGTTTAATCATCACATAGCAAATGCAAAGCCGTTTTTTTTAAGAGGAGCATTCTAATTAAATAAAGACAAGCATTTGCAATAATGAATTCATTATTTTCATTTTCACAAGTCACTTATATGTTTTACTTTTTTAAAAAATTTGTTTGCTCTAGTCTCTCTGTGCTACCTCTCCTCTAAAACATGCCACCCCAGTATCATCATGACCACCCAGCTTTCTCAAGTTAAGGAGTCCATGATGAGCTTTCACCCCAGACCTCTCATGTCCTTTAACCTTTCACCTGTAGCCCTGCAAAGCTGTTGAGAGCAGCTGTCCAGGCCAGTGTGTGCACAGAGAAAAGCCAGCGTTCTGTCCGCAGCCCAACCTCATGCTCTCATGTTAGTTAAAGCTATATGTTTAAAGGTTCATCCAAAAGATGCCTTACATTTTCTAAATATTCAACTTAAATGTTTGTTTCTTCTGTAAAAATTTGGAAAAACTCAAAAAGCATCTGGTTATTGTGGTAAACATTTCAAAGGCAAATCAAACATCTCGGTGCATAAGCCCCTTGTTTCCTTTTTTTCCATTAAATACATGAAGATGTGGTATACTATAAATTCAATGAAGGTCTATTTTTAAAGCGGAGACTGAAAATATAGACACTAAATGACCTTTGCTGCCAGTTGTACCAGAGATCTTCTTCTCCCTGGTGCTTCAATTAACCTTTTCTGCCATGTTAGACAGCAGAAATAGATTTGTTGTAATCTCTCATTTCCACTCAGGAGGCAAACTAACTACTTAAATCCAATCTCTCTTCGCTTTCGATTTGTGCAACGGGGAGATGGGTGGCTCTGATTTGACATGAGGATCAGAGAGCTATACCTTAATTTCTATGATCACACACAGACACACATAAACACAGTGTGTCAGTGACAGACAAGCGTGAAGAGCATCTGAGTGACAGCATCCGGTAGCTCCGAGATAAGACGTAATCTGGTGTCAATTATTTCTCCTTGACAGGCGCAGGTAAGCAGCAATCACCTCCACTAGCATGTGCACTGAGTCAATAGTCCTGCCACCAGTGGGTGGTGAGAGGCTGATTATGAGGTGTTGAACTGAAACAAATACAAAAGACAAACAGTATGACAGGCTGAACTGATAAGGCCTGCTAGTGCTTTTCAGCATCTGATATCCACAGTGGCCTCTCTATTCTGTGTCCTAACAAAGATGTACTGGTTTCAGACATTTGAGACTCAACTAAGGAGCAGCAGTAAGTTACGTAAACACATACACACACTAAATCCATGCACCCTGTCTTAACACTGATTCATTAAAAAAAAGAATCTACAGGACTATCTATCTCTTCGTAAAATTGATTTAATCCTAACCCAATTGGACTTGCCCTTACACTTGTATTAGAAGGACAAAGAAGGTATCTAAGGTCGATCATTTTAGGATTTATTTTCAGTCACGTAGCAGTCAATACAGGGTGAAGACTGCCACATAAAAATGGATAACACAGTAGTTCCATTGTGGCTGCTGGCTTGCAAATTAGCATAATTTTAATCAATTTGTCGTCAGCAGTAAAACAAAACAAAAAGACAATTAAGTAGAAATAAAGCTGTGTGTGCCCTAATAGGTAAACACAAACAATGACATTATAAAAAAAAGTCAGGTTCTTCAAAGTTACTCGAATTTTCTGTAGGAAAGTGTGTGTGATGGTTTGGACTCAAATATTAGTCGAGCATTTCAATGTCTCAAAAGTTTTCCAGACAGGGTCAATGAATTTAATTACTTGGGGACATATCCTTGCACGCCTGGCTGCAGGCAAGCTTCTGCAAGGTGGGGCCACACCTATTCTTTATGAGAATGTGAACATGAGCAGATTGGGGAATTCAGACAACATGCCATGGATGCCTGGGCAGGTATGTGGGATTTTCTGCTGCCTGCTTCCTCAAACCCCCATTTTCTTTCACTCAAAAGGTACTGTTTGGAAGAAAAGGGCTAATCTCATAAAGGCATAAAAAGGAGTGGTCTTGGAGGTGCTTCTTTCTTCATCTCCTCACAGATACAAAACAGGGGTCACTTTGGGGGTTACTGAGAAAACCTCAGCCTGGTGAAAAGCTTAACTAAAGGGCCCACAAAGCTGCGAAAGAGAGGCCACCGTGCAGAGGGATCTCACCACCAACGCCATACACATTCTTGGTCTCATAAAAAAAAAGATTCCCCCAAACTGAAGACAGTTTGGTCCCATGGGAAGAAAATTGATGATTTTTCTGTTTCCCTGTGTCTGCTAGTGATTAGTATGACCTTTCTGGGAAACAGAGTGACATACACCAGATCCTGACACTTTTGCCCCATCATAGCAGAACTTACCGACCGGTTGTAAATTTAACAGCCATTTAACATTTTGTCAAGGTTGTGTTTTGTTTTGAAACCTTTTCCTTGGCCTCAGTGTGCATTTTCTGCCAAAGCCGCAACACACAGGAATGCTTTCATGAAGATCAATTTGCACTGACAATAGATTATACACATTTTGAGGTAGACTGTTATCTCCCTTTCCTCCTTATCCCACCATGCTGCGTTATTTCAAAGAGAGTCCGTTTTAGCCTGCGTTTTCTGTCAAAGATAATTCATCCGGTATGCTAGATTGGCATTTCAGTAACAGAGATATAAGTATCAGGATAAATATTAAGGTGTGAATATATTTGATTGTGTTGTTATATTTTAGCTGAAGGCTCAACCCAGACATATAGCATCAGCAGTAGATGGATTAAGTTCCATATACTCTCCATGTGAGTGTGTAAGTGTCGGTCACATGTAGTCCTCCTGTTTCTACATGCACTCTACGTGCACTCTGTGTTTGCTCATGTTTTCCCCGGTACATCCCACACATACCAGCCGCAACTGTGTTAAATCTTGAAAAAGTATGGGAAAAGTGTAGTCTGATTAAGTATGTGCATGAATCAGTCACTTTACACAAGTTTACACACTGGTCCGGTTTGGCATCCTAAATCTTTTTGAGGAGTGTGCAGAACTCCATAAAGAAGTGATTTATGTTTTCATCTTTAAAGGTCTCTCATTTCAGTAAATTCTGAAAATTGGGCAATAAATCTGTGTTTTTAAATGGGTGTTGAATAAAGAAAATGAGTTCAAACCACAAATGGGTATAATATCTAGTTTGAGCATCTTTATTGACATGATATTCCTTTGATTTTGAAAGACAAGTACTTGGGTTGCTTCAAACAACAAAAAAAATGGTTGCAATGATCCCAAATGGAAAACCAACATGACAAAAAAACTAGCATGCTGTCAGACATTCAAAGCTGGTTGCACCTAATGGAAAATATGTCCTTCTGAATCTTTACTTGTAAAATAGGAGGTCATCTGTCAGTCTGCCTGTCAAGCCTCATTTGCAGTGACCTCAGTATTGGACTTGTGGAAGCCAGTCACCACCTGCAGATTCTGTTGCCCTTGAGTTTAAGTACTGCATCACAGGTGATACACATGGGCTTCCTCTCCCATTGTCAGTTGCCACATGTTCATCCTTAGTAAAGGCTGCATTGTAATCAAAATTAGTCCAAAACTTTTGTGTATGCATTAACACCCTCGACATCAAACTACATATGTGACATAACAGCCCTAATATGTGTGTTCTTGTATATAACACATATCTATGTTTAACTTGAATATGTGACATTTGGATTAAAAAAACATACATGTTTTAAAGAATATATAATTCAAGACCCGTGATGAAGTCACAGCCTCCTTTATCTTTTATGAGATGCAACAGGAGTAAACTATTTCCTAATGTAGCTGTGAACAGCTGGAGGACTGATATGAATGTGATCAAAATGTAAACAGAAATTTAGGATTACTCTCTGCAGTTTTTCCTGGAATCTCTCATGCAAACACACTAAAAATCCTAACCCCGTAATCTTCTTAGTACGGCATTTTAGAAATTAAACCCTGTGATGTGACTGCATCACCACAGTACAGCGCATCAAACCATTTTTCTTGCCTTGAGAGTGGGCATAGATATGTAAGTATATGTTTTTGAAGCCAACTCGTGAGAATTCTAAATATGACAGCTATATCTACTTCTGTTTACCTGCAAGTCGGGATGCTTTAGCATGACAGCAGTAATTCATAGTGTCTGGGGGAGCTCAGTACAGCAGCTGAGAAGCTTTCTTGGAGAGGATTCATGTCAGGACTTAAGCATGTGCTATTCAGGTGCAGAGTTTCATGCTGTTTTTTTAAACTCTTTGTACATAGGAGAACTTCCAGCTTTCTGGCTGAGGAAAAATGTAATTGGTCTTTTTATTTTTTTATCCAAGGCCGGCAGACTTGGTAACACAGAACACTAGGAGCATTTGTCTCGTCCGATGAAACTGAAACTTGAACAGGTCCTTCAATGCACACTCTATACAAATGGAGCAGCATAAGTGCAGGCTCATTTCCCCTAATCTCCACTTTCGCAAGCAAAGTTTGAAAAAGAGAAGGCAAAAGAGGGTTTTCTTTAACAACTAAGCAGGTAGAAGGAGGGCTGGGATGAAAGATGCCTTCCATTCCCTAGATCCCCACTTATCTAACTCTCCTCGCAACCCAACCATTGCTTGCATTCACATGTATACACTGGTGTGCTGCCATGAGAGGCATACCAGTTATCTAATTACAATTTTTCCTGAAATATTCACCTGTGATGTGGACAGTCCATATCTTCCCTCTTGTTGACTCAAACACATTGGAAGAAAATAAACTAAAATCCTTTCCCTCACAGTTAGATACTTCTGAAAAATAGCCCTGGGTTGGGCTGGTCCTAGCAATGATATTTTTAAAAAAAAATGTTTTTTTAAATTAGGCCTGTCATGTGACCTCTTACACGCACCATAACCAGCAACTGTTCGGCAGATTTCTGCTGCCATTCATGCAAGACTCAATAGAGTCAATTAATGTCTTCTTTCTTTTGTCAAGACTGTCATTAACCAGATTTAGTCTACTCATAACTCCATTAAAGCAGGATGTAATTGGGAGGGAAGAGGACCAAACAGCTTCAGTAAATTAATTTAGTAGCGTCTGATGGAAGGATTTGGGATCATTAGCATACTACCATGCCATTGACATTAACATACTGTGTGTGTATGTGTGTGTGTGAGCGCTAAAGAAATGGCAGTTTACTCATCTCCTGTGGCTGTCTAAGATTTGTGTTTTTCAGTTTTATTGTGTGTTAGTCTTCCAGTAATTACAGGCACAGGTGGCACAAAACCATTCAGTTTTTGTTTTTCTTGTCCTTTTTACAGAGTTAAAGTCTACCGGCACTGCTCACCACTTCTCTTTTCTCCTCAACTCAACCGACTATCGGATCCTTCGCATGGATGAAGACCACGACCGCATGTATGTGGGCAGCAAAGATTATATCCTCTCTCTGGATTTGCACGACATCAACAAGGAGCCACTCATAGTAAGAATGGTTCCACGTAAACGTTAAACCGCACAAGCACAGCGTAGGTTTTCAGCTCGCCAGCTCATTTTATTGACTTTTTCCTTTGCAGATCCACTGGCCTGTTGCCCCCCAGAGGAAGACTGAATGTATCTTGTCTGGAAAAGACACTAATGTGAGTAATAGCAAACACAAACAAGAAAACATTTTTTTCATACAATAATTGTTCAGTGTGGACTCAATAATTATCACTGGCTTTTCTTTGTTTACATTTTTTTTTTATTCAAATTTGGCATATAGGCTGATCTGTAAGTTTAGCACTGGCTTTGGGAGGGTTGCGTAGTTAAAATTAAACTTCATAGACTAAACAATCAAGGCACAGCCATTCTGGCTGCACTGCTGTTTGCTATTTTGAGATTTGGGGCATTTTTCTGTCTCACGAGTGAAAGGCAAGTAGTTGCTTAATCTGTGTCTTGGAGCTTGGGATGAGCCTATAAGCCTCATGAAAAGAAGAACACTGTTTCAGCCCTCACTCCTTACCTTTCATTGATTTATCAATGAAAGGTCAGTGTATGAATAGCAATAGGCTTTCTTATAAAAATCAACTGGTCAGTGTTTTAATCAAACTAGTTCATTTCAATATCAACATTTAAAAAACTAAATCACAATAAGGTTGTAAAGTAGTTGTGACCGTTCCCTGTTCTCTGTTTTTTCCCTTTATTTGACAGACAAGTGTAAGTGAAAAGAAATAATAAAAGAGGGTGTTTTAGGTCTTTGTCTTCAGCATTTTGTCTGTTGAAATGATCACTTATCCTTTTTGCTGGAGAACCCACTGGATATTTTACAGAGGCCTCCGTGGAACAAAAGATAAAATCAGGCATTTAAAGCTTTTTTTTAGTCTTCATGTTTTACCATCCCATTTAAAAAAAGATAAATCTAAAAATAAAAACAGGTTATGCCGCAACACTTTCCAGTTGAATTTAAAAATGTCATTTTAGAGATCCCGCTTTGAATGTGCTTCTTAGGGTCAGTACTTAACATCTTAGACCTTTCTCCAGTGTGCAGCTTGTTGTGAAACTCTTATTTACTGTCTTTTGCATCCCTGATTGCTGATTGTGTACAGCTGCCACCAATTAAGCACTTGAAGCAGCTCAAAATGTCTAACATTGAGTCATCTTCAACGAGCGCCGCAAGCTTGTTGTCACCTACATTTCTCATACATATTAAACAGTGGATATTTCTGTTTAATTTTCTTTTAACTGAATCTTACTTTACCCTCTGTTGTCCAGACAAGCAGACAAAAAATGAAGCTGCCAGTGGTGACGACCAGCACTTCTGAAGTGTTAATAAGATTCAGGCGTTCAAAAACAGACGCCGCCTGTTCCGCCCCCACAAGGAGGAGATGGAAACTCGTAATTGAAATTCATACGGGAAAAAAAAAAAACAGATCCATCTCTTTTGATTTAGTTCACACATTGAACCGCCCCGGCCTGAAAGGCACACGCAGTTGTTTCATCCGAGAGGTTTAGGGAGAGGGCTTGCAGAAGTCGTGAGCGCTGTACAAGTGATGAGCCTCGGGTTAATAGCCCTGCTCTCTCCTGCTGGTACGGAGCACATGCTGCTGTTTATCCAACTGGAATGCTCATTTATGTGTGTCTGGTGACCCGTGCTGCTCAAGACCTGCAGCTGCATTGTATTGGCCTACGTCCTTATTCCTGGGAGTATGTTTGAACCTCTTGGGTGCGTGAGAATATGGATAGATGTGCAATAGGGGTGGTTTTGAAATTTCAAAACTGGAAAAAGAAACTAAAATTGGCTAGTGCAGATACCTTGGAAATGGCGGCTCCTTACTGAATGACAGATAATGACAATTCAACAGCAATTCAGAGGGGGACATCGCTTCAGGCAGGAGGTCAGAGGCAATCATCCCCGCCGTGTTCGCTGTGGGGGAGCCCAAGAGCGTGCTGAATAATACACACAGACCCACACGTGTAAACACACACGCACACACACAAAAACAAGTCCTCTGAAACCTCTGACTTGTGCATCTGTCGATTTGGAAAGATCTGCCAAAATGCCCCCACACCCCCCACCCCAGCCCTCCCGGCATATACTTATCTTTTCAGAACCAGTACATCCTTTCTTTTTCACCAGCTGTCACAAGCAGAAAATATGATGGACAAATCCAAACAGATATCTTCATTTTCTGTAGTTGGATGCATGATTTGTGTGGATTAAGACCAAGAAGACAGACAGCTGGTCAGGCCCATGAAGAGTAGAAAGACCTCAAAGTGTAAAGCTGCTTTCACCACCAGCACCTCTTTGTGTTTAGTGCCAAAAGTCCAAAGTCCTGATTCAAACTAGTGCTCAAACAAGAAAAATGTCAAATATAAATATCTTAATGTATTAATCCTCCACTGGAATTTTTTTTTTTTTTTTATTAAAACCAACATTTTCTTTCAGCAGTCGGGTTTGGTCTAACCAAAATTGTTTTTCATTTGTTAAGTTTGGATTGTGTTTAACCTCAATCCCTGCAGCAAATGCTCCTCACGTCCCTGAGGCACCACGATTCTTGGTTTCTGCCACAAACTTAACTGGGGTTTGGAAACATTTTCACTCTAACAGTACGGTCTGATGTGAAGTCTGAGCCAGGGGAACCAAGCTGCAGAATACAAGCCAGCTATAAGAGGAAGTGATAGATGTGATCTTTTAAGCTAGACAGAGGCGTTATTAACAAAAAATCTGGGGCATTATGCATTATATAACTCTTATTTTTCTTAGGCTTTTTCGTGAACATATGTTTTTTCTTTCAACCAGCATACTTAATCCTATTGCATTTTGTTTTGGCCTCCCTCAGGGGGAATGTGGAAACTTCATCCGTCTGATTGAATCGTGGAACCGGACCCACCTTTATGTGTGTGGGACAGGCGCATACAATCCCATCTGCACGTATGTGGACCGAGGACGCAGGTCACAGGTAACCAAAGACAGAAGTAGGCATCCACAGTGACATTGTGACCTTTACTTTCTAGTTCTTAAAGAACCATAACAGTCAATCAATCCCAAGTCAGAGAAACCCCTTCTGTGCCTGCCCCTCATGCTCTCTGTCTCTCTACTATCATTTTCTGCCTCTTGGTTTTCATTGATTCGCACAATTTCACTACCTCTAGGTTTGTCCGTTTCAGATTTCTATTATTATTTCAAAATTGCTGTTGCAAAGAGACCTAACTGCCACTGCTTAGCAATTATTTAGGATCCAATCTTCCCTGACACCTGGGAATAGTACAGTGACATGATATCTGTTGAAAATTCTCATCCTCCCCACCTGTTTACAGCCCATGGCCTGTCTTTCTGTCTGTCTGCCTGAGAGCCCATGAGAGACCATCATTACTGTTGAAGCCTCTCATCCATCACCAGCCTTGTAGCTCACCCCTCCCTTTGTCCCGTCCTCGACCCCCCCCCCTTGCTGGATGGCCACGCCGAGCGACAGCAGCTGTCGGCTCAGTTATAGTAGGCACACTTGCATTCACCACTCTGACTGTTTAGTCTCAACCCTCAAATGGAAGGTTCAGATTTCAATGTAAAGGTCAGTCTGCCTCTTGTCATTCAGCTTCTCCCCTGAGGCCCAAATGTTGTGATACTTCACACTGTAAAGATTTTCCTCTGTAAGAGAAGATGTAAACATAAACCACTTGTTTAGACATTCATCCCCCTGTTACACAGCAGGGTTGTGTGAACCCTGCTTTGGTCTGTGGTGAATGCAAACAGTCATTCTTGTGCCTTTTTGAAAAATATCATCTGTAACTGTTGAGAATAAATTGAATTGTTAAAATGTCTAATAATTTTTAAACTTAACTGAAAAATAAACCAGAGACAACATCTAAAATCCTTCAACCAAGGATTTCCCTTTTTTTTTAAATATATGTATATCCTCCGACTGGTGTTACTACCTTTTCATTTTAGAAATAATGGAGCAGGGGCACCTTTTTTACATTCAGTAAGCATTCCTTAACAATTTTGTGTTGTTTTTTTACACGTTATTGCAGTCAGGTTCATTTTCATTTTACAGAATGTCGCAGCTTTCTCGGCCAATAGCGAGTATCAGTACTTTGTATGATCAGTTATATCTGCAACTGTAAATGTGTCTGTCCAAGTGTGTATTCTTTATGTTATGTGACTCATCTGCATAATCTATTTTTGTTGAATTTTCCTTTTCTGCTTTCTTTCTTGGTTCTGCATGGTTTATGCATGGAGTTTAAAGCTGGTGTTTGCACGAAACTGAGTTTCATCAAGTGTGTGGTTACAATTTTATTACAAACCACCCACCAGACTTCCTGCCCTCTACTTTGACCTTTACTTTGAACCGCTTTAATTTTTTCAGTCCATCTTTCAGAATTCCTACTTTTTGTTGAGTCTACACAATTCCTCGACTCCTTCTTTCTTGTTTTTCTCTTCAGTTTACATCATCGTCAGTGAAAATACATTATCATCTGGGCTGTTGATCGCTGGTAATAAAATGGCCCACTGTGCCATGTCTCTGTTTTTAGGGGTTCCACAATCTACAGGCAACTCAGTCAGGAGGAAGAACAAATCGGGCAGCAGACTACACCACTACATCAGAGCCTTTGAAGGCAGAGGTGGGCTGGGGGAGTTTTATAGGGTTCGATGCCCACCTGGAGTACTTTTCCTTGGAAAAATGGACATTATGTTGCTGAAAGAATTTTTTTAAATATATCTTGACTCATTCGGCTGTTTATCTTCGGCTGTATATGTGGACGCAAGAGCACTCATTTGTTTCAATTTTTTCTTTTGTATCACAGCAACAACTCTTGTCAGCTTTTCCGATTTATACCAATGAAGCATGTTATCATAACCACACTTTTCTGAGTTATAATTTACTTAAAAGCAATATCCAAGGACAAGGCTTTGACGTTAACTCTGCTCTGCCAGAACATATTTCCTGCCACCCAGACATTTTTGAAGCACAAGTGTTGACACAGATGTTCTATGTTCAAATGTGTTTGCATAGTGGATCGTTGAAAAGGTGTATAAAGTTACTAACATCTGAGGCATGGTGGATGATTCTTGGGATGCTCTCAGCATTTTCCTCCACCAATCCATCTAATTGTTAACTGATTTTGCTTTGCCTTTTTCTCTCCTCAGCACAGCCAGTAGTGCAGTGAGCGTTTATTCAGTGCCTTAAGGGTCACATCTCACAGCTTTCTGTTGTCACTGTGTTAACCACCTTGTCCTATTGCTAGTTTTACTGTTGTCATTAAAACCCTTTTGAAATAATGTATCTAAGTGCACAGAAATATTTCTTGCAATTTCTGTCCATCCCAGGAATACATTTTCCGTCTTGAACCTGGCAAAGTGGACTCTGGGAAAGGAAAATGCCCTTATGACCCTAAACTTAACAGCGTCTCTGCTTTGATCAGTGAGTACATGGCTTTTCTCTCTTTCACACACTTTTGCAGACAGATACAGAGACTGACTGAGGGCCTAAAAAACCGACAAGTCGGTCAAACAGTTATTGTATAGTTATACAATAATAATAATCCTTTGTTTGTCATACATTCTCTTACTTAATCTTTCTATCTTAAATACCTTCAAAGGGAAAAAAACACTTATTATAGTGATGTCCAACCAACGGTCCACGAGCAAAGCTGCTTACTTTAAAGTCACACAAACCAGAGACGGCTGAAACCAGAGAATGTCTTACATTTCTGTCAAATGATCTAAATCAATTACCGTAATCATTTAAAAATGGCAGTTTGGGGTTTCATAGTTAATTGGACACACTTATCTGGACAAACAGTTCAGTTGGCATGTCAATGATGGGTCTTTTGTTGCCAGCAGCTTCGAAGTGTCCAATTAGTTTGTAAGTAATGTCCCAGGCCTTTGTGTGTTTGAGAGCTGACATGCAAGATCAGTTTTAGCTGGCTTACATAAAACAACAAAACGGCACACATAAAACTTTCCAATAAGCATTTTTATGTGTGTCAGTGAATACAATAAATTAGTTTAACTGAAAGGAACAATTGAAATCACTGCCATGTGCAGGGAGAACCTCAGATCATCATTATACAATTAAAAACAAGTAACCCAGCATGTATGTATTTGTTATACTGATATATGCTGTTTAACTAAACATTGTTGTTAGTTTATCAGTGGCAAGAATCTCCCCTAGCAGAACAATGTATCCCTCAACACCACAAAACTGATGTATTTGTTGCCTGATCGAGCATCTGGTGGACGATAGAGGCTCCACATACAAACCTTAAGACCTATTGGATCAGCTGCTATTGACCAGGCGCCCCCTGATGTCCCCTTTCCATGTCCCCTGAGAGCTGTTAACAGTATGATTGGGGCTGCACAGTATTTAGCACGTGGTTTAAATGATATGGCAGTTTGCTAGGTATTTTAAGATCTGGATGAAGGGTGAAGATGGCTGTAAGTGACCACTAGTATAGGCCAGTGGTCACTTTACAGCCATCTTCTTTCGTGAATCCAGCTGACATGACATTGACTTTGTAAGTGCAGCTGTCCTGTGTAATTTCACTCGCTGTGACTATGATGTCAATATCATTATAATGACAAGGTCAACATTTTTAAATCAAACATGGACTTGTGAACTTAGCATGATTAGTCAGAGTGATTTATTTTGGCACTTCTCTGTCAAAATTAGTTAAAATGCATTCCTTACTTTGAATGGCCCCAGATGCTGCACATGGTATCATTCTGATTAATCCTTGAGGGATTATTCAACTTTCTAAAGATGTTCTAATCAGACTTGATGGGCAGCATGTTTTCTATGTTAACCCAAGAATGTTTTCATCTTCCTAATAATTTCTCCTCCACCTTTTCTTCCTGGGTGACTGACAGATGGAGAGCTCTATGCAGGAGTCTACATTGATTTCATGGGAACAGACTCTGCTATCTTCCGTACTCTGGGGAAGCAGACAGCCATGAGGACTGATCAGTACAACTCCAGATGGTTAAATGGTAATGTCTCAACTCACAGCTTGGTCTGCATCCGGCTTAATCTTTTCACCAAGCTCTCTCCAGACCATTTTTAATTTATGCCATGACAAGTTAAAGCCAGAATGTGGCCCTAATATTGCAAACAATCTCCCACTTGTAGCTTTCTTATGGCATTCCAGCAAGATATAGTTGTTTCTAACCTGTTCCACCTGACCTGATAAACCTTTCATTGAAAAACATCCAATTAACTAAAAATAATTACTGACATGCCTGCAGAGTGTGTAGCAGGATCAGTATCATATTAGGGGGAATGGAATGAACATCAATAATAAGTCACAATATTGTTCACTCGACAATGAACTGTAGCTGTCACATACATAGAACTGCTGTTTTGGTGCATTTAGATGATGTTGCCAAATCAATCATGGGTACCCCTCTTTGTTGCAGGATCACTTATTTTCCACTGACCCTGTTGCCCTGACAACGGTCCCCTCCCAGTGATGCACTGAATCAGGACACCTGAGTCCTGCTAATCAGTCATGTGAAATCTCTCTGATACCACCCCTCCCCCACATGACAGCAGTCCTGATTACTTCCTCTCTGACTGCTTTTTGGTTTGTCCCCATTTGGGACAGTGGTCTTTCGCAGCAGGGAGGGGCTGTCTGTGTTGTGAGTCCAGTGGTTACCCAGTAAATCAGACAGTTGGAGTTAGTTATAATGCCATCGTCACGGGGAAGAAATGCTAATTAATCATATTAGGTGTGTTAGGGTTTTAAGCCTTAGGTATCTTTAAAAAAGAAGTGAAGGGTTCTATGGTCCAGAGTTGGTTTTTAATTCTACTGCTTTCAGAGAGGATTAAAGAACCATTTTTCCTTTTCAATATTTTTTTTAATCAATTCTCAGTTAGCCATGTATAAAAAGATTTTTTAAATAATTTTCTGTCTTGAATAAGGAAAACATACCTTGTGTCTTATGGCAAGTTACCATGGCTTTTTTGTTTGGAAGCTTTTCAGCAAGAATAGGCAAAGGCAACAGAGACCAATTTCACAAAACCTTGTATTGGGGTTGAACACTGGCGAAAGAAACCTATTAAACTTTGTGTGCGGTTTTGGCGCATTTCTTTAAACTGAAGGCTGGGGAATTTCCTTGGCAGATATATGCATCCTCCGAGTGCCCCAGTTGTTCATGCTGGCAGCATATCAATATTGGATCTGTTTAAGATCCAGTATGAACAGGAAGAACGAGTACACATACAAAAAACTGTTTCAAGGTGTACATGAGCATTCTCAGCAAAAATTGAAGCCCCAACTCTGGATGTCTTCATAAAGTTAATTTAAAGTCACACCTGAAATTAGATTTTTCTATGATTGTATTTTGTGTACGTCCGTCCTTGTGTAATGCAACAGTCCCGATTAATTTTCTTTACAGATCCCACTTTTGTCCATGCTCACCTCATCCCAGACAGCGCTGAGAAGAATGATGACAAGCTCTACTTTTTCTTCCGAGAGAAAGCCTCTGACATGGGCCAGAGTCCCATGACCCAGTCAAGGATAGGACGGATCTGTTTGGTGAGTTATTACCCCAGTCAGCAAAGCTCGTCTTGATAATCATTTGAGATAGGTTGATTTTTCTCTTTAATGGTTAGTTACATGCTATTAGTTGTTAGCATGCACTTCTTCTTTTTTTTAGATCCAGAAAGAAAGTCTGCCATTTTTGCATAGCACATAATTTGTAATTCCTTGTTCAAAACCTTCAATTCACGGGCTTTGTAAGATTTTTTTCAAGACAAGTCTCCTTAAAGTATGAAACTTAGAATTAATATAATAAACAATATAAAATTCCCCGAGTCCTACCAGGTGCTCGAGGAGAAAGAGAAGTAGTCCTCTGAGATGAATGCTTCCATTGACTTCTTTATATCAATGCAACGGACTATTCCTACTTATATCAGGGGGTGTCCTTATGTCCCTAACAAATGTTGTGTTGTGTCATTTTTTTATGCACTGGTGGAATCATAGATTCTATATGTCACATGCATGACAAGGTACATTTTGATTAGTTCTTGGAGAAGTTTGAACATTTTCCGCCAGCATCCACAATCAAATTATTTCATGGTGTTCATTCAGAAAGGAAATAATTCACACAAAATCTGTTACTTGAAGCAACAAAAATCCTCTGGACCATGTTAAACTCTATCCCACTGACTTTTCTCGCAAGGAGGCTCACTCTTTTCTTCAGTAGCAGCAGTTGGATGTAAATTCTCAAATGTAAAACAAATTTTCAAGTGACAATGGTCTCTCCTCTTTTTTCAGTCAGCAGTTAGGTCATATGTTGTTTGAGTCTTTGCTTTAAGCAATGTCTTTTTATATATTTGCTCCACAGAATGATGATGGCGGGCACTGTTGTCTGGTAAACAAGTGGAGCACATTTCTGAAAGCTCGTCTCATCTGCTCTGTGCCTGGAGCTGACGGCATCGAGACACACTTTGATGAACTAAGTGAGTCCAGTTATTATTTCTCCCTTGTAGGATTCTCCCACCGTCCCTGACCCTAAGAATAATTTATACATCCTGTCATCTCTCTCAGTTGTGTCATTTGCGTACCACATGTTCTACATTCGCACTCTGAGAATTTGAGAATTTTGTCCAAACATTGTGCACATTATAAAATATCAGGAAAATCTAGTTTGTTCTGTTTTTTTCTCCTCATAAAGGACAAACTCCAAATGTGGCATTTTATAAATCAATTTCCCCAAGTCAGGGATTTTGTAATGGATCATCTGGGAGCTGATGTGAAGCACATAATGAACATGTCTGTGACCTCACTGAAAAAGCCGGCAGATGGAAAGTGAGCATTCATAAATGGCCGCGTAACCGCAAACACTCAAAACAAGGAGCTACAGATGGACCCCGTGTTGACAGACTCAGTATCAACAACTTTATCATTTGTAGAGTTCTCATCACATTTGCTCTGCATAGTTTCACCATGATGTTAATCCACGGTTAGACAGATTTTGCTGCAGTGCGTGTGGGCCAACAGCTTACTGTGCCACAGGGACACACATCCAGCTGTATTCAGCACATCTCTTCTTATGTAGAGCAATATGAGGAAAAACACGGGAAAGCTGCAGCTTCAGATTAGGTTTTAACTGACTCAAACATGTTAATCTTGACATGTGGCTTTACCATACCACTTTTTGTCTGTGAGCATTTTGGTAGGATTTTGTTCTAAAAGGAAAGTGCATATACAAATGCATACATGCATGCAGAGTAATAAATCAATAAGAATCGGGAATTATTCCAACTTTCCCTGTGGAACAAATCAGCCCTTCTGTCACTCTCAACAGGGACGAGATTAAAAGAAATGTGTTGCAACCCTGAATTTAGAATTGCAGATTGTATGTGTGCATGAATTTAAAAAATTTAAAAAACTATTTTCACATCATTTTGACAAAATTTGTCATTTTGAGGTCTTCTGAGAAATATAACTTATATTTAACAATAAATAAATAAATATATTGCAAAAATGTTCCCTTAAATATTACCAATTTGAGGTACCCAAATGAAATTTTCTCCTTGAAGCTACAATCTTGAAATTCCCAAATGTTCTCAAAGTTTAGTTGATTCAAAGAAAAGATATAGAAATCTTGAAAGCCACCAAATGTGTATGAATGATTCACATTTCTACAATGTATTCTGATTAAATAAATGCAATGTGAAGATTTTTGTTCATATAGCTCTAACCAGATAGTAACCCTGACCCGTAATAACAATAATAATAATCATCTTGATATTGATTATAAAAAAGAAGAAATAATAATGATAATAATAATAATAGCAATGTTTTTATGATCCACGCACAAAACAAACCGTAGTCAAATCTCGATGACACTGTGTGGCTTTATAAATTTTTTAAAGCAGAAATTTTTACCTACAACTAAATATATTGAGATAAATTGAGACTTTCACTATCAATGCCAACTACTGAACCAATTGATTTCCTGTACATGCAGTACGGGCCGAACATGGCTGCCAATAACTAAGGTGGGAAACAGTAGCATAACTTCACTCCAAACTAAGAGAGGCCCATGGATTCTGACAGGATTCAAACACACTGAATTTCTCATACCTACTGTTGGTTATCTTGTATAAAATGTGTAAACATGACACAGAACAGGTCACTGGACCACTCCTAAAACACCGTATCCTTGCAAACGTGCACATTCCCTCCTCCTCTCTCTCTCTCTCTCTGCTGTGCTTCAGCTCTGCCTGCAAAGCCTCTCTGTGGGGGGGTTGTCGTGTTGCAGCAGTCAGTAGCTACAGAAACTTTAGAGGTGACACTGATTGACACCAGAGACAATCCGTGGCTCCGACTGCCTGTTTTCACACGGCCATGGTGTATTCCTGTAAATTACATTAAAGGGGTGAAGGAGGAACCACAGATTGCTGGTCTTGTTTGTCACTTTACATAGAAGTGTGCACGTTTGCAGATATGACTAAATGTTTCATGCAACTTTCCCAAGGCAGCACAGACAAAAATCATCTTTCTTTTTAAGCACTGTTTCAAATGCTAGGATTAACAAGCTACTCATTGATACAAGAATATAACAACACTGTGTATTAAAAACTGTTTTTAGCTGAATCTGTGGAAACATGTTCTAGTTGCACTGTGATGAGGTTTTCCTAATGTTTGTTATGCATCAGGAGCACTCAGCGCTTTGACAGGAAAGCACTCAGCTGTCAGTGTTACTATACTTTCAGTAGTCATTCCACAGGGCAGCGGGTCAGTTGTAGCCTCAATGCAGATGAGCACTTGCGGTGAGGTCATTTGTGAGTCCTGAGGTGCAATGTAACATCCCACAGCACTGTGGTCGTTCTTCCCACAAACCACAGACTGTCTGGTAGAAATGTACTCTGTCTCCAGCCATGGTGGTACTGGTGGAGCCCAGCAAAAGCATCAGAGTGGTTGTATGAGGACTCGAGGGAGAGAGTGGAGTAGGTTCAGATGGCAGGGCTAACAGATGAGAAAGCGTTCAGTATTTTGCAAAGGGAAAAGAGGAACATGAAAGCAAAGAGACACACAGATTCACAAGAGATGGAAATGTCTGCCAAACAAAAACAAGACTGAATTTATGAGCCATGAAGTTTTAGTGCCTTTTCTTTAATGTAATTATTGACTGAAACATTGTTTCAGTTGTTTTTCTGTGTCACTTTAGTTTACAGATCCTCTGTACTCATAAAGAAACCAGATGTTTCTTTTTGTTTTTTTTATTCCCTCTGTAATTGTTTTCGACTGAGCATTTCAACACATTGCACCATTAAGGCGATTATGTAAAATCTGTTGTCATATAAGGGACTATCGTTCCACCAATTACTTTTTAGTATTTCTGTTTTCGTTTTCCTTTTTCTTTCAGTCTAGCCCTGTGAGTTGCAATGTATATAGCAGCTCAAAATATGCTTGAAAAGATGTTACACATCAGAAACAAAAGTCAGAATGATGAAGCTTGTTCCAGTGCTCGGCTGATTTATGTCATAACCGTCCTATAGCCAGAAGGTCTGTCAAACTGGCGTCAGATGGGTTATGAATTTCTACTTTGTTTGCCAAAAGTTAATTTTTGCTTTAGTGAGCAGCCATTACCTGTCATTTTCATAGCTTGGCATGTGTGTCGATAGTTTCTCTTTTCTTCAGAAAAGATTCAGAACCCATGATCAAAAGGAAACTTGTTTATTTTTTAAACTTTTCAGAGCCAGAAATGATGTCTTGATGTCGTCAATGAGAATTTAAGCTTCCTCCTGTTTGTTGCATGCTGGTTAAAGCCAAAGGCACATAGATCAAATTGTGTGGTATTACGTTTCACCCTCAATTGTACATTCACAATTGTGCTTTGTTGTCTCTATGGGTTCATTTAGGTGATATTTGAGAGACCAATCTGAGCTGCATCTTTACAAGCTCTTGTTTTTTGTCAGATTAACACCTTGCTTTTGGCTTCACAGATTACAATGAAAACGATTTCAATTTATAAAAGAGAGGATCAGATTCCACACCAATTTACTGCACTCAAGCTTTTTAAAGACTTAACACAAGGCAATTATTACCCAAACTGTTCAAGGACTCTTCAGACCAGCTCTTCATGCTAGTTCTCCACTGATTCAAAACATTAAATCCACCTTTGTGTGCTCAGCTTGTCTACTTTAAATTTATATCAGTTTTCCTACGTGTTGTTTTTCCTTGCACATTTTTCTCATGAAACCATCAGAGGATACTCAGGGTTCGCCATTGCCTCAGCACTTCAGTCACTGGATGCATATGGCTCCTATTAAAGCCATGTTTCAGCAGACATCTCTATTTCACTTCTATTCCCTGCTGAGACTGTGGCACTGTAGTTCCAGAGTTTAAATTCAGGATCTCATTTAGGCTCTGGCAACCACAATTCATGGGGAGCTTCCTCCTGACTCCTACACGAAGGAAGCGAAATATTACAATTAGGAATAATCCGTCTGGAACCGCCATAAAACCAAGGGTCATTTCATAAGAGACACTAATATTGTCTTTTGAGTTGTTTCTATGAGAGAAAGCTTTCCCTTTTAAACTTTTTAGTTATTTTAGTTAGTTCAGTGCCGCACAAAACTGACAGAAAGCAGAGTTTATCAATGATAATATAGAATTAATCATTTTGCTTGTGATTGTAAAACTGTAAGAATTTGTTAGAGCATTTCTTTTTGTAGTCTGATGTCACACCTACTTACAATAGAGTCTATCATTATTTCTTAGGAGACGTGTACATACAGCCAACTCAAGACACCAAGAATCCAGTCATCTATGGAGTCTTCTCGGTTTCAGGGTGAGTAGATGGTGGCTTTTGCAAACTCTCTAACCCCGGTTTGAATGTGAGGTGCATGTGTTTTCTCATATCACCCAGCCTGAAGGCATCTAATGTTTACGTCAAAAGGCTACACGATCGGTCTCATTCAGGCTAGAAAGACAAGACAGAAAGCGAATGTCTAACCCAGAGGAAGACACAGAGCTCTGAGAGGCTGACTGAGCCTGTAGTCTCTCACATAGTTGGTCAAGTTTGATAGCAGATTGTCATTCAACACACAGCATTAAAATTCAAGAAATGTAAAGTGAGATTCTGTTGGCGCACAAGTCGGAAGAGGTGTGCGCACAGCCATAATAAACATGTCCTGATAAATGTATTTGAGAAAAAAATATTGTTTTTGTTTTCCTTCCTCAGTATAGGCATCAAAAAGATTAAACCCAGCTGATAAAAACACGTGGTGCTAATGACAGGGACCCATGACAGGAGTTACAAACATACTACACCCACCACACAGAAGCAACAGTCTGTACTCTGGAGATCCCCTGCCATTTGTGGGTGTTTGTATGTCATTGTGTCAGACAGCTTGACTCTACTTGAGTTGGTTTGAGAGTGTGTTTGTGCATCATAATGTTTTTTGTGTTACTGTTAGAGGCCAGTCATTGTCTTAGGGAATAAGTTAATCTGAACCCACTGGCAAATCCTATTATGTCTTCACCTGTTTTCATTATCCGTCCTCTAGATCTGTGTTTAAGGGCTCAGCAGTCTGTGTCTATTCCATGGCTGACATTCGTATGGTCTTCAATGGGCCGTTTGCCCACAAGGAGGGGCCCAACTATCAGTGGGTGGCATACAGTGGGAAGATCCCCTACCCTCGTCCTGGCACCGTGAGTTAGAAAAAGAACAAGAAATTATGTTTTGGACCAGAAATGTTTTGCTAAATTGCCCAGGAGCTGGTTTGACATTCAGATTTTCAATCTGTTCTCAGTGTCCTGGAGGCACTTTCACCCCCAACATGAAATCCACGAAGGATTATCCTGATGAGGTTATCAACTTCATGAGAAACCACCCTACCATGTTCAATGCTGTGTACCCAGTGCACAAGCGCCCCCTGGTGGTCAGAACTAACGTTGACTACGAGTTCACCACGATTGCTGTCGACCAAGTGAGAGCTGCCGATGGGAGCTATGAGGTGCTCTTCTTGGGCACAGGTCAGTGCTTTAGGCATTTCCATATCTTTGTAGAGTCCGCTGTCTTGGATCTGTGTTAGAGTTAACAGTTAAGCCTCAAACAAATAACTTATTAAGTATCAGTGGGCCACAATTTTTATAAAACAATACTTTGTTGTAGATCTTACTTTGTTGAAGATCAAAAATGAATCAAGTGTACTCTGATTTTAAAAAATCCAAAGAAGAACTCCTTATTTATTACTAAAACTATAAAGAAAAATAAATTAAAGCCTCTTTTCTTGGTATGTCAGATCGGGGAACAGTCCAGAAAGTTATTGTCCTCCCGAGAGATGACTTACAGACAGAGGAGCTGGTGTTAGAGGAGGTGGAGGTGTTCAAGGTCAGTTTTGCAGTCTCAGTTCAATTACTCCTTCTTTTTTTCTCCTGAGTGTGTTTTTCATTTATCTGTGATGGAAAAATATCACTTTCATTACTCTGTGCTGGGTCATGAAAAGTTGAGTCTGTATCCCTGCAGGTCCCCACCCCAATCACCACAATGAAAATTTCATCGAAACGGGTAAGTTATTTTGCTGTGGCTCAATTACTAACACTGATACTTCTATATCATGTTGCTTATATTAAGTAATTCCAGTGAGAAAACTTCTGAAATTGACTTTAGACATCATTTGATTAAAAAAAACAGCGTAAATATATACACTTTACTAGAATTTCCAACAACAAATGCCTTATGTTCAGTTTTACATTTAGAATAGAACACAAGGGGCTGCATTGACTAAAATCTACCATTTTCTTAAATGTGCTTTGAGAAAGGTCTTTAGAAAAAACAGGAGATAAAGACAGTGGTGTCAACATACTCAACACCAGCATGTGAGACGATAAAATGAATTTATATGAATAAGACATACTATTATTAACCAAAAGCTATTAGATTTCTAAAAGTGATGCATCTATTTCAGGAGATAAATCATAGGCTATTAATGACACTGCACAGATTGAATTACATTTTGACCCTCAATATGAGCAGCATGTTTGCGATTGTGCGTGCAGACCTTTTTCAGGCAATGATCAACTCACTAATACTTTGTCTGACTTGTTTTATCACAATTAGATGGAAATTTGGAACTCATACTTTATTTATTCCACAAGGGTTTGTGAGGGGAACAGATGCATAATTACCCATGTACTACTTTCATCTGAATAATTAAATCATTTGCCAAGAAACAGTAAATAAAGATCAATCAAAAAAATTGTTTGCATGTACTCATTAGTACTCAGCATGTACAGTCAGTTCTGACCCAAGAACAAACCATGGTAGAATATTTATGAAAAAGGTTCAAAATGGTTTTAAGAGGGCTTTAACTTTTTTAAAGCTCATTTAAATGTTATGTTTGACTTCTAGCAACAACTGTATGTGGGGTCCGTCTTGGGTGTGACCCACCTGGCTCTGCACCGCTGTGATGTTTATGGGGAGGCCTGCGCTGACTGCTGTCTGGCCCGGGACCCGTATTGTGCCTGGGATGGAAAATCCTGCTCCAGATACTCTGCCTCACAGAAGAGGTGAGGATCGAAACAGCATTCATGCCTGAGTGCTTATAGGGAATGCACTAATACCGATCCTTAGATAAGCTCTCTGTATATAAGTGATAGTTTGAAAGTATCCCAGCCTTTTAGCACAGTACATCTTAATGTGTTGTATTTATGTACGTTAATCCAACTCTTAACGGTGTCAGTTCTTACACAGTCAAGCTAAGCTTTTTTATGCCAAACAAAAATAGGGTTTCCATTACTATTACTAAATTAGTAGAAATTGATTTTCTCATTTTGAGCTGTTCATCTGACTCCTCTAGACGCAGCCGCCGCCAAGATGTGAAGTACGGAAACCCAATCCGTCAGTGCCGAGGCTATAACTCCAACAGTGAGTTTTAATGACAATGAAACTATGCAGTTCACACAAAAGTTAGAATACACAAACTTCAAATCAAATTTAGTTTTACTAAAAACGAAATTCAAGTCAGACTCTACTCATTGATTTCTAGCCAATAAGAATACTCTGGAGACGGTTCAGTACGGGGTAGAAGGAAGCACTACGTTCTTGGAGTGCCAGGCTCGATCTCCTCATGTGTCTCTGAAGTGGCATCTACAAAAGGAAAACAGTGACAGGAAGAAAGAGGTAAGCACAGATTTTGCTATAAAGCAGATACACACTGAGGCGAAAAGTAACTTAATAAATGTACTCATCTCTTTAAGTCTAATATTGAAGTACTATATGTATACAGCATATATATATATATACATATAAATATATGTGTTTTTGTATATGTTTTTGTTTGTTTGTTTGTTTTCATAAATTGCTCTCGTTCCTTTCAGATTCGCTCGGAAGGCCGCATCCTGAAAACAGATCAAGGACTCCTGATTCGCTCACTGCAGTCATCTGACAGCGGCATCTACCAGTGCACTTCCACAGAGAAAAACTTCAAGCACACTTTAGTGAAACTGCAGCTCGTGGTCCTCTCCAGTCGCACTGTCAACAACGTGTTGGTGGAGACCGGCAGCCCCGCTCTCCCAGCACTTCAGTCCAGCGCCTGGACTCCAAGTGCCGGTCAGTACAAAGATCTGCTCACCATCCTCAGCCAGCCAGAGATGGGACTGATCAATCAGTACTGCCAGGATTACTGGCAGCTGGGAGACAGCAGCCTTGGGGACAGCAAAGCCAAGAGCCTGAAGGAGCTGAAGGAACAGAAGAAGCCTCGCAACCGCCGGCATCATGATGAGCAGACAACTCCAGCCGAGACATGAGGAGCTCCACGCGCGATCTGTCACATTCAAACTCCACCCCTGCCTACCTTTTCACACAACCTTCCAACCATTACAATCCCCCCAACTCCCCTTAGGGGCAATGACTCCCGTCAGATGATAGATTATCCTAAAGGACAAGGCAACAGAAAGCATCAAACAGTTTTTCTACAACTGTTGGGGAAAAAAACACAATATTTATTGTAGGTTGTAAAAAGTCATTCTTTCTACTTATCTATAGAAACCAAGTTTTTGTGTATAGATAAATCTGTGCAAAATATTGTTGTTATAATATTAATGTTAGTGTTATTGTTTATTATAATGTTATTATGTTGAGAATATCTTTATGTTTGGTGTTTTTTAAACAGCAACAATAATCTAGGACTGAGAGCATCCACACATGGACACGGACCTATGAACAGAACTCTTAAGTGGCGACCATGTTGGATCATTTGACTGCTGGCAGTATTCAGAATCTAAGCTCAAAGTCGAGTTTGGACATTTCTTAAACTTCCTTTAACTTCCTCACAAGAATCATGTACTGCATACCAGACAGTTTTTTTGTTAACAGCTAAATATAAGTAGTAAGATAACCTAAAGGCATTTCATAGAATGTGTGAGGAAAGCAGAAATGCAGGAAGACTGCAGCTGTGACTACATTTTGCAGTCATGTGTGAATAAAACCCCCCCTCTATGGCTTCCTTCCCTTGATGAGATCCAGTATGGCCTCAAGTGAAGATGTTGCATCTCTCATTCATATTCTTCCATATTCAGTTGCTGCCAAGTGTTCTGTTGGTACTGTATGTGAATATCACATCTCAATGTTGTGTTCTTAACTAACGTGATCTTTGTGATAAGCTGTTATCTGGGGTATAGGTTCTTTTAATGACACAAAAACTGAAAACATAACATTGCCTTCTCTTTTCTCTACGTGGAGATAAGATATTCCAGCAGGCAGCTAAATGTGAGTTTGAGACAGTGATTAAAATATATAATAGACAAAGCACCTTTTGTTGCCAAATTGGTGATTTAAATAAACCTTATAGTGAATCTTCCTCATGTATCTGTGGCATATTATATAGTATGTCCAAATAAGATGAAATTTTGTTTTGTTTAGCTTTGTTTTGCATTCCTCCCATTTTCATGTAAATATTAGTGAAAGCTAACCATGTAATCTGACTACACAAATGTGCAGATTTGCAGTACTTGGGAGTTCTAAATGGTGCTGAATGTACTGCATAATCTGGTTAACAACAGAGCTTCTACACCTATTTGTTATGCTGGTACAGAGCCATCTTTCTGCTGTCTAAATGGAGCCACAGACTACATATAATCCTGGAGAACTGTATAACTTCTGTACAGTTAAACAGTGTCACAGGTTCAACCACTAACAAGTTGATTGCCACCAAACCTGAAGAGAAAACCATGACACAGTCTTCAGTAGGTGGATTTTCAATGTGCATGGCATGTACAGTATGTGGTAATTGTCTAAAATACAATGTTGCTGTGGATGTCAGTGAATGTCTTTCTTGTTGTGGGAATATGACTCTTTTTTTATGATGAGAAATGCTGAAAGATTGTGATTTTGTTTCTGCGCATTCTCCAAAAAAAAAGGAATGACAACAAGTTTGCATAATTCAACCGTGTGCATATGTTTTCTCGGCTCAGCAGGTTGTTAAGGTAATGTATGATATGCACAGTTGGTGTTATTGTATTGACTTGTAAAAAATATCTTTTTCTTCCTCATCAATGTTGCTAACTAATAAATTAAAGCTATATATTTTATAATAACACGTGTTTTCCATTGTTTGCCACCAGTACGGACAATACAGTAGTTTGTTTGTTTTTTATAGTGTTTTCTAAAGTGTTTCTGGAGTGGAGTGAATTCTTATTAGAACATAATCTGTTAAAGGTGGAACATGTTTAATTTCTTTCTTATTCTATTTATTTAGCAAAAATGGATATAGTGCAGACGGGATAAAGAACTCATACAATAACACTGTGATCTCCTCTCTGTTTTTTTCCGCTTCCTTGGAGCATTCATGGTTTGTAACCACCGAAGAAGCAATGAATTCAGATTTTTTCAAGAGTACACAGTAAAATGGCATAAGTAATGTCTTCAAGTTTGAGAGCTTCTGTGATACAACAAGATGATCAACGTAAGGACAACGTAAGTAATTTAAAACGTTGATGAAGAAGAAAATGTTTATTTTGGAAGGCCAGAATCTTGGCCTTGACCTTAACTTTATTTGAACATCAAAACTCAAATAATAAACTATTAGAACCATCCTCCAGCACAGTACTTATGTTCAACTATAGCTGATCTGCATTAGTTTATTCATTCACAGTGGTGACTCAACACTGTCAGCTCCTCAAAATAGCAAGATTAATTTAACATGATAGATTTGACTTATACAGTAATTTTTCTGAACAAAAGAGCTTCACAAACAAAAAACATGGAACAGAAGAGAAGAGAAGATTGCAGGAAAAAGTGGTTTAGTTGTTAATGTGTAGGGAAATGTGAGTGATTCGTAATACACATATAAACAGTGCATTCATGAAGACATAATTGAAAGTGAGGAGATTAGAATCCTTAACCTGCTTCAGATTGAGGTCAATGAGATCTGTCAGGTGAAACCGCAAATCTCTTTAAGTACTTCAGTACTCAGTCTGCAGCATCTATTAAGAAATGTCTGTTTTCATAGTTTTCATATTTGGACAAAGGGTCAAAGCTCTGGGGTGTATTTCACTGGCTCCACTGGTTGATTGTCATGTTGAGTGGCTTTAAAATAAATGTGTTGGGTCAAATACAGTGGAAAGTTGTTGTGAAAGCTTTAACCTCTTTTGTAAATAACAATAGATATAAGATCACTCTCATTGCAACTGATTCCCTAATCATGTCGGTCCTACTTTAAAGTGAATTAATTTGTAAACATTTAGCTTTACGTGTTTCTCTCCTAAAGGTACCTAAGACCAGAATTGTGAGATAAGCACTTGAGCCGATGTTCATCTTCCGCTGAGCACAGCAAAGTCCCCTAAAGGTTAGAGCACTCCTACACTGATGTATGCCGGCCTCTTCTCGCACCTCTGCCCTATAACACCCCTGTCCTTGTGTCCCATTGGACATTGCTTGTCAGGTGGGCAGGGGATGCCCAAAATCCTCTCCTAAGACAGGAAAATACTCAAACATTCCCCTGTGTTTGCTGCAGGCAGTTGATGTGTCAGCTGCGTAGTTGAAGGTACTGATCAGACAGTATCAGGCGAGCAGCCAGGACCTGCTTCCATTTTTCCTGACATTTGGCTTTTGAGCAGAGGGGCCCAAGCCGGGAAAAAGTAGGATGGGGGCTGGAGCTAGCGCTGAGGAGAAACGCTCCAGAGAGCTGGAGAAGAGGCTGAAGGAGGATGCCGACAAGGATGCAAGAACTGTCAAGCTGCTTCTGCTAGGTAAAGAAAGATAAGTTGGCTCAATGCGTTGAGGTCCAAACAGGTTCAGATGCATTTCCATATGCTTATTGTGTACTTGTGCATGGACCCTCTCAGTTAATGTGATCACTTTTATTATAAGAGAGCCACAAACAAGTTATCATTAGCATTTAAGTTATGTAGTTCAGACATTTTAAGAGTGAGGAGGTAAGATATGCTCAACCACATGTCTTCCCAAAGCAATAGTTATTGAAGTACTCTTCCACTTGATTTGTATTCTTGTTCAGTAATCATCACATCAACTAAGGTTTACATGTTGCCATCTATGCATTTAATCAAACTAAATTTTATTTTATATTAAGATCAAAATCTTAAAGAAAAGAAACAACACATTTGAATTAAGTGACGTCTTTATAACCTGTGTTCCTGAAATGCTAAAACACTTTGATAATCACACAAGCCAATCCTCTGTTAATCTAGATACAGTGGGTCCTCCAGCACAAAGAGCTTATCTACGAAGGACAAAGATATCATACAAAATCCAAACAGAACAGTAATTTCTGATAAGATCATGTGATAACAAAGTGATACTTTTTTAGATTAATTAATGGAATGCTTCTGTTGATATCTTAGTTTGCTATTTTATTTCTAAAAAGAAAAGAAACTATGGAAATTTGTATCATCTAAAATGATCTCTAATAATATTGGCAGCCAAGGACTTGATTTTACTTTTTTAATTCATTACATATACTTAATACAGTACAATATAATATAATAAAATATTATACAATATATAAATAAATTCAGAAAATGTCTGGCTTTTCTGAGATTGTTCCATACTCAGCCTGATCATCTGCTAATTATGTAGGTCAGGGTCAAGGAAAAAGATTAGCCCTGAGGTAAGAAGTATTATGTCCTGTTAGGATCCTCTGTCTGATGACCGAGCCGTCCTGTAATAAACAATTAATTAAAAATGCCATATGCCTACTTGACTGCATTTAGGACAATGTTCGCACATCTGAAAACAGTTTTTGATAAAAGTATTTTTTGAATATCTTTAAGCACAAACAATTGAAACTTTTAAAAAGTTTTTTTCTGCCCTTCTCTCATATAGGTGCGGGAGAATCTGGCAAGAGTACCATCGTCAAACAGATGAAGTAAGACATGTGACTTTGCAAGTATACAGCGTGTCATTTCTTCTTGAATAGGTTGTTAACTGCATTGTTATGTTTATAACCTCAGAATTATCCACAAAGATGGTTACTCGCTTGAAGAGTGCTTGGAGTTTATCACCATCATCTACAGCAACACCTTGCAGTCCATCATGGCCATTGTTAAGGCCATGAACACACTCAATATTAATTATGGCCACACTGATCAACAGGTAAAAACATGGTCATACTAATTTGGCTCAGTTTATCTCATGTTCACGGATGACCATACATGAGCTCTACATGTGACTGTTGGATCTTCCCTGCAGGACGATGCAAGGAAACTCATGCATCTTGCAGACACCATCGAGGAAGGCACCATGCCTAAAGAAATGGCTGACATCATTTTACGCCTGTGGAAGGATTCTGGCATCCAGGCATGCTTCGACAGAGCCTCAGAGTACCAGCTCAACGACTCTGCCGGATAGTAAGGGATCACTACACAAATGTAATTTTCATGTCTCATTGGAGCATTGGTCACTGATGGAGTTTCATTTCCACACAGCTATCTGAACGACTTAGAGCGACTCATCCAACCAGGCTATGTGCCCACTGAGCAGGATGTGCTGCGATCAAGAGTGAAGACCACTGGTATCATCGAGACCACGTTCTCCTTCAAAGATCTCCATTTCAGGTGAGTCTGAGCAACCTCTGAAGAAATTTCGAACGTTGAATGGAACGAACAATCCAAGTCCTATTGAAAATATGCTCTCCCTGTGCAGAATGTTTGATGTGGGTGGACAGAGGTCTGAGAGGAAGAAGTGGATTCACTGTTTTGAAGGTGTCACCTGTATCATCTTCATTGCTGCTTTGAGCGCCTATGACATGGTGCTCGTGGAGGACGACGAAGTGGTAAGAGAAGTGAAATTACTAGTTGTTGTTTTTTATAGTTTTATGCCCTACTCATCTTGACTAATCAAAAATCAGTTTCTATGAAAGAAAATTCCCTGGACTTTGAACATGACTTTACTTTACAGAATCGAATGCATGAGAGTCTGCACTTGTTCAATAGTATCTGCAACCACCGTTACTTTGCCACCACCTCCATTGTACTTTTCCTCAACAAGAAAGATGTGTTCGTTGAGAAGATCAAGAAAGCTCATCTCAGCATGTGCTTCCCCGAATATGATGGTGGGGACTTCACCCTTCATGAATTGTTGCACGTGTCAAGGAAAATTATAAACTCATGAAATAAACTTTGTTATCATGTTGTGTCCCTAAGGCCCCAACACTTATGAGGATGCTGGTAACTACATCAAACTTCAGTTCCTGGACCTGAACATGCGCAAAGACATCAAAGAAATCTACTCTCACATGACCTGTGCCACAGACACAGAAAACGTCAAATTTGTATTTGATGCCGTCACCGACATCATCATCAAAGAAAACCTGAAGGACTGTGGTCTCTTCTAAGAGCCCAGAGTTAAGGTAAGCACAGTTGTGAAGCTACTATGTATTTAAGAAAAAGTACATGGACACCCACCTCACCACTGTGACTTTCTTCTTACAGGGTGCTGCCCAAGCCCCATCACGTTCCACATTTCCTCCCCTCATTCAAACTGAGGACTGAAGAAGGAAACTGCCCCCTCGAACCAACAAATGCAAAAATTAAAAATCAGTTGTTGTGCTCCAAACTTATTTGTAGCTTTGACCAAATACTTCTTGTCAATTGAGACTTGAAGACACCGTTTAAGTCCGAAAAATCTGTTCAGTTCTCAGATGAGTTGATTTTTTTTTTAGTCAAGCTAACTTCTCTTGAGTCTCTTGAACCTGTCTTTGGAGGGGCACATAATCTGTAGTTAAGACATCAATAGCTTGTGTCAGCTAAACTGATTTCTTCTCACATATACCAATGTGAATAGATGTTCAGCTTATGCAACGTTTCTGCTCCAGTAAGCAGTCAGTGTACAGCCAAAGAGCAAACAAGATGGCCTCACCACCTGCATATGCACTTCAGTCACTGTTAGATATTAAAACCAAAAGGTCAGTAGAAATGTCTTCTATGTACATATACACAAAAGAACAGTTTGTAAGACAATTCAGTGTCACAAGTGGAGATTTGGAGGGAAGCGTTAGATGATGTAAGATTTTGCTGTAGTTGAAAGGGCCAGTGTATATAAACAATCTGATTTTTATTGGACAGTTGATGTTGGTGACACCACGTTGATCTGTAACATTTTTGAGTGGAAGATGTATCTAACTTCAATTTGAAAAACCCTGTCTGAAAGCCTTTGAGCCAGCTATCCTGTACAAAAACCAAAAACGTACACCTTGACTGGATTTATTAAAGCTTCTGTAGAAAATTCAATAATTTTCTTTTTTCTTATTTGTAGTAAAATTAAAGCCAAAACAGCAACCCATAAATAACTGTCCTTTATAAAACACAGAAACTTCTAATGTTGGCAACTGAACAGTTTGATTTTACAGAGCAACTAACAAAGTTATTTGAATTTTTCTCTGATACGGTGTAACTTCAGTGTATGCAAATTTGTGCTGTGCAAACAATTAGAATAAGCTTGCAATAAAATACAGATTTTAGGGCAAAACAAGGTGATGTGCCAAAATAGTGTCATTGCAACCACAAAAGGCTTGGTCTAAAATGTAAATGCAAAAGCAATTGACAATGTTTTGGCTGGTAAGGACTTAAATTTTGTACAGGCAGTTGCAAAATAAATCCATCTTTTGGCCTCTGTTCCCAGAAAAAGCAATAATCAAAAAGGGAGTTGTTGGAAAGCACAAAAAACATACTTTGTCATAATAATGGCATAATAAGGTAACATTTAATCTTCTGCATCGAAATTGCACAAATTCATTAAAAAAAAATCTATCAATGTTCTTAGTTCTTCTCTCCAAAATCTTTTTTATGCCAAGACAAAAAAAAAACAGACTTATTTCAGAGGATATAAACAACTCATCATCTGACTGTATGCTAAATGACAGCCGATTAGCTTTACTACAAATCTTGGAATAGTCCAAGCCCAGCTCTATTTAGACATAATTTACTAGCATTCAATCTGAATATTCTTAATTATCAAATTTCAAATATATATATATGGATTTTAGTATCTTTGTGTGTCAGCGAGATTTGTAACAGAACAACGCCATTTAGGTTTTTGTGCTAAACGAAGCCACTGTAACTGATGGTGGATAGCAGCTTTATACGCAAACGGCTTCTATGTTTTTAAAGATATCCATTACTCTCAAAGTAATTGGCACCATTTACCAATAAAAAATGCCACATATCCAAAATAAAACAAAAACAAAAAAACATTGGAGCGCTAGAATATTTGTTTATTTATTCTATGCATATTTGGCAGCAATTAAGGCTTTATTGCCGTAATAATGCCTTTGCATATCATTCTCAAAATAACAAATAAAATCAATCAAAAAAATATATATGAATAAATCTTGACCTTCAAAAAAAGTTTGAAGACCTTATCTGGCTGTGGACCAAAATTAGTAAACATTTATATGGCACAAGAGCAGTAAAAAGAATTAAGATACAGCTGAGTAAAGCCACCAATAAAGTCAATGTAGAGTTGTTAAAGGTTTACCTCAGTGGAGCTTTACATTAATCACACCAACACTATTTTGATCCATGTGAACCAACAAATATTCACAGTATTACAACTCCTGCACATCAGTGCTGATAGACTGATCGCAGACAACCATCCTGCAACATTTGAAACACACATACAGAAATCCATCTTAAGGTATACTAAAAAGGCAATATTATGAAAAAGTTTGATGCCTTATGAAAGCAGTCATCCATTTTTTTTTTATTTGAATTAAACCCTGAGTTCTTACCAGATGGCAATTAAAAGGTATGATGTGCACTTGAAAAACATAACATGTAAATTATGTCTTTAAAATAGAAGCAAATCATACACAGTACAAAGAAGTCTTCACTTGTTAAACATAGTCCAACACTAAAGAACGTATTTTATGGCTTGGTTTGTTATGTCTAAAAAGAGTAGCTTTTTGTTATCAGTGTAAACTGCACATGCATGGAATGACAATTTTGTGCAACATCAACAGTGGCCTCAAAACATTTAAACAATCTTATCCACAACTCATATATACTGTATAGCATCCAAAGAGGCCAGGACAAATAGAAGGCACTTAAAGAGTCATTCTAAACCTCCCTCTCATTGAGTCATGGTACCTGTCTGAGATATCAAGAGAAAAAAGCCTCTAAGATCAACAATCATTTCCACAGTATTGTGTTTAATCACCTTTTTTTTTTTTGCGTGTTAACCGTGAACAGGGAGGACACGGTTGACCCATACATTGCCCTAGTGTTTTGTGGATCTAAAAGGAAAACAAGCCTTTATCATTTTTATTCAATGGGAAGAAGTGAGTGGTTGAATCAAAGAGACGGACAGTTGCTTCCAACACATTTACCAACCAGCTTTGAATGTTCAAAAGAACGGAGATGTCTATACAGGCACAATGGAAATCACCCTCATTTGGAGCGGTGTTTTACTGTATGAGCTTATGTTACTATTTTTAAATGTTCAGGTGCAGCCCTTATGTTAGAACACTTAATAATCAAGTTAATCAATGATAATTAGGCACTAATGAAGAGATTTTGTTCTTCAAATGTGTTTTTATAGGATATGCCTTTCATACTGTATCTGTGAGGCTAGATGGCATTGTTCCCATGAATGCGAGATAGTTGTTTTGATTCACAGCTCAGCTGTTATTAAAAAATGCTCACTCACTCACTCACTCACACACACACACACACACACACACACGCTTGACCCAACTTTTTTTTTTTTTTTTTTGCTCCACAAGACCATACAAACTTATCTAAAATCACTTCATCCTAATTTCATCAAATGAAAGCATCGTTCCTCATTTTCCAAGATGAGAGTTGTTGTCATCTCTGATATGATGCTCACCCACTAAAACAGCAAAAATACCCACCCACGCTTCAAATGTAATACAGCACGTAGTCAAACTGTGCTATCAGTTTCTTGGCTGACTCCAGAGTAGCAGTAACAGGTGGGACAGTTCTGACCTATAGCAGTTCTATGAGATCATTGCCTCAGAACTTGAAGGTGGTCACTGCATTTCTTTTCAAGACAGTATCCCCATTTTTATCATCTTACTTAAAAAAGTCCCACCATATGATCAATCTGCCTCATGTAGACACTCTTTAATGGCAGAGCGAACCTTTGCTCCTCTGGGATCTTAATGCACTGCGGAGGAAAGGGGGCAAAGTAAGTTAAACACTGAAATGGTGCAAAGGTGAGTTGGATCTATGAAAAGAGTGTCCTCACATTACTGATATTGCTCAGGGGGGACTGCTCAGTTGTTGCCAATGCTCCCTCCTCACATGGAAACAAGTCGCTCCACTGTTTCTCTCTGAAGCGTTTGTCTATAGGCACGACGTGGCCCTCGGTAGTGAAGATGTACTTGTTATCAGATTTGTGAAGAGGGTTGTCCTCATCAAAGAGCTGCAATGCATGCAAAAGAACAATTATGTACAGGGCAATCTGGACAGAATAGGCATTTTGAGGAGTTTTTCACTCCAAAAACATCATGAATGTTATATTCTCATTTCTATAATAAGATATAATGGTACAGAGACTTACCAAGAAGAGATATTTGCAGGTTTCACTGAGGAAAAAGCTCTCCATTCGATCCTCTTTGGATTTGTCCACAACATGGTGGAGAGTGGCATACCCACATCTACAAAATAAAACAGCTCAAGTCAACAAAACAATTAGAAAATTAATTAATTGTGAATGTATAAAAAAACAAAAACAATTAGGCATCAGCAGAAGATTTAACATAAGTAAATGATCCCCACCTGACTTTGGCATTTTTTTCAAGGCTCTGAAGAATATCCATCCCAACATGCAAGTAAAAAGGATTTTTGGTTGCCTGTTGAATAGAACAAAAGAATGAGCCAGAGTCAAGGGTACCCAGCAAACAGCTGGGCAACAGGCTGGTGCAGTCACCTGGTACAGAAGATAAGTGGACTCCACCAGCTCTGGTCTTAAAGGGTAGAAGAGAACATCAGGTGCCTGCAGCTGCCAGTTGTATCGCTCTGGGAGAGCTCCAAAGCGCTTCCATATGGCATAGTAGAAGGCGTGCAGGCAAATGGCGTTATCTACATCACCATTCAGCACCTTTAAGATAGAGCAGTCCCGGGTTTAGTTTAACCCCACAGAACATTTTCTACATTTTCCTCATTAGACCTTTCATACCTGCAACCCAGGGAAAAAGGCCTGGAGGGAATCAATCCAGGTGTTCATTATCTCACCACTGAACATGTTCACATTTACGTATAGAGGCGGGTCACCCTCCCCTTCATTGCATGACTCTCGTCTAACAGAGATAGAGGAGGAGAGTTAAGGGCTATAAGAATATTTAATGCTTCTCAGTGTCATATCAGAGAAAGCTTAGATTGTGGTATTTGAAATGGAAAATTGGTTATGGTTGTTTGACATCTTATCATATTGACATAAGTACAAACATTCAAACAGAGACATTACCAAAGTGAACTTAACATTCATCATGTGTAGCCAGCTGAGAACTAGAGTAAAGGGCTGTTCCCACTTCTTATCATTGAACAATGAGGAGAAATGCACACTAGCAGACTATGCCACATTCCTTCAGCATGGGACTCACCCTCTTCTCAGGTGGTTCTGTATGCTCTGATAAGCAGCTTGAAACATCTGGAAGTCCTCCTTCTCACCAAAAAGGATGTATGATTTAAGCAAATATTCATAGAAGGAGTCCATACCAGCTCCAAGACCACTCTGCTTGCCCACCCACTTGCCTGTTTGGATATTAACAACATTTCCTGTAGAGATAAAGAGCCTTGTGTAAATTTTTCAATAAGAGGGCGACACTGAAGTTAAAAAGAAAAACTAAATCCAGCAGATGCAGGAAAACAAACATCAAAAGTCACAAGGCTTCCAGGCTGTACTTGCCCAGTAGACCAGTTTCGTTGCTTCTCAGACTCCACAAGGCTCTGACAGCTCGCCTAGCGACCCACTCAAAAGTTGAATCTCCAATCAAGCGGCTCAGAATCCCAAACTCCACCAGCAGGGAGCCAGCTCCTGCAGTACACGTCTCATTGATGCTGTCATGGGGAACTCCACTCTTCAGGTTCACCTAAAATGAAGAAGAAAATGTATAAAGCTACTGAATGGCCATTTTTCCTTGCTTTAAAGGGACATTTACTCCCATCACACCTTTAGGCACAGTTTATTGACTTTATTCATGCACACTCTCACTCACCCTGGGATACGGAATTCCTGTGCTGGTGTTCTCGAAAGCTGGCAGCAGGCGGACAGCCAAGTCATGGGCCAGGTGCAGCAGCTCATTATCGTAACCTTCAAAACCCACCTTGCCAAACGGATGCTTTGGGTCAGTCAACAGAATGTGTGCGGAAATAAGGCTTCCCAAGATCCTGCAAGGACGAGTCATTCAAAAACATGGTTGAGTAATAAAAATGTTAAAATTGTAGAAATGACTTTGTACATTTGAAATAGAAATGTTCACCAAATTAATTTGGACGTGGTCTAAAACAGATGTGTATCATAAAGAATTATGGCAGATGTCTTAAAGCAAGCCTCCATCTCAAGACACCATTTAAAATGCTTTCATACAATCAGTCTGAAAGATAAAATAATGCAGAAAAATTCTCCAAACATAGATACACTATAAAATATCTAAAAAGGGGATGTTATCAATAAATGTCACGGTGACATACACACATGATAAATTTTTTATTCTAAAAATTAAAAGGTTTAATGGCTTTTGTACCTGATGTTTGCCTCAAAAACCTGGACAGTCGAGTCCTTGTCAAAAGACACAGTATCTATAACCAGTTTGACGGCTCTGTGGAATTCTGTCACATTGCCAAGCACCTGGAGTGAAAATAAAAAAAAAACATGTTAAACAAAAGTAAACCTTTTTTTTTCATTGCAACTTAAATTCAGTTTAGGATTGTAAATGCTTAGATTTTTAAGGTTGACACAATGACGCACACACGGTGGAATATAAGGTAAGGAAGTTTGAGAGTGGCTGAAAACCAGGCGTATAACCTATTCCGACTGTACTGAATACTGTGGCACAGACAACACAAACAACTTACCAGCAGGGTATCCAAGGTGTCAATGAGTGTGAGGGAATAGTTCCCCAAGACATCGTTTATGTTGATGTTTGACCTGAAATGAAAATCAGTACAATGGTCTCAGAAAGCACACTTTAGATTAAAGACAACAGTTAAGTATAGAGTTGAATGAATGTATAATCTTTTCCATGCGAAACAACTTGAAACTAAAGGCTAATGGCACTGTTTGAGGTCTTCTCAGTAATTAGAGCTTTTCCCTGTGAAACTGGGTGATCTCATACTGAAAACACTCAGAGAGTATCAAGATAAACAAAAGCTGATCTGGAGACAAAGGGTTGTTATTCTCCACTTAGGCAAAGTTTTTAATCAGTGCAGGCAACAAGCACAACTCTTCCACTCTGTGTCACAAATGTGTCAACCTAGTAGCTGACCAATTTGGTCAGATTCATTTCTATTTCTCTATAATGGAAAACCAGGTTGATTAAATTGTCCATTACTAAAGCACTCTTTTGTTGTCCAAAAACTATGCAAAGTAAATGTACAGTAAATTCTACTTATCTTCAAAACCAAAACCAAACAGAGACTTCAACTTCTGTTTGAAACATAGACTATGAGATTAGACAACATAAATATAGTCATCTTTTAATAACTGTATGAGATGCTGGTGAGGCACAATTATTCAAACGTCACGGTCCATGTCCAGTGACCAAGAATCTGTTCCACATTTAAAAAGTGGAATACATACACACGATTTGTGGACTTTTGGAGAAGGTAAGCCATTTTCTTTTTAAAACCACAGTTGAACAAACACATAAATCCAACACAGTATCTCATGCTCTGCATCTTTTAAGCAGTTTCTGGCCTTTGAAACACCTCAGGATGACTCACGGGTTTAACACGTCTGGACCTCTCCCTTCACAGTCAATGGGATTCAGCTCGTCCTCTGGAAAAGCATATTTCATGTAATTGTCATATCCGAAGTAGAACATGTCTTTGGCCATCTCTTTCATCTTCGCCCTCAGCGTGTCCGGGAAGGAGCTGTATCTCCGTACGTACTCGTCCCTGTTGGCATCGAAGAGGTTCAGGTAGGATCCCTTGGGTGACTGCACTCCAGCCTTGTTACAGGATGTCGTCTCTTCATATCCATGCTCGCGTATTCGTTGAGACCACGAGTTACTTCTGGCTTCGGTTTCTTTTTCCTCCCTGAATAACAAATCTAATTTGTGCAAGTTAAAGCCGAGGGGGAAGTTGAACCCCCAGCTAACATTGGATCCCAGTCCGAAGGCTAACCACAGCACACAGCTGACAGAGAGTCTCAATACGACCAGACCAACTACTATCGACCTCCATTGCATCTTTGCCTAAGGTGGATCTTAAAACGCATAATTCACCTCCACATAACTCCGGAGTGTGCCCAAATGTGAGGTCCGCTGTGAAGGTAAACTACCAATAGTTTGGAATGTGGACCGACTCCGTATTTAATACTTCCTGTCAACAAACCAACCCCTCCCTGATCCTGAGGTGTGATTGGTTCTACTTTCACGGCGTCAGCTATGAACCTCGACAAACTCGTTCATTGATTGGTCGAGATGCTGTCAATTATCCGGTTGCGTTTCGTGGCATTCAACACCTCTACACCAATAGAAAACAGCCACAAGAGTGAAACCTGCGAGTGGTGAAACATCATTTGGTTACATTTTCATCTGTAAAGATAAAACGCAAGAAAGGCCAGCTACATTCAAATTTAAAGAAAGTCATGGCAAAAAAATGTACTTACTAACAGCATTTTCATTCAAATTTCATTGTAAAAGAAGTATGGCAATAAGTTACAGTTACAGTTCTCACCCCTGATAAAACAAGTTCAGTTTGCATCTGTTGAATTTACCATTCTTACAAACTTAATTGCCCGTGGTGCAGCAAGCACACTGTAACTTGTGCATATGAAAATAACACAATTTAGGTTTATTAGATGCTTCTTTACTCAGAAACATGGCTTTTTATTTTGGTAACAAAATCTATGAAGTCACTGTGCATAGAATTACCTACAGTGCCTCTTTAGATAATCTACTGATTTAACAATCGCCATGTCCTAATCTCTAAAAAGACTAAACTGAAGATTATAAATGGACTAAAGAGTCTTTCTAGTCTTTCAACTGCTGGGAGTCTTCAGGGGTCCAGCCCATCAAGCCATGTGCAAAACTAAATGGATTAAACCGTACTATAGGTCTTATATTTATGACATACAAGGGTTGGACAATGAAACTGAAACACTTGGTTTTAGACCACAATAATTTATTAGTATGGTGTAGGGCCTCCTTTTGTGGCCAATACAGCGTCAATTCATCTTGGGAATGACATATACAAGTCCTGCACAGTGGTCAGAGGGATTTTAAGCCATTCTTCTTGCAGGATAGTGGCCAGGTCATGACGTGATACTGGTGGAGGAAAATGTTTCCTGGCTCACTCCTCCAAAAGACCCCAAAGTGGCTCAATAATATTGAGATCTGGTGACTGTGCAGGCCATGGGAGATGTTCAACTTCACTTTCATGTTCATCAAACCAATCTTTCACCAGTCTTGCTGTGTGTATTGGTGCATTGTCATTCTGATACACGGCACCTCCTTCAGGATACAGTGTTTGAACCAATGGAGGCACATGGTCCTCCAGAATGGTTCGGTAGTCCTTGGCAGTGACGTGCCCATCTAGCACAAGTATGGGGCCAAGGGAATGCCATGATATGGCAGCCCAAACCATCACTGATCCACCCCCATGCTTCACTCTGGGCATGCAACAGTCTGGGTGGTACGCTTCTTTGGGGCTTCTCCACATCGTAACTCTCCCGGATGTGGGAAAAACAGTAAAGGCGGACTCATCAGAGAACAATACATGTTTCACATTGTCCACATCCCAAGATTTGCGCTCCTTGCACCACTGAAACCGTCGTTTTGTATTGGCATGAGTGACCAAAGGTTTGGCTATAGCAGCCCGGCAGTGTATACTGACCCTGTGGAGCTCCCGACGGACAGTTTTGGTGGAAACAGGAGAGTTGAGGTGCAGATTTAATTCTGCCGTGATTTGGGAAGCCGTGGTTTTATGTTTTTTGGATACAATCCGGGTTAGCACCCGAACATCCTTTTCAGACAGCTTCCTCTTGCGTCCACAGTTAATTCTGTTGGATGTGGTTCGTCCTTCTTGGTGGTATGCTGACATTACCCTGGATACTGTGGCTCTTGATTCATCACAAAAACTTGCTGTCTGGGTCACAGATGCGCCAGCAAGACGTGCACCAACAATTGGTCCTTTTTTTAACTCTGCTATGTCACCCATAATGTTGTGTGCGTTGCAATATTTGGAGCAAAACTGTGCTCTTACCCTGCTAATTGGACCTTCACAGTCTTCTCTTATTGGTTCAATGTGAAATTAATGAAGATTGGCCACCAGGCTGGTCCAATTTAGCCATGAAACCTCCCACACAAAAATGAGAGGTGTTTCAGTTTCATTGTCCAACCCCTGTACATCAGACTCTCAATGGGACATGACCACTAGAGAGCAGCATTTACTTCTGATATGTCCCTTTTCTCCATCTGTCTCTTGAAATGTAGTCAATGAAGAAACTGTGAAACTCTGCTCTCATCAACCCATTTTCCCCCCTCCCATATATTTGTTTTTTGTTCAGAATAGTTAAGAATAGTTAAGTTAGCTATCATCACAAACATATGACAAATTTGCTGCTGAATATTACCTTTTTCCATGGACATTTTGTGTCTTCATCATTTACGCTCAAAACTGATAGAATTGTCAACTCGGCATTACCTTCTTTCATGTTACTTGCTTCATTTTTGTGTTTTGAAAATTATTTTTCATTTTCCTTCATTCTCCCAGGGTTTAGTATTGTTCCAGTTGGTCATGCTATTCTATTATTGTGTGCCTGATTTTGACCCACTGTCCTTTTGCTTGGCCACTGTTAATAAAAATGTGAATTGGATAAATTAGATTTACTATAACTAGCGAAGCCTCGCGCAAATTATACAAGGGATCATTTTAAAGGCATAGCAGAAAAAAACGGCTTCAGACATGCTCTTAGCCCCCCAAAAAACGTGATTCCAGAAGAGATGTTTTGCTTTGTCCTGACGCAGAGAAGACTGGCTTTGTGGAGCTTCAGCCAAACAAGACTTACCTTCGAATGCGGCTACACCTTTTATTTACACACAGCACTCTGTGACTTGTAATCCTTCATGTTTTACTCTACCACGGTAGGCACACCTTCCATGCTGCTCTGCTTCAGAGGTGAGAGATGTTGCACAAGGCACTTTAATTTCTGCCACTCTCTCAGCATTGCAGCAGCACAAAGGACATCATTCCACTGAGGCTAACATACAGAGGCCAATATGAACCACACAATCCTGTACAGCTTTACTTTTAGTACATTCAGACTTTAAATAGAACCATATATTCATACACATACATCCCACATTGGTAAAAATCATACTAGCTTGCTATTTGTACAGACCTTCTTAAATTGACTTAAATGCACAATTTTCTAAAACAAAAGACGTATTTTGATCGAGTGAAGGGTGACGATCATCATAGATGATCACAGAGCAGAGCTTGACGGAAAAGGGGAATGTATGTCCACATAACTCATGTTTGGGCATCAAACCCTGACCACGTGAACAGCTCATTGTTTAAGGCCTGTTTAATAGAATAAACACATTCCTTGAATTGTAGTATATCCAAAATTACATAATATTACAAACCACTAGGTTTATTCAATTGAGAAACGCCTTCAGAGTAACCAGCAGATCAGTAAACCGTTGCTTACTCCTGGTTAAAGAACAGATATATAATGCCAATTTCATTCCTCAGATCAGAAGAACCAGTTTGTAGTAGTGCATCAACTGGGTTTGTGAAAGAATAACAAAGGAAAAGAAGTGTGACACAAGCAGAAGAGCGCAGTGTGTGAGGTGAAGATGCGACCGTACACCTTTGCAGTGGTAAGGGTGTGACATAACAGTAACATGGCTAATACAACTGGAAATTCCTGTATTTTCAGCTCCTACGAGACTTTGAGTGCTGGATGAGCCACTGAAGCGTGATGTCTGCAATCAATGAGACACATGAGGGTTAGTCTGACAAATACTCACTTTTTATTTTAAAAAAACTCCAAAACATCACATTTTATAACATTTTTGTATAGTGGGCAGGGCAGCTCTTGCTATTGGTGTATTACATGGTTATATAGGCAAGCAAAATAAGTCAGGTTTAGACTTCAAACAAGCTATTTCAGGGAATAGAATTTGGCAGACCATCAACGAGTACACTGGTGAAATAATAATTGTGAGAATTCGATAAAACACATGAGATTGTCCCTAGAAAAATACAGCCAGAATAATTTACACTTACCAATGTTATCTTTCTCTTTGCAGGAAATAGAGTAGCAGCAAATCTCTCTATCCTGAATTGCTGCAAGGTTCCTGCAAACATTTGAAAAAGGCATTAACAAAGAAATAATATTAGTATGTCATTTAACTGCCCATATGTCTAATACATTGGCTGCTTGTTGGACACAGACACACTTCGAACCTTTGGCAGAGGGAGCTACGGCACCAATTACCAAAACATCTTTTTTTAACTAAGTTCATCTGGAAGGGGCTGTTAAAACCAAAAGGGCACTGAAACGTTCAAGTTTGACAGAAAAACTCTCATGTTAATTTCCCAAAGATTGTCCGAGTAAAAAGAGTGAAACTTATTTGTGTAGCTGATGTTTTTTTAAAGTCTAATCGACCGGAGCAAATAACCCAGAACGTGACATACAGCTCTCCTCAATTTTAAAGATTCAGCATGTGTGTTTTTGGTGAATTTATACTTACATTTTCTCAATGAGCTGCTTTTCATCTAGCGCGCTGGGAAGATCCCTTTTGTTACCGAGAACCAAAACCTGAAGAAGAGAAAAAAAAAAACACCTAACCAATATATTCTAGGTGTGGGTTTTTTGATCACTTCCTCTAGTTTTGCATGACTACTACAGAAATTGCATCTAAATGTGTTATTTTCCCCTTTTTTTTCTCAAACACTTACAGGAATTCCTTGCAACTGAGGTTTATCTAGCAAATTATGTAGCTCATTTCTGGAAGCCTCCACCTTCTCTCGATCTGCTGCGTCAACCATGTACCTAGAAATGAAAGCAGTTTTGCTCACCTACATCAGGGCTATGTTTCCATCAGTTGAGATGTCCCTAATTTACATTAAATTGATTGAAAGCTGAAAAGACTGGATACTCACACTATTGCATTAACTCCCCGACAGTACCGCTCCCACATGCTTCTGAACCTTGGCTGCCCTCCTATATCCCAGATCTGCAAAATTATTGGCACAAAATGCTCCGCTTGAAATGTCAACGACAATGCAGCGATGATTTTAGGAACTAAACTTTGAAACGGCGACTTTCTAATGTAATCAGAGAGCTTCACAATAGACCTTGATGGTGACGTTTCCTTTGGTGACTTTCCTCATGTTGAAGCCAACTGTGGGGATCATATCTTCACTGAAGTGTCCAGACTGAAAGAAAACACACCCTCAAATAAGTACAAAACATGGGACCTATTACACCTACTTTCTCTACAAACTGAGTTTGATTAGGGAAAATATTTACAAACACACACACATATATATATATATATATATATATATATATATGTATTTACATGACAGAAAAAGGGTTTAACAACATGGAAAAAGTTAAAACGGCACAGTACAACTCGACAAAAGAAAGGCACGAGTAGAATTAGAGTAGAGTTTTCAGTTTAACTCTAAAAGTGTCGGGAGCTCCACAAGAGGATGTGTTTTCCATCTATATACAGCATAGCAGCTACAGGCACTCTCATCCAGTTTGGTCCCTACTCGAGCTTTTACTAGCTGACTGCTACCTAAAGATCCCAGAGCTCTGCTTGGTTTATATTGTACAGTAGTAATATTTCCCTTCCTGATCATTAGGTGATGTAAACTAAAACACCTGAAAGTCTGTTCTGTTGCTAACCGGTAGCTAATAAAGGGACCAAAGAACAGGAGAGTTGTGCTCAGTTTTCCTGTTTTTTGTTGGAATTGCGGCCCACACATTCTGGATGAGTTGAAGCTGTCTTATTGACTTTTTGGGAAGAGCAGATAAAAAGAACATTACAGTAGTCAAATCCGCTAGAGATGAGGGCATGAATGAACTCCTGTAAATCAATTTTAATTCAGAGGCATCCGTCTTTCATATTCAAGCTAAAAAGCTTGTGGAGTTCTCTCGCCCCATGCCTCCATTTGTAGAGATAAGCTCATACATCGTCTGATATACGCAGATTTCACGGCACATGACTCGCCAGAGTCACCTGATGAAGCTAAGTGGAAATGAGTGCAGCAGTCTCATGACTTACGAAGGAGGAACCACTCCCACAGCAACCACTCGATCTTTCAAAACTCTGCGTCACAAGCTTAGAGGGTCATTTTCTCCCCTCCCAAACATGAGGAAGTGAGTAGTCGTACTCCAACCTCAAACCCTCCTTCAACCTCTGATAACCTTTGACCCGTAAACATGTTTAGTGCTACCCCTTTTGTCCAACCAGGGGTTTTTCCCTTAAATGTATTTGCTCTTAGACCGAAATAAATGATCAAATATGGACATGTTGTCTGCATTCAGCCATGGTTTAGACAGTAGACAGTGGATAAAAGCGCTAATATATAATATTTTCCTTTCTAAACTGATATTTTCTGTTAATGTCCATAAGTTAAACCCTTTAAACAGGGTTTTGTTTGATATTTAATCCCAAAAAGACATATTTTTAATTGTTTTTGTCCATAAATTCCTCTTTGGATTGAACCAGACATCTTGGTTAAAGTGCCACAATAAGCTGTAAAACAAGTCTTTTAATCTTGCAAATGCCTTAGTCGTACGGTAGAGAATTTTTCTCGGATATGAAATAAATCCATAACTTAAATAGTCAAAAAGACTCACGTACATTTCAAAAGGCCTTAAAGGTATACAGAAAAACAGAACAGGCTCACTCTCCTACGCCCAGAAACTAACCATTTGTCAACCAAAGAGATTCTTAACATATCTTTCATATCGATGATCAAAAACATAATTTTTAATCAACATCAGGATCTTTCATTTCCATTCACACACACTAAGATGTGTCAAGGGCTGTAAATATGCAGGTATCCCTTTTAATCATAACACAGATTACATCCCATAGAGCAATGCTGCTCCAATCAAACTACATCCTGTAAAGTCAGACTCCACAGTTGGAGAAAAAGCACAGTGAAAACTACTCTGAGAACATCCACAATTAAAACAGAAAAACAGTTAGCCAATGCACATTGCTCCATTAGAAACAGTTTTTGAGACATCCTTGCAGAAGTTGCAAAAGGGGACATCATGAAATGCTCAAAACAAGAGGAAAGGTAACAATAGGAAGACACTCCTTCTTCCCATTCATCCCAGTTGTATTTGTCCAAACATCAAATATGAAAAGTGGAGCGAGAGCCATATCCTGCTATTGCAAAAAAAATAAAGGTAGTTACTTTCTGTCTTTCAGCTCCATAGTGCTGCTACAAGGATGAGACAGTCCCCACATGTTCACATGACTCTGTGCTCCATCCTGTTTGCCTTCTGCAGGCTGTTGCAAAGGTAAGCGTGCGTTTGTTAACTTCCTGATGACAGAAAACCTCACAGTTGTTGACCCTCCGTAGACTGGGGTCACTTTATTGGGGTTTGTGGTTTAGCATGAACCCACATAACGCAGGTGGGAGCTAAGCGACTGGTAGCAAACTAGTTAGCTCAGCTGACGAGTTGACAGCACACTTACAGCCTGGTTTAAGGACAGAAAGGTTCCGTGGACACATTTAATGCACCAGAGTAGCATTATACCATCTGTACTAAAAATATATTTAAACGTTTAAGAAAGAAAAAAGACTTCCATGCCCTTTTTAGCGCTACGGCTATTAGCAAAACCCTTGCAAGTTGGCTAGCAGCCGCTGAAGACTTACAGCGATCACGTTTACAAATGTTGTTTTTCCAGAGTACTGCAGGCCGACCAACGTCAGCTCCATCTCCTCCTTCCAAAACAGAGACTTGAACCAGTCCAAAAGCCGGTTTATTAGAGCCAGCATCTTGATGTCGGTGATCACGCTTCCCTGTGGTGGTATCTGTCTCTCCCTCCCTGTCAGATGTGGCGTTTTCCATCGGGGAAGGGAAATGGGACACAAGCAGCTGTCATATGACCAAACGGCCCCAATTGCGCTGCTTAGCGCCCCCTCTGGCACCATTAGGAATTGCATTCACGGTCAGCCCCTACCAATTCCTGATATGGACACTAGAAACAACAGTCTATGAAGTTTTCATTTCATGAGTTGTCCCATGTACGATAAGAGAGTTTTTAGCTGCAGCTGAAAGTGAAGACGCTGCATACGTGATTTACAACTGACGTCATTTCTTACAGTTCTAAAAGATCATGAAGATCCTGTGTTGTGGCTGGACACCTCACAGGTTAGTCATTTTTAAAGCTGTAAAATTAGAAACATCAGCATTCCAGCTTTTACTATGCAAGTTAGTTATTGTAACATACTTCTTATCGTCTATCTATGTCTTACTTTCCTTATTAGTCATTAATCTGAGAAAACAATATTTACAAACACAGTTAGATAAGTTTTAATATGGCTTCTATTCAGAGTAGTTTCTCCTAACTGACTAAAAGAAGATCAAGTATAATAAAAAAAAAAGAATGACAGAAAGAAAATTAATCTGTTTGTTAAACTAAAATAAAATAAATAAAACCATAGAATTCCCCTTCATTTCCAACGTTAACACATAATCTAATCCTGGATGAGATTGTATCATCCAGATGAGTATTTTCCGTTGGAAATACGGTCAGGAAATCAAAACAAAAAGCACTTTCATAAAGCATGTAGACAGTAAACACTTAACATAACTCAGACAATTTCTTAACATTTTCTTTTTAACACTTACAATTACACAAAATCATATACACTATTCTTATCCATTTGATGTCAGAGTGGCTGAAATCATTTGAAATAGACATCCAATCAGTGAAGTACCCTGTTGTTGGGTTTCCATACACAAGCAAGATGCTGTTAAATTAAAACAATGGACCCTGTGGCCAATTGAGGCTGGTGACACTGTCATCTTATTTCCAGATGCAGCTGACATGAACTGTCCTTGACTTCATCCTGGATCATGAGCTGGACCCCACTCTCCTCCTTTGAAAGATGAAAGCTGCTGGTGTTGACTGGGACCACTTGGACAGGTTTATCTACTCAGGCAGTGAGAGATAACACAACAAAAAAGTGTTTGTATGTGTACTATCACTGATGCATTCACACCAAGCACCTTGCATTGTCAAGTAAGTACTCTGAATCCTTTCTCTGCTTTTCCAAAGTAGTTAGCCATAACATTTTTTTCCCCATTGGGGTTCTTTTTAAATGTATTTTAATGCTGATGATCAGGAAAAAATAAACTCAAATAAAAAGGCATTACTCTTTACCGAATACTTTTTTTTACCACTCTGCCAGTTTTGACCGCATTTGTTTTATTAAAACATTACTGTTTTTCAGGAATTTAATTCACGTCAAATTGACTTTATCAATTGACACTTGCTTACTTGCTGTGTGCTTCCTCAGGTTCTTTGAGCAGGTATAAGACACAAAAATAAAGACGGTGAGGGAGAGAAAAACAAATCCGATGCACATGGTCACATAAATGAAGTCTCTCTGTGTCTCTGAGGAAAAGTAAAATGATAGATAGGTTAGTACTGATATTTTGACAAAGAAAAGTGCAACAGATCACAGTAAATATAAATAGACTAAACAAGTTGTAAAACAATAAACCCTGCAACCAATCTGCTATTCTTTACCAGGGTCATAACAAACAGAGTCACGGGTCTCGTTTCCTGGAATCCGTTCATATCTGGTAGCCGTGCACCTGTTGACCACAACAAGTAGTTAGTGTCAGTCTAAATTTCACTTCTTCATTCATTTCAACGTTGCTCAATTACTTTGCCTCGTTTCTCCAAAGAACATTGTCATTTCCAAATCGTATCGACTCCAAATCTCGAAATACTTTGTTTCTCGGTCACTACAGGTTTTTTTAAATCCTTCCGTTCCAGCTCCTTGAATATGATACTGCAAAGGACCGGCTCTTTCATCAAAACTTCTTTTTCAGTGGTAAAAGTGATGTTGCTGTTCTTCCAAACATCCCCACTTACAGTAATTGCTTTAGTCATAGCGTGAAAATATTCCCAGAGTGTCAGTCTTTAATTTCTGTGAAACTGCCAAACTTCCTGCCGTATGACAGTGGTTCATAACCTTTAGAGAGTTGTGGCTTTTGACTGTGAAACACTGCAGCTTGTTTTAGTGGCTTGCAGCAGCTTGCATTCTTATGTGACTTTGCAAGAATGCTTAAAGGTCAGTGTCTCAATTGCAAACATACTGTATATGTCAGGCTTTTTTCTGGAAAGTACAGTTCACAAAATTTCAATGTTAAAAATCCAAGAGGACAGTGATAACCTGGTAAAGTGTATTGGGCAGCCAGTTTAGGGGGGGGGGGGTTTCCATTGGTAAGAACTCAGTCCTACTCAGCTCTGCTCACCTTGACCACAATCCAGTTAAGGTGGTTTTCCATTACAAATGAGGTCCTAATAGAAGAGAGGGGTCAAACGGCTCATGGCATCATCCGTGTGCGACAGAAGAATGAAACATCAATTAAGGAGTTTGTGGAGACGCCATACCAGCTGAATCTCCATGTTTGTTCATGCCTTAGGCATTCAAAGTGTTCATCACAGAAATAAAGACAAGTCGCTTCTATGACTTATCGAGTCATGCGACCCCCTGGCCAATCCTTGGCCAATTGCCAATCTATCCCCGGCCAGCGTGGAGCTTTAGCCCAGTAGTTGCTAAAATTGTGTCAGTTAGGAGGTGTCAACCCCTGCTGGAAATGCAAAAAAACTGAGCAACGTTGATTTGTTCCTTTGTGGTATTGGCTAGTTTGGTAAATGTGTATATTCATTAAGACTGTTATAGAAGAAGGAGTCAAAGCAAACTAATGTCTATGAACTCATTTAAAGGGGTCTTACTCTGTACGTGGCTTGCAGATGTCATTTTCCACATCAAAGTATTCATTTCCCCGACATTTAGGTTCACATTTATATGAATATGTTGTCAAATTGGGACCCGATAGATTCTCTGTGTGGAGAGATGTATATGGGTACAAACAGTTAGTTATAACCCGCAACCTCAACTTAATTCTGTAATTTTAAAATGTGTCCATTCTTACCTGTCCTAGTTGGCTTCTCCCATGCTTTACATCTGTTTTCTTCACACTCTGAGCAGAGGTTGTTAGAACAGAGGAAACCAGACTGACAAGAACAAGTTCCACTCGTGGTTGATGTACACTTCTCAGAAAAGCCTGTAGATGGACAATTATTTGAGGCACGTTACATTTGATCTTTCTACCGCATTTAATGCATGTCAGTATGTCTCTCAAGTTTTACCTTGGGGGCAGTGATTGCACTCTTCACAGACCGGGAAAAAGGTGTATTTATCCGAGTAGTGTCCCTTCGGACAGGGCTTACAGACAGTTTGATGAAACTCAGAGCAATATTCCTTGAGAAAAGTCCCTTCAAAGCAAAAAACAAAAAACAGAATGTGTAGGCATCAAGAAAATATTCACTCTGAACATTTCATCTTAATTCAAGTAGATTTTACGTTAATGTTCAATCTCACAGTTTAACAGCTTTATAAACAACACTGTATCTCTTGTTAAATTTTTGAATAAGGGATTTACCTGGGGGGCACATGTCACAGCAGTGTCCATTTACCTCCTTCCGTTCACCACAGTCTCTGGTTTGTCCGATTGCGCACAAGCTCAGTGAGTGCAAAAGTAATAACACCATTGAAAGTTTCATTGTGATCAGAGCTCGGCTGCTGTTTCTTAGGACATATATTTGCTTTGAGATGACGTCAGTCTTTTTTTTATTTTTTTGTCAGTAAGACCGGGGAAGTCAAAGACCACAAAAACCAACAGTGACATTAGATTGGGTGGTTCTTGGACCCTTAAACAGCACAGTGTAAGATGCGTCTCTCAGCTTTCCAGATGTCACTTCACAAGGCTTTTTTGGAAACTACAGGTTTTATGTCATATTCTTCTCTTAATATTACCCTGGCTCTTCTGAGATGCTACCGCACTCGAACTTCTCAAAATGTGCTTCCATGTGTTGTTTTTAGTGTCTTAGTCATGTGTTGGTGTAGTTCCTTTTTTTACATGAACACCAAGAGCGATGACTAATCAAGCTAAGATGGGAATCAGTCGGAGACAATATTTTACCGTGTTTTTAATTCTTTATCATCTGTTAACCTTCAAACAAGTGACTGGATTTTTGGTCTATGGAAAAACAAAGTTCAAAGGGAGGATCAATTTCAAATGAGACAGGTTTGTGATGACTGACAGAACTGTGACACTTATGCAAAACCCCTTGTCTCTCAGCTGTATGTAAATACAGAACACAGACGTGCATATGCATTCTTTCACCATGTTTGCAAGCAAGGTGTGCCCAATTATCTCTACACACAAATGAACAAACATGATATGAGCTAGAGCTTTGCCATGATAGGATGATAAGATAGAACTTGGTAATCATTTGCATGTAAAAAAATATAGATTATTAGTTCCACAATTAAATTGGCAAGATCTTGGAAGCAACTCTAGAATCCTGAGCTGGATCAAGTGGTTGAATGGTTGGATAACATTGAAAATTGAGTGCGCATTTTTACAGAATGTGAAAATAAATACAGTAGCTCTGATAATGAATTTAGTTTTATCTGGTTATATAAATTGGATTTAAAGCAGAACAAAAACTACTGAAAAAGAACAAATGATACATATAATAATAATTAAATTAAATTATGAAATGTAACATTCAAGGTTAAGAGTATATATATATACTGTATATATTTCATCTGGTAGCTATTTTATCAGTAGAGTAGAAATGATAATCAGAATTTCAGCACAATGCATTTAATTGATATTTGAGGCTGGATTTGCATTTAGGCCTCATCATGCGTAGCTGTGATGAGGTGTAAGGATATCCATGACATTCTCCTCTGTTGCTTCTTCACACATGCACTACAACAAAGACACATGTGAGGGGAGGTGCGTAGATGCTGTCATCAGAAGCCAGGAGGTTGTAGCCACAAAGGGCATGCTGACACTTATGAAAGTGAAGTTCCCATTACAGAGTACATCTATCACCCTCAGACGTTATGCTATTTGTAGAGGAAATGTAGGTGCTCAAATTTGGTTAGAGCGACAAAGCTTTGCCACCGTGCTGTCACTAGGCCAACGACAAAGACTTTAAAAAAATCTAAAACCCACGCCTCATCTCAGATCAAGTTCCTGTTCGTTTGGATTAACATAAAAAACCCGACCAAAGAAATTATAGTCAAACAAAACATTTTCAAATGTCTGAAGTCATTGCAGAGTTGTCTAAATTCATCATCAAACGGACATCAGCTTTAAACTTTTTAGCATAAACTTTACATAAATTACCTCAACAAATAATGTATAAATGTATTGTAACAGCATGAAAACCCATCATGGGAACATATGGAAGCTTAAAGACTATCCTCTAAAGTTTTATTCAAATTAACTGGATGTGGACATCTCCCCATCTTCATTGTTCAGTTTTGGGTTGTGGGGGAAATGATCACCAGACCGTAAGAGGGAAAAAGAAAATGCATGTTGACACTTATTAATAGAGCATATTTAAATTGGCCTGATTAACCTAGAGCTTCTTCAGCTTTCTTCAGCACTGAAAAGCTGTTCCATTTACTTGAGTCAGATGTACTGCAGTAGGAAACTCGCAGAACAGTGTCTGGAAACTGGTACAAGTGATGCATGATGTTTATCATTCACTGATGGCATACTTTCTGAGTAAGTTGCTACAAATTGAGCCTCATTCTAGAAATCTCACTCATGGTTTGCTACTCATTCAGCTGCAGTTTGAAACCGCACACCAACTTCCTGCATTGGTTACATGTTCTTTCAGTTCCTGCACGGGGATGACTGCACTGCGTATAAGACTTATTTTTACTTTTGATGTTGTATCAAAATTAGCTTTAAGTGTTGGCCATTTCTACTGAACATTAACTCAGATATTTGAAGTGAATTTGACAACAGTAAACATAAGTGGCATCATGAAATCAACAAGATTCTTACTTTTATGTTGCTTTATTTGCTTTACAAAAACGATCTTTCTGAATAGAAAATACATTTTTATGACTGAATCAGTGAACTATTTATTTATCCATAAAGATAACAAAATTCCTAAACAGTCAGAGGGGTTACGCATGAAGCTGCCGTTTGTGTGTGTGTGTGTGTGTTTGGGGGGGGGGGTTGGTGCATGTGTGTGTGCAGTTTTTTTTTCTAGAGTAATGGCAATGAAGGAAAATAATGTGGGCATGCTTTCAGAACTCCTCTGACGGTTTTATCAGACAATCATCTACAGTAAGTTAAAAACAACTTCAAAAGTCTTCACATTTATAACATCAATCTTTCCATAGGCGAGAACAAGAAAACATGAGCGGAGGCGCCTCTTAATGGGAAAAAGCTAAGCTCTGTTAACCCCATAGTGGAACTCTCCCAACCACACACCCTGCACTAGGCCTGTTTTTTACCTAGTTCTTCACAGAATGGGTTCACTGCCAATGGAAAGGCGTGAGCAAACAAAAACAAGACAGAAAAAGAGTGAAAAAGTTCAACATTTCTTGTGCTATGACATTTTAACAGCTGGATCAGCTGTATGAATAGTTTCTTACTTTACTGTTTTAATGGTCATACTGTGTATTTCTCAGACTTGTCCCAGGCCCACTTAGAGCATGTAGCTTTCTATAATGTCAGAAGACTCACAAAAACCACAGAAACACATGTATGTAAATGCCTTAGATGAGCAGTAATGGCATAATATCTCAGGTCACCATAAGAAAAAGAAACTGCATATTTGAAAGTTCATAAATATTACAGTTACACTGATAAATAGTCTGAAAACCAATATAATGTTACAGTAGAATACATAGTACTATATTATAGTAAGTCAGAGATAAATGTAACCACTTAAACGGTGTACCTATTTTTAAGGAATTATATGTGATTCATGCGACTTTGTTAAAAGGGTCGAATATGAACCAAACTGCACTTGAGAATACACCTGCTACAATGCAGATGGCTTTACTTTGACCATAAGGAGATGGTCTGACTTAAAACTAACAGTGAAAGGAACATGTCAAGGATCAGTTTTATATTATTGAAAAGGATCATTCACAGCATTAGACAGCACCTAGCTTCACCTTAGGGCTCCGGGTTTAGTTTGATAAAGGATTCACTGGTTTCACAGCTTTCCTCAACAGGTCTCCTGCAATGCGAATCGTTTGCTGTGAACAAGCAAACATGAATATTAATGAAACTATGCATGTGTCTCAGTCCTAAGAAGAGTGAAGCACAGATCTTAGAATATGTGACTCTTTGAATACCAATACATTTCAAAAGGAACAAAAAAAGACCATAGTCATTTTAACATGTCTGACCTGTATAAAGTTTAAACAGACCAAATGGCATTTTTGGCTGGTTCAATATTTCTTTTTTACACGAGAAGTTGCCAGAAACATGGTGAGATGAATTTGTGTTTTGACAAATGCAAACTCAGACAGTTTGCAGCTTTGACTCTAGGCATCCAACCCTTACAAAAATGTCAATACTTAATCACTTTGCTTTCAACGTACCGCGTCGTGTTGGTCTTTTCTTCCAGCAAGGAGTGATGTACAGCTTGCAGGTCACAGCAGTCAGCACAAGCACCACAGCAATTCCAAAAAACGGAAGGGCCTTGGCTGGTAATTGAGAAAAGCCACAATTGTATTATGTAATTCGACTTCTTAATCGGAGGTCACATCATGCAAGACGAAATTCAGTGTTTTACCGAGGTGGTTTCCAGTGTCTGCCAGAAAAGGGGGCTGCACTGTTGTTGTTTCGGTAGACTTTTGTGCACGAGTTGTGGTGAAATACGTCATCAGTGTGTTAGTCCCCTCACGTCGAGGGTGGGTTTCCAAAGGTTTGACAGAAACATTTCGGCTGGGGCTGGGCACTGTTGCAATCGGACTATTGCCCTTCTCCTCATTACAGACAACGTCTGAGGTTGGGGTGCCATTTATTTTCACTCCCTCCTTTGTGCAGCTATAATGGAGAAACGGAAATGAAAAATCCATGTGTCTTTAGATATACCTAAGAGTTTGATGTAATATTTTTATGAAAAATGATATAGTGGTCCTACTCTTTCCATTTTCTACAGGTTGTGCCAATACTTGGGCTGAAATATCCATCAGGGCATTTTGAACACTCTGGTCGGGAGAAAGAAACCTTTGTTAAATAAATACATTTGTTTGAAACATGACAAATGTTGTGATGTTGCCCTGATACCTCCTTGTTTTTCTTCATATCCTTTGTCGCATTTGCAAATGATAGAGCCTGAATTGTAGGGAACAAATCCTTGACGGCACTTGCATTCTGCATCTTTTTCTCGGGTGCAGCTCTGGGTTTGAGTACTCCCTGAATTCACATTAACAACGAAAAACAAAGATTTGGTTTGGTTTGCAGAAATCTGAAAGCCATTCAATAAATGTGGATATATAAATTTCAAAGACTTTAATATTGCTTTTCTCTCTGCTCTTACTTCATGCAACGCTTAATTTTTCTCTGGCCACATTCTAAGTTTATCAGTCATTGTGTGGGGTACAGTTTTTATTACTATCAAAGCTTTAACTCTTACCTTCTTTGCAATAGTTGCATGCTTTACACCTCTTCGAAGTGTTTTCTGTTGGTTGGAAATATCCTTCATCGCAGGGTACACACTTCTGTCCATGTCTACTTTCAGAGACCTTCTCACCTGGACGTGAATAGAACCAACATACTTTGACACTGGCACACAGCTCTCAGATCACTTCAGTAAAACATAACAAATGCAAAAACAGCGCTATTGTATATAGCTATAGACAGAATCCAGAACACGTAAGGAAAATTATACTTTACCTTTTTCACATGTCTTTGCATCCAAATCAACCACAAGTTGGTTGAATGCCAAAATAAATATGAGAAGACTACACAAAACCATAATTCTACGCTAGTAACACGAAGTTTCTGCCTGAGGCACTAAAGAAAGCCTGACACAGGAAACAATCAGACTGAGTTTATGAAGGAACTCCCACGCGTCATTGAAGAATCATGGAAAATGTTTAGATTATGTTTTAAGTCATCTTCCATGCTTACCCGATTATTGTCCGATTGGGTCATAGTTGTCAGACATTTAAAACCAAATAAACGAACCGTCTTACTTTGTAAACAAAAAAAAACTAATTCTCTGAAACCTTATGTAGCCAGTTCTGTGAATGACTTCACTACTATAAAAACCTTGGATCTGTAACTTATTGCAGAGCTTTTGTGATTTGAAAAAAGAAGAAATCTAACTGGATGTCTGATGAGCAGAAAAAAGCAGTTTGGATCCTGAAGTAGTTGAGAAAGTGTTAATAAATACATTGTACATTTTCTTGTAAATGTTTCAGCTCAATTAACCATTTGGGCTTGTTTTATTGCAAAAAAAAAGTTGTTCCTCAAAGCCAGCTATGAAACTTTTTTTGTAAATGAAAAAAAACAACTTTTAAATCATTTGAAATTTATCATATATAATTTGTATGTATATTTGTATTTGTATGTATGTCAATGATCAGCAGGGACAATGATTTATTTCCCTTTTTTTTATTAGAAGTTACTTTTGTGCATGAACCTTTGTGCAACCGTTTGGTGATTTCATATACAAATAAGTGAATGAAAACCATACCATATGAACAATACTGGCCCAATGCTCAATAGTCATCAGGTCTTGTGGACACCCTCCCATGCTCTCATCATTAGGATAAGCATCTTTTTCGCCATATGGTCAATATTACACAATACAGTGGAGATCGTCAAAATTGTCAATTTCAAAGCGCAATGTTCCCCAGCTCTATTCATTCCTCTACTAACACTGTTTTTGGGACGTTGTCCTATTCTAAATGTGTCCAGGTTACAGGCAAAATGTTTAAGGTATGGTGTTTAAATCATCAAACTTATTTACATTTGAAATCATAGAGACGAAATGTGTCAGTTTCACTTAATAAACCTATGATCGAGTCTTGATGTTTACAGTTTGGGTCTTCTTGCACACCACATCTTTAAAAGTGACATTGTGCTAACTTGCACCCAGTTATTGTTAATTTAGCCAAATGTCTTGCCATCTTTAGATGTTTTGAAAGTATGTGTGGACTCGCTAGTGTTCTTCAAGATTTCAAATGAGCACTTTGAACTTTTTTTTGCTGAACTGTGTTTGATAGGCAACCTTTTATAATCAGAAAGGTACACAAATGTTTCTTGATCTAAATTACTTGATAGAGGCTTTCTGTGTATTTTAAAAGATCTGCTTTTCTCACTTTTTTGGGGGGAGTTGATTTTATACAGGAAAAAAAAAGAATAAATATAGACACAGACATACACAGCATTTAGCTTGGAGATATTTTTGCTGGTTTGCTTTTTGTGCACCAGCTATTTGGAGAGCAGGTGGAAAAAAACATGTTCAAGGTTATCTCAGATAAACCACAGAACATGCTGTAAACACCTCCACTCTGTCCCCGCCGTCATATACATCATAAGGGAAATTTTAAGTAAAATCATCAAAAACTTTCATATGGTTGTAAATAAGACGCAATGTTCCTGATAATATGTTTAACATATTTGTGAAAAAAAACGAATCTCATAGAAAGTTTTTTGTTGTAATATTTCAAACTCTACTGTAACTCTACTTATTAATTAGTTTTTTAGATATAGCAGTCTATACCTGCTACATGTTATTGTTATTGTTATGTTAGCGTTATTGTTGAGAGTTAGTGGAAGGCGTCATAGTGTTTCATATTCTCAGAAGATGCCATAATAGTGGAAAATACATTCATTTCTAAATATAAAAATTAATTAATGAATTAATGTTTCCTGACTGAGTTATACAGATATCAAAACTGGGCTTTTGTCCTTTTCAGCTGTAAAAGATTGGACATAAAGCATATATATTCGAAATCAAACGTACTGTATTAAAACAACGACGTTACACACGACTATAAATAGTCAGTGTTTAAGCAAATCATTCTTAAAATGTGTTCCACTATACGTCTAGCCATTGACTTCACCACACAAAAAGATCTGACAGATCTTTTCCGAGACATTTTCGTCGAAAATATATTTTTTAAATGTTGCAAACTATACAGAGGAGATCCGATATGCTTAACCTCACTGTGGCAAAATAACAATCTAGTGAAAAACTAGCTTTCGCAATAAATGCCCTCTTCCTCCGAATAAGGAGAAGGAGAAGAGAAGGAGGAGGAGCAGGAGGAGCAGGAGGGGAAGAAGAAGAAGCAGGCGAAGAAGACACTCTTCACGACCTGTAATACGGCATGTCGAAAAACAGCTGAACAAGATGCGGCACTAGTGAGCCTTATCTGTTATTTTGTTGTTAATAAAGGGAAACTGTCACATCAGGCATTTACCTAGTAAGTCCAAAGCAATCGCTTGCTTTCGCTTGAGAAGAGGGATACATTTGGATACGCCTTTTCCTGAAACGCATTCGTAAATTAGGAGAAAAATCCAGCTACTTGGCGTGTTTTCCTCTATGAAAGAAGAAACTACAGTAACCGCATTTTGTTACAGAGGGTTTGTCAAGCGATCCTGTCCCCAAAAAAGCGATGCTGGTCACCGTTTTCTGCGCGCCGAGGGATCGTCCTGAAACTACATTTGCCCTCGATGTGTCCCCGGAGTTGGAATTGAGAGACTTTGTTGCACTTTGTGAATTGGAGTCAGGAATCCCTGCTGGGGAAATCCAGGCAAGACCCGCTCTAGGTGTAGCCAGGGAGCTAACATGGCTAACAGCTAACTTAGCATGAATCGGAATTCATGGTAGCCTATTTGACATATGAGCTGTTGCGAAACACTGTTTATGAAAAACAGACATCGTATGAGTTGTTACTCACACGTTTAGTCATGAGTACAGACATTGTAGATGGTCTTAACTTAACTGAAAGTCATCTCCAGGAAAAACTTAAGTAAGCTAAATGTCTCTTTAGCTTACATGTTTGTCAGGATAAACAAAAAATGTGTAGTGTTAGTTAGATGGGATAGTAAACAAAACGGTCGATTTATTTGGATTTTGAGCAGCATTGTGATTGTAACCTTAATCTTTTTGTACAGTTTCAAGAGGCACAATGAGCCTTTTACTTTCAGCAGTCATAGCATTCTACATGTATTGTGGCTCTGCTTTGTATTCATAACTTCTTCACATATCCCAGTGTGACTCACTATTGTTGCCCTAAGAAAACAAGTATACAAGTCACTATCATCCTTAACACCCAATGTTTTTTAGTTCTCTTTGACATACCCATACGATAATTGTAGGGGTTATAACACCTACTTTAACCCATGGATTTTTGCTTTATATCAGCAAATGTGATAGGAGTCCAGTAAAAAATTAATTCCACTGGATGAGAAATTAGGTTCAGAATCAAACTCAATCTATTTTAGGCCACAATGTATGTATTTTCATTTACTGGTACAACCTTTGCGCTTTGAGGGAATTACTATCAGAGCAAGCTGGAAACAGAAAGTGAAAATAAAGTTGACACTGATTCTATGATTCAGATACAATCATATGGGGCTGAAGTTGAGATTAGCATTCTATTTTATTACTTCCTGAGTAGTGAAGTGGGGCTTTTTTTTTCGAATAAGACCCACATCAAATGCAAAATTAGTAAGGACTTGTGAATCTTCAGTCAGTTGACGCTCTGTGCCACTGATCAATCTAAATATTTATGTTAACAGATCACTTATGTAGAACAGCCCCTAAAAGACCCCACACGTGCCTTGGGGACCTACGGTGTGAAGGATGGGGACGTGGTGGTGCTCCGACAAGCCGAGCGAAGGCCACCACCGACTCAGCCAGCTTTCCCAGGTAAGAAGAACAGTGGATAAGTGGATAAGCCACTGTTCAGCATGAGGAAAGAAAGAGCAGTTTGCATGAAGGTCAGCATGCTAACTTCTCACCTCTCGTCTATTCTGCTCCTCAGGTCTGCCCCGCATTGACTTTCGTTCCATCACAGTCCCCGGCACCTCTCCCTCAACCAGTCAGCGTGGTGCCATAAGGCCGCCGCCGCCGCCGCAGCAGCAGCAGGCTCCACAGCAGCAGGCTCCGCAGCAGCCCAGCGCCACACAGCCTTCCACGCCAGCGGCCTTTCACGGCTCTTCTCCCCAGGGCCTGGACGACCCCGCCTTACTTCAGCAGATGCTGTTATCAAATCCACACGAGCTCTCGCTCCTCAAGGAGCGAAACCCTCCGCTGGCCGAGGCCCTGCTGAGCGGAGATTTAGGTGAGGCAAAGCAATAGACCAGTAATGCCACAATTCTCCCTGCAGGTTGTTTGATTAGCGACGGATGGGTCATATTTGTATAACTGTGTTTCTTGTAGAGCGTTTCACCAAAGTGCTGCTGGAGCAACAGCAGGATCGAGCAAAAAGGGAGCGAGAGAGAATTAGACTCCTGACCGCTGATCCTTTCGATTTGGAAGCCCAAGCAAAGATAGAAGAGGACATTAGGTAGGAAAGCCTTTAGAGGACAGTCAACATAACAGCTGTTGGAACAGAAATTTGCAATCATTTATTTGCACAAGGGCACCTTTTACACCTCTCATAGTGGCCACATGCATACGGGACTTACTGCAAATAAAAAAGCAGGAATACAGTTTGCTCTGCACATCTTCTCATCGGGTTTGTGCTTATCCCAGGCAGCACAACGTAGAAGAAAACATGACCATAGCTATGGAGGAGGCCCCGGAGAGCTTTGGTCAGGTGGTTATGCTGTACATTAACTGCAAAGTCAATGGCCACCCCGTGAAAGCGTTTGTTGACTCAGGTAAGGAACATTAAAACCTGACACCTGCAGTAGAAACACCCTGGTTGTATAAATGGAAGCGGGACATGTAGTAGTTGCGATAGTGTGGCCCCCTCACGTTTAAGATCAGAATTTAGACTCTCAGATTTGGATCACCAGCTCATGATCACCAGCTGATCTGATTTATTCTGCTCAGTTCCACCACCTGAACCTGAACTGATATGTATGATTGATATATTCCTTGTATTGGAATTATATTGAGATTATTGACGTAAAATAACTAAATCAATTAATCCCTAAATAAATACTTAGAAGAAAATTATCCAAAAAGAAATACAGAAATCCCTCTGAGTCCATCAGGTAAATTCTCACTTTGATGTGGTTTTAATACTTTAAATACATCTTACAGTAATTAAAAAATGAAAGGTTGTTGTTGTTTTTAAGGTAAACATGGCACTTTCCCATTTTGTGGTTTAGAAATTCTCTCCATTACATTTATTTGTATTTATTTAGCTTTTTTATTTTCATGGTCTTTGATTGTTGACACAGAGCTGTGTATCAGGGACTTTTTCAGTCACGGGTGAGCTAAGTCAGAGCCAAACAGTGACATTAAAGCACTGCAGACCACGGCTGTGTGGAGAAGATCCTCACCTTTAAGTACAGAAACCACAGCGTGTCTGCAGTCCTACACACTCTGCAGCACGCTGTTGTTCTGCTCATCCTGAAAAAGTGTGGGAAAGCTTCTGTTCTCAGAGCTTCTGTTCTCAGAGCTTCCCCCAGAGCGCTGTGGTCACACTGACGAGTAATTTATTCTAGTAAGTAAGGTTGTGTATAAATTTAATGGTAGTTTGTAAAGATATGAAACAAGCTGCTTGTAAATGGGTGGACAATGCATGAAGGTGAAGCAGAAAAAGAACACCTTCGGTCTGTCCAGTTGTTAGATCGTTACAGGCACAGACATCTCTGTATCAGTTAAAGTTTTTTTTTTTTAATTCTGTTTCGGGTTTGAATTGTAGAAGAAAAAAAATCCACTAAAAAAACAATTCTTCCCTCTTCTTACTTAGGAGCCCAGATGACTATCATGAGCCAAGCGTGTGCAGAGCGCTGTAACATTATGCGCCTGGTGGATCGACGCTGGGCCGGCATCGCCAAAGGAGTGGGCACCCAGAAGATCATTGGGAGAGTTCATTTGGGTGGGTGACAGGAACTTCTTCTAGCATAAACACAGCCGCTGTAAGATGATGAGCTTTTGTCAGCTTTTTGTCAGATGAGCTTTTGGTCATCTTGTATCTTAAAGACATCTCCCCTGTTATGAAAAGTGACTTCCTTAGTGAGAGTTGTGGTTTGAAATACATGATTAACTTGGCGTATATAATGTTTTCACACAAAAAGAGACAAATGAAGTTTACTTTTAAGCATTTTTTTAAAAAATGCAAACAAATGAATGCTTCTTTCTGCCCCCAGATCGGTAGAGCTTTTTCCTAACCTGATCAGTTCATTTGTGTTAAATTCAGTTGTTTTCCTTCATTTTTCCAGCTCAAGTCCAAATTGAGGGGGATTTTCTTCCTTGTTCTTTCTCCATCTTGGAAGACCAGCCAATGGACATGCTGCTCGGCCTGGACATGCTGAAGAGACACCAGGTGTGCGCCTCCTTTGGTCTGAGACTGGAACAATTAAGAGATGAAACAAGTCGGGTTTTCTCGGCGCTTCTCGCTGAAGCTGTGTTTGTCGCCTTTGTCCCGCAGTGCTCCATCGACCTAAAGAAGAGCGTGCTGGTCATCGGCACCACAGGCACCGAAACGCGCTTCCTGTCGGAGGCGGAGCTGCCTGAGTGTGCCCGGCTGGCGTACGGAGCAGAGGGGCGCGAAGATGCCCGTCCCGAGGAGATAGCCGACAGAGAGCTGGCGGAGGCGCTTCAGAGGTCCATACAGGAGAGCGGTAAGCAAGTGTCTCCAGTCTCTGCACCGCAGCCTGTTGTTCACTGGGCTTTTTTTAATCACTCTGTTGGAGTTACATTTGCATGTGCCACTTAAAGCTTCTTACTCTCAACCCCATTTACGCACTCATTTGGATTCTCAGTCACGCGATCACTTCATGTCATCACCCCAGCACTTCGGATACGCTTTAGATTAAGTTAAGGTCTCAAAGTTAAGAGGTATTTATAGAATAAAGCCATCATTTAAAACAGATTTACCAAAGTCTGTTACACTTGAACTGAAAACTTCTTTTTGTACGCTGGTGGTTAATGTATGTAAAATGGTCTCTACTCTGCGTCTCGTGTAAGCATCAAGCCACTGTGCTCAGACGATCTTTCAGACTAAAATATCTTGATTTTACTAATCAACAGCACCAAGGCTTTGTTTTTTTTGTTTTTAGTGGAGGTAATTCAGGCAAATCTATTTTCCTTGGGGGAATTCTTTTGAGCGGAGTCACAACAGGACCAAGGAGCATGTAGTCCAAAAAGACTCCAACTTGGCTATTTGAACCAGAAGTTGTTAGTCAGCCCAAATGATGTTCTGGGGGTCAGAGAGGAATCCTCCATCTGTGAATCAAAGATACTCTGAAACTGACAGATTAGAGGAAGTTCTGACGGTGAAAACATGAACGTTTCTCCTGTCTTCTGCTCTGGCAAAATTAGGAAATGCTTCAGCAGTTTGACTTAGTAACAGTAATGGTATCAGTATAACAAATCCTCACAAATGAAAAATTCTCAGGAGAATGGGCAGATCGTTTTTTTCTGCACACGTGAGCAGAAACGAGAGAAGACCTCAGCAGAAAGGAAAACTCTCACAGATTCATACATGGACGCTCATTAATCGAGTTCTGGGTGGCAAATCTCTACAAGACCTAAAAAAAAACCCTTGCGTTCACACATGACACCTTAATAACTCCGTGTGTGTGTGTGTGAGCACGCGTGTGTGTGTGGAAACAGCTGTTGATTAAATGCCTGCAACAGTTCAAAGCCTGTGTTAGTTATCTTCCCGAGACAAAGCGTCTCTTAATAAACTCGGCTGTGGCTCACAGTTATCCTGCCATCTCAAATTTGTGGCATCCTCTGTGGCTGTCAAAATATCTTTGACCAAAGTGAGCATTGATTGAAAAACACACATGAATATTTTTGTGCAAACATGTTCTCCATAAAGTTACCCTGTTACATTCTGTTTAATGCTCTACCAGAGCTTATCTATCAATTAAAATTCAGTCTTTATTAATGGTGAAAATGTCTGATTTATTTATTTATTTTTCACTGTGGAATGGAATCTAATCAAAATGCAGCCACAGAGCTTAAAAGAGTTCAGGTTCAAAATGCAGCTTTAGCAGAGGTAAAGTTCGGTATTCCCTTCAGTTAAAGCTGACAGATGAAACGTATTTAGTTCAAATTAACATTATGATAAGCCACAAACTGCTCTAACATTATATTTATGTGAGCTCGTCCGGACCCTGTGAGGTTTAGTGACCTGTTTGATAATACTCAGGTTTAATATTTTTTCTTTTTTTAAACACTTTTCACATCCGAGTGTGTGAAAAGGCGGACAGTTTGATTGCATGCCCTGTGTGTGACTGCTAACTTTCTCCGTCCCTTTGCATGATGTGTGGTGTGTGCCCTAATCCCTGAGCAGGACAGCACTGATGCATTTGGAGACAGCTGGAGAGGGCCCTACCAACCAGGTACTGCAAATTCACAAGTCCATTGCCAGTGCTAAGTCCATTGCTACTTATTTCTTTTGTTTTTCCGTTAATTTGCTGCTGGTTAGACGTTGTACCTTGTTGTTTTTACTTATTCACATGTGTATTTTGAATAAGTATCAGATGAAAAGTATCAACTTTCACTGATTATCTGTGCTGTGTATCCAAGTTTTAAAGAGGTTTTTTTTTTTTCTTTTTTTTTTTACTGCTGCTTTCTAACGCACATTGTTGAAACTAGCTCTCAGTTGGGGTTCACATACTTTCCAGTTTGATTACAAGCGATATTTTCTCTCACCACAGACACTGCAGATGGACAAACTACCTCACCGAAACTCCCACCATTTACATTACCCAGAACCTTACACCAAACGTCCTCGCCCGACTCTCCTCCCCAAAGCCAACCCCAGAACCCCATCCTGGATCGCTCCCACTCTGCGCCGGCCACTTTGGAGCAAGTAACAAGAGCGAGGCAACGCCAGGGTCAGCCTGGCCTCCCGGAGCTTCCTCGGCCTTCGTCCCCCGCGGGGGAGGCCCGTCCACCTCAGAGTGCCCTCGCTCCCCCTCTGCCCGGCTATAACACCTCGGATGTGCTCTCTGCGCCCGGTCCCTCAACAGATGTTCCCCGCGCACGTGCCCCTCGTCCAGACGTGTCCTCGGCTTCCCAGGATCCAGGGGGTGATGTCCAGCCTGGAGCCGCACAGAGGGATGCTGGATCAGACAGAGCTCAGAGGAGCTCTGCGCGCACTACGTCAGAGGAGCTTCCCCCCGCTCAGCCCATGGAGCAGGAGTTCACCGAGTCTATAGCCGACGCCACAGAGGCCTGTCCCACGGCCCCCGGCCAACCCGGTTCCGTCGAAATGGAGTCTCCCTCTGCCTCTTGCAGCGAGGGGTCCTCTGAGAAGGACCAGCCTGACGGGGACCGGCGCTCCAGCTCCGACAACATCCCCTCGCTGGCAGCTGCTTTGATGGAGCTGCACGAGCTGCTGGTGTCCAACAACCACGCTCAGCCGCACAGCCGCAGCACCTCCTGCTCCCCGTCGTGCCCCCCCCAGCAGCAGCAAGACTCCGACAGCGAATCCCGCACTCCAACACCCGAAAACAGGCAGCCCGCCCGCCCCGCTTCCATCAAAGCCGGTGCAGAAACAAGTGATGCCAAAGCCAACTATGCGACCGCCGCGTCTGACCAGGAGCCGGCCCAGTTTCGTGTGTCTGACCTCTCTGGTCGGGATGAGCATCCGGGAGGAGGTCCGGCAGAAACCGCTGAGAGACGAGGACCATCGCAGTGCCCAGATGTTTCTGAGGGGAGAGGGGAAGGTGAACAGAGTCTAAACGAGACCCTTAAGGTCAGCGTTTCTCAGCCTGAGACAGAGGCCCCTCCTGAGTGTCCTGTCGGGGACCTTGAGTTCAGAGAGCAACCCGAGGGGCAGCGTGGGGGAGGGGTCGCAGATGGACAGGCTCCTGTCTCCAACACCAGGGACGGTCTCCTCACTCGCCACCCTCTCGCCGGCCCTTCGTCGGCAGCAGAGGGCTCACCAGATGAGGTCTCAAGCTCCTCGTCCTCCTCTGCTCCGGCCCCTCTTCCTCTCCCTCCGCATCCCTTTATTGAACAGTTTCCGGCTGAGCACATCCAGAGAATCCAGGCAGCGGGTTTTTCTGCCAGGGAGGCTGTGGAGGCACTCGAGCAGGCCCACGGGGTGGTGGAGATCGCTCTGCTGGCTCTTCTGGCCCGCAGCATCACTGTGCCCACCTAGACTCATAAGCGATCATGCAAGTCTCCGGCTTCTGAGCTCAGCATCTGTCTTATTTATACCTTGTTACTGATCCAGATGTCTTAGTTCCATTGCAGGCGGGAGTGCGGTAAAACCCCAGAGATTTGTCACTGAGAATGTCCAAGAACACACAGGACGACTGGGAATACTTTTCTGACTATAACAGATACGTGAGGTGTGTTTGCATGCAGATGTTTCAGGTGCCCACCTGTTTCATTGGATTTTTTTTTTTTTTTTTCTTTTTAGCAAATTGATACCATAGATTTGTTGTCTTCTCATTTTGTTGCCCAACATTGACTTATTCAATGCAAATTTTCAGATTGATTCTCAAACCATTTAGTGTGATCATTTTACAATTCTCACGCCAGTGACGCCACATTGAGTGGTGTGACTCCTACTCAGATGGAGGCGTCTGAGGCAACTGGCTACTAATTCATAAAGCTGATCATTAAGCCCCCCAATCAGAGCCCCACAGTCAAGAGAAAAATATAAAAAACACCCCATCGTTTGAAAACTACTGCAGGTTTACAGTTTCTCCACGGCTTAATGAAACCCCCAAAATTCAATCATGGTTGCTCTTGAAGAGTGCCAGTGGGGGGTGGCAGTTGTCTGACTCTGTAACGCAGATGGCGTCTTGTACTGTGCGAGTCATTTTCCACAGTTTGAAGGCTTTGCCCTATGTAGATAACGAAAGCGTTTGTAGCTCCCGTTCAGAAACCTATTTACTTTGTGTCAAAACATCGCTGTGTGTCCAAACTTGAAAACACTCATTTTCAGTTTGAGTGTGGCCATTCACGGAAGTCAAACTTCGTCATGACATCCCACGTCGAGGCTTTTAATGGCTTTATTTGAGTCACACCAACAATTTTCAGGCAGATTGAATTATTTACTTTTATCTTATATTGAATTTTAAATTGCAAAATAAAAATGAACTAGTATTTGTATTATTTCTGTGAGTCTCTTTCTTTTTAACAACAGAAATGTCAAGCTTTACTGAAATGCTATTCATACACACCATGGTAAGCTTTGGATGAATCAACAAGTAGCCATAAGCTTGCTTCTCTGCTTGGTAAAAAAAAATCCACCAAACTGGTTTCCCACCATGTCTGATTAAACAGGAAGACAAATCACACCTGCGTCTAGTTTGTGTGATTAAGCCCAGACTGAAGACTGAATGTTCTGCGCACTAATTAGTCTGCGTAGATCTTTTTTTTTTTTTTTTTTTAGGCAGGTGAAGACTGCACCCATAGTTTTGATGCCTACAACCAGACTGAATCAGTATGGCACATTTCAGTTTCACAGATGAGAACAGTCATTATTTGAGAAGTGGTATTGACTCTAAATTGCAGTCCTTCTTTGGAAATGACCATGGTGTGAACAGTTGTGAGTCAGAAAGGCCAAACATGAAGCCCGGTGAACAGATTTGTTCAGGGTTTTCTCATCTGGAGAACGGCCTCGATGAGAGCAGCAACTCCATGAACCAGGTTGAGGAGGATTCCAGGTAAACTATCTTAGAGAGTACTTTAGTAAAACGGGTTTTAGTGTTAGATTCTGACAAGTAAATTTGGCCCGTCTCAGTCTCCCCTTAGACATCTCCTCAGCTCTGAAGTCGCTGGCAGCAGCAGGTGTTTGGGACTTGAAATTACACCTGCCGGCACGGTTTTCTGCTCCCGGACTCCAGGAAGACCACTCGGCTGCGTCCCCTCCGGATCATCGGGATAAGAGTCACAAAATGTAAGACGGGTCGTACGTTTCTGCGTCTCGATTTGCAGCCACTCAGTGTGGCCTTCTTTAGGGACCAGGACCCGTTTGAGGAAGAAACGCCGCTCGTGTCATTCCAGTCAAAGTTCATACGTTCTAGTAAGTCAGACCCTGGGAGGTGAACCTTTGAAATGCCGTGTGAAGCCTCTTACGTGTCTGCCCCCCCCTTTTACTCTGCAGTCCCACTGTATCAGGACTACTGTCTGCAGGCTGTGAGAGATGATCTGCGCCGACTCAAAGACGGTTGCGTGTCCAAACTGATAAATCTCAAACATCTTCAAACCGCGCAGTCCCCTCTGAGCCCCTGCCGGCATGCCGGGGTCTCATCGCCTCAGCCAAGCTCTCCTGACGTAACTCGATCCTCACCTCTGCCTCAACTAGTTCGGGTGACTTCCTCAACTCTCTGGCGAGATCTGGAGGGGGTGAAGGCTTCTGGCCTGCTCAGCAGTTTAACGGCCAGAGAGATCCGCCTTCAGGAGGTGTGAGATAAGCTCATTTTTTTGCCTTGTTGAATAAGTTTCCTTACATACCAGGAAAGGTGTGGGTTTTGTAATCTGGCTCCTTTAGTTCAGAAGCTGAAATTGAATTGTGGCGTGGTACATTATGTTCTGCTGGAGTTATTACTTTCTTTTTTTCATTAATTTAGTCTATTGAAGCAGCAGTCGTTTCCAAGCACAGTACAATCACAGTTTTGTTTTTGTTTTTCTTCCCCTGAAGTCCATGTTTGAGCTGATAGGCTCTGAAGCCTCTTACCTCAAGAGCCTTGGAGTGCTGGTCAATCATTTTTATGCATCCAAGGCTTTAAAAATTCTGTCCAAAATGGAGCATCGTGTTTTGTTTTCCAACATTCACCACATAAGAACGGCCAGTGAGAGGTGAGCCTAGTACACACGAGACTGCTTCCAGATTTTTAGACGGACTGTATGGATGTTTTGCTCATCTGAACCCCCCCACCCCTGCTCCCAAGATTTCTCATGGATCTGGAAACTCGGCTAGGGGAAAGTTTGCTAATCTCTCAGGTTGGTGACGTTGTGCTAAAGCACTGCAGAGATTTCCGTTGCCTCTATGTGCCGTATGTGACCAACATGAGGTACCAAGAATCTCTCGTCAATCAGCTGCTGTAAGTCTGCTATGCACGGCTGCTAATGCTCCGCAGCATCCTGCATTCATCTGTCCTACTTTTCTCCATCTTTAGGCAGCAGAACGGAAACTTTCTGCACGCGGTGAAGACACTTGAGAGTGACCCGGTGTGTCAAAGACAGACACTCAAGTCATTCCTGGTCTTACCCTTCCAGAGAATAACCCGCATCAAGCTTCTGCTGGAGGTTAAATTGTGATATTTGAATTGGGAGCAGCTTGGTAGCTTTTTGTTTACTGAAATTCAGTGTGGTTTTCTTTCTTCTCAGAGCATCTTAAAACTAACTGAGTCAGACTCTGCATCAAATGTTGAAAAGGCAATAGGCGCCATCCATGAGGTAATGGCGCTCTCTTCTGATAGTCATGTCTGCACAATTATGTTTAGATAAAAGTGAAGTAGCTATTGTCATTTTATGTTTACCTTTCATACTGCTACCTTATCAAATCTTTCTAGTTTAGAAAATTGAGGCTGATAAATTAGGGTGGGGCTACACCTTACCTGTTAGAAAATTAGCTAAGCAACATATAGGAGAGGTCAAAAAGGCCAGATCATAATCAAGTAGTCTTAAGCAAACCTAAAATTAAATCTTGACCTTATATACTGTTTCCACCACTGATTTTTGTGTTTGTTTGTTTGTTTTATACCCTGGCCCAGATTCTAACAGCTTGTGATGAAGGGGTCAGAAAAATGAAGCGAATTGAGGAGTTGGTCTGCCTGGAAATGCTTCTGGATTTTGCCAGCGTTAAAGTATTTTAATTTCTCTTCTGTAACGTTAGACTGCTCGCGCATAACCCACTGGTAGCAGTAAAATCTTACAGTGCCTCTTTCCCCTTACAGAGGGTTCCTCTGGTCGTAAGCACACGTTTCCTGGTCCTCCAAGGACCCATGAAACAGCTGACTATGGAGAGCACTTACAACTCAAGAACGTCATTCATGAGCATCCATCTCCACCTCTTTAATGACCTTTTGGTGATCTCCTCGAAAAAGTACTTAAGGATTTATTCATTTCAAGACAAAACCTTTTAAAATCACTCATTTTATATTTGAACGTTAGGAACAGGAAGAAGACACATTTTTATGTATAAAGAAGACGCAAACCAGCACTGTCTGAGCCACCCTGACTGATGTGATCATGTCTCTTTTGTGTTTGAATTACTGCGTGCCTTTCAGGGACCAGCGGTTCGTGGTGATGGATTACGCTAGCTTCCCTACACATGTGACCGTTGAGCATCTGAAGACGGAAGTCCTGGGACTTCCTCCAGAATCCTTTCTGCTGCATCTGTCTGAGAGTCAGACGGGCCGTCCCACCGCCGTGATACTTGTGGCGCTCACAGGGTGAAAAAAAACGGCACACTTAATCCACCACTGATGATCTGTGATGCCAAAAGTTAAACCTGCAGTTTCTTTGCCTCAGGTCGGATAAAGAGCTATGGATGAGGGCACTGAGACCTAAAGGCTGACGGGCGCATGAAGTGAGCATCCCTCACCTGCCTTGATATGATGTTCGTGTGTACTTTCCTCTTTGACAGCCATCCTGTCTTTTACACAACCGCTGGCAATACTATTGGAAGTATTTTGATTGTAATAAAATGCAGAATTTATTTTTTATTTTTTTACATACCCCCCCCATAAGTGCCCTGATCTGATTGACCATAATAAAACATCGCAATCTGTTACAAACCATGAGTACTGTACATTTAAAAGTAGTTGGTGTCAAATGGATTATTAAAGGTATATCTAACTGAAAACAAATGTGGAAAATGCAGCACCTATTTTTGGCATTCCAGTAATCTCCTGGCTTTTTTTTAAGCCCCAAAGGTTAGATGTATCGCCACGACTAGCTACTCAGTCTCCTCCCTCTGCTGTCGCATTCATCACAGAAAAGCCAATAAGGATGATATGAAACTGGAAAAATTGCAGGAGGGCTAAGTCTCTTGCGTTGATGGATGATGATCTGTTGTACCTTTTTTAAGATGAAGCACTGCCACTTTTCACCTGCCTGAGCAAAGTAGAAAGCCCTTAAAGCACAGTAATGGTGTCCTCCTGTGAATGCTGGCTGGCTGTTCCAGCCGTAACGCAGTCTTGATGCCACAAGTTCTCTGCAAGGCAGTTCAGGATGGGGGCCACGTCCCCCAGCCCATCGCTGACTTCCCCGCCCACACGCAGCACCGGTAGGCCCCGTGTCGTCTTGAATTCCCTGACCTCTCTCTCTGCCACGTCGCAGTGCATGAAAAGGTCAAACCTGAGGGCAGGATTTAAGGAAAACAAACACGCCTTCATTCAGGATAGACCAACACGCAACTTCCTCTTACTCAAGATTGCTGGATTCTGCCGTTGCTGACAACACGGGAAGGATACTTGGTGCCAACCACCACTTTGACAACACGGCTAGCGGATGGGCCAGACCATTTAGCCATCTGAGTGGACAGATCATCGAAGGATGTCCTGTCAGTGAAGGAGAACAGGAAGAGCACGGCGTCCACCTGCTCCTTACAGGACTGGAGGACAGACATGTGACTAGTTATGTTTATCAGTTTTACAGGTCAAATTTCAACTTATTGGAAGTTTTTTTATTTATTTATTTATTTTTATTAGATCCATACCGGAAGTAAATGATCAAATCTACGCAGGGCATTCTCTCCACAGTCCCACAGCTGCAGGCGGAAGAAAAGCACTCTGTCGCTTTCTCTCAGCTTCACGGGCCAATACACCACTGTCGTCTCGATGCCTGAGACGAAAACACATAAAGTGGAGGCGCAATGCGAAAGCAGATAACTTTCCTTTCCATAGCATTGTCTGTTGAACCCACCTGTGGTTTCATGGTGCGTGTTAGGAATATTTAAGCCAGCGAGACGGGCAGCCAGAGTGGTTTTCCCAACTCCACTCTTACCAGAGAGGAAGATTTTATATTGAACTGTATCCACGGCTACATGTGGGGGCATCATTGGAGATTCCAACAGGCCTGTAAAACAAGAACTACTGTTAAATTACCATTTGTATTGCTGGAATGCTAAAAGCAACTACCCTGTTTTATAACACATATATTCCTTTTTAGAGTTGCCATTGTGGTCGGAATGTTTACAAAGACTTTGGTGTTTAAAGTACAGCTGCAATACAAATCGCAAGCGTTTTCTAATATTTTCATAAATCTCATGACTTATATTATCCTTGTTTTTATCCGTGTTAAGTGTATGTCGGAAAGAAACCTCACACAAATTTGTGTAAGTGTTGGCAGAACAAAATGGGACGGAGAGATTTAATGTTTTCCAGTCATCCCCTGTTAAGTACTGGCTCGTGTTTGAGCTGCATGGACTCCACACAAATCTTTACAGCCTATGTAATCCCAGCTGGATCCAACTATGTTCCAGGGAGTGATGGTATGTGTGACTTCCTCAGTCTTCAAGTGCCCCAGTAAATGTTTAATAGGGTTGTGGTCAGGCCACTGTGGAGGAAAATCCATGAAAGTCATCACTCTTTGGTCCTGCAGCAGTCTTAAATTTCTTCAAAGCTCTGGGGCGTTTTGGGACTCATTACCCTGATGCAGTTCAAATCCTTCCTCACGAATGTCTATAAACCAGAGAGTGGAACATCTCCGGGGAATGGAGTGCTACCTTTCATTTTTGTAGATTTAGTGGGTGTTAAACTGGCTTGAATATCGCAGCATAAATGCATCACTGGTTATGGTATCATGCTCTTCCCAATACGCACCCTCACCTGGATCCTCCCTTTGCTTTTTAAACCACCAAACCTTGATCGTCTTGTAGCTTTTCTTGTTTGCCACAATAAAATGTGTGTATTTATTAAGCTACTATGAGCTTCTGTTCTTGTTGATCCAGAAAAGAGGTATACTTGTCTTGGGAGATCTCTAAAGTGTATTTTGTGACAAGAATTAGTAAATGGTGTGTTTAGTTATAGGATGGGATGAAGCTGCCTCTCTGCTATTTTGATCTTCTGATCACCATGTAATTAATATGTTTTTGTTGTCTTCTCTTTGCCCAAATAAACTGGAAACGCCTGAAACGTTCGCCCACATTTATTTATTACTTTCTGACGTCTTGTTAAAGAACATCATTATGAAATGAGCTTTTCTATCACATCACAGACACATCAGATATTCAGTTTCTAATAAATAAACAACAGGAACTCCCCAAATCCATTCAAAAGAATCCAACTCCACAAAAACAAAGACAACAGGTTCAATTCCAGCCAAAAAGAAACCAGTTGGTTATTACCAAACGCCTTTCGCCTCTTCTTGTGTAAGATTTTGTTGAAATACTCTTGGCTTTCTTTACATCGATACCAGTCGGCGACTATAAGCGATCCAGGAGGAACAACTTGTGCCATGTTCGTTATGAGGCTTCGAACACACACACAGTTCGGTTTAGTCCCACAGTCCGTCTCCGTGGTGACAGAAGGTAGCTCGCTACTTTGATTTTAGTATTTCAATCAAACTAATCATGTTGTAATGTTACAACGTGTTAAATGGCGTTTGTTCTGGTCCGCAAAAGCGTTAAGGGGACTGCAGCCATCTAAGAAATACACTTCCGTAAACTAAAACTTCCCTTGACAACCGCTTTCATCACTTCCGTCGGTTTGCGGTGTTGCCTTCCGGTTCTGTCCGACTAGATAAGAATATTTTTCGTCGGACTCAACTTTTGCTCTTGGACCCCCCAAAAAATCAATATCAGATCTATTATGAAAATAAGTAAAGTTTACATACAACATATTTTTATATTTGTGGGGCTGTTGCTCTAAATGTTTTTTATCATTTTATTAATAATACCTTGTCCAACATAAACACTTTCCCTTTCCGTTAGCAGGTGTTTGAACTTAAATTTTAAACGGTAATTACATGAGCATAATTGGTAATCAGTCTTTGAAATGGCAGAAGTAACTCTTAATAGTCCACTACGGGTTTATGACTTTTCAGATTTACGGAGCTCCGCGTAGTTACGTCGGCCACCGCTTGATGGCGCAGAAATCCGGCGTGTGGGTTCAAAGCTGAGGTTGTATCTGGAGAAACAGAGCAACAAAGTGACTCAAAATAAACAGGCTGTTGACACATTTCAGTTGAAATGTCAAATGCAGATAGATTAGGCACCGAAATACCCTTCGAGCTTTCACAGTCAGCACCCCACTGCTTCCCATGGACATGCTCACAGACGAAGGCTCCACATCAGAGGGCAGTTTGCACTGGTGACTGAATGTGTTGGTGACAGAGCCATCTTCACCCAGCTGCGTGACAGAAGCAAGCAATATGGGAGCATGAAGAAGAAAGAAAACAAAACAGCATTTGATATTCAGACTCATAGTTAAAATTTATTGATGGCACAAAAAACAACGATATTCTAAGCGTAGACTTAGTGATAAACATTTACAACATCTAAAACTTTTTTCATGGAGCATTGTTTTTTCATTTATGCAGGACAAAATCCATCCGGTTCTGACCTAATTTCATTCATCCATTTCATTGCTGTCCTTGATAAGCAGTTTTTGACAAGCGGTTTTATTTCTCTCAATCTAATAGTCCTTTAAAACCATCACCTATGACATTCTGTAGTCCCTGTTGCAGATAACATTTTTACAAAAGGCTCACTACATGGCTCACCTTCTCAGCATGGACTTCTATAAGGTTGTTGGAGGATGTGACGATTACTTCCTCTGGAGAAAATTCACTCACATCGAGTGTGAATTGGAAATTATCTCCCATGACCTGGATCTTCCCTGTCGGATATGAATGCCCTGAAATACATTAAGCACTTGGTTATTAGTATTTTCTTTTTGTCGAGTAAAGTTGTCCTTTTTCCTGTTCTGACTAAAATAGCAAATTAAATTATGCTTGTGTCAGTTATTGTCGAGCCAACCTGTAAATTTGTGTTCTATGGTTCTGTGCTGTGTTAATAATCCTGAATCTTCTGAGAAATTACTCCGACTCCCTTCCATGCAGGCAAAGGAAGTGTCTTGTCTTTGTCTTTAATCTGGTAATTTTCACCTCGTCTGTGTCGCATCTGGCAGCAGAGTCTAGTCTCTTATATGCTGCTGGAAGACTGGGTGGGTGTGGATGTGGTTCGGTATCGGAATGATTCATCTTGCCTGGAATATGACACAGATTATAGATATTGAATCTACCAGACCTGTTGCTGGACCGTTGTCAAGGGGTCTGACATTTTTAGCTGCACCCTGAACAGGGAGCGTGTGAGTCCTTGTGTTTGTGTGTGAGAAAGGGTGTGGACATGTTTCTTTATAAAGGAATATGCTGTAATTACCACATGCCACATAGTGGAATCTGTCAATCTCGGGTTCCTTCAAGCAAAAGTCTTAAATATCCGTCACAGATTAATTAACTCATTAATTAGGCATTTTAGACTGTGGTGTGTCTGAAAAGGATCATTGAATGACTGAAATAGAATGTCATGTGGGCATCCAGCTGAGCGGGCAATTTAACTAAGCGAAGCAACGTTGGAGTGATGAAGTACAGTTGTGTGAAGGTGTGAGATTCTGCTTAACCTTATTAAGTCACACTCATTCTGGCTGACAACCATCACCAGCCGGGCTCCGAGATTCCACTCTGCCAATTACAAAGTAAATCAAGTTGATAAAAGTTAGAAAGTACATTTTTCTTCTGGTCTTCAGTTGTGAGAAAAGTCACGATTATCAACATCAGTGTGAGTGGAACAAAGCAGATTAAAGTGAGTACCATAGTCGAATAAGAAAGGGAATATTTAATGTGTTTCCATTGTGACAGTCCTGTAATCGATCATTTCCTCACAAAACTAAAGCCTGTTTCACCTGGAAACAACCTAGTTTGTTTAACTGCCCTTTGTTTCCCGTTCTGTTTCTGTATCTGATTTAATCTGTGCTTCCAAAGTGTTACTCACACATGCCACAGTGATTCAACCCACTCCATTTTCAAACCCTAACCACAAGAAAAAACAAAACATAAGTCCACATTACAGGAACCAACCAGTCAGACCAACCCTGTTTTTGGTCCTGTCCTCTTCTTCTTTGGCAGCTTTTTAGCCAGAGGAACATTGTTTCTCTTTTAGGGAGACATTTGTAGTGTTTTGACTGTTCGCTGCTATCTCTCTTGACAATGACAGTACTGTGAGGGAAGCTTGTCTCTTGAGTCATTATCTCACATCGACTCAAGACAAACTGTGATGAATCAGGTCCAAACGGCCATTTCCCACATGTAGACAGCAGGACATTCTCTTCCTGTGAAACAATAACCCACACAGTCTGTCACTGGCACACAGGTACAACGCACAGATGAGGTAATCACCCCTTACTCAGACTTTTTACATGGAAAATTATGCAAGAAGTCCACACAAAGAGAGAAAAACTTTAAACATTCATTTCTTTTGTGAACAAACTATATATATATATACACACACACATACAGTATATAAACACACAAGTGGAATATTTTACGCCAACTAATGAACTATTTTCACGAGCTCAAATGCTCTTAAAAAATTACGACCCACACCGAAGTTTTCTCAAGACACTAAAGTTGACTAGTTAAATTCATGGCCAGCTCAAAGCAGTCCAGTCTAATCCCATAATAGCTTCTTGAAAGTCTGGAAAAAAAGAATTTGCCTTTGGAAATAGTTTCTGTTGGTTTGGGACTGAAATGCAGTTCTAGTGCAACATCTTTGTTTGCTTAAACCTGTGTCTTGGCCCTTTTTCAGCTAAAATACTGAGTTTTTTTTATTTTTATTATTTCTCAATAGCTGCGCTTTGAATCCTTTATTCAATGGAATCCTTTTTTCTTTATCCTTTCAGCACATTGATGTACTGAACATATTATCCCTCATCTTGTATTTTGTTTCCCTTTCTGAGGTTTGTGAAGGCCTTAAAAGGCAGATATCGTGCCCCTCTCTCCTTTTTCCTGTACCCTTTGCCTTTAAAAACATATTTCTACTGCTGCTGAAAACAAGAAACTGACATGCAGTCAAAAGGCAACATTGATTTTATTTAGACAAAAAATATACACCACCTGGTAAACATGCACCAGATCAGTTGTTTCATGTACAAATGACATAAATATAAAATAAATATTAAATAAAAAAAGGCTTTTTAAGACATGTAAACAAACGAATGGAGATGTGTGGTAAAGACACTAAATGCAAATGCGAGAATGTGTAGTTTTTTGCCCTGAGTGGAATAATAATTCCAAAATTTAAAAGCAAGTTTCCAGGATAACAAAAACTAAAGCAGACAGAGGGACCCAGAAACATTGCTAGTATAACATGAGTGCTTGGAAGAAGTCTCCCTTTTTGAAAAAAATATTTCAGTCATTAAGTGAATACAAGCTCAAGCACTCATATTTTCCTATACTTATTCTTACATTTTTTATTAACTACATTTCAAAACTTGTTTATGTTCAACATATAAAATATTTCATTTAAAGATAAATTACTCTTTTCTCTTATATAGTACATGGACTAGTTGGGTCTCAGTCCTTTCTGAGCGGTTTGGAGGGGCCTTTTCAGTCTTGCAGCTCTGCCACAGAAAGACAAAAAAAGTCCTGCGGTGTGGCTCAGTTTCACACCCCCCCCTCCCTTTCTCCCGTCAGTCCTTGTCGCCCGTGAGTGAAATGGCATGGTCGGTCAGTGCACTTTGATTTAAAGGAATGCTCAGATCACACTGAGAACACGCTGAGGGAGCTGGTCTCGTCTTTCAGGCCCAGGATGCTGTATGCTATCCTTTTCATGTGACCAGGCAGCCGCACTCCAATGTTCCTAATGTCTCTGAGAGGAAAAGGCAAAAAAGAAAAAACATTTCAATGGAATAAACAACACGGGCGCTGTTACGCACCAAGAAATGACAGCGAATCAGGAAAATGAGTAAAGGCCACGGGTATGAATATAAAACAAATGATCATTTAAAGGTTCAACTAAAGAACAAAAACTATAAAACAACATGTGGACAAGAATTTAAATAGTTACTGAAATGGGTCGATGGAATAACTAAAGCTCATGAGGAAATGGTTCAAATGCTCTCATCGTTGGGGTGGCAGAGAAAGAGAGCAACGACACGTGTTAAGTGGTGTAGTCCTGCACTGACAACCAGGATAACAAATGTGTTGAGCTGAGAACTCAATCCTCTCCCTGTGCAACTATAAAAGTGCGGCCTGTTGCAAGATGAATCAGCACAGCTCTGCAGAGCTGCACCTGTGCCATGTGTGCACTTACTCGTGCCTCAGAGCCAGCACCTGCTCCATTCTGGTGATTCCGGCGCGAGCAAAGCTCTCATTGTACTGGCTCATCTTGATGGACTCCAGCCACTCGGGCACCGACCTGAACATGGTGCTGTCGCAGCCGCTGGTGCTGGGCAGGCGGATGGATATGCTGCAGGGAAGAACAGGCGTGTCAGTTACTCACTCACAGCTACTTATGTGCATGCCGGAACACTGGAAAAAGGAGGAAGGCAGTTTTACTTTCAGTCTATTGAGAGTCAGAGAGTAACCATCACAAGGTCAAAATTCAAGTTATGTATTTTTTTTTTAATTCTCCAAAGAAAAAATGTTGAATTGAATTTACACCTATGTCAAAATATTCTGAATTAAATAAAAATAAGTATCTTCTATGAGCCCTGCGATGGACTGGTGGACCATACTTTTTTTTATTTATTTAAAACTCATTTCATTGGATGATTCAAAAATGCATTTTCCTTTTAAAGTTTGCACATCAGTTTTCTTGTTTTCAGTTTTGTGGTACCAAAATATAAATATTCATGGAAAATTATAATCATACCGTGGATCAAAGTCAGCAATTGTTTTTAAGGAATCTGGATTTCTGAGGAGTTTGTCCAAAATGTTGACGATGTCTGAGAAGCGGGGCCGCTTGGAGCGGTCCTGCTGCCAGCACTGGAGCATGAGCTGGTAGATGGCGGATGGGCAGTCCATTGGGGCAGGAAGCCTGAAAGCCTCGTTGATAGCCTTCATGACCTGAGGAAGAGAGCAGACCAGACTGAGGACAAATTCGCTTTTAAGCTACATTTGTGACCGAGGTCAGTTTGAACAGGCAGCAGTACAAAGAAAACTGCTGTGCACTTATGTTGACATTAACACTGCATTTGATGAGGATGGTTGGAAACTATACACTGGCCCTAAAGCTACTTTCCAGAAGAAAATACACTGCACAGGCCAAAACAATCAGTCAACACAACCGTGAGAGCTGTGACGGATGAAACATACCTCATGGTTGCTCATGTCCCAGTAGGGCCGTTCTCCAAATGCCATGACTTCCCACATGACAATACCAAAGCTCCACACATCGCTGGCTGATGTGAACTTCCTGTACGCAATGGCCTCTGGGGCAGTCCAACGGATGGGGATTTTACCTCCCTGAAAGAAACACATTTAATGAGTGAATGGAGTGGAAATATGCAGCAGCGAAAGACTCGGACTTAAAATTGGACACTTGAGAGTGGAAACAACATGTCATTTGTTAAAAAGCGATGATTGAATTTTAGTTTTTCATTTTTAAGTTCAGCTTGTCGGATGAGACATGCTGCAGTTAGACTCACTCTGGTTGTGTAAGTGCCCTCTGCATCATCCTCCAGGATGCGCGACAGCCCAAAGTCGGAGACTTTGCACTCCAGATTGCTGTTGACCAGAACGTTTCGCGCTGCCAGGTCCCGGTGAACATAGCTCATGTCCGAGAGGTATTTCATGCCAGCAGCTATTCCTCGCAGCATTCCCACAAGCTGGTACAAAGGAATATCTCCATCGTGGTCCTGAAGGGAACGTGAGTAATTAAATATTGTTAAAAAGAAATACGTGGAATATAGAAAAAACAAGAAGTTTTAGCTAAACTGAACCTTCCTTTGTCTTTTTTAATGTAGATGAAATTACAAAAAAATGTATTTGAACCTTAAAAAAATTAGCTTTGGAGTGAATTTTTTAACTTCTCTGTTCCTTAGACAAAACATGCTTACTTTCAGATACGTGTCAAGAGCTCCGTTCTCCATGTACTCTGTCACTATCATGGCGTGCTTGACTGAAATGAAAATTGGGTTTGTTAAACTCAATTCACACAAGGAACTGACAGAAAAAGTAGTTTCAAAGCCCTCAAGGCAGCAGACTCACATTTGGTAACGACGCCCTCCAGGCGGATGATGTTAGGGTGCGAGAACTGACCCATAATGCTGGCCTCACTCAAGAAATCCTGCCTCTGTTTCTCCGAGTAGCCAGGCTTCAGGGTCTTGATGGCCACTGCCACATCCCCTTTCACAGTCTTCATCAAACCCCGAAACACTTCCCCGAATTCGCCTGATTGGCAGAGAGACAGCAGGAGGATGATGTCAGAAAAACGACAGAATTTAAAGCGGAATTTGCTTATGAGAGACAGCCTTACCCACACCGATGACCTTCTGTTTGCTGATGGCGCTTGGATCGATTTCTGTGACAAACTTTTGGATGGCAATGTTAGGGTCCTCATACATATGTGGGTCCACATACGTCTTCAGAGGCTTAAGCTGGTCTGAGGTGGACATAAAAGAATAAAAGTTTAATTAAAATCTTTTAACACAGAAAATACCAGATTATTGTTGATTTTGTGTATCGTTATTACCTGGGGAAAAGTAGGGATCCTCAGGTCCTCCTCTGCCACGAGAGTTCAATCTCCTGAGAAGAGAACAACATTAATCCCTGTAAAACCACACAGAATACAGGCTGACTTTACAGTAATTGCAGGTCTGTCTCAGCTTAAAAAGACGAAGGGGATATTCAATAGCCCCACCAGTTATTACTCATAAACTCTCCTTGAACTGTTGTCCTTAATTTTCTCCGGCTTGTGGTGCATAATCACATTGTTTACAAGTGTGTGGATAACATTTATATGAATGACACACACGTTGAACGTGGGCACGGGTCTGCTATAACTAACCGTCTACGCAGCAGCAGGACAGCCACCACAACAAGCAGAATGACCGCCACTCCGACTACAGTTCCCATCACCACGGTGGACTTGTTCTGGGTCTGATACTCAGCTGTGGAAGTTACAGACAGACAAACATTTAGCATTCTGACATCCACATCTCCACAGAAAAATAACTGCTTTTGAGTATTTTACGCCTCCAATACCTAAAGCTGAAGTATGAAACTCGTGCTCCGTGCTGTAGCTGCCAGGGGTGCCTTCAGGACCCAGGGCCTGAACCCTGAACATATACGCAGTGTTTGGGGTGAGCTCATTAATCTGGACGGAACTTTTGTCCAAAATTAGGACTGTGTAGGTGGTCACATCACTCTCTCCGCTGAGATTCTGCAAGAGAAAACATAAAGTTGATGAATCAGGATTATTTACTTTAACATTCATCTCAGGAAGAGCTTGAGGTTTAATCCTCAGCTTTGGGTGAGGAAGGAAGATAAAAGAGCACAAAGCTCTCCGTCGTACTTTTCGGCGGAACATAAGCTCATAGCGGTGATTGATGTGGGCTGGAGGTCTGCGAGACAGAGTCCAGGACAGAGACAGGCTTGTGGGCCCACGATCATCCAGATGGATCGACGTCACCTTGGGGGGATCTAACAGTCGGCAGGAGACAGAAAGCAAAATAATGGTTAGTGACTAATCATAGTCTTTGGAAAGGATACTTGGAAATGAAAGCCTCTGGGATTCAGTGGGTCAGGGCAAATTCCTCTCTCTGCAGTGAGTCAGTATTTTGTAGAACACTTCAGCTATAACTAAGGTGCAATATTCATGACAAATGACTAAATAGTTTGTTATTCTCTTAATCTCCCTTGTACTTCAGGTTTCTGGATCCCTTTAACACTTTCCCTAATGTCACAAGAGCTTTACAGAGAGGTTAATCAGTTGAGCCTGAAAATAAACAATAAAGATAAAGAATAACCCAACAATAAGGCAGAAATCCCACAATCTCACCGGTATAATCCAGAGCTGTGGTGATGGTCGCGGAGGCCTTTTCCGAGCTGTACTGCGACACGCCGCTATGGACCTCCACAGTGAACGTGTAGTTCAGATGCGAATCCAGGTCCCCAACTACGACCGTGGTGTCGCGCAGATCGGCCGGACCCGAATCGAACCGGATTTTCTCGCCGCAGGGGGAGCACGAGGCCTCGTCGCAGATCTCGCACACCACGCTGTAGGTGAGGTCCGTTCGGCCACCGGTCACCAGAGGAGGGCTCCAGGACAGCAGCAGCCGGCCGTCCGCTGACAGTGTGGTGGAAGTGAGGTCGCGAGGGGCGCCGGGGAGAGCTTTGGGAGGAAGCAGATGATAAGGCAGTCAGCACATTTGCTTAAAATGTCTCCAGTGGACTGAGAGTTGACTCACTCTGAGCGAATGGCAGAGAACGGGGATCTTACCGGAGCAGGCAGATGCTGGAGGGTCTGTTGGGGCGCGGAAGAAACCCTCCTCGCATTGGCACTCAGTGGCTCCAGCTGCGGAGGGTTTGGTGTTGTCGGGACAGACGCGACACAACTCGGTGGACACAGACGGCTTGAAATAGCCCGGTTTGCATTCTGTGTAAGAGAAAAAGGGTGTGCGCTAGTTTAGACATGAAATGTGAAACTGACAAACAGAGGAAGGAATGACTGATCAAAAAGCAAACAATAAGGCTGTCTTTGTGCAACCAGCCCCTTCCACCCTACAGGAAGCATTTGTTTTGAGTAACCTATAATCACTGAGACTTTGTATCCAGAAGAATGAGAAGGGATTTCCCTGACGATCTGCCTTCACTCGCCTTTTCATTTTTTCTATTTTTTTTTTTGCCTGCAGGCCTGATCTCAGGTCACACTGCCAGTGTGAGCCGGATGACAGCAGGGCAGTAAATCCATCAGGTGATCTGATCTGCTTCCCCCCCATGAGCTCTAAGTTCATATTCTCTGGTAGATAATATTTTTGTTTTTGCCAAAGGAAACAGTACGTTAGACACTTGTGTGTGTGTGTGTGTGTTGTAACAGACATTTAAGTTCAGAGATAAACAGCCTTCCAGGGCACTGGAGGTTAATGAACATGAAGACAGGACAGAAATCTGAACGCAACAGCAGCAATTCGCTCTGAGGCTGGTGCTTCCTCTCCTTCTTCCTTCCTTCTGTTAACCCCATGACACCAGCCAGAATTTACAACATAAAAGGCTGAAAAGAATGGGAAGCGGAAAGCCGGAGATAAGTATAATCTGTGTTTCCACGGAAGCAGATGCACATATTTTCTGACTAGTGTAAGACCTGTGAGCACAGTTTTAAAAAAAATTAAACTTTGTGAAAGATTTCATCTCTCTGCTCATATTTGGCCATGTCCAAGGAGAGAAACCTTTCATCTGACCGCCCAGTCTGCCGGCCAAATGAAAAGGTGAGTGGAACCTGGATAGAGGGCACAATCATGTTACTTGGCCAACAAAGCAAAAGGACCTTTGCACCTCAAGCACTGCTGCACAAGAGGACAGGGAGCACGTTAAGTTTGAGTTAAAGGGATGAAGATGAATAGACGGGGGAGGGGCTGAAGGTCTGGAGCACCAACAGAAGCGCTCTCTGGGGAGTCACTTGGCGGCAGTGGGGGTGTAGCCGAGGCTATTTCGAATAAGAAAAGGGGGCCAGCTCATTTCATCTTGAGCTGGAACAGCAGGACCTCTGTCACGTACCAAAGAAACTCCAGTCCCATTCATCCATTGTTTGTGAGATTGGACCGAGTGGTTCCATAAATGTCTTGCATCCCTCATTATACAGCTTGTAAACGGCAGCATGTGTGCAGCTCGAGAATACAAACAATGGCAGTGAAAACTTTGGCGGCAAGTGATCCTCATCTCAATGTTTTAGCATAGATTTGCATTGGGCAAAGCTTCAAATTCTTTGACAAATGCAACTAATTGTTTTTTTTGTTTTCTGCACTTGCTGGGGGAAGTTGGGCTCCTAATCGTCCCACGGTCTCTCTAAAGTGAAAAGGACTTAAGTTCCGAGCTGGTGCATCCAATAACTAAACCTGTTTCTTGCTCTTTGTGTTTGCCCATTGTTCTACGGAGAACGTGGATTAGGGAGCTCGTTGCGTGTGTTAACAACCGGATGAAAGAGCAAAAGGAGGCCGAGTGGGGCATGTCATTGGCTAACAGCTGTCCTGTTGCTCTACTAATCCTCTTGACTAAATTACACTCCACACCTAACTAAGCAGCCACAAAACTAACCTCCCTCATGCACCAACTGTCGACTTGCTCCCCACCAAGGACAACCTGCTTATTTGTGTCAGTCAGCATTCCTCCTCATCTCACTTTGCTTCCTTTTCCCACACCAGTTGTGCTCTTCAGTGGATTCCACATGCATGCCACGAGTCAGGATATCACTTTCTCTAGTTATCATTATATTGGAATGGCATTGAGATTCCTAGATTAAAGTTGGGTGGCAAAGGCTCACATGGGTTTTGCCTATATCTCATGTTTTCTCTATATAAATAATCATCTTATCACTGAGATGTTGGAATCAATCTCTTCCCATATCTTTGTCATACATATTTTTTGCTTTTGTTCCGGTCTACAGTTCAGGAGTGTGGCCCTAAATTAGGCCGTCAATGTCAGATACTCAAACATTCCTTGGCTCTGCCTTCATTTTTACAACTTAAGTGCAGCGTTTATCTGTGAATGGCATTCTTGTTTTAAAACTTTTAATCATCTCTTAATCGACTTCCTTTTGCTGCCTGTTTTACTCCATACAAAAATGCAGGATAATTGGAATACAGATCACAATTCAGTATGCCTTATTCAGCATGATGTTACGTGAAATTGTGGAATTTCTTTTTTACATCCTTGTTTTAAAAATAATGCATTTTTTGGAAACAAAAACTCAAAATCAATTAAAAAAATGTCATTTCTGTTTCTTTGGCCTGTTTAAACTGGCATGGGAATCGTCCCCTCCTTTCCAGAAACCATCAGGTGTCATAAACCGCAGTCTGACTCAGTCTAACCCTTGGCAGGCGTGGCGACCTCGTCCCTGCAATCTGCGGTTCCTGTTGCCCAAGCAACCAGCTCAAAACAAATTCTTGTGAGGAGAAGACACACCACACAGGTAGTTATTCCAACGAGCTCACACCGCCCTTCCTTTAGCCAGTCAGCCGTGTACATAGGTGACGTGAGGATGAAAGAATTCCTTTCAGAAATCCCCGCAGCAATCTGGGCCCTTCCTCCCTCCTTCCTCCTCACTCTATACCCTCTCTCCTCCCACGTTTCCTCCAGACAGTTCAACACACCACACCCCAGAATGCCAAAGGACAGGCCAGCTTCCACACAAAACAGAAGGAGCACCAGCAGTGTGAGAGCCACAGCTGTGTCTTTTCTGAGGGCACCACATACCACAAGCGTTCTGCACACTTTACATTAGTTTGAATAAAACTGCGCCGTGTTTGCATGCTCCCTTGGGGTAATGCACAGCCTCACGAAAATTCAAATGTTAAAAAGTATGAGACGTATGCCAGTTCTATAGGACAGTTCATGGTTTCCTGTGGTTCAGAGAAAAATGGACACCTAAGTGTAATCGAATGTGTGGTTACAGATTTCATTTTCACGGATCATTTTGCTCTCTGCCACTTTCAAAGTTTTAAATCCATTTTTATATACCCTCCAGAAAGAAAATTACTACTAATTGTGCTGGTACTTGTGCACAATAAGACAATCACATCAATTTACCAACCTCTGTGTGAAACACTGCCAAAGCCCAGCCCCATTCCTGAAGCCTGAGAATTCAGCAGTGTAAGGAATGACTATTGGTAAACACAGAAATATACATTTTTCATGGGTGTATATCTGTTTGAAGTGAAGAAATCTGTTCCCACTGTCACAGAGTTACTCAAACCGAACAAAACTGAATTCCTTAGAAGGGTTTCTTAACTCCGTCAAAAGTTTCTTACAGTGCTCAAAGTCTGGCAAACACAGCTGAGATGCATTAGACACATTTTTGGCAATGCTCACCTTGGCAAGTGTCCCCTGTGGTTTCATAGCCGGGGAGACATTGGCACTGGCCCACTGGAACCACCCATTCACCGTCAGCTGTGCAGTAGATGCGTGGGGTGGCCTGACTGACAGCATTCTCCACGCAGGCTCCCTCCACTTCCTTCAGAGCGTCTGCCACCGTCTCCGGGAAGGCGGCCAAGCTCTGCACGGTGGACGGGCACGTCTTGTAGTACACCCTGACAGAGAGCAGGCCCACACAGGCTCCCATGTCCTGGAAAGCCAGGTAGAAGCCTTTTTCCGACAGGGGCCCCACCGTCCTAGTCTCTGTGTTGACGATCAGCGTATTGCGCTGGGAGACCTCGTCGGGAGCAATAGTGGCCACTTTGCGGAACTGCCCTTTACGGAATTTGGTCCCCACGTCAGCATCAGCCTCAGAAATAAAGAGGTTGATGGTTTCTTTGCAGGACACAGAGGCCCCGTTAAAACTGTTGCAGTCTCGTACGACGAACTTGATCTCCACGGACACGCGGCTGACTCCTGGCTGCCGCTGAATGAATGTTGTGCGTAACCAGTTATCCTGTTCAGCAGTGTCTATGCTACAAACACTGTAGGTATAAAAAAGCGAGCCATTCACAACTCTCTGGATAATCTCCCACTGCAGACAAGAAGATAAAGGCAGAGTACACATGTCAGTTTATGGGGGCAAAAGTCAACGTTACATTGTAACAATAATGATGAATAACCAAAGAGACGCTTCCTTTTTTGTGTCAACAGCAAAATGACTGGGAATCTTTGCTCCTTTCAAGAAAAAAATAAAAGCCCTGATGAGACGACTTCTTTCATGCTCACTGAGGCTCATAAAGCTCAGAAGTGAGCCAAAGCCTTTTACCACACATTAAGATTATTGGTCTGGACATGTGCTGAGCTCTCAACGTGTGTGGTTTTCCATTAACACGCATGGATGCATTGTGTAGGACATAAATGCAGCAAATACTACTGTAGAATACCAATCTAACATTTATGGCAGTTAAACAAGCCTTGTAAGCACAGGGCTGGAAAAGGCATGTAAGCCGAATTGCCAGCAATTAAGAGTTTTTATGAGAGGGAAGCAATGACGAGTATAAAGATTAAGATATTTAATTTCGTATCAGAACTTAACGACTCATCTGTTAGCAGTTCAGGTGGGTTTATGGGACAATTGACAGCTTGAACTTTTGTTTAATTTTTGTTGATTTCTAAAAAAAAATTTTGAATGAAAAAAATCTGTCATCTTTGAGCCTTCAACAACGCAAAAGTGGAGAAATGTTCACATGGCTACATGAGAGGAAATGCTCACAATACAGCAGCTATTCCGACATCCTTGAATCTAAGAAAACATTCACAAGAAACATCCCACACACTCGAACTGGCCATGTCCTGTTACTTATTTTAGATGGAAAGCAAGTGAACTATAGATAGGGACTAGATGAGGAGGTTTGTACGTACGGGCCAAATTTTGTTTTCTTTTTTTTCCCACTCATGATTTCCCATAATAAACATTGTCTTGTGTGTTTATTCTGTAAAGTTAAAAAAGGAATAACAAACAAGAAAAAAGTCTTAACATATGGTTTTTACACATACAGCCATGTGGAGTCAGCAATCTTGTGTTACTTCATAAAACACACTAGCACTGCAAATTTAAATGTAGGTTGAACCTTGACATTTTAATGGTATTCATAATCTCTTTATGAAAGGGTAGAATTAACACAAGACGAGCTAAGCTTTGCCAAACCTCACCGAGCTGCCGCTCATTCCATCTCTCCTAGGATGCTTTTTAGTGAGCTGTGTGAGCAGACACAAATCTCTATAACTGTCACCAAGCAGGTTTTACATTTGTGACAAAAGAAAAAAAAAACAGAGCTTCCTCACGTCAGGTCCTACTCAGAGAAAAAATAGTCTCAAGACATAGACCTGGAGTCTTAAAAATGCCTGTTGAGGTATAAATACTCACCCCGTTCTCATTTGGCACCGCCAACCATCCCAACTCTGATCCTAAAGCTCTCATATCCAGTAGTACATCTGTGGGGACAAACGGTAAAAAATAAAGTTAAAGCAAAAAAACACATGACATACAGTAGTGGAGGCACAGCGGATAATCAACCAAGAAAACTATATTATAAACATGTAGTCATAGACAAAAGCTCAACAAGTATACATATAAATGCTTGAGTAATTTTACCTCTGACAGAAACAATACTTGTTCAAATATTAGTGGATGGGTTTTTTAACTGAGTTGAAACTGCTTTGATTTGACCCCACAGTTAAATTATCTGCCTTGATCTTAGGGGGCAACAGTTTTATGGGGGGCACATGCCATGCTTTGACATTTTAATCAAGCATGTCGGTCTGATTCAGGATTTCATTGAGCATGTCCCCCAGGTCCGGGATGCAGGAATAATAGTGTCTGAGAAAGGCGTGGGCAGCTGAATCGCCATGACCAGAGAAATACATGACTGTGGATTTAGTGAAACAAAAACTGACACGCTGAATGTTCATACAAGAGCCCTACAAAAACAAACGCCAAGGATGAGTAGTTTCATGTGAAAAGATCTATAGATGCGAGTAAAAAGTTATCAAAAGTTATTTCCACATATAAATTTAAATTATTCTATATTTCCAGTAAGTGGGGTTGTCGATAGGCTTAAACATGTACCATACTGTTCATCATCTTAGAACTGAATGTAGAAAAAAATACTAAACATAATAAATAGTACATTTGAAACATCTGAAACTTTATGTCCTCAGAATCGAAAAGGAACCGGTAAAGCTTTAAATCTGGCAATTCCAACGCCCTGACTCATGAGGTGGGGTAAAAGTTACACCACATTCGTCTCTCCATACAAAACTCCTTTAAAGAAAAGAAATACTTACGTTCTTTTGACTGAAGGCTGATAAATACACTGTTAATAAATAAAACGAGGAACAAGTTGAGCCCGCGGAGCGCCATGATTCCACACAACTTTGAAAAAGTTGTGTCCGAGTATCCTAAAATCCCTGCGCACTTCCACGCCGGCCGCTCTGGCTGCGCTTCTCTGAATACTTCTCACACGGGCGGCGCACGAGCCCAGAGCCCATTGAGAAACAGGTGGCGCCACGGCTCCGCCCCGCGCGCTTTGGAATGCGGAAGCTTACCAAATATGGCATTCAGGGGCGGAGCCTAGTCTCAAAGGCACCTGTCTGTTTTAAGGCTCCCACTTTGTGTGACGGTAATACTGTATATCAGTTATCATTAAAGTGTGTTCCTCCATAACATGAGAAAACGTTGATGTGCAGCTGGCTATTTGGTGAAGGGAATATCATGATTCTCCTTTTTTTTTTTTAAATAAAACTTTTCCATTGTGTGATTTCCATGATTGAATGAATAGAACATTATATCTATCCGCAATTCAATACTAGTGCCATTGTTATATATATTTATTATTATGTTATGTAACTGATTGGAACTGGGTGGACATATATGTGTATATATATGTATCCTTTTTTCACATTATAATTTGCCAAGCTTAAAGAAGGCAAATTCTAAATTTAAACATTGCATTCTCATTTTGAGTATATCTTGGGTTTCTTCATACATCTTTTAAGAATTTGATTGAAGCAGTATAGATGGAAACAATGGGGTGTCATTTTTATTTTTATTTTATATATATACATATATGTAGTGACATTAAAAGGACCCTTTACTCAGACAATTATTTGACCGTCCAAGCAGTAGCCTCCTCCACATCTCACCCAGGTCTTGTCTTTCCCACGACTGGTAAAGGAGGGGTCAAGTGGGGGGGAGTCTAGTATGAATATATGACTACTAATGAGACTGAACCTCACAATTTGGGTATGAATATGTTGCCACAAAAAAAATCTTACAATGGTATCACCTAGCAACTCTGATCTGAAGGAATGTCAGAGTCAAGTCTTTTCTGTGAGGCAGGGTGCACTTGGAAAGAGGAGCCCCTCAGGCTGAGAGCCCAAGACAGCTGACTATTCTGACAAAGAGCATCTAAAACTCAACTGAAGGATTGCACATTGTCTTGTCCAACGTTAACATACACGGACATTAATCATACAACAGAAAGAATGAAAGATGCCGTTGAAAGAAATAGATTAACAAGTTAAGTGTGGGTTGAAATATGACTTTCTGACCTTAAATATCACAACTGCTCTAATTACTTAAGGGAACTAGTTTTAGTAAATCTAATTGGAAATTAATTCCACAGTCAAACCATTTCAGACAAGAAATAAAAAAAGGACTGTTTGCTTATTTGATTTTACATTTCTGTTAATTTTTATTCCCTCTGTTGTCACCTAAGTCTTTAAGATTTGGACATGTGCTATGTTTAAAGGAACGTTTCTTTATTTTGTGAACGGCACCAGAGGGTAGATTTTTTTTTGCTATTTTATATCCACAACAATGCCATTTTTAAGAAACACTTAAAGAGACTCTTGATAAATCAGTTTAAGTTTGGCATCTGAGGAAAAACATGACGTGACACCATGGTATGAAATCTTCACATCCTTCACTTTAAAATATTCCAAGTTAAGTGTGTTTGAAGTGTAATCGAGCTTTGTAGGAAACATCCATTTTAAGCACACTCATGACACTTTCTCTGAAATCTTTACTGGTTTTGATACACATTGAGGTACACTTAGGTGTTACTCTCAAGTGTGCTAAAGCTCAGACTCTGAGAGTGGTTTCTGTTGTCGTCCAGTTCTCGAGGGTGTCAAAGGTTAACACCCTCTCTAACACACAAGTATGCAAATGCTTTCATTACAATACAAGCTTCTTTTCATTCACCTAACAGAGCATGTGTCGTGCCGGAGAGTGGACTGCCGCCTAACAGATCGCTCAGCCCTCCGGGTGCCCAAACCCCCCACCCCTCCTCTCTCACTGCCCCTCAGGTCCCGGGCTTCTGAGGGTGATGACAGCACAAAAGTACTTCACACTGGGGGCTGGGCCTGCATTTTGTGGGTCAGTGAACAACGGCCGATGCAGCAACACCATGTCATTCAGACCCAGCTTCCCCCTCACTCCCCCGCTTCTTGTGGTATCAGCAAACAGAGGTGGAACTCTATTGAAAGCGCCGGGGAGTTTTTGTGAACGGCTAACATAAAATGCACCTACTGTTTTCCACCACTCTCACAGGGAGAACCCTTGAAATCCTTGTTAAGAAATGATGGATTCATTTGTTTATGCATGGTTATCACCAAACCAACGGTGGTGAAGGAGGCACTCACATTAATTATTTACCACACCATACTTTTTTTCCCCCAGTACTGATTAAGACCGGTTACATGACCTGTGACACTTACAGATTTAAAGGTAAGCCATGAAATGGTTTGACTGGTGAAGTAAAACTTTGTGCTCCATTTTCTTTGGGACTGTATACTTTCTAATAAAAGAAGTTCATACATAATATGTATATGTTAAACATTATCTAAAAAAGGAACAATAACTGGTCATTCAATGTAAATCCTGTTAAATAGTAGGCAAATACAACACACATCATTTCACTGTCACATGGATATCACACAGGGCTTTGGATTAAAGCTTCCTCTGGATAAATAGATAAAGACTCACAGATGCATGAAATGGAAATATTGACCCAGGGGTACCCTAAATTGATCCATGTACCATTCAGGAGTCTGTTTTGTGGATCATTGTTTGATGTATTTGTAGTTTAGGTTTTAATGAGCAAAGATTGAAAAACTTACTGATTTTGCTGACTGGATCTGAATCACTGATTCTGAGGTCTGTAATAATAGATAGGTCTCCATAGTTTTGGAGATAGCCTGGGCGGTTTTGTGAAATTTGAATGAGTTTACAGGGTGGGACTTGTCAGCCACTAGAAACTGTCCAATTTATCATCAGATAACAGAAATCACACAAAGCACGAGTTGTGCTTTACAGCAAGGAAAATAGATGATGATGTGTTGACAAAGTGAAGAGATAATGCTGCTCGGCAACAATGACATTCTTTGGTTCATAGCAAAGTGTTCAAACATGACTGAGCCACGCACATGCAAGAATTTAACAGAAACTGAACAAACACTCCACATTCTGAAACATGTGCAAAGTACATTGATCCAAAGACAACGTGCGAAAACCAGTCTCTTTTTATCTTCCCCAAAAGGTTGGGAAAGACTTTTTCCTTCTCTCTGTTGTCTGTTCTTTGTTGGAAAAAGCTGTGCATTTTATCCCCCTGCATGTCCTCAGCTATTTCCTTTTAAAAGCGCCCCATGCCGCCTCTGGAAACACTACCTCTCAGAGGTGGAACTCAAAAAAGACCCGTCTGTTGTCTTTGCCGGCTGTGTTTTGTGCCGGTAAGGACTAAGGAACAAAAGAAAACAACACGTCCTGACAAGTTTTGTTCTATGACGATGAGAAATGTAAGAATGTGGTTAGAGACACAAAGCATTACTCATCTGAACACGGGTTCGGTCTGATTGCGACTCTGCTCTGATCAGTCAACGGTGCCTGCATTTGCAATGACCTAATGCATCAAAGAGCAGCTGCAGAGAAAAACTTCCTTGGAAGCTAGATAGGCATAATTTTTGCAAGACGCACAACAGAGATGCTTTGAAATATTAAACCACCATAAATCACCTTTGCCTTTAAGGTTACATATCCCATAACAAGTCTTTCCCAACCCTAAAATTACTGCAAGGACCAACAAGTCATTTGAAAACGAACCCACCCTTTATTACTTGGTATTAAGTTCTCTTTTTTAGTATGTAACAGGTTGTGTATTCAAATTTATCCCAGACTGAGGTCACTGTAATCCTCCTTGTCTGGCAAGTAATATTGGATAGGAGCAGGGGGGGGGGTGGTGGTGAGAACATGACTGAAAGTGAAATCACCTCCACTAAAGCTCTGTGTTAAATGTAATGAGTGTTGGCAAAGCAGCCCTAATAAAGATCACAACACACATTCATATGCATTGGTTTGTGTGCTCAGCTTGACGAAGTCTGCCCCACAGGCTTAACAAAGAGAAGGAAGGAAGCCAGGGGGCAGTGGGGAATGCCTGAGGGGGGTGTGTGGGGTGACAACACACACACACACGCGTGCGTGGGGTAGGGTACAGCCTGCGTCCTATCGTCTCTCAAGTCTGGGGTTATAGCAGTGACAGCTGGGCCAGCACACTCTGCATGGGCTCATTCTCTCTTTAGCGGCCTAACCCCCTCCACACAGGAACACAGTCAGAGTCTGCGGCACACACAGACACAGGATGCTCCATCCTGTTTACTGTTTACTCTTCACGGTAGCGGGCCAACTTGGGAGGGCTCCACAGTGTGATCACAGGCACCACAGCTGTCTGTAAGGTTGCCGTGTTTTCTCTTAATTGTAGGTGTTCCAATTTCCACTTGCTTTCTCTGTGCAGTCCTTGTGTTCACCATAGTGCCAAGACACTTCAAGGACTCCTTAAACATGATACGGCACCAAAGCCGAAGGCTCTCAAAGATCTGACGCAGCCGTTGAGGGAAACTGTCAACTACCTATGGACGCTGTTCTGCAATCAGCATCCCAAAATCCAAACATTAAAAAAAAACAGAGGACAAATGATCCTATTTGTAATTCTGAGAAAAATAAAAAGTTAAGGAGCTTCTTTGTGATTCCAAGGAACGGCTAAGTCGAGGGTGCTGTGAAGTCCACATCTGTTCAGAGGAAACAAAGAGGAGGACGGTGTGGTCAGTGTGGTCCACAACAATCACTGCTGAGCCAAAAGGACACCTGCTTTGTTTGAGGTAGGCCTGGATTCAGAAGGGTGATGGTATGAGACAGCTGAACAATGCAGAAACCAGAGGCTCACGTCCATCCACTAAGTGTCACCCTTTTGCACCATTCAAAATTTCTGTCCATGTTTTTTAAAGGTTTTGTATGGGCAAATGATATTTTGGAGGTTTGATTTATGTATTCATTTATTGTTGTTTGTTTGTTTTATTGTGATTATACTTTCTGAGGACAGCTTGAGTGATTTCCAACTCCACAGAAGGATTTTTCGGATATAAGAAGAAGCTATATCAGTCAGAGACCAACAGGGGTCCCTCTTGTTGTGACAATAGAGTGCAGGGTACAGCTATAAAAACAGCTGAAAGAATACACCAATACTATTCTCTGAAATGTTCATTATTAGGAAATACATATACACACATATTTAAAGGGGATCTTATCCATAAGTAAAAACACTTTTTGCTTTTACAAATAAATTCAGAAAATGCACAAGGAAACTCGATATTCAAGAAAACACAGCAGTGTTTCCAACAACACACCCAAAATATCAAAGTTGCTTTCTTTGTGTTGTTTTTTTTCACAGAGAAAGCACGTTGTTACATTGCTTGTAAAGTTATGGTCTGAAAGTGTTAGTTTTGGAGTTGGACTGATGTGACCTAGGTCGCACACAATTATGTTTAAAAAGGAGCTCTTTCTCTCAAACACATGCTTTGCTTTCATTTAGTTTTCCAGACTCTGCTGATAAGTCTACAAAAAGTGAACAAAGAAATCAAAAGGTCATTTTATTTAAGTTTTAACGCAAACCCAAGCAAAGTGCAGTCAAACTGATTCTTGACAAAGGATTTCAGTCTTACACAACAAACAGGAAAAAAGACAGGATGTTTTCTCTACCTTTTATTAAGTCTTTATATAAATAACCCTATTGTGGAAGCTATATATGCTCATAAAACTAGTTCACTCCGTACAATTACATTAAAAACAAGTTCACGTTATTATTTTGAAGGTGTAAACAGCGGGGAGCTGGATTTGGACGCCTCTTCACATTTTCTGACTTTTCCCCCAAAGCGCTGAAACGTTTACTTCCGTCGTCTTGGCTCTGGGACAGGACCCCCCAGTCCAGACGAGTGGAACCGGATCTGAACCTCGTACATTAGCACGGAGTGCCAGGGCAGAGCTCTAAAAACACACACTCACAACATGCCACGCGTGGATTGAGCAGGGCCGTGTCACGTGACTGGTACAGGAAGAGCCGTTTGATGGAGCAGGCAGCACGAGACAGGTTCGTAACTACAAGCAATTTTTCTACCTGGTTTCTCGTCGGCCTTATCACGTGTGTCGCCTCAGTTTGGCTGAATTTTGGGGGGGTAAAGTGAAGCAGGAAACGTAACAAACGGCTTGGGGAGCGTGTTTGTGGCGGAGGGGAAGTTTGACAGCTAGCAGGTGGAATGACGGGACCGAGTCGCCTCCGTCATCGTGTTTTTCTTTTAGTAGCACACAGGCGTAAAGCAGCCAAGAGTCTCTAAACGAAACATTTCACAAATACCGTCTGTTTTAAAGCCGTAACAGCGGTTGTTTTCTGCCTTTTGCTCTCGCTAATCCTGGACGTGTGGCATCTCTCCACTGCTGATGTTTCCTCTTTCTTTTCTCTATTTCTTTTACTATTTGAAGTTTTCTCCTATAGATAGGCTCCAAAGTTAGTTCCATAGGAACATGAGGCATGGAGGGTGGACAGAAACTTTCTGAACAAACTCGTTTGTTTAGAAGTAACTGGAGGAGAACTGATTCATTATTCGACTTTTAAAATGATGTTAGTGTACATTGATGTTTTCTGTCAGGATAGTAAATGTATAGTTATTTATCTGGTTTAGGTTGATATGATTGTATTTATGGTCAAAGCAAACAAATAACGTTTTAATTTTTAGGTCTATTGGCTGTAAATTCATGCTGAGACTTTTAAAATCCCATTGGAATTCTTTTGAATCCAAACCTAGATCTTTACTTATTAATTCAGCTAATCTGCCAAACAGGGCATTTAAATGACTCCATCCATACAAAAACTGGGGCAACAAATCAGCCTGTTTGGTCCCCATCTCTGCTTTGTGAATGTGACATTTTGGAACTTAAGATTTTGCAAAACATAATTAAATGTTGTAGCCTCTCTGACATGTCTTATCATTTCATATCACAAAACACATGCTGTAACTTTTCTCTTTCTTTGCTGTCTTGCTTGATCAAAATGTCTTTTTAGTCTTCATCGCCTCATCTGGAGCGTCCCCAGCAGTCATTTCAGCTGTGGCACAGATAGGGACAGATGTGAAACGTCCCTCCACTCCTGATCTCGCACCGAGCAATCTGGGTGTCTGTTACACTGACATTTGACCAGATGTTTTCCAGATTTCTTGCCTGTAATTGTAGGTTCTAAAACTTCAGTTGTCCCACTAATCACTGGACACGTGCTTTGACATAGTGCCTTTTCTCTTTCATTCACACACTTCCTCTACTAATTTTCATGGGAAACAATGTGGGTTCGGTGTCTTAGGACAATTAAATTCGCTCCATGGTGCCAAGTTGAAAAAAGCCCATAAGAACCCCAATTTACGAAAAGAAAAATGATAAATTAGATTAGAGATCAGAGAAAGTCCAGCTTCGGTCGAGCCCCAGATTTAGTTACTTGGCCAACAGCAGTGGAATCGTATGTGTTACTCTCCTTTTGTAATCTATTCACCCCAAAATCTGCCACGTGGTTTTTTGCACTGGCCATATTGTTGAAAAGAGATTATCTGTTATTTCAGACTTCCTGTCAGCAACAGCCTGCCCAGCCATTTTACTCTGGACATCAGTCATCAGCGAGCCCTCTCTTTGTAAAAGGAAAAGAAAAGAATGGCACCAGTCTGATTAACAGCTGGAGGTTGGTGGTAAAATACTCAAGGAAGGTTTTATAAATCCCCAATTAGGCCACAGTCAAGATGTCTGAATTACATGCATGATTGGATCTTTACAGGATAGAATTACGAATGACAGACATGCAGTCTTCATTTTACCTTTCGATCAGCTCTTTGTTACATCATTCCCGTGTCTCATTTGAAGAGCACACAAATATTTGTTTCTGTGTCCCAACCAGGATATGCACACATTACACACACTCATCTATCTATCTATGTACATTATGACAGTTGACTTCAATGGAAATTTACCAGCTTAGTCATCCAACAAAATTTAAATATGTACAGGAAGACTATGGGAGGTCAAATGGTAATGATTAAAGCCGGAATGATGGACGCAATTTTGGAAATCCCAACTTACTCTTGGACAGTTAATCAGTCTAAACGTTGGTTACATTTACTTGTCACAAAGCAGTCGGATGTAATCTGTGCTTGGTTTGCGTAATAGTCTATAATGTGTTGATAGTTTGACAAACTGTGAGAGTGAATCCTCCACAAACAAAGCAAGTTTTGTCTCCAGTTGATGTCGCATTGTTATGAGGATTAGTGGATCATTGGCAAGCAAGTAAAGGACAGGCTTTCAATGGAAATCAAAACTCCATTGTTTTCTGGCAGGTGAAAGAAATGATTGTCATCCCCGATCTCTCGTCTCAGCCATTTATGTCAAGGCACTGTGCTTAAAATCATAGTTTTAACTCAGGGCCATTTAAATGGTTCAGTTAAATAAGTTAATCAGTTAAAATGCGTCACCGATCAATGGGCTCATCAGTCATGAGAGAGAGAGGTCTGAACATCCCTGGAGTTGTATCTGTACCACCCGCTGTGACAAATCTGGCCTGAGAGGCACAAATGGGGTATTTCTAAATCTTTATGGAGGTTTCTAAAGTGACAAACAGAACTGCTCACTCTTTGGACAGATTTGCTCTGGTTAACCTGATTTTGCATGGAAGCTAAAATCAGTCTTTCCTCTTTTAGAGGAGACAAACCATGACAATGTATGAGTTTGAATGTAGAGCACAGAGGAGGAATAAATAAAGTCTAAAGATGAAGGTGGTGCCCCACATGACTTAATTGATTTCCTGCGGGCCAATGGTGGAAAAAGGTACAGCTTGGAGTGTAAAACAAATAAGTTGGTAGTCAGGGTGTTTGTGACCATCCTGTATTTGAGGATGCTGCTCCTTTCTAAGCAGTAATTCTTGATAGAGAAGACAAGGACTTCTGGGCGCTCATCTGCTGGGGAGGCAGTCGTGCAGTGCCCTTTGCTATTTGCTTTGTCACTGTGCAAACAGGACGGTTAGCTGCCGGGATCCCAGATGCTGCTCGGTCTCGTAATCTAAGTCATCATTTCTCTTCACTGGGGGTCGTTTCCATTCTCGGTAAATCAGGTTTGTAACACTGATGCCTTGTTTTTACTGCATATATTCACACAGGTATTGTAAACACGCTAGAGATTAAATCAAAGCATTTCAAATTAGAATATTTTTGGCATATTCTCTTTTTGTTGTTAATCTGATTTAGTTGAGTCAGTTATTTTAAGTCTGTGTACATTTCTGATACTATAAAAAAATCTTTTTACATATGTAAGTTCACACAGCCTTTAATGATTTTCCTCATTTTCTCTTGTGGCCTTGTAAAATATCCAGACAATTGAGAGCTATGAAAGATGAATAACTCCTTACTTACAAACTCTGAATACTTTTTTGTAAAACTAATTTAACTCCTTTTTAGTTTCATTGCCCACACAACTTACCTCAAACTTTATGGGGTTTTCCCAGAGAATAAACAACAGCACAGCTGGAATGGCCGTGCAGCAGAGCAAAGTGCAAAGTCTACAGCCCTGAGCAGCACTCCCCAGCACTCAGTCGGCCCCCACGCAGGACACAATCACTGGCTCTGGAGAGCTTCCAAAAACCAGTTGGCAATTTGACTTTGCAAAGTAAATGATCTTTTTAATCTTTGAAGATTGTTTTAGTGTTTAGATCTTTTCGATTGGACTGTATGATTTAGAGATTGTCTTTACAATAATTATTGGGGTTTTAACATTGTAAAAGGGGTTCAATGGGTTTGTCTGGGCTTCAGAGTCCAGCTTTAATTTAGTTTTGCGTGGTCATTTTCAGCTCCAGTTAGCTTTTTCTTAAATGTAAACGGTTAGTCAGAACGGCATATTGAAGAATCTGAAGAATCCTGTGTCCATCTATGTGAGATTGAGTCGTTGTCAGCATGTAATGTGTCTTGATGCTGTTTGATTGCAGACTTTTTGGACTGTTTGGACCGGAGAATGTTTGTGAGCGTGCTCCTGCTTCTGGTGGCTCTGTGTGCCCACGGAGGCCGCGGCGAGGACGGCCAGGAGGCGCCCAGGCCCGGCCATGTCTCTGTGGTCGTAGTGGGCAGCACGGGGGACCTGGCAAAGAAATACCTGTGGCAGGGATTCTTCCAGCTCTACGCGAGGCAGGTCAGTGGCGGAAACACCTTCTCCTTCTACGGCGGAGGACTGTCCCCCGCAGAGAAGGCCACGCCGCTCCTCTTCGAGATCCTGAAGGCGGTCTCCTGCCCGGGGGACGTGTCGGCGGAGCGCTGCGCGCTGCTCAGGGAGCAGTTCCTGCGGCTGTCGCAGTACCGGCAGCTGAAGACGCAGGAGGACTACCAGAGCCTGGCCGAGCACATCCAGCTGCAGCTTCAGCAGGAGGGGATGACGGAGGCGGGGAGGCTCTTCTACCTCTCCGTCCCAGCTTTCGCCTACGCAGACATTGGCCAAAAGATCAACAGCAGCTGCCGGCCGGCCGGCGGGGCCTGGCTGCGGGTGGTGCTCGAGAAGCCTTTTGGGCACGACTACAGGAGCGCTCAGGTGCTGGCCTCTGAACTACAGAGCTCCCTGAAGGATGAGGAAATGTACAGAATTGATCACTACTTGGGAAAGCAGGTGAAAACAGAAATATGAATTTTAATTCTGGTTTTGAGATTTTTGATCTGATGTTTTCTGCTGTTTTTTTGTTTTGTTTTTTACCTATTGTTTGGGAAAAAGGTGGTGTCAAAGATCCTTCCATTCAGAACAGAGAACAGAAAATATCTGGATCCCATCTGGAACAGGCACCACATTGAGAGAATAGAGATTGTTTTGAAAGAGACCCTTGATGTTAAAGGTGGTACAGCTTTCATCAGACACGTTATAAATGCCTTTTTGAGGACATCAGGTGCTCACGCTCTCTCCTGTTTGATTGTCAAAGGTCGCATCGCCTTCTATGACCAGTACGGGGTGATCAGGGATGTGCTGCAGAACCACCTGACTGAGGTGATGACCCTGCTGACCATGAAGCTGCCCTTCAACGTGAGCAACCCCGAGGAAGTCCTTCAGAACAAGCTGCAGGTCTTCAGCTCGCTGCTGCCTTTAGGAAAGAACCAAGCTGTGACGGGACAGTACCAGACGTACAACAGCGAGGTAGAGCAGGAGCTGAATACCACCAAAGGCCACGTCAGCCTCACGCCAACATTTGCAGGTGAACGCTCCACTTTCACATCATGCTTGCGCTCCGCTGTCGACGGATGCGATGCTAACCTGGGATTGTGTTTCAGCTGTTCTGGCTCACATCGATGAGGCCCAGTACGAGGGGGTTCCCATTCTCTTGATCTCAGGGAAGATGTTGGACGAACGAGTGGGGTATGCACGCATACTGTTTAAAAACGACGTGTTCTGCCTTCAGAACCACAACAACGTTCACTGCAAGCCCAAACAGATCGTTTTCTACTTTGGGCACGGCAGCCTTCAGTATCCCGCCGTTCTTGTTAGTAAGAATTTGTTCAAGCCAGTCATGACGGGCAGCGAGTGGAAGGAAGTGACCGAGCACAAAGAGGTCAGCGTCTTAGGTCTGCCTGCGTCCGACTACTACGTGCAGACCCCGGCGGAGGAGAAGGAAGCCTACGCAGAACTCATTTCCCACATCTTTCATGGGCGTAAGGACAGTTTTATCAGTACGGAGAACCTGTTGGCCTCATGGGGCATGTGGACCCCGCTCCTCCGTAGCCTGACCAGCTCTTTCCCCCGGATTTACCCCGGTGGCGCCGAGAACGGCGACATGCTGGACATCTGTCTAAAAGGGAACGAGATCAGCTACAACAGCGAGGTGGTGATCGTCAGCCCGGACAAAATGGGCGACTCCTCGGCCAGCAGCTTCAAGGTGATGCAGGGCAAATTCCGCAGCGCCCACATGGTGTCCGCCTGGACCGAGGAGCTGGTGGAGACGCTCGCCGCCGACATGCAGGAAGCGGCCGAGGCCGCCATAGAGGAGGCCGGCGTGTTCCACCTGGCGCTGTCCGGCGGCTCCACCCCGCTGGCCCTGTTCTACCGGCTGGCCCTGCACCACTTCTCCTTCCCCTGGAGGAGCACGCACGTGTGGATGGTGGACGAGCGCTGCGTGCCACTCACCGAACCCGAGTCCAACTTCTACAGTCTGCACGAGAACCTGCTGAAGCACGTGCGGATCCCCTACTACAACATCCACCCCATGCCCGTGCAGCTCAACCAGCGCCTGTGCGTGGAGGACGACGGCGGGGCGCTGCTGTACGAGAAAGACCTCAGCAAGCTGGTCAACGGCTCCAGCTTCCACTTCGTGCTGCTGGGCGTGGGCTACGACGGCCACACGGCCTCCCTTTTTCCCGGCGTGAAGGCAGACCAACACGGCCAGAGCCTGGTGGCTCTCACCGAGAGCCCCAGCAAGCCGCACCAGCGCATGAGCCTCACGTTCAACGCCATCAACCGGGCGCGCAAGGTGGCCCTGCTGGTAATGGGAAAGGGAAAGCATGAACTGGTCACCCAGCTGAGTCGAGTGAAGGACATGCCCGAGAAATACCCCGTCACAGGGGTGAAGCCCGCTAACGGCAGTCTGGTTTGGTATATTGACTACGACGCACTTATCGGGTAGAGTGTTTTTCTATTTCTAATTTCCAGTCAAAACACCTTTGAAGCTGCTGTGAAAGAACTGCGAAGAAAAGAAATATTTTGAAAGTGAACCAGCAGAGAAAGAACGGGTTGTTTTCCTTAACTACAAATAAAATAGATTCAACATTCCTGCTTCATTAAGAATAAACTATTTGAAATTTCATTTCTGACTTGTAAACGCCCCCACTTTGACTTCATAACTGAAAGAAAAGGGTCCATTATGCAAGTGGAAAACTAAAAAAATAGTTCCTTATTGATGAGTCCATGTGCTTGCAGGAAAGTAGAGACTCAAAGAGGACACTAAGAGGTTTGTGGGTTTGATATTAAAAGGATGTGTTTCAGCTGTGGTTCATGCTTAACTAATGGATGCAGAGTTTGCGAGCACAAGACGTCACCAGGAAGGCCTGCAGCTTCCTTACAAAGTGCCAATAATCCCCATCTGTAAAGCAGGAAGCATTATGCTAAAGCTTCCAGGCTTCAGAGACGTGGATTCAAGTATTTGCTATTTGTAGTTAATGGGCTTAAAACAACTATTCTGGTTCCTTAAATTGAAAGATAAAACATTATGTGATTTTTTTTTGTGTGTGTGTGGGAGAAACGTAATGGATATGCAATTTCTTTTTTTTAATCTAACTAATAATTAAAGATATTTTCTGAGTTTACAGAGTTTTCAGAATGTAACGTTACAATCATCAGGTTTTGGAAGAGCCTTCCAACAATCACAAACGTTGATTTGACACAGCGGTGTGTCAGAATGTGAGTCTTACCACATCTCAGGTGTAATTCCAGATCTCCGGTGTTCTTCTGTGATCTGCCATTCTTGATTGTATAATTTCCACTGATTAGTGGCAGAAACCCCGAGAGCAATGTAAAATGTTAGAAAGGGGTCGTGAGGTATGGGATGTATTTTATGTGATGTCAAATATTGGTGCTTTACTCTTTAAAAACACAAAAAGTACACTTATGGCCCTCATAAACCAGCATTCCTCTAAGACGTTAAATCTAATAAAGTGGGGAAACACTCAGATGGGTTTGCTTGTATTTCAATGAGCTTTTTTAAATGTTCCCGCTCAGCTCATCCTCCAAATAAAAACCGGGGTTGCTCTTATCATGTGCGTGTTGGATAATTTTTTATAAGCATGCAGCTGTAAAGGTTTTCTTTGCACAGTATTTGTTCAAACTGTTTAACAATCGAGTTAAATCACAATGTTCAGAGAAGACATAAAGAACCATTGGATCGCATTTCTGACTTGGATTAACTCACTTACACTTTCTTCCCCTCCTGGTTTTACGTTACCAGCTGCCGGTGGCACTGAAAGCTCATGAATTCTTAAAATGTGCCGTATCGTGTGTCAGCCCGGGGACAGCTGGAAGCTTTTATCACTCCTTGTTTCTCCACGTCTCCATCGCAGGCCGCCCGCCGGTCACCCACAGCGCCCCTCTCACCAGGAAAAAACCTGAGCAGACACGAGCAGCCGTCACTCCATCGAACCCTGTCGCGGAACGCAGCGACCGGCCTCACCTGTACTGAAAGTAGAGGCCACTGTAAGGGTCAGGGAGAGGTAGTACAGCTCTGGAGTAGTCTTAGCCTACAAAAAAGGAATGACAATCATTCTGATGTTGCAGATTCTTTTTTTGTTTGTTTGTTTGTTTTGTTCGGTAATTCTCATTAGGATAGCTTCTTCTTACGCATTCGGAGGCCGTGATGGTCAGGATGGCAGTGCACAGTCCGTGTCCACATGACAGCAGACCAAACGCGTGACAGGCCGCCCACAGGCTCTGAGGAACCGGATCCATCAGGGTGAATGTCACTGAAAAACCTGACAGGAGACTCCGTTCACACAGTCATCTTTTCGTGGACTGCCCCTCCCAAAGCTCTGCGTCCCATGCGACTCACCTGCAGCCACGAGGGAAAAGGCCACAGAGGCCGACAGGTTGTTCAGGAGGGGCTGCCTGCAGTATCTGGAGGATTTGGGCCTTGGGTGAAAACAAACACCATTGTTAAAGCACATCCTCCCCTCTTCAAGTGACCCAGGACCTACATCCCTTTCACCTTCCCATGACGTAGAGCTGAGGGACCAGAACGACCATGGCGAACACCGCGTTCACGACCTGACTGAGTAGAAAATGAACAGCCGGTCATGAAGAGCAGCATGGCCATGTTCGGCCGTGTCCAGCAGAGTACTTACAATTTCAGCCTCCGACTCCGGGGCATCAGTCTGCTGCCGTGATAGGCCATGAGGATTAGCGTGTAAGGAAACATGGGTGCTCCGCATCCAGGGAGGCGTGCTGGAGCAGTGTTTCTGCGCACCCACATGTGGTCTGGGGAAGGATTGCGTTTCATCCCGCCACTGCCCACAGGCTTTTGGCTGGATATCGAGTTTCCCCTCAAAGCTGAGCACCCGCACTAAAAACAAAGTCTGCAGATTAGGCTGTTGTGTATTTTATTTTTAATTTTTTTTAGTCATAGAAATGTTTACCAATTTGCAGTGTGTTCATGAAAAGTGTGCCATTCCGTGGGGATGTATCGGGGATGGGATTGTGTAAGGAGCTCTGCTCCACCCTCTGCTGCTCTTCCTGTTTTCCAAAGAACTGTGGTAAGAGTCGCATCACCCCTGCTCCATATTCATGCACAATAAAACACCCCACACATTAACTCTGATTCTATTCACGCTTCAGAGGCTTCCAGGGAGTCCAATAAGCGTCCGAAATGCCTGTCGACTACAGTGGGACATGGGACATTGTCAGTAATGTTAACTTCGAGGGTTACATGGTTGCTCTTGGTGAGTCTAACTGCTTTTTTGTATTTCTTAAAAAAAAAAACATCCAAATGATTTGTAACTTAGCATGACTTGATAGCTATTTGACCTTTTATGAGCACATATTCAGACTGTCGTGGTCATTTATTTCCTGACTCCGCAACCAAGATATTTGAGTTAAAAAAGGGAGTGGAATCAATATTCCTTTGTTTTTGTTATGCAGGTATAGACTTTGCAACACGCAAAATTGCCTCCATGCTGAAACCTCAGAAAGTGATAAAGCAAGATGGAGATCGTTTCACAATCCACACGTTCACAACTTTCAGAAATTACGAGTGTGCATTCAGAATTGGGGAAGAGTTCAAAGAGGTGACCAAGGGGATGGACAACCGGACATGCCAGGTAAACGGTTTCTGAAAGCTCATGTTTAAGTCTAAGAATTTAAATGTGTGATGTTTCTGGGATCGCTGGCATAAAACATAAGAACAATAAATAAAATTAAGGTAAACCTCTCATGTTGCCATATTTTTTAACAATATTCAGTTTGAAGTTTAAAGTCCTCTAATATCTTTCGGTCCACAACCAGACAGTGGTGAACTGGGAGAATGACAAGCTGGTGTGTGTCCAGAGAGGAGAGAAAAGAAACAGGGGCTGGACTCACTGGATTCAGGGAGATGAGCTTCATCTGGTATGACATCTGCAGATTCACTTCAAAGGACTCAAAGCTTTTGTGTACTCAGATTGCTACTACTGTATATCATTTCTACACCATGATGATTTTTTTTTCTTTCTTGTTTCAGGAAATTACATGTGAGGATCAAGTTTGCAAGCAAATTTATAAAAGGAGTCAGTGATTTCCCCCCGTGTGGTCTAGCATGCGTCATGTTTTCCATGAAATGAGATGATATACACAGAATCCGCCATACTTAATAAAGACTGCAATGCTTTCTATTTTGTGTGTTTTATTACAAAAATCAGTTTTGAGAATAACCTTTCTATATAAAATAGAAACACAGCAAAGAGATATAAACAATTGGCTTAACTATCATTATCATCACATCAACGTAAAGCATTTAAAACATTTTGCTGGATGATTAGCAAGAATTTAAGATTATTTTGCAGATACAAAGGAATAGGCAAAAATTGAGTTTATTGTATATCAGACTTTTCGACCGTGTATTTGTGATGGCTTTTGTAAGAAATGTTGAAGTATATCAGAACTCACTTGAAATACGTACATAAATGTTAACGTCTGACAGCGGTAGGACGGAAATATCTTGTGATTGCTACACT
>JABUIW010000205.1:11052301-11088390 GCA_013363375.1 Menidia beryllina
CAGCTCACTACTGCCCCATAGGGAAAGGAGCACCAGGACTGAGCGATACACCCCCCGTCAACAAAAATCAGACTTTATTTACACCTAGTTTGAGTAGACATACATTTAAATGTTAAAGCATCATATTTAGACAGCATGGCACTTCTCTGAAGGTAAATAACTGTTCTCTGACCCGCTGATGCAATCCTTATTTGTAATAAAAATGACATACCTGTTCATACCCAAGATTAAAATATTTTGTCATTCTGAAGCAAGGTTTACGACAGTGACTTATGATTGGTATGGGCCACAGCCAGGCCTCAGAACTAGCTACTTCCAGGGAGAAATATTGGAACTATGTTAATGCACTACCTGGCTCTTGAGGAAAGGCTTCAAACCTAAGACTATCACAGAAGACGACTGAAGTCAAATTCTTTTTCTAAAGTCAAAGGAATCAATTTTAAAAGCCCACATTTCTGAGCACAGCCGAGTTAGCACAATTAACCTCTGAGGAACTTACCGCTAACCTTAGAGGTAATGGTGAAATCTCTGCAACAAGGGAACAAATGTTAAAAAAAACAAACAAAAAAAACAAAATAAAAACACAGGTACTACCCCATGTCATGTCTGAGAAGGCCACACACTGAAAGTGTTGGAACTTCCATCTTCGTCCTTCAGAACAGACTTCGGTCAGGGTTCAAACGGAGACCTCGACCAGCAGAGCCCAAGGTCCCTAGATATGTGAATTGGATTAGATGTTTTTGATTTTACAGACCGACTCAGGTAATATCAACTAAGTAACTATTCAAATGAACTTTATTAGAGAACTCCCTTCATTTGACATGTTTTGAAACACCTCACAAACGACAAGAGCTACGGGGAACCATTGGACACACCACTCCACGTTCTCACACTATCACTCGCGTCCCCCAAGGTCTTCAGCTGGTGTCATCCACATCAAATACACACTTACAGATCAGTTCAATAACATGAAAACACACACCATACAGCATTCAAATCAGATAATATAAGCAGTACAAAGAGTCATCACAACATTCCACTACATTTTGATATTTCTGCACTTGATAGACATACTTAAGGAAAAACTTGCAAAGATTAAAAAAAAAAAAAAAAATCTTGGAGTACTAATTAAACAATGTCCATGTTAGGGGAGGCGCTCGTAGCATCTGCAGCTTCCACTCACACACTCAGAAAACAGTCAAAATTGGGCTCTTTCATCGCACAGCCAGTCCGTTTCACGCGTCTCTCTCCGTTCGCTCACTCATCGCTTCACTCCGCGCCACAAGCCATCCTCAATCGCACTCATCAGTTCTTAAAATGTCAGTTGCGCTGTTCTTTCCATTTAAAAGTGGATAAAAGTGAAAACACCCACCGTCTCTTAGAACATGCGGAGTGTAGCCGATCTTTGATGGCATAGCATTTACAGGTGGGAAGAGGGAGAATGATACCGATATCACCCCAACAATGCTGCCAAAGAGGAGCTTCCTCACAGGGAAATGGAAGAGAGGTGAACTGCAGAAGAGATTTCAATGAAGGCTTTTCCACAGAACTTGACTGCAAATAAAGTTGCACTTAAAACATTTAGGTTTCAACCAGATTCTTTCCAATGCAAGATTGCCTTTTAAGTCGATGACAAAGCCAGATAATGGTGAACCACAAACATTCATGCATTTTCAAAATGGGCATCACATTTCACAATACATGCATTAGAGAATCCAGTTGAAATGGATACAAACAAACGAGACGTCAAAAATAGCACTTTAGTCAGAGATCCTGGTAAACGGCTCACTTCAACACTTCCTAAATTAAATCTTTAGCATTTTTTTTCCAAATGTACAAAACATCTTCCACAAAAAGTGTTTTCAGATACGCATCAACACCAGAAATAAATTTTGAAAAGACTCATCTTTCTCACAATACTTACCATACAAACACTTAGCTTACATACCCCACCCAGATGACTTTGACTCCATGCTGGACCCAAAACCTGAGCTAAACCCACTGCCACTGGTCGTAGAGTTTGACCCTGTGCCCCAGCCGAGACTGGCTGAGCTGGTGCCGTAGTTGCTGTTGCCTGTACTGAAAGACTGACTCTGGTCCCTGCTAGAGCTCGTTCCACTGGAGGTGCTGCCTGAGGTGGAAGACTGCTGCTGGCTAGCCAACATACCCATCATCCCCCAACTACTTTGCAGAGCTGCCTGTGCGGCAGCCATCATGGCAGGGTTCAAACTGAAGGAACCAAAATTAGCCAGACTACTGTTAGTGCTGCTGCCCAACCCACCGCGGCTGCTACCAAATGCTTGAGCTCCAAAGCCATTTCCAAACCGTGCTGTACGATCAAACTGCCTATTGCCATGTTTGGGCTCAGCATTTGAGATGTGAACACTGACTCCTTTTATAATAAGATCCTCTCCACAGAGAGACTGGGCGACCTGTGAAGGGGGAAGAAAAAAACCAAGAAGGGTTTAATCAGTCGTGTGGTACACCAAACAATTAAAAAAACCAAGCCGCTGTGTTTATTACAATACCTGGTCATCTGCAAACGTAACAAAGGCAAAAGCACGGAAAGGCTTTGGGATGAAGACATCTGTGACTTCCCCATACTGCATAAAGAACTGCCGTAGATCGTCTGTAGTCATATCTTCAGTGCAGCGGCCAACAAACACCTTCCTACTCCTCAGTGGCTCGTCTGGACCTTGCTGTAAATGAAAACGGGGAACATTAAAATAAAAAAAAGAAAAAAAAAGAATTAAAATGTACTACAAGGCGTGGACAGTTTACTTTCCCATTAAGTGTGGGTATATGTATGGACATTACCATATTCACCTTCGAGTTTGGGAGCTTGCAGTCGCACCATCTTCCATCAATCATATGACGCTGGGAGATCACCTTTTCTTGGGCCTCATATTCCGTGAACCTCACAAAGCCAAAGCCTTTAGAGTTCCCCGTTTTGGCATCACGTTTTACCTAAGAGATCAAAGGTAAACGGTACTGATCACCTGTTATCTTAAAACGATGCTAGTGTGTCGGAATGAAAAACAACAACACATTCCCCAGCCATACCTGAACCATGATGACTTCTCCAAATGTGCTAAAGTAGTCTTTCAGGTCCTGTTCTGTAGTTTTCCACGGAAGACCAAGTACAATCAGGTCAGATGTCTTCATATCCCCTCTCTTCATCTTCACAGCTGAGGAGGCATCGATTTCATCCATTTTCCTTTTGTTATCTAACAGAAAAACAAAAGGTAACTCTTAGAAGGAAGCTTGGACTGTTAAAGTAAAAAAAAAGGTTATTTTCTCTAATAAGATAATCAATACACGTTATTATAGTCAACATCTCATTTGAATTAGTGTTGATAACATTATTATTAGTATGACATACAGGAGAAACATTATGCATGACTCAATCAAGTGTTGGGAGTTGTTTTGTTGACTTGTTTTTATCAAATATAGCTCAAACCAATATGAATTCAATACAAGGCAATGAATCAACCAGTCTCCAAATTTACCATGGCCTTGAGTCATAACATCTTTTTTCAAATCAAATATAAATTGAAAAAGAATACTTGAGAACTTTGATGGGATGTGCTTCCAAAAATGACTCATTAATAAAGCATCAGTGTTTGATTACTCTTTAAGCCACAGGTCATATGGGCTTAGTCAAAGTTAAAAGTAAGTCATTCTCATTCTTTTCAGACTCTCAAGTTATGACTACCCCATAAATACAAGAGAACACCAGGGTATAGACGGTACAAATCAATGCTTACCTTTTGGATAGTTCACCACATACACGATATTCCCCCATCCGTTTTCGGGAGCGTGCAGGACCCCTTCCACGAGGCGCACGCCCCTCATGCACTGGGACACGGGGCTCCTGAACCGTAGGCCGCACGCCCCTGGAAACTGAGCAGCAACGGTGGACAGCAGAACAGTGCCGTCATCCTCCGACGGGATCTCCATGGGTTCCTCGTTTTCCTCCTCAGCCACTCGAATGTAACCCTCGGCCATTTTTTTTATTTTTTCTCCAAACAGTAACTTTTTATCTAAACCAAAACAGCACTACTGTTAGCTAGCTGTTTGTCCACAACTGCGGCTAGCTTTAGCCGACTTAGCTAACAACACTGAATGAGTCAGGCTAATTTCCTTTTTCCCTTTGAGGGAAATTACTTTTCGAGTAAAGATGCCACGATAAAAGAAACTGTAGTGATGGTTTGATTAGAAATTCTGTCATCAACAATAATGGCTCACTGATTGTGCCAATTAGCATGAACAAGTCTTACTTTTCCTTTGTTCGCTGGTACGGCGATCTGTGTCGTCAACAGCGGACGACAGCCGCTAGAATATGCTTGAGAATGTAAACTGCGTACGATACCCTGCTCACGAACTCGAAAAAGCGCTTCCCTCAAAGTAACTCACGCATGCTAAATCAGTTGTACAACTTAAACGGCAGACTCTTCTGATTCCACGTGTATTGTGAGGAATTTACGGTAATATTTCTTCCACGAGGCGAAAACAGAACACCATGTACGGCCTACCAAAATGGCATTATCTAAGCGAAGAAGGAACTACGTCATTTCACTGGACGGTTTCATCTAAGGGGGAGGCAAAGTTTACAGTCCATGTCGTTCAGTGTAGATGCACAGGTTCATTTGGTCATTGGTTAATTAACGAGTAAAAAACAAAGTATAAAACGGATGTTAATTTCTATAGAATCTATCAAACACGGGGAGAGTTGTTGTAGATGGCGAGCTGTATCGTGAAATCCCCCTTTGAGGAAATAGTTCCCTTACGGTAGCTTCCGCTCGTTGCTACGTCGGTAGTTTGGTGATGGGAAGATGGCGGTCTGTGTAAGCAATACAAATTTAAAAACACAAAAACTCTGCAGGTTGAAATTACGGGTCTTTTTTGTTGGTGGCGTTTACAAAAAAATACAAGGCTTGTCCTTGTCTTTAACAGCCACCGATATTCACAATAATACGATTTTTATGTTTATGAGAACATTCTCTCAATCAACTCCCCTAATTCCAGGACAATAATTATTTCCAGAGGGGAATCAAATGTTGATGGAGGTAATTTAGTTAAGGAGTTATCATAGATTTGGATTATTTTCAATAAAAATGATCAATTTGGCAATAAATTTAAAGGACTCACCTTTGTAGACGTAAAAATGTCCTGTGAATTTGTTATGTTTTTAGTGGGTTTATTAGAATAGTCATGTCAATCACCTTCTTTTTAAATCTCTCAATCTGGTTTTAAGATATGGTTATGAAGAAATAGTAAAACTTTTTAGATATTACATGTGCCACTTGAAATACATCTTATTACCTAAACATAACTTCATACTTACAACCAAGTAGATTATAAAGCAGAGTACATGGTTGAAAAAAAAGGGGCACAATCCTTACACATCTTTAGAGGGTTGGAAAAAAAAGACTATTTAGTGCAGTATATAAAAAAACAAAAAAAACAAAAGAGATCTCAAACAGCTTTTTATTACACTTTCAATCAATAACAGTACAATTTAGTACAGTATCTATCTTGCATCCAGCTCACCGTGGAACACCAACAGACTGAAATGAAATACAAAAAGTGAGAAGGTACATAAGGGTGCAGAGCTCAATAATATTAATGGAAAGAGAAAAGGGAGTCCATCTCAGTTGAATTGTAGTTTCACTTGTGGCCACACACGAATACGTCACATTAATTGTACATCATTGCAGAAAAGAAAAAATGAAAAGGAAAAATCACAAATCTAACAAAAGTGCTTCTGTATACAGTGAAATGTCATTCAGATGTTTCGATTTTCAATTTAAGACCAAGGAGAAAAAAATGTACAAAAGTTTTAATATGGACAGTATGTGGGGACATGTTTGTTCCATTGAGAGTCAAGATTTGAAGGAGAAAAGGACCTGTCAAGAGTAGAAGTCTCACAATGATTGTTATAATTATTACAAAAATTGGCATCAACAGAACTGGTAAGCATAATTTACAATAAGTATGCAGTCAATATCAAGTCTTTTGCCATTCTTGCTCACTCTGCTGCATTGCATAACCTGTATTAGTACATGATGTATGCAGAGTTTGAGCAAAAATATTGACTGATTAAGATCAATCAATTGGTTATTTTTCTTTTTGGGAACAAAAAGAAAAAAAAACAATAAAAAGGATTTTTGCACCATTGAAAGCAAGTCTACAGCATGCACATCTAAATTAACTCATGGCAGACAAAATTAAATGTCTTAACTTAAAACAGACCATTATTTTCAGACATTGATTTGTACATTTCATTCACAGAGTTGCAACTGCAGTCCCAAGCAAAGGAAGTGTCTATTTAGCCAGGTGAGGTGTTTCACTCCAAGTGGATACAGAGCACAACCCCCTTTCTCTAAGTAAAGTCCAGCCATGCCTCAATTACCTCAGCACCAACCTCACTACCCCAAACCTTTTCACAAAAAGTAAAAAAGAAAAGAAAAGGCATGGACAAGAATTAAGGGGTTAACTGGGTAATTTACTTATAGTAACTCCTTTTGTACTGGAATGAGCATTCATAACTTATAGCATGTGCTTGGTTAGTTAACATAGTATTAGTTGAGAGGCAAAGCATCATGTGCAAAAAGCTGTGATGAAAAAAAACAGCTAGAATATAAATATATAATGGGCATTTTGAAAGCTGCTTGTTTAGTATGATCCAAGCATTTACTTCTGCATGTTTTTGTCATCCGTCTTAAATGATTTACCTGGATTAGAAAGACAAGCTGTAATTTAAACATATCTAAAACCACAAAAGAAATGTGTCAAAAAAGAAAGCCATCAAGAACAACAAACCATCTGAATAGAAATCTTAAAAAAAAAAAAAAAACAAAGAAAGAAAAAAAGAAAAAAAAAAACGTTAAATAATTTGTACAATTAAACTCCAACATTTGCTTTCATGACACACACAGTTGCGTGGGATGATAGTGTTGTTTCTCTTTCAAGGTAACATAAAAATGGTCCAAGGAGGAATGCACAAGTTTCTGATTTGATACCACAGGAGATCCTTTCTGAACTAGGTGATAAACAATTGTGCTCTTCTTTGTGTAGGAAAGGCATTGGTTTCCCTTCGTTTTTGTGGTGTCCAAGTCAGTTTAAACAGTGTTGAAGATGTTGTGAACATTCTCAAGTTGTAATGGTCTTCCAGTCAACTTTGGAGTTAAAAGAACATCTGAGAAATAAAAGGACAAACATTTAGGATAGACGCTATTTGAGAGTCTGCTAAACTTAACTTTCTGTTGAGAATTAGTTTCAAATCTACTGGGCAAAGATAGAGCAGAAAACAAGCAGCTGTGTTTGACTTCAGATTGCCAAATGCAAACAGCCCGAGGCATCAAACTGAGACTGTCCCACAACCTTCAGGCTTCAATTCCAGATCTTCAGAAAACTGTCCCAGGATCCTGTTGCAACTGCCATGCCATCATCAGTAACTCCCAGGCAGCTAACACGGTTGTCATGTCCGGCCAACACGCCTGCAAAAGAACACAGCCACCATTTAGTGTGAAAAATCAACATGACCCCTTGGGGAAAAAAAAACACTTTAAAACTGTCCTTTGAGATTTAACTGGGTTATTTCTTCAGACTTTATCAAGCTGCTGTGTAGGCTCTCATTTGCTTACTAACCGGCACGGTCAGCTTTTAGTGTGTCCCACACGTTACAGTTGAAGTCGTCGTATCCTGCCAGGAGAAGGCGGCCGCTCTTCGAGAAAGCAACAGAGGTGATGCCACATATGATGTTGTCATGAGAGTAGATCATTAACTCCTGATCGGCACGGATGTCAAACAGCCTGCACGTGGCATCATCTGAGCCCGTGGCAAAGGCATTGCCATTGGGGAAGTACTGAAATGTGCAAACGAAAAAACGAAGTTAAGCGCACAACACAGTGACAGCACAATGGAGGAACAACACATTTGTCTGTGCTTTAGCTTACAGACATCTCAAAAGTGAACTAAAGCGTTCAACGTGTCATTCTGTGGGCAACTTACACAGATGGCATTAATGTCAGATTCGTGACCAGTAAACGTCTGTCTGCACATGCCCTCTCGAATGTCCCAGAGCTTCGCAGAGGCATCACAAGCACCAGAGACGAATAACCGTGAGTCAGGAGCCAGGGACAGGCTCATGACGTCACCTGTGTGTCCAGCAAATGTGGTCGTCTGCTGGCCCGTTTCAATGTCCCAAAGCGCACTGCCAAATGTGACGCAGACTTAGAGAGCAGTTTTTCATTTTTCCCACTTAACTCAAGAGACTCAGTAATCATAACTCACCAAGTGGTGTCTCCAGAACTTGTAACAATCTGGTTGTCATCAATAAAGCGACAGCAGGACAAATATCCTTAAAATAAATAAAAAAATAAAGTCATTTAAACCAGCACTGCAAATGTAGAGCCAAATGAGTGACACTTTGCACACTTGTGCAGTTTTTATCCATTTCTACCTATATTTAATGAAATACACACACAGTTCAATGTTCAAGAGGATTAGCTTATTTACTTTTAATATGTTTAAATAATGGGGAACTTCTGATAAAATTTTAATTCAATGTCTGCACCAAAAATCAATAAATAAATAAATAGAATAAAATAAAATAAAAGCCCAAACAGGACATGTTTACATTAGTCACATCACTTTTTGTTCTAGCAACCGAGGACACTAATCATTGAAGCTTAGCAAGTGGACTTCTTCTCCTTTCTTGCTCGATGTGGAACTTCAGTCACTCAGCAGTCCGCTGTGGATCAGGTTACAACTGCCTTTTCTTCTTGACCTTAGTCTGTCGGAGATGAGCTTGGACCATACGCTCAACCAATGGTTCATAAAGTGGTTAACCTCGCCCTTTCCTTTGTTGTAGTCGACTTTCAAGGATGCTCCATTTACACCTAATCTTGCCATTCACCTGTTTCCAATCACCCTGTTCAACTGTGGGATGCGTTATTGCTTTTTGTCCTCTGGTGATGCTTACAGTTAGGACTTTCACTGTATTTCTTAAGGCATCAGGGAAGCACTTGTGTTGTAGGACTGGAGGAAAACAGGGAACAAAGTAAGACTGAAATAAGCTAATGGTCTACCTGTATGTCCAGCGAGCTCGCGGCTCACACGTACATTCCCCTCACGCGTTTTCAGGTTGTAAATGGAGCAGATGTTGTCTAAGCCACCACAGGCCACATAGTTTCCTGATGGTGCATATGCACACGTCATGACCCAGGAAGATCGAAGAGGAATAGCGTGAACCTATAATAGAAGGTGACAAACATGATGTTATGCAAACTTCAAAACAGACGATTTCAGATGCGACTTAGACATTTTAGAAATGAAAATCAACCCACTTAATCCCACAAAAGTGATAAGATTTTACAGTCATGAAAACCAGATAAGCTTTTCAGATGCAACTCTACTGAAATGTTACATACCCTTCTTAAACTGAGTTGAAAATCTTAGCCAGTAAAGAAGAGTAGCTAGCTGAACAACAACCAGCTAAAGATGCACAATGCTCCTTAACGACAAACATAACTGGAGGGAAAAGATTTTCTGAGCTCCCAAAACAAACATTACATCTTTTGTCTAGAGCCTGAAACACATTCTGGTGAAAGCCGTTTGCCACTCATCCCCTGCTAATGCTGCCCGGCAGTGGAGCACGGGGAGAGCAGCAATATGGTATGGGATAGGACGTGTTCCCATAGCATGTATGGGAGCACGTCTTGGCAGCAGAAACCTGTGAGTCTGGTTTGAGAAAACGGCGCTCCAGAGATATTAAGATGACTGTCAAGACGTTTACAGTCCCAACTGCTGTGAGGAATGTAATAAACCGCCCAAATCCAAAAGGGTTCTACACAATAGGGATCATCTAGATGCCAGTGGCAGGGCCGACTGCATTTCATCACAGAATACCAACATTATGCTCTGTTGGAAACCTCCGATCAACCAATGTATACAAATGAACTATTTCTAATGAGATTCTAAGTTAAAAGATCAAATCGGGAAGGTTTGATGAATTTAGAGAAGCTGATTCATCTTTAGGCAACATGCCAGTCATTTCATAGAAGCCTGCTCTTTCTTAAACACACTTTGTAATAGGGAACATGAACCACCATCAATAACATGTAGCGGAACCCTGCACGATACATTAGAGTCTAAAACAATACTCTGCTCCCCAATTGATACGGCCAAACTGAACGCAGTATAAAACGGTCTTTCTAATTCACTTTCCCCCTTATGCATAAAGATATGTCATACAAAAATCTCAACCCTATCCAGCCTGAAATCAATACACATACACTCAGAATGAGCCTCAGTTTTCTATCTCACAGTTGGATGCATTTTTTGCTGCAAGTTTAACCTGAATCATATCAAAAGCTTCAATATACTATAACTTGACACAATATAATGTCTGTCAGTGTGGTGGAGCCAACATACGAGGTGGGCTCAAAGACACAGCACTACTTTCTCTCTCAAATAACCTCAAGCTAATGGCCACAAATGATCTTTCCTTTCCCCTGAACTGCATCATTTTTAAATACATTGCAAATGAATGCAAAGTGGAAAATCAGGTTTATTTTAATAAAACTCCTGAATCCCAAATATATGCACTTAATTCATTTGCATATTTGTATCTTTTCCTGGAAAATGGGGACCATTACTCCTGAAGTACAGTACACAGAAACATTGGTATTTCTTTGCCACCAAATCCAAACCCGTTACGGATCGAAAGGAAAAAACAAAGAGAGAATGACTTACCTTATTTGTGGTATAGCTGTCCCAAATAATGAGTTTGCCATCTTGAGAAGCACTGACAAGAAGCCTACAAGAAAAAATAAAAAGACAGTGCCAATATGAGCACCCCCACAACAGTGTTCAAGAGAGGTATCCTCCCCTTTATCGCCATTTATCCATCAGTATCTCCTTGTGAACTAAGAGTCAGAAACTGTTGCAATCGGGATACCTGGAATCTGATCCCCAGTGCATGGCATAGATTTTAGCCAAATGTCCCCGCAGCGTCCGTCTTGTTCGCATCTGGATCCGGCCAACGGGGTCAATGTTAGCTGTAATCTGTTAAACACCACATACTCCCGTTAATTTCAGTCTATTTCAGCTTCTGAAACCAAGACAAATGTTATCAAACTGTGACATACCTGTGATAGCGTGGCATCTGCACATGCTTTTCTGGCATCCTGTCGATGAAAATTTAAAAAAGACGAAACAAGGTTAGCTCTGAAATTCTCCCCCCAACCTGTTGTGAGATGCATATGGGAGAATGACTTTTTACTTACTCTGATCTGATTCTTGAGCTGCTCTGCCTCTTGGCGTAACTGGTCCAATTCGCTCATTTTATTCTTCTTTTTCAGTTACCTCACTCAGCTACCAGGGCACTTAATGATCTAAAACAAGAAAAAGAACAAGGACGTGTTCACAAACATCTTTAAAAAAAAAAAGAAAAAAAAAGTTTTGCTTTATTTGAAGTAGATGTAAATACATCCCAGATACAGACATAAAAATACACAGATGGTTCCAGAGTTTCTAAAAGGAAAATTGAATTAATTTAATTGTGACATAACATGTACAGTTCATTACTCAACCTTAAAATTCCAAACTCAATGTCATAAGCTTAATCCTGACACGCAATTTAAATTGCATATAAATCCTATTTAGGCGTGACTTTCCAATGATCTGAAATGCGGTCGTTATCCTGTTGACCTCAATCCGAAGGATACTAAGAAATTTTGCCAAGTGATCAATAAGCCACATATTAATACATAGCCTTTCAACATTCATCTACAATAACATATTGATTTTAATTCAAGTCATGATTCTAGAGCACACCCAGATTTAATGGACATGTTTTTAACTACCTCATTTCTCAGTTATCAATGCGTTCAATTTACAATGTTATTAAATCATTCTGCTTTTCACGGAATTTCTTTCCCCCCCATTTTAATAATTTCTAGACAAGACACTGACTTCACTGAGAAAAAAAGAAAAGAGGTTAACAGTTACTGAGAAGAACAGTGTTAAATGTTTTCGTAGAAAGAGAAGTAGAAGGAAAGAAAGGCATTTACATTAAGCTTCCAAAGTATAACTTTGGCTGTAGGAGCAGTGGTGAAGACAGGCAGTGACGCCTTACAGAATCAGGAGAAACTGAAATAACTTTTCCACTCTGATCCCTCTAATTAATCTCCCATGTGTGTCAAACAGAATTACATCTGGGAACCAGTCTGTAATTACGCTCTGAGTTTGTGTAATTATGAGTTGAAAATGTGAGAATTCTTTTTTTTGTGGTTAATTATTAATATAACTCCTGATTCCTCCCAAATCATGAAGTGTGCTGATGGAAACATGGGTATCAAACTTGTGTAACAGTTTATCAGAAAAACAAATAAATGCAAAGCAATGTCTTACTTACTTTAAAGTGCCTAATAATTACTTACTAACCAAAAACGGTTCTGAATACATTAAATGTTTCAAGTTAAACCCAACAGGTCCATTTCTGTCACTAGTAAAATTGAAAAAGTATTAATTTTAAAGAAAACTATTCATCGAGTTCCAATTCACGGTCAGTCATGTAACAGACACCTTTTATTTTAGGTTTTTTTTTTTTTATACAAAACTTTGAAAAATCCAATAGTAACAATTCTAATTCAGGAGAGTACCAAGTAATGTTTTAAATCTGTTATAATAAATAAATCCCCATCGTCCTCTGTGGATGCTTACAGTTAAGGAGTTCCTCTCCCTCATCACTTCTCCTTTCCAAGCGCCTGATCAGGGTCAGCTGACTGCATGATAAACAATGAGCAGTGGCAAACAGCCTGAAGTTGCAGCTTGCTAGCATTTTCAAGTCCCCTTTGGGCCTGAAAATGTGTGTCTGAAGGTGCATTGCACATTTGACATTATTTAGAAAAAACACAACTCGCAGAAGGCAAATAAACATCTGTTCAGAAAAGACAAGCTGGCTTATCTCTACTGTTGAACTATGATAATACAATGTTTTACAGGTCTAAAGCTGGATCACAGAAAAAGCCATAATCAGCAATATCACTGAGCAACTCCATAATCCTAAAAGCTAAAATCCTCAGTCAGCGAGTCTCTAATCCTATCCATGTCCACTAACATAAATAGTGGCAAAAGCCAGCACATGCATTAGAAAAGTGTATCCAGTGTATTATAAAAGGATGAGTCTAATCTTATTTCTTTCACACATGCAATAAATCTGGGCACTTTCCTTAACCGAGTGCCTGGATTTTGAACTGCTCCTGAAATCCCTGCACATATGTGAACCTATTTTAAGCCACCGGTTTTCCCAACATTACCAGTTACTGAACAGATTGTAATGTTTATTTATACAAGCTAACAATCAAATGTGCATTCTTTAGTGGTCTGTGAGTGAAATATGACCTACACATCTGGTATTTCTGGCATCAACTTGGAACAGAATTCACACACAGGATCAGCAGCATGAACAAACATAACAGGTACATTTAATAAGCGATTGCTGTACACATGATCTCCAACACTGTTTGCAGAGTACAGACAGTTAACTTTGGACGCTGTGTGCAGTACTGTGATTTGCCTACTGCGCTGTCAAAACCAAATCACATATTTTGCATTGTGTTTGAATGGCAACCCCATAGCTGTTTAAGTTTGCTGTTGCCAACTGTTCAGACCATTCATCATCTGGGAACTCTTGAGGTGGGGCTTTTTTAAAGCAATTCTGCACGATATTGTGACCAAAACACTGAGGGTTAGACTGTCAGTATCCGAGCACATCTTATCAAATTCTTGTATAAACAATGCAAATGTCATATTATGATCTGAACTGATGGGGATATTGGAAGATGCAGCTTAACGCCATCTTGGCGACTGCTGACCGCAAGTTAGCTTTGCTAATAGGCTTGTCAAGGTAGGCCTGTAGGCAGGGCAGAGCTGGTGTGGAAATGTAGTCACCCTTTTCTGAATAATCCAACTTGTTACTTAACTATGCTTGGTGCTCAAAAAACGTTCGTGGATATCAACAGCCACAAAATCTAATGAAAAGCCAAATCTAAACATTAACTAATGCAAAATAAACCCGTTGGATAGTCACTTTAGGGAAGACTACGCTGCTCTTCCGCAATTATGTGTGCTATGTAGTTAGCTTTAAAGCCAACAGAGAGTAAAACGATGGAGCGGGTTTGACTGGCTAGTATAAATCCAATTACTTACACGCTAACCATCTCGTTAAACGCAACCGTCCCCAGCTAATTTAATCACAACGACCCAGTATATTTACTTGGTTGTCCACCACTAAGACAACCTGAGCCTGGGAAAACTGCAAGGTCGGGCGGTGATGGCCTGTTTCACTTCAATGGGCAGCGAAAGCAACAGCCGAGGCAGGGACTTTTTATTAAGCGAACGACCTTCCATGAGCCTTCCTTACATACTTTACAAACAGTTGAACGTAGGCAAATAGCTGTCGTTGCTCAAATAAGTGAAGGCGTCGCGCCGGTGTGGCCGTACCGTTGCGGGGAAGCGGCAGTTAGCTAACTTATTTGTTCGGCTGGTAAGAACAGGGTGTTAACGCGGCAACATGAACTCACTTTCCTTTCCATTTCCTTTTTTATATCTACATATTCGTAGAAAGTGGAAGAAGGCGCCATGGCAACTCGAGATGTGAAATATTCTGACACCCCTAATTACTAATAACTGATGGTAAATGTACTTACGGAGTATTCAGTGTTTCAGCCCAGCCCAGGGCGTCATCATCAGTGACATCTTTACATGCAACACTGGAGTAAAACTCAACTATGCAGGCTATGAATTTTTTACTGTCGACGTTAATTTTACGGTAGTTTATACTCCTTTTTGTTTTTTTGTGGCTGTAGTCAAGTGCTTAATTCTAGGCCGAGAAGCACCTCCACACGGCCACCACTGACTGACCAAAATTAACGTTACTCCGACATCCAGAAACGCTTCATAACCCAAGTAATATTAAGTCTACATGGGCTGAACAGCTGCAAGCTACACATGGATTTGTAGTAATCTGTTCATCCTGCTGTCAATTCTAGTACTGGAACTAATCACTGTAAATACTCTAGTATCTTAGCTACATGTATTCGATAAGCATAAAATAGCCAGCTGAACGGTTGCTAACCTCTGCTAACTAATGGTAAGAGAGCTAGCCAATGCTACCCCACCCCCGGGCAGTTCAATTCTGCAATTCTTCAACAAATTGTATTAACAATACAAAGTAAAGATTTGAATGCTGCATGACAATGGTTTCATTTCGTCTTACCTGACTTAATTTCCGCTTGTTTTTGCGTTTTGGCATTGACTGGTAATCAAGACCGTGTATTCCTCCGATCCACGCATCAACGACCACAACGCTAGCTCACTAACTAGCTAAGCCAGCTAGCGCTGTTTTCCGAGGAGCAGCCCTTCCCGAACGCGGGCTACGGCTGGGGAGCTTGACAACCAGGCGGGGAGGGGAGGGGGTGGGGGTGGGGGGGTGAAATCACACCCACTAGCCTGTGCCGAGGACACTGCACTGGCAGCCGAAGATTTGGCAAAATTAAAAGTATCTATTTCCCACGGGAGAAGTCAGCCTGCTCTTTCCCCTTTGCCCAACTAGTTCACACCTGTCCTGTCCCCCACTTTGACTCACTGTTGTGCTGCCATCAGAAAAAGAGATGGGCGCGGTAACCCTGCAGTCGGCGCTGGGAAACCCCACGCTGCAGCAGCGATGGAAAGAGAAGTCGATCAGGGGTATTTTGGGCAACTATAGATGAACCTCTTTATGATTCTGAGCACTACGGCGCTCGTCTAATATATGATACGTGTGTGTTTCATGCAGGAACGCTTAAAACCCGAAGAACAATTTGATCTTGTGTATTTTCTGCAAACCACTGGAATTAACGCCCCAACTTGGCTTCCAAAGTAGGAAGTGATAACCAGGAGTCCTACATACATAGATAGATATTAACAACATTATCAATAAGTATCTGGCTTCGGTGAGTCAATTAACCGATAATTACAGTATTTCACGTTGGTAAACTAAGGGATTTATGTTAACAAGTTAGGGAGGTTACATGTGATTTTTCTGTCAGATTTTAAATCTCTGTAATCAGAACAGATCACATGACCCCCCCACACACACACACATATATTATATATATATTTGTGCGCGCGCGTGTTTTTAAAATCTTAGCCAAGACCTGCAGCTGTTTATTCAGTGTAAAATTGTGTATACTGTACATACATTTATTTTTATCCTGTTCTCAATTTTGTTATTGGTTACTTAACTAATTAAGTTCTTAATGAACATGTATTTGTTACAAAGTACACTGAAAATATTTTAGTGCATATAGTATATTATTATTATTATTATGGGGTGACCTCATGAAACGGCCATTGTCTAAACATTGATTTTTAGCAAGTGTTATAAAAAGCATCTTTATAAAGAGTTGTGTTAATACATTCTAAAATGCTTACTTTACTATGTTGACTTAACAGAACAAATTAAAAGTTCTATCATACACAATTGTTTAAAGAAAGGTATACTAAAACAATTCACAAAATGATCCATTAAAAATACATATAGCTCTGTCTTTCATTAGTATTTTTAGAGATTTAATTAACTTGAATCTGCCTTTTCTAACTTTACAACATTCATATGTAGTGCACATTCTTCATTTTCTGTACCATACCCATTCAGTAATTCAGCCCTACTTGCATTTCCTATACCCAACCCTTTTTTTCAAACTTCTCCCATATTTTCCATTTGAGATACTATCTGATAGGATAACTCAGTGCCCAAAACATCCCTATCTACTGGAAATTAATTTAATCTATGCATCCACTCATCTATCTTCCACTGCTAACATGCTCGACAGACCTAAATTCTCAAATCTAGCACTGCTTAGGTATGATTAACCGGCAGTTTTTCCACAAAGGTTATCCAGTAGCAGAGTGTGAAAGAGAAACAGAAAGTAGTACTTTCTATGACTGTTTCTCTTTTTCCCTGAATTTCAGAGGCTGTATGCCTTTCTAAATTTGGCTGAACTTATACCTGACATCCCTTGACCACCAAGTTTTTCAAATACACAACCTTAAGTGTTGCAGTAACACAGTAGTGACGGATAAATAAATAACCTTATGCAAACAAACAAAAAATTCACGCATGCCCACCCTGTGACAACCACAATCTTCTTTATAGTGATTTTCCAGTATATTTCTAATTTAATCAAAAAGGAAAGGTTATTACCTTAAAGATGCAAAAAAGACAAGGAGAACAATACATTTCTTTTTCACATCCTTTATTTTTTATTTTTAAAAGAAGCTTTTAGCAGATAGTCTGGTAAACCAAACTAATTAGATTTCCAAACAATAAAAATGTGGGCAAAGGTGCAATACTGGTTATAAAATTATAAATCTCAACAATGTCTCATATATCTATTTATTTTTATACAGCTTCAAATTGTCTTATCATCTAATATTGCAAATCTGTTTTCCTTCATGTCTGTTTGTTGTTTGAGATTCGCAGTGTGAGTGTTCTACCAAAATAAAAAATAACGTCTAAAGTTGATCTGGTCAGCTTTTTTGGAGTGTGAGTAACGTTAGCAGCTACTAATACGGTTTAGGGTTCAGTAAAAGTCTGGCATTTCGTATCTGCTATTTGCAAACATCAAAATTATGTTCTTTTTAAAGTCATTGCCCCAATAATCCTCAGGACACATATGATTCACCCATGGAACTCCTCACAGGATCTGTAAAGTTATGTGCATTAAAAATAACAATAATTCAATTTTATGTACATTCCATTGTGTGGAAATACGATCATTCAAAATGCTTCATAAAAGAGGTGAATGTTATCTCATGATGCAGCTTTCCCATTCCTCTCAAGGGGGCAGTGTTTCTCAATTTGCAGTGTGTGTAGTACCTTTGGTTAAAAAAAAAAAAACACTCATAAATGTTATCAACAAACAATTCATCAAAGGAAAATATGGCGGTGGACCTGTGTTCTGTATTATAAGACCAGCCAAAATTCAGAAAATTGATCTACTAGAAAATCCAGTTTATAACCATCCTTTGTGCTAACATATTTCAAGTTTTGTTTAATCTTGGTGCTGTTTGTTGTTGTTGAATTCTAAGTTTAACAGCTGAATTACAAAATTTTGGAGTCAAATTCAAACATTCAGTGAAATGATTGTCGTATTTTTCCAGCACTACGGTGAAAATGACTGTAAAAACAAAGCCTGACAGTGAGTTTGTCATCACTGCCATGAGCTGAAATGGATTTTCAAGATGAGATGGAGCAAGGCACTGAAAACTTTCTTTCTTCTATTTGAAATCGGACATTTCTAATTTGACTTCTTTAGCTATAAAGGCAGTGTTCTTGTCAGAGCAAGTTATTTTAAAACATCTAACACCTTTTAGCAATATAACCCTTTTTTATTATCTGCTGGAGGGTATCAGCACTAGTTCCCTTCCTGCTTCCTCTTTCCCCTGTGCTTTCTTGCACGCTCAATGCCTCCTGACTCACTGTGAGCTGAGAAGAAGAAAGAGCATGTGTAAGTTGAGACAGTGCAATTTGAGATTTTGTCTGAGATGCTCTGTAAATATTTGAAGAACACCTCCCTTTCATTGAGGAGAGGTACATTTCCATTTTGTTGGGGTGCAGCATAAAGTGTGAAAAAAGGTATAATGTTTTCTATTTAGGAGACCGACAGACAACATGTTTAATGACAGATTGACAGGTCTGGGCTCCATACGTGAAAAATAAAACCCTCCATTATCAGAATGGCAGCACAGGTTGCCCCAGATATATTCGCGTTGCCCTGCATTAATGCTGCCTTTACAGGGTGGGTACCCTGTAAAGGCAACATGTGCATTAATGCAGTCATGTTCCATCACTGATTCTAGCTTTTTTAAATGTCTTTTGATAACATACCGATAGGCCAGATGGCCTCTGTATAGTAATATGTATAGTTAGCATGAAGGACGCTTCCGCCTTAATATCTAAGAAAGAATTTAAAATTTTCCCCAGAAGAGAGGACAGTTTTTCACTTTATCTCAAATAAGTCTTTCCGATATCAATGTTCTTTTAATCTATTTTTGTTCTTTTAAACTTTTTTTATCCTTCTTTAAGATTCCAGGTAGGGGAAAGTTTTTCAGATGAAACATTTCTGTAAAAAATCTCAATGAGTAAACAGTTTCTCATCTGTTTTTTCCCAAAGTGGATTAATTAAGAAATAATTCACTTGACAGAAACAGGAAAAGATAATGCTAGTAGTGTGTTTTATTCTCTGTAGGCATATGCTGATGATTACTGAAGAACCACAGCATAAACCTGAGGCACAGCTGATAATGATGGAAACACACAAATATGGCCACTGGTAAAGTCTGTTATGCTTCTTTTGTGTTTTTTCTTCTTTTTTTTCCTTTTTTTGTTTGTCAGTTTAATACTTATTTCCTTACTTCATGGCAACAAAACCTCGTAGAAATCAAGAAAAAGAAAACCTAAAACAAAAAAACCATTTGCACTTTTGTGCTTACAATACCAAAACCACAAAGACACAGAAGTGTGATTTTATATATATATATATTAAAAAATCGTCACCTAAGGCCTTTTTTTTATGGTATAGACATTGATTGTCAACAATTGGATATTGATTTGTTTTGTCTTCTGTGTATAACTGAGTACATTCGGGGACAAAGACATCACAGGGTTAATTTTACCAGACCTGCCACCCGGATGCAGTCATTCTCCTGTCTCTGACAGCATCTGGTGTGCAGAGCCATTAAATCCCATTCTCATCCCTGCAAAGCTTAACGGGCAGCTGAGGCAGCCAACCACATTTACCATCTTCGAGCCATCAGACCAACTGCGGGCTGAAGGGGGAGGGAGCTTGCCGCACTGATCTCTGTTTGCAGCATCCCAAGAGCAGCCTCTGTTGTGTGAAACACAAGAAAGGGCAAGACAGCGGGAGTGGATCCAGGGAGACGCTCGAAGAACTGGTGGGAATCTCCTCGGAACTGCCAGGACAGGGTTACTTTGCCGTGTGGAGTGTTTCCTCAGAGAAAATGGCTGTTGTGTCAATGTAAACAGGCTGTGCAATACCTGCATTGCAAAAGGGGGAAGCAGAAGAGGCTGAGGAGGAGGAGGAGGAGGAGGAGGAAGAGGAGGAGGGGCAGACACTGGAGCAAATGCTGCCTCTTCCAATGAAATATTTCTGCCTATAGCCAGCTCCAGTCAAACTCTGAACATGCATGTTGTATGTTAAGGTATGTATGCATGTCTAATCTGAGAGGAAGCAGGACTAAGACCTGCCCAAGTTGGCAGGATTAGTAACTCAGCTGTTCGCATGAGACAGCTGAGATACAAGAACTTAACTAAAAATAACATGTATGTGTTTACACAAGAGGACTACAAAATAGTCCTAAACAAGTGTAAAATATAAAATATCTCTGCTGCTGTCTTTGCGCACATCAGGGTTGTACTCTGAACAACAGCATGGTCTGAACTCAGTCTTTGTTTTTCATTGGTTGGCTTCAGTTGCACATGTTCCTCATTAAGCGCACAAGCAGACAGGATGAGGAGGGAGGAATGGATCATATGTCTGTGCCTTCCTGTGTCACCATATAACACAAATAGAAAGCATGCACCCGTTTTAAAACTCTTCATTTATGCCTATCTTCAGGAAAAATAGCTTTTTACCCTCATGGGAAGTGTATCGTACGTGTGTGGGTGGGCGGCACATGTACTCAGTTATGGATGCAGTGGGTATTTATGGAACTGTGAGCTTTTGCGTGTGTGTGTGTGTGTGTGTGTGTGTGTGCGTGTGTGTGGGAGGGTGTAAGTTGATTTTGAAGTCTGTAAGCAGTGCCAACACATTTCCTCACTGTGAACGTTACAGTTTGAGTGGTTTGTATTCCTATGTATTTATCAAGACGGTGTACCAGATTTCTCCCATGCGTTTGCTACCCACATCCTGCTGAAAAACGCTGAAGAGAACCTAACTGGCATCATCAGCCACCGCGGGCTGAACCAAAAGGAGAGCGTTTGATCATTTTTTTTGGGTTTATTTTCAGACGTATCTTAAAGAACATTTGTTCGGATTTTATGGTAAAAACAAAAAAGTAGCACACACCTCCTTGTCTGTCCTCTCCTCAGTCAATTTGACATCAGATTTCCACAATTCCAGTCACGTATTTAATGTTAGTGGTTTTCCTTTCTGTTTTACTCCACAGGCAGACGCACCATCAATATGTCAGCACACCCAAAATCAGTCGAAGGGCACCTGTGCTGTGCAAATTTAGTGTGAAGATACATCCTTCTGCCTACATAGTTTCATCTAACCATGGCTGTGAATGCAGCAAAGACAACGGCAAGCTTTCTCTCCACAACTTCCACGACCACCACAGTCCCCCTGCTCTCCACCAGCCCGACAGCAGGAGAAAACATCACCTCCAGAACATTAATGACTGTGACCATAACAACAAATGAGACCAGCTTCAACGCAACCAGGTTTCCAGAGGTGGTGATTGAGGGATCGGGTGTTGGAATGTTACTCGTACCCCTTGGCGTCATTACACTCATTGGCTTAGCTGTGGCAATAGTAAGGACCCTATACAGATTGTCTATGCATGAACTTTTAGTACAACTGAAACACAAAAAAATGAAAAGTACTCAGCCTCCATGATTTATTAACGTTAAGTTAATTTATCTGAATGCCTTATTTGCTTGTGTTTTATTTTTAGATGCTGTACATTCGGAAACGGAAGCGGTAAGTTTACAGATTTTCCTGATTCCACTGTTAAGCATGGAACAAATCTTTGTATGGCTCCAAGATAGAACAATGTCTGCACTTTGTAGGGCTTAGAGAATAGTTTGTTACAAAATTTTCAGTACTAATAAAACTTTCTTTCAAAGATATGGAGCAAAATGTTGATTTAAAAAGGTTTCATGGTTACGGCTGTCCCATACAACCAGACTGCACTTTTACACAACAGCCAGTTGCTCCTTGCCTCAGTTCCCCCTCCCTCCCATCTTAACAGGTTGGAGAAGTTGAGACATCAGCTTATGCCCATGTACAACTTTGACCCGGCTGAAGAACAGGACGACCTGCTGGAACAGGAACTCCTCGATCACGGCCGAGAAGGCAGCCTCACCGGTCCCAATGCCAAGGTAGGCCAGGCGGCGGTTTACATCCTGTCGCCTCATGTGAACCTGTTAGGATTTGTCTCATTCATAAGAAGTGGTTTAATCACACCAACATCAACAGCTGTGCTAACAATTGTACACATTTCTACACTTCGGTATATTTTTTTATATACATCACAGTATACACTACTTTCATGAGATTTACTGTTTAAAGTTTTTCATAATTCTGTATTTTCTTTCATTTCTTTTTTTTAAAGTTTTGACAATGGTATAAGGCAAACATGGTAAAGTATCTCTTGTGCATCTTTTTTTAATCATTTCTTTTAAACCCTTTCTCTTCCCACTGCCCTTTTTATCCATGCTGTTGACAGTAACAATCTAGATGTCTGACAACATTAACCAATATCAACCACATCACCTTTTCTTGAAGTGCTCTCCTCTGAACCTCTCTCCATCTTTCATTTGTTCTATCCAAAATTTCCCAACTAAACACTTGCACAGAGAACACTGCAGGGGCCACATGAAGCAGATTTATAACCCCCCCCCCCAAAGTCAGGAAAATCAACTATATCCAATACAATGTACCACAAATGGAATTTACAACTCTTCCAGAAAAAATAATGAATTATTCTGTATTTGTTTAGATTATTTAAGGGATTTTCACCCAATTGCCAAAGCATTGTAACATAACTGTAATTTTCCAAACTTTTTACATACAAACATTTCCAATTGTTTTCTAAAGCACCATTCTTGTTGACGATGGTCTGATGCTATAGCCACAAATCAAAAGCCACGTTAAATCAAGATTATTTAATCAATCCCCAATCTAATTAGTAATGCCTTGACATGAAATTGATTTGTCAGAAAATGTTAGGCGTAATGGCAGTCTACAAAGTCAGAGGCCTGCTTCCTCCTAGCTGTTTACATGCCGTGTGTTCTGTGTATTTTTGCAGTAAAAATGTGGGTTATTAATGACAACCCTCACCTAAAGAAAATCATTTGTTTCACGAGTTGTCATTATTATTGAAAAACAAACACCTTGGTACACTGGAGACAATAACTGACTGTGTGTGTGTGTGTGTGTGTGTGTGTATGTTTAAGGTCTTGAGCCACCATGCGATTGTAATACCCCTAAAACTATTTTTTTCTCCTTTGCAGACTCTCACAACTTCCCAAGGGACGACACAGCGACCCAGTCGTCTGGTCTTTACAGATGTAGCCAAAGCGCTCAATGCTTAACAGCCCTCTTTCATTAGTAGTTCTCAGCTTGTGACTATTGGACTCATCCAGACACAGACTGTCGCTCAGGAAGGAGAAAAAAAAAGGGAAACTGGGGGCTATTTTAGCTTTCAACTGGAGAATGGAGGGAAGTTTACATCACATTGTGCGAAATGACAGTGGTTTAAGTGTTGTGAAAAAACTAAAACAGAGGTCTATTACATGAAACAGGGGCACAACTCTTATGATTTTGCACTGTATTCATGTCGACACGCAAATGAAGTGAGGTGCACTTTTTTTAAAACAAACATATGGTGCCATTGCTGTTTAAATGTTTGTTAGCCTGTCAGTGAAGTTCCTTTAATGTTTTGCATCTACTTTGAGTTCTAAAAGATACTAGATGTGTATTCTAGTGGTTTGTGGTGTTACATTTCTGACAGGCTTGAAAAGTGGATGTGTTACCATTCCTAGGAGACATTATCCTCCACACTTTTATCCTCTATTGATAAATGAAAGATATTGTTTTCATCTGTACACATTAAACCTGTTAAAACCCAATCAGAAAAATATCATACTATGAGCAAAGGGTTGATACGTGATATTTTATTGATAAGCGATAAAGAAGCAGAGTAACACAAATCACAAGGTGAAGAATCATAACAAAATATATATCACAGGTTTGTGAGTTGTATTAATGAAGTGGAGAACACATCAATAACATATCTATAAAATGGTGTTAAAAGTAAGGCATAAAAGATGATTTCTCAAGTTACACTTCAACTTTTCAATAGTTGAAAATGGGTCAAGTACTGTATGTAACTAATCACTATCATTAAGATCACAGAACAAAATTATCCCCATATAAAGAGTAAATATCCAAACACAGCTTGTGTAAAATAACACACCCTGACTCAGCTGGAGTTTAAATTAAGAGGCACCCTTCAGGTTGACTCCCATTCACTTGTGGTCATATGAATGTAGTGAGATGAGATCTGTGGACTACGACAGTACAAGTTTGACAGTTATTTCAAGATTTTATGATCCACGTTGCCTGCAGCTCTGATGGAAACGACTGGCCAAGAGTGACCAAAAGTCTCCCCAGAAATGACTCAGGCATGGTTGTCTTAAGAGGTAGTCCAGGGGGCAAAAAAGCAAAGTAAATGCAACATTGCATTAATCTGTAATCTGGCAGCAGTTTAGTCATCAATGCTGAAATACATGAAATGATTGAAATACAACATATTACCAGTGATAAGTAGAGACATTACATATGAAGAAAAAAATTATGGGTGGTTTTCAAGTAATGAGCAACTTATAAGTGACACAGATTTCGCGCTGGATAAATATTTACCACACATGATGGAAAAAAATTGGTATATTAGCATTAACAACTTTGGGCTGTCAGTGTCCAGACAACAAAATCTCAAAGCAGACTTTTGTAAAACTAGACTGGAGGATGGTTTTAAGACATTCAGTTATCCATCGTATAAGTATGTCGATGAGCTGCTTACAGTGAGTATTAGCATGTGTTTTGGGTTATCCCAAAACAAACTCTGCATCAAAAAAATAATCTGCGGTAAGAAAAAAAACAGTACAAGGTTCTGCAACATGCCAAAACAACATTATTGTATTTTTAGAATCCTCCAACTCAAAATTTCTGTAATATTTTGAATAATACTATTTTTTGCTAAGTCATAAGAAGAATATACAGTATGTTGCAGAGGTCAGTGTAAGTGCATCTCTGCTGACTGAATGCATTCAAACTGTGAAGCTTTCTGAAGCTTTTATTTCTCAAGTGAAGGTCAAGTGCAGAAATGTGAATTGCAGCCCAACAATGACAGTACTCTGCTCACAATAAAAACGTGCAGATATAGCCTTGGCATAGTTTCATGTGCCAGGTGATGTGCAGTAGCTCCTTTTAAGTATTGGCGGCGCTGCCAGTGTCATTTTGTTCACTGTCACTGAAAAAGTGAGTGAAAATTTATTTATGAGTTTCGCAAAAGATACTTTTTTACCTGGACAAAAGCAAAGACTGGACGCACTTCACATGAGTAAGTGGTTGGCCCAGTTCGGCCAAAGGCACATTTGAATTTTTTGCTTTATTATAATGTGATCTCAAGAGTCCCTGACTACCTCAAGAAGTGCTCTCAGTGATCTAACGTGAATGCGTCCCCAGAGTCTTAAAGCCTGAACAGTAGCCTGTCCACTTGTGATCAGATTATGGAAAACACCTAATCACAGTCAGTGTAAACAAGGCCCACCTGAACACAAATTTGAACTCTCCAGGACATTCTATTACATTTTCTAGTGATTCTGATTTATAGATTACATTTACAGACTATATAAAAGACAGTTTCAATCTCATTTCCTACATTTCTAGGTTACAAATCATAGTGGTGAAAAGTACATTCCCTCTGTTGTGGTTATCTACTCTATTTCAAAATGTATAATCCTCATAACATAAAACCCCCAAATGTAGCTAAAACCTAAATGTTTCTCCACTAAACTATTCATGATCAGTTTGGATCTGAAGGATGACCACAGCCAAACTGCAATATACATAGTGGGTGATCTTATCTCTTAGAAAGTTTCAAATTGAAACAGGTGCCTCTCAAGCTGGTTATGTTGGATCTATTGTGGGCGGCATTTCAACGTTAATGGTGAACTTTGGCTGAAATTAAAAAGCAATATTAAATTATTTAAATAGAAAAGGGGTGACGACTGATCACTAAATAAAGGTTGCAGTTTGGCTTCTAAGCCGTGCGTTTGGCTTTGTTTGACATCTCTCAACGGGCCCACGCGACTATTCATGCTGCCATTGCTGTCATTTCATCTGCCTTAAGAGTTGCACCTTTCTCAGTGTCTGCAGATATTCCTGACCCCTCATACGTCTCACGTGACAGGGAATCTATGTTTTACATGTGCTAGCTAAAGACGGGAATATATCGAGGTCCTTTCTGTTCAGCATCTTTTGAGAAATCAAACATTAACATACTGTTCAAATATTAGCTCAAGTCTGGGGTCATTTTTAGAAAAGACAATGTCGTTTTATCTAAAACTGACCAACGTTCTTACATCTGTAGGCGACCAAGGTTCATTCATGGTGCTCAAAGAATCAAATGACATGTATTAGGAGACACAGCACACGGCTTTACTGTGGACGAGCCACAAACCTCTTGGTAAACACTTGTTTTTATTTTATAGAAGAAATGGACTCAGATAAAATCTGATATTCTACACACCACAAATGAAGCCGTACTCACTTTATTTGAGCTCCACAGTCTCAGAGGTAAAAAAACTGGTACTTTAAAGTAAGACTGTGTAAAATCAAAGAAAGAAACAAAAGGTTCTTTCTGTGGGCAGTGAAATATTGTACTGATGGGCAAAAAACACATCCTCGGTTTTTATACAGCCAGGTGCTCTGTTGCTTCAGTAAAGCGGCGGCTAATGTGAACGTTACCTTTCATGTATTTCAGCACTTTGTGGCCATTTGCTGCGATGAATTAAGAGTGTCACACATACAAGTTACAGTGTAAGAATCAGAAAAAATACATGATGTAGTAAAAATGAGAAAAAGATAGACACTCCCATCCCCCCACCCCCCCAAAAAAAGTACTTTATATGGAGCTATACCCTAAATAGCAAGTATTTCATCATGTTGTAAACTATTGGCTGCATTTTATTTCCCAGGATAACAAAGTCTCAATGCAGTTTTTTTTCATAATCAGATACAGTTTTTCTTGTTGTTGTTGATGTTAAGAAATGACATTGCTGCTTTATATGTACACCTCTACTGGAGTGTAACATCTGCTTGTCTGTGTTTGTGTGTTGGCATGTAGCCCTGAAAACCCTTTGTATGTTTGTACTGTATAACCGCACATGAACCTGCGCTTGTACATGAGTGTGTGTACAGAATCACTTCTGAGAGAGTGACTACTTTTGTTGGAGTACTTCTGTCTTTTGTGTTACTGAGGTAGAATGAGAGATTAAGAAACTGAAGGTAACTGAGGTTTCAATGAGGTCTTTGAGTCAAGGCATACTGGTAATGTCAAATCAGAAATGCACAACAAACACAGCACCACAATTTTTACTGAGTAGACATCATGTTCCTGAATAGTCTTGTACCTGAGGTTTCAAAATGGTGTAAAAGCACTGTTAAAAGTGAAATCCTGAGTGTAGTAAAATGACACGTCAACAATGTAGTTGACTAAAGTGTGAATGAAAGGTTTATAGCCAAAATCAAATATCCAATTAGAACTTCGGGCAATTTTTTCTTCAATCACCATCTGGATGGAGGGAAAAACTGGTTGCTCGATTACAGCGAGATACGAGTTCATGTTATGAGGTACTTTTCAACTTTTTGATAGGATATTTCATTTTTTTAATGAAACCTTTCACACCAACTTTCACAAGAATGACGCCAGCACACCTTGTTTATGTTGTGAAAATTTAAAAACGCCCTGTTTCAAGCGCTTGATATAGAAACATGCTAGAACTGTTCAGTTTGGTTCCTTTGTTTCTTTTAACTCCTCTCATTTTAGCCTGCAAATCTGGCCCCTCTCGACACATGCAAACACACACACACACTAACACACTCATCCACACACACTGAGAGGAGCAGGACTGCTGACATTGTTGATGAGTTGTTCGACATTAAGGGAAAGCTTGCTTCCTTTTCTGAAATATAAGAGGAAATGAATGCAAAACGACAGAGGAGGGATGTCTTCGTGATATGTCTGAAAACCATATCAACTGTTAGATTTTAGGGACAAAAAAAGGGGATTTCAATTAACTGTTTAGATGCTTCCAGTAAATGTTTATGTTATATACAGACAGATGACAGATTAAAAGAAAGGTGACCCTTATCTTCCAAGGAGACAATTATAATCTGATGAGTTTTCTGTTTCTAAGTCGACAATGCTCACTTCCATAAGGCACAAGGATTACTGAAATGTTTACAGAATGAGAAGTGATGGAACCCATCAGAATACATCAACAGATTTTGAATTGATGACTTAAGAACCATCAAATGCAGAGGCACAAAGAGCTGCTTAACCCCTCACTAATGTGGATTTTTCCACTGGTACCTACTCAGTGCTGTTCGGCTCGACTCCACTCGTTTTTTTCTTTTTTGCATTTCCATCAGGGGCCAGCCGCTGATTGGCCAGGGATTCAAATAACTGGATGACTCTGACTATTTCAACAACAATGCAACAAAAAACATACAATTGAATTATTTCTTTGACCATCGATGTTGTAAACGCCGAATCCTCGCTCCAATGCATCGGTTCGGCCAGTATATCGTCCCCATGATGTCCTTCATTGTTAGGTTGTGCTTGTGTCGCATTCAGTGTCTTCACAGCCAGTCAGCATTGCTTTCTATTAGGACCTCGTTTGCAAATGAAAACTGCTTAAACTGTATCGTGGCGAGCCGAGTAGAGCCGAGTAGGACTGGGTGGGTGCTAAAGGAACACTCCCAAAAGACACCTATGGTTGGTTTTTCTTTAAATTTGTCATCTGTCTGTATTTGAATTAAAACTTCTCAAGAAGCAAGACAACGAATACCTTTCCCAAGATGTGGAACTATATCTAAGCAAAAGATCAAATATTTCACTGTTAAAGGAGAATTTGTTCACAAAAAAAAAGAAACTCTTAAAAAGGTAAAAAAAATCCAGGGTGCTGTTCAGAAGAGGAGAGGAAACTACTGTCTGCCATGATTTGTGAGTGTGAGAGTGTGTGAGTGTGTGTTCCTGAATCCCCATCACAGATAGGAGTCAGACTGTACCCCTGTTTGCTTGAGGCCAAACCTTGAGGTAGGTAGAGAGGTATCTTATCTACTCCCCTTCCTCCTGCTCAGGCACCTGAGATGACGAGGGGCCCTCTTCAGCCTCCTCTGAAGGGCCCTGAAACAAGAGGGCACCAATCAGTCATCGTGTCAGCCTCCTGACTCATGATGCTTAAAGTAATGAATCAATACTAGAAAGAGGCAGCGGATACACAAATGACTGTCAAAATTGTCATTGGGTGTTCGCGTGCGAGGACGCAGGCTCCAGCTGTCAAACCAAGAAATGTGAGGAAGACGACGGTTACATCAGGAAACCAGAAGACAGGGGAAGAGAGCAGTTAGATCAGGTTTCCCCTCACTACACTGACTCATTCTTCCCCTTCATGTGCGTGCGTTTGAGAAAAGGAGTCTGTCTCAACGGTTTCAGTTCTTTAAGCATCTAACCCTCTTTGACAAACTGCTCAGCAGAGAGGATGCGATAAGACAGACGAGGGGCTTCGCAGGTAGTGGCTGACTTTAGTAAGAACTGTTGTGCAACGTTTTCACTTGCTTGACGAACAAGTTGGCCAAAATAGCAGCGCTTCTCAGAATTGCCAGTTGCGTCTTCTACCAAACTGGATGAGACGAGGGGACGTTTTAGTATGTGGGGGAATTCAGCACGGCTGTCAGTGAATCTGGCACATTGCCATGGAGTCGTTCACATAAAGCACAAGAAGCACACATTTCCAGTAAAATCCACAACAGGGATGCTTTTAAACAGTTTTATTCCTCTGCTGACAGAGGACATTTCATCACAGCCAGTGAAGTAGCGCTACACGTCTAGTTGAGGTTTAGGAAAAGAGAGATCCAACAAACATGAGATATGAATATGAAAACGTACATTTTGCAGGATAAAGAGGACTAAAATCCACAAATGTACATCGCTTTGATGGAAAGAAAGTTTTTAGTGGCTCACTGTATTAGATTTTCTCATTTTGAATGTCCTGGTAGGGCGGATGCATTCCCTCCATATGATAACCCAAATAATAAGAAGGGAAAAATATTGTCCTGCATCAAAAATTTGGAAGACTGAGTTAATCCGAGTCATTTATGGTTCGGGTGGATTTTTTTGCAATTATGTTGTTTTTTAATGCTCTTTAACATTTTTAATGGTATTTTTTAACATATTAGTGATGTCTTTCTGCTTTGCAAGGACCATTTTTCTATTACTAATGGTGTTCATTCATTTTAACTTCACTAGAGCCTTTGCTCTCTTTCACATTGCCTTAACAGAATTTGTGCTTGACCTTAGAAGTGTAAAAGTGTAGTGTGTGCTTTGGTTGCAGCTATTTGATGTTGAACTCATAGTTAAAAGATAACAACTCTGCGAATCAGCAGAGCAGCACACATGTAACTGGCTTTAGTCATAAGATAAACGTGTGACACAGAGTGAGATTTCTGTTTACCCAAAGTTTGGATCGAACTTTTACAAACTCCAAGAGCAGTTCCATCCTCAGTTTGACCTGAGACTTGGTGCATTTTAGGTAGTTAAATAATGAACAGAATCTTTTCTAAAAATGTGATAAAAATGATTCAAACTCAGTTTTACCCAGAGGATCATTCAGGTTTTGTGGCTCTAGGGGCTAATGGTTTCTACTGCAACACCGATTCCTCAGTTTGCTACATGACAAGTCAGAAACTTCACGTACACGGAAATCATGTTATGAGACCGTCTTTTAAGGATTATTTCCATTTATCAATACAACACAACAGCTGCAACCGGCATCTCAAAGCACCACATCAACACAAAACTGGACCACCTCACTGCTTCTTAAGATGTCATTTTTCCTCACCTGCTGCTCTTCAGTCACTTCTGGAACAACTTTCTGGGGCTGTGAACAGAGAGAAATTAAACATGAAGGCAAACGGCCCCACAAGGACTGCGCAGCTCCAGCAGGCAGAAGCAGTGGAAGCTTCCCACAGACATGTACAATAAATCCATGAGTGTCAGTGTGTGCTCCATACCCATTTCCTCGGTCTCCCTCGTGGTCTTCTCTCCCCTACAGGCTCTACTTTCTGAAAAGGTATAGATGGAAGGGGGGGTTGAGAGCTTAAGAATCATGCTGTGCTAATCACACAGTTTGCCTTTTAGTTTTGCAGTTTTATTCCACCTTTCTTTTCTTTTGGGAGTGTCCCTAACAGGTGCAGCAGAGGCTTCATGCAGTAAACTTTCCTGGTCTTAGCGTAACAGCAGAATAGTGAATGTTAACTTGAAGCCTGGTTCTCAACAGTGACGACTACATGCTTTTGTACAAAAAAAAAGAGTTACTTGTCCTCTCAGCGAAATCTCCTCACTGACAAGCACAATGCCAACTATGATTTAAAATACTACAAAAAATTAACATTACCGATATAAACCCACAGCCTGATGTTTGGATCATTCTGCTTTTACGTCCTTTTCCTCTGAGAAACATTTAATCAGCCAGAACTTGTAGACATGCAGAAAGGATCTGTGTGATTGGCAAGTCTGATTCTAAGCTGAAATATAAAACACCTTAATAACAAGTTTACAAGTTCAGCTGCCTGACAACAAATGTTTTCTCTGAGACAGAGACATGGAGGAAAGATTGTTTCACTTATCTTTTCCAACAAAATGATTGCAGAGTACATCTTTTTCCACACATGACTAAAAAGCACTGCCAACACAAAAAGCATGACACCTTCAGACTCCCTAAACTTCTCAAACATTGACTATAACAAGAAACTGATCAGGACTGACCCTCCCCCTACAATAAAAGGCTTCCATTCAAACTTATGTTCTTATATGCAGATCAATAATAAGAGGTGAATTTCACCACTTACACATTCATTGTTGCAGCTGGACTGGTGGAGGGGGGCCAGTATCCGCCATTAGGACTTATAATAAAGAGTCACTAAGTTATAGTTTTCTACCAGCTGCCCTGGTCAGTTACTCTATAAGAAGTGTCTCACAGGGTGAAATATAAACAGAGTACCGTTTCATTGGAGGCAGCCTTACAGCGTCCCTCAAAAAACACAACTCGTGAAGGACTATTTGCAGAACAGAGTATGCTATGAGAAAGCTCACCGCCGATGAGAGCTAACGATTGAGCGTCATGACAAAATTACTGGACAACAGCACCTTCAGTGCAGTTTTGGGGCCTTTGTTCTTGCTGCCTTTTGGTCGTCCCCTCGGCCGTTTTGGAGTGGGTGGTCCAACAGGCTCCTGTGGACCCAAATTAAAACAGAATTATCTATAGTCTGCAAGCAGCATATACACATCCAGTCAAGTTTTGTAGATTTGAATGAATCTTGTAATATTTAATCACAATACTTGTCGTCGAAGGCTGAGATCAGAGCTAAGCAGTAAGCTTCTCAAGCGTGAGGTCTTACCTGTTGCTGTTTCCGTGGTCGACCCCTGCCCCTGCGCTGAGGCTCATCGGGTGACTGGGTAGTGCTTGGCTGAGGAGACGGCTCTTTGGTCCCACTGTTACTCATGCCTGCGTCTGTCCACCTGCTTCAAAGAGTGTGGGCATCAAAGCCTGGAGCAGCGGCCTCGAGGGCTTAAAGAGAAGAGCTGAGTATCAGGAGCTGGAGATGTGATCACAACAAGAGAAGAAGTGGAAAGAATGACTACTTTTGAATGCAGCGTCACAATCATCTTTTACAAATTTTGGATAATCAGCACCAATCTTCCACTTGAAATCATCTTCCTTTTTTGCACAATTACCACAAGGAGTTCCAATCAGAGCTCAGTGTGCCATCACAAGGATAATTCCAAATTGCACAGGAACCTTTTCCAAGAGCGAGCGTGGGAACTGCTCATATATAAGCCTTGGCACCAGGTTCATCGGAACACAGACAGGGGTCTGGCAAATGCAGGGAAACATGAGAGTGCTGTGCAGAGACTAAAAGTAGCGCAGATATTCACAACTCAATCTGCCATCCAAAATCTGCATCTACTGTACTGAGCTCTGCGTTTCCATCTGCCCTCTGCGAGGTATTTGTCAATGGGGGCTGTGCAGGCTGCTGGTGTGGGGATGCTGCCGGGGTCAAACTGTGACAATAACAGGCAGGCGTGCGCACACATGCACGACGTGGAAAAGTCTAACGGAAAGAATCAGAAACAATCGAGAAATCTGAGAGCAACAATCCATCCCAAGAAATGAGCATCTGTTTAAAAGGGACAAAGATCTCTGCCATTGCCAGTTACTGAACTCTAAAAATAGTTTCCTTTCAATTTTCATTCATGTGCTCAGCCATTTAGAAATTAAGAACCAAAAACGATGCCATCTCAAAACATTTCAATCAGTTTTGACTTAGGGTGTAATTAAACCTTTATGAACATTAGATCTTATAAGTTTCCCATATGAGCAGCAAATAATGTGAAAGTCCACCACAAGTTCCACATCCTCCAGTTTCCTGCAGCTTCTGACCCTAAAACTGCTTTAAATTAACTTTAAAATAGATTTTTAAAAAATTAATAAAGGTAAACGGAAAATGGACTTAAAACAAGCTTTCTTTTTGACCAGTTGGGGACTGCCTCGGTCCACCTTAATCCCACGTTTATTTCTAAACTAGTTTAGTTATGCATAATTAATCCCAAACCCATGAGGTAACACAATAAACAATGTATCCTTAAGTTGAAACATTTTCGAAACGCCGCTCGCTACGCCAGCAGCTCGTGAAATGTACCCCTCAGGAGCCGAATAAAGCGCAAATATCCTCCTAGAAAACGAACTGTTGGTGGTCGTTCACACGACGTCCAGCTCCGGCAGGAATGTGCCAAACTCTAATTGTCAACACAGCCTATCAAAAACGGCCGCACCGAAGCAGGAAGTCGGAGTAATTCGACAAATACGTCCTCGTAGAAAACGATTTAAAGCCAAACGAGACGCACGACGTCGTTTCGTCGCCGATAAAAAAAAACTCGCTCGGGAACAACGGGCGCCGCGGTGCGAGCCCCTCTCTCTTTCCTCCGCGGCGTCCACTCCGCTTGTTGGTGTTTGGCAGCCAAGTACGGGACTGAATGTACTTTTTGCATATGGGCGGCAATAGCCACCGTAAATGCACATTCTCGCGCGGCGTTGAAGGAGGCGCGCGGAGCGCCGAGGAAGCGAAGCCGCGAGCTCCAACCTCCGACTTCGGTTGGGTAACTGGCACATGTTGACGCAAAACAAGCCCTCGAGGCCATCGGCGTCTTAAAGCGTACAGTCGGGGCGCTCGCCAAACAACATCCTCCTGTTTCCATCAACTTGCGCAATCGTTTCTTTCAAATGTGTTGGCTTTTTTTTTTTTTTTTTCGTGGGCGATAACACAGCAGGTCCGGGGGAAATGGATGGACCGAGTGGGCAAAACAAAAAAAAACTGGGGCTGGGAAAACTTTACCAAGGACAAAGGCAAGGCAACACAGGTGCAAAAGCTCTGCTTTCAGAGCAAGCCGAGCTGAACGGAGCCTGCATGTATACATTCAGGGCTATAGGCTCCATGTTCAGCCTGAGTAATCCCGCTCATGCAGCCAAACGCAACAGAGAGAGTAAGAGAGAGAGAGGGGGGAGAGAGAGAGAGAGAGAGAGGGGGGAGGAAGTTCAGCTTACCTTATGTCGGTTTGCAGTTTTACCTGGAAGTTCACACACACTCCGTTCACTTTGTGCTCCTGCACAACTATGAAAATCTTAGTGTATCGACCGTCTCATTGGCTGAAATGAAAGGGTAATGTCTCCCTCTCTCTCTCTCCCTCTCTCTCTCTCTCTCTCTCCCCCCTCTCTCTCCCTGGCCCTGTCTCTCTCTCTCTTTTCCTCCCTCCTTCTAATCGGAAATGTGTGTGATCCCCCAGACGTCCAGTCGCGAATACCCCAGATGCAGTATAGTGGGGGGTTGTTGCAGAGCAGTATGCATTGCATACTTTCTCTATTAAAGCATGTTTCAAGAAAGAACGAGGATAGGAGGGTTGAAACAGAGGACCCCGCCCCGAGCAGCTCACCGGACCACCCACTTGAGAAGGAGAAAGAGGGAGAAAGACGGGCATTAGACTGGAGGGTCTGGTTCCGGGGTTCACAAAGTGGGGTCTGGGGGGCTGGGAAGTTCCCCAAAGAAGGGAGGAAAAGGTTCAGTATGCTTCAGTAGAAATCAGAACGAGAGCAGACTGTCTGCACAGTCCCAGGCAGAGGTTTCAGCCACTTTCCCTGCTGTTATCTCCCCCCCCCTACAGTGTTGGAGATACATAGTATCTGTAAGTCATAAAGGACTTTTGTATCAAGTGAGTTTTCTCAGAGCAAAATCTGCTGAGAAACACCCTGGTGTGTGTTTGTTGTGAAAAAATATTAACCCAGCATGGCACACTTAATCATGCAGCTGCACATGCAAAGAAAAATTGCTGCGGGAAAAGAAAAAAAGAAGAAAACCCATCATTTTAAATGAGTATTTTCTCGTAAAACATGAAAAAAATCTGCACTGAAGTGTTTTAACCCTGGAGAGTGAAAATAGCATCACTTTTAAAAGTCTAATAAAAATAGATATTTGGAATTAAAGAGCTTTGTCTGGACCAAAATAAAGGTGTCCCTTGTAGTATTATTTTCACATTTTTTCTATGGGCTTATGCTTTATGTTTCACACCACAAGGGATTTCAATATTTTTGTCTCTCGAGTTTTCAGGCTGTGACTTCAGAAGTTATCAGAAACTGTTAGACAGATGAAACGCTGGGAACCACGGTGACCACACGTTCTGGGGCGACTAATGCTGGCCCGCTCAGGGAGTCATGTCAGGTGAACGTGCTGGCAAGAGACCAGAACGTAAAACTTTACATTACGGCGATAAAGCCCAGAGTGTGAACCGTTTGCAGTGTCGGTTTCATGATGCAACTCCGACTCTCAGAGTGAGTATCACACACACACACACACACACACACACACACACACACACACACACACACA
>JABUIW010000205.1:11088400-11111901 GCA_013363375.1 Menidia beryllina
AGAGGGCATGGAAGAGAGACGGGGGAGGGTTTGCACAGGGGAGAAATTGTGTGTGTGTCTGTGTGTCTACAAATGAGAGTTCAGTGGCCTTCTGCAGTCTGAGATTTGGTTGGACTCTGATCTTGAGGTTTATTTAAGCTGAATTCCGTGGGCTCATCAGGACCGGGTTACAAAAATCCTCCTATAGAACTAGAAAGAATGTGCAGCGCATACAGTTCTGCATAAGGCACAAAGGCATGTCTTTTAGAGGTGGGGGCAGGCATCAAAAGACAGGCAGAGGAGGGATTTCTTTTAGTGGCTGGGGGCAAAGAAGGTATTTTGGAGCTCCATTCAATGCCTGCGAAAGCAGGGGAGGTGTACAGTTTTCTAGTAAAGGGTGCATTTACAGGGGATGTTCAGGGCTTTAAAACTGCTGTAAACCTGCAAACCTACTCTATCTGTGGAGCTTAATTGGCTGCATTCATTCCTCTCTGAATCTGATGCAATAAATTTGATGTTTTGAAACTTTTTCAACGGTTCAATTTTGCACAGTGAACCCTTATATTTGGCAGCTGGTTAAATATAACATTTACAATTTTAAAGAACAGCAGGCATTGGCAGAAATTTATTACAACAGTAAACAGCTGAAATGGTACAGAATATACCCTCAGAGGAGAGGTCAGGAATACTGAAACAAAGTGTGCGCATAAATGTGAACAATCACTTACATTTTCAAGATGGATCTTCTCCAACATGAAGTGCACATGTAAATTCAATTGCATGCGAATCTTAAGGAACAAATTGTTTAGTGATGCATGTGTCTTTCTACATGAACAAGGGTTAAAAGGATCATGGTTATGGCACAGTAAAGTTGTTGTTGCAATGAATTCTAATAATACACTTGGTATAGTTACCAGAGCTTAATATCAGAGATGTGCTGGAGGAAAAAAATGTGCATTCTTGCAAATGTGTCTGATAGATTAAATAAGTTCTGTGTTAGATGGCAGCTACTGTCATTAAGCCATCTCCATGACCTTCTTGATCCAGTCCACGTACACTGAGACGCGGATGAAAATGTTGGGCTGCCCCGGGTGTCCACAGCGCCTCATTGGGATGATCACACCCTCGAGTACCCAACAGTCCCTGTTCTGACACGCCAGAGGGCCGCCGTAGTCTCTCTGCAGACACACAGAAACAACACTCTGGAGTCATTATTTGTCTCTGTTATGACTGACTGTCACTGCTGAGGTTGGAAACATCTTGCAGTCACATCTTGCCCAGTTACCTTACATTATCCAAATGGTGAATGTGTTTGATTTATAGGAACTTATAAATAACTGTATGTCCTTTGCTTAAAGGGATTTAAATCATCTTAAGAACTTCTTTACCATCAGTATTCAAGGGAATAACTCACAATGCTTCATGCGTGTTATTCCTCGCATTCCTATTATAAAGGGGAAAAAAATGTATTCATGTTTTTTTTACTGCAACTTGCAATTTTTGTCATTTACTAAGTCTTTGCAGAATGTGTTGGTAAAGTAACTCAGTAATTGAATGCATTTTCCAATCCAGAAAAAAATCAAGTTTTTATCCTCCACAATACGTCCTTTAACACAACATGGAGGAAGGGCCCTGCTTTGGTGTTTTGTGTGTTAGGGGCACTTTTCTGCTGTAGAAAGTAACCACTGTGAATGCCTGTTTGTGCAGGAGTCCAAAGTTTTTTTCTGACCCTGTGGATGTCCACATGGGGCTAACAGAACTAGTATTCTTTCCTGGGTGAGTGTTACGCAGATGAAGGAATTAAATTCCACTAAAAACTTTATAATTTTCAAACACAACTGTGGTGCTTATTTCAGATAAAGGAGCTCATGTACACAGATATCTAATAGAGATATGTAATATAGCCAGATAGGGCTTAGAAGCCAGAATGATGTAGAGGGTCAGTCTGCAACGCCACAACAACTGGATTCAGTTGCATCAGCCTGCCTGGACAATGGTGAACAATCCAACATCTATAATTATATGTGGATGAGAAAATTACCAGATCTTTTTCTGCATTTTCTATTAGATTCTGTGTCTGGAAAGGTTAGTTTTATTTGGACATTTTTTTCATTCTCTGAAGTGTCACATCTCCCACGTGGATCTGTGGATTTCTTACTGGCTTTTTAGTTTGTGCACAATAGAAATCTCCAGTTTGCGTCTAAACAGCTTAGCTTGTATAGCATAAACAACAGCTTGTGGAAATAGCCTCATTAGATATATCTCTACAAACTAATCCCACATTGTAAAACTAAGCAAAACGCCTGGTTTCATTAATTCCAGAAGGGAGGAAGCCTACAGCAGCATTACCTTCTCCAGTTTTCCTTCTGAACTAAACTAAACTATCTGCAAATCTCGGAAACCTTTATTTTACTCTTAATCAAATATAAAAAACATGTCCATAGTGGAACTTTTCAAATGATATAATGAATATAATTGGCAGGACAGAAGAGCAGCTATAAGATTTTTATGTTTTTGTCAATTCTTTTAATTTATTTTCTCTCATATTGAATCATAGTAAATATCTGAACTTTTTCTCAAAAGATTTTCTTGTCTTGAATTTGATAGCTGCAACAAATACAAAGCTAAAATCTCAGGATGTGGTCACTTTTACCGAGAAGAACTGAGGAGACCAATTGCTGGACCTATGGGAGAGTAATGCTGTCCCAGTTTAGTCTGAAATAGGATTATGGATGCTCAACAGTCCTGTATCTTCTTCGTTGTATTTTGCTTATTTAAAATGTTCCAAAGAAACAACTTCTTTTTTAAATGGTAGAGCTTTAACCAGCACCTGTGGATGGTTTATGGAACTGTTGACATATCATGATTTCTGGGAGTGTTGCTGAGCCCATGCAGTGATTTCCATAACAGAGCCATGTCTGTTTTTAATGTGTTCTGCCCGAGGGCCCGAAGATCACGGTCGTTCAAGATTTATTCTAAGACGTGTCTTGTTCACAGAGATGGCTCCAGATTCTCTGAATCTCTTTATGATATTTTGGTTTCAAAAGCTTTTATTGATAAACATTATTCTAAATTTGTTCCATGATTTGTAGACTTACATTTTTAGCAGAACCTCTGCTCATCCTTCGTTTCGGAAACATTCTCCCTCTCCAAATTTGCCTTCCAACGCCCAATCATGGTAATAACTTGTTGCCAGTCAACCTTTTTATTTCTAGCCTTTTGTCCCAATTTTTGTCATGATGCTTCAAAATTTGAAGACTGCTAATATTTATTTGACGTCACAGTAAAATGCCACACTTCATTATCTATATTTCAAATACAGTCCCAACGCAGGAAGGCTTTGGCAGACATGAGAGTAGTTAAAGTTGGTGCATCTTGTTTCCTGCTATGGAAGGTTTGCATGCTGTTAAACTACAATATCTTTCAAATTGGGCATATTTTCAGTATGGACACGTACCTCACAGGCTCCCACTCCACCCTGGAAAGAGTTTGTGCACATCTCATTTTCACGAACACGACCTCTGAAGTATTTGTTGCATTCTCTATTGCTAATAACTGGTATCTGTGCCACATTGAGAACAGTCTCATCTCCAGTCCCTTGAAAAAATCGAGAAATAGAGATTAGCAGCTTAGAGTACTGGAGAAAGGAAAAGGACTGTGGACAGATGTTGAATGATTTTGCTAATAGTAATGCCATCTGTTGCTCAACAATCTGAATAGCGCTCTCATTAAGATGCAACATTGATTCAAGGGCAAAGAAAGGGTGCTTGTTCTAAATTTGTGATCTACCTTCATACGTCTGGATAGATGCATACTGTAGCTGCATAAATATAATGAGGTTAAAGTCTAACTATCCTTTTCTTGTGGCCGTACTTGCCTTTTGTTTCACCCCATCCCGCAATCTCACAGATTGTCCCCTCGGGCACTATATACCGCTCAGGAGGAAGGCAGATCTGAGAGATGCGCTCATTGAACTGGGCAGGGCTGCCGACAGAGAGAAGACTGAGTCAAAGGGGAGATACTTGTCAAAACTTTGCATATATTTACACATAAGTACTTCACAATACACACTGTTCCAGTTGCAGCATGACCAGCTGAGACTCAGACGGCCCACAGACAATCTTTGTGAGAGGAATGCTTTGTACACCGGGCTCTTGTTCTTGTGGATCACGAAAAAGTGTTCCCATCATGGCAGAGTACCCGGGTAGGTCAACATAGCTGTGCACAGAAGACAAGAGGGACCAATAAACAAAGTGTAAGTTTTGTTTTAGTGATATTGTGTCCACCGTCATAAAAAGATGAAACTATGTACTGCGCTTAACAGAAGATTTGAGAAACACATGAATGGTGCAACATTCCATAAACAGAAATACAAACATAGTGTTGGCTGGAATGATTGATTTGATCAACTGTTTTTCACTGATTAAGAGGAATTCATTTAAGCTGTAATGACAATCTGAACACAGATTTTATGTGAATATGACGTCAGGGAATTGCAGCTGTTAAGCTCAAGAAAAGAAAAACTCACAAAATGTCAATGTAGTTTTCAATAAAATGTATGTATCTAAGAATTTTTAGACAGCATTATCTCCTTTGCTTTTACAAAGGAGATAGAAGAATAAGGAAATTAAGCTTTTCATTTAAGACTGACATTGCTTCACCATGGCTGATACTTACATATGTCTGGGTCATTTTCCTGTTTCACCTAAACTAAAAAGACTTTGTGCACCTAGTAAGTTTAAATACAATTATTCATGACTAGCACATTCAACGTGCTCAAAAATAAATATATAACCACGTACAGAAAAAAATTAGCAGTACTAACATAATATGTAATATGATAATCAGTGTCTAAATGTGATGTTCATTTTCTCATCCATCTTTCAGCAGGAACAATCCTGCTGAAAGATGCACAGTTAAAGTCAGACGAGCCTTTAACTTACCAAGAGGAGAAACACTGTTTGGTGCTGATAACCCATCTGGGATTCACCAGAGATCCTCCGCAGAAGTGGTTTCCTTTTCTGCACTCGGAGAGGGCAAAGGTCATTCACAGAGCAGCAGAGTGTGTTTTGACCGCTCATCACCACACATCACCAGCTGCCACACGCACCTATCTCTGAGGCTCACTGTCCAAGGTGAGTTCCCGGGTATCCCGTTCACGATGCGCAACCTGGTTGCTGGGACGCGGTCGTCTCTCTTTCCGCACTCACTGAACTCCACCTTCTCTGCATTCACAAAAGCATCTATCATTGCAAAGGCATGCGAAAGCGTGGAGACTTGTGTACAGCGTGCTCCGCGCACATTCTCCCACTGACCTACTGGCTCCGTCAGGGACACTTTCTCTCCCGCTGTTTGAAAATAGCAACAACAGAAGTGCTAAATTGTCGGTAAGAAAACAGCAGTTCGGGAAGTCCATTAACGGCGGTATGTTTGACACAGACAACAGACATGTGTACCACACTGTTTGATAGCACAGTAGTCAAACTCGGTTTTGGGGTCAGTAGTATAGCACCAGGGTCCGTGCTGATCCCCATCCGGGTTTCGGCAGTAGTTCTCCGTTAGATTGGCTTCAGGGTGTGTTCGTGGGTTTATCCTGAAAGATCATACACATCTTTTCAGAGTGGTGCGCTTGACATCAATGTAAGAGATCAGCAGCGTACACTGGATAAGATTAAAGTGATGTCACAAGGATATTTTCTCAGACGGTCTTCGTGTTCAATTCATTCAAAGGTTTGAGCACCAGATGTCTTTAGATCTTGAGTTTATATAATAAAGATTTTGGACACAGTTTAATTATCAAGGGTCAATGAATATGTTTAAAGATTGTACTTAGTTCGGTGAGGTGTGTTAACGTTCCATTTCTGACAGGTGATGCCTTTACGGGTTTTGCGGACAACGCCTCTATAGTTTTTCCCATTTTCATGGTAGCAATCTGAAAACAGAAATGATTAATTGTTATGCCAGTGACTACAGTGAAGAACAGCAGGTAGTGACAGTGCCCAAATCAGATTTGTCACCGCGGATATAACCCCCCCACACCTTTCAATGTAACTTTGTTTACAATATTTGGAGTACACAATTGATTTATCAGAGATTTTCACCAGAGGCAAATCTTCATTCATTATTGTCAGAATTGATCTAGTCACAAAAGTGAGTGAAAAAATGGTACCCTCAGCTTCTATGTCATCTGCACAACGTTTGATCTGCAAGCAGAGAGCAGTTCTCATCTCTGGCACAGATGTGAAGCACCAGGGAGCCTCTGATCCATCTGGGTTACGGCAGTAGTTCTCCTCCAAACCTCTGAATGACAAGCAACACGCAACAATGGACTTAGCTCTGAAATAAGTAGTCTGGCTGTATTTGAAATTTGAAGGACATATTGAATTAGTTGATTTGCTGGAAAAAAAAGAAATTAAATTCTGGGGAGCAATACTCTAATGATGAATGATCACTGTCACAAGTTAAATTTTCATTTAATATCAATTTACATAGTCAGGGAGTGATCGCTTTTAACTGTGCAATTACTGAACATCTATCATCTCATGTGGACAAACATGTCAGTTGACAAAAGAGATGGCAAGAAACTTCCCCTCAGTTCCGCTGTGACATTAATATTCATGTGCAGGCATGCATGTTGAGGCTCCAAGTGCAGGAGCGAACAAAACCAAAGCACTTACTTGCACTCGTATGTGTTTGGGTAGAAGGGGTGTTCGTGAGGATACTGGGCGTCCCACCGCTGGCAGGGTATACCTGATGTTGTCTCATTTACTTTACCGCGGTAATCCTCTCCACGACCACGAAAGCAGTTAGTGGTGAAGCTGGAGCGCTGCCGTTTCTCCACACGAACCTCAGCTACAGTTAAAGGAATGAGACGGAAAGGAAATAAAGCGTTCAAGGTACAAAACACAAGCCAACTGAAGTTCTCGTGGTACACTTGAAAAAATTGGATCTGATGCCCAGTTGAAAATGTCTGATGCTTTTTGTTATTTGGATGTTTCATCCACATTGGGCACAATAATGCATTATAAGTCTCTATTTACATACATCAAATAAGGAGAGCTTATGTATTCCTATATACAAATGTATACGTCTTCTGATTGGTGACTTGTAGTTACCTAGACTGACCTTTGATTCCTGTTCAGATTCACCTCTCATTCACTCATGGTGAGAAAAAAATGTGACCTTTAGTATAAAAGCGAGCAGCTCTGTAGGGTTCTTACTATACATGAACATTAATTGTATATAACAGCAGCCAAAACGAAGAATCCCCTCCTCCTGTGTTCCACCCGATGAAGGTGCCAACTTCCATGGTTGTAACATTTTATTTTATTTTAAACCCATTAAGAAATGCAGATCTATGATTAACTGCAATTGTCTTTATTCATCACAACAAAATTGAGTTCATACATGCTGAATGATTTACTGATTGTCATAATCGATGAAAAATAAGGTCGGCCAGAGCTTCCTTTTCAAGTAACTTTTAAAGACCACTTTTAACTGAAACACTAAGCAAGCTACTTCCACATATTTCCGTGGCCATTACATCGGTCATGAAATTATTTTTCTATATTTTTAGTTCAAGTGAGCTTTATGGAGTGCTTTTAACTGAAACACTAAGCAAGTTACTTCCACTTTTTTCTGAAAACACCACAAGATGGTGCTCGTGCGTCTATAATTTGGGATTTTCCTCATGAGCTCCTCTCTCTCTGTCAAAAAAAGCCCATTCTGCTGGTTTCCTGTTGCAAAACTTATGTTGAAATTTGGGAGAAAACACTGAACCTCCAGTTGTGTCAAATGTTCTATTTCTGTGTTGACACCAAGTAATTTCCCATTAAATTTAGCAGTTCAAGCAGATAAATGGTGTTGGTGTGCTATCTAAATTTCGATTGAAGAGGGTATTTGTAAAAAAATAATTATTCTATTAAATAAACCTGTAGAAACCAAAGTCAAACTGTGATAAGCTGTGTGACTTGAACCAGGCTGAAGGGGATACTTTTTAATTAACCTCCACTGAACCTCAAATCCATTGAGAAAAATCAGTGATTCAGTCACTGACAAACACCTGCACATTTCAGCCTGAAATCAAACACAATCACTGGTTCCCAGTCTGAAATCTCTCATTGTGCAGTAATTAGCACAACGGCTGTAAATGTTTCTGGATTTAATTACGGTGACTTAATTAGACTCCTCAGTTCCCATGCGTCTCGATTTACCTTTCTCTGTTCAGCCAAAGGGAAACCCATAGCAAAAACAAAATGGGAAAAACACGCAAGCAGTGAATGTATAACGTGAAGAAGCAATACTCTACAGTCTGACAACTAATTTCTGAATTTGCTAATTAACTGTGATCTGCACTAAAATGAAGAGATGTCATAAATTGGCATAAAGCATGGAGAGAATGTGACAAAGTTTTAGTTCAACACAGAAAAAGAAGTAATATTTTTAACAGTGCTCTTACTGCATTTCTTTATCTCGCAGTTCTCTCTCTCCACCTCCGGGTCTGTGGTGTAACACCAAGGCACTGGAGAGGCATCGGGGTTGCGGCAGTAGTTATCATCTAAACTCTTATCGGGATACCTTAAACAAACATGAGTTATTTGTGTCAGAATTTCCTTCATAAAACTAAGCACCTGATTCAAACTTTCTCTTTACAGTGCAGAGTTTACATAATGCTACTTTACTTCATCAACCACAGGAACACATACTTTTCAGGTTGGTAGATGTGTTGGTGGGGGTACTGCTGGTCCCATCTCTGACACTCTCGGCCACTGACCGTGTGATCAACCTGTCCTCTGTAGTCTTCTCCGTTACATGTGATGCACACCTCTGCAACCACAAACAGAAAAACGACCAAAGTTTGAGCTGAAAAAGGAAACATTGCACGTTCAGAGACGATTTCTTCTCCCTCCCAGTGATTTTCAAATGGCTTTCATTGAAAGAGGCAGACACTCTGCCACTCGAAGTCAGTGAGAGAGACAGGTAGCTGCTGTAATTGCTAATTGCAACCGTCTGTAATTGCACAGCAGGCAGCAGGCCAGCCAAACATGTGACAAGTGAGATTTTTTTTTGTGGGTGCCAGGATGCTTTATATAAAGAAAGGAAATGAAAGTTTCCAAGAAAAAAGTAAATGTTTTCTTTGGCTGTGTATTTCCATAAAAATCAAAACACACACCCAATAAAGCTGAATTAAATCCAGCTTTATTTTTAAATTCTTTAGGTAAACAAATAATTTCTGATGATATAATATAATAACTAGGGTTTTTTTTCAATGCCAACTAATTTCCATAGAAATTACTTTAGCATTTCAGTACCAAATCAATACCAATCACACCTGTTGACTCTTTCCATACCGTCTTTGCACTGGGGGATGTTGCAGCTCTCGTAGCGCCGCTCTGGGTCGGTGGTGTAGCACCACGGACCAATGCGATCTCCATCTGGATTCCTGCAGAAGTTCAACTCCAGACCATTTGTAGCTGTCGGGGTCCACCTGACACAGGGTGTTTGACAGTGACTGTTACATGTCTCTGTACAGCGCGATGCTCTGGATGTCTAAGATCCAGTTATTTCAAACACAACAGTCCAAAGTTACTTAAAAAAGAAAGTTATCAATGCATTAACTGAGAAAGAAACTGAGACACTTATGACACAAAGATGCAACCACCTCAGCATCTTTATGCAGATTATTTTTAAGAAAGTCATTTAATCAAAGGCGTTTATTTCCACTCTGCTTATCCACAGAAATCAAACTTCTATATTAGGATCTTGTGTCTCACCTGTGATCATGAGGAAACTTTGACCACCACTGCTGGCAGGTGAGTCCGCTTTTTGTGGTGAAAACCTTCCCTCTGTAGTCCTCCCCCTTTCCCACAATGCACTGTCTCACATAAACTGCACAAAAAAAACAACAACAGCAATCTGTGAAACAGATGATCCGCAACACTGGTCTCTGTAATGTCACTTGGAATGAGTCACACCCTTTTTCTCATAAAGGTCACAGTTGACATTTCTCTTCACTTCGGCGTTGTTTCCGTCGCCCACCCAGGGCAGGTGTTTACAGGAGACTGTCGGTCGAGTCTCGTAGTTAAAAGCTCTGGGGGTGAAGAATGTTTGTATGTCAGATCCTTTCAAATTTGATCAATCTATGATACGATATATCTGTTAAAGTGTAAAACCGAGCACATTTTCCCTGGTTATAGCAGCTGTCCGTGCAGGGTCTGATAATCTGACAAATACGTATATTGCTACTTGTACTTTGCCGGCATGTTCTAATTGTCTTTAAATAATTTAGCTGGAAATAGGACATCCTTACAAACAGCCATCTGAAAAACAACTGGCGTGTTAAATGAATATCAGCAAAATAAGAGCAAACCATAAACAAAACACATTTCTGACACATTTCTAACACTAACACATAACTATCAGCTTTGTGTGTCAAACACCTGAGTATCATCATGTATCAGGCTGCTGTTCTCCAGCGTTTCTTCTTATTTACCTGCAGTCCAGTGACTGTGAGCACCGGGTGGCACAGTCTTCCAGATTTGTACCTGGCAACATCTGCACACGTGCCGAATTCCAGGGGGTAGGAACAAGCTCTCTGCCCTCAGAGCGCTGGAAGTCATTCAGAGGACTCCGGTACGCTGAACCAACGAACAGAAGCACAAATGTTATGCGTAAATGCTGACTGCGGGGGCCCTTTCTGTGTGGGGTTAATGCTGGCCTGAGCTGAAGCGCAGGAGATCAGATGTACCATCTGGAACACTTGGGCATGAGCCTGCACACATATAACCTTTGGACCAAGCCTGCGCTAGCAGTTTGTGACAGCATAGGACCAGAAAAAATCTAAAAAAGCAGCTCAGTTATATTGAAACTGAGTGATTACCTAAATAGCTGCTAAACAAAAAAAAAAACAAAAACAAAAAACTGAACGCTGTCCTTATTTCAGTTCGTGTAGTTTTAAAATGTCACTGTCAGTTTTTCTGTAACTCTACCCCACTAAGGTCACATAACCAATAATTAGATTAAAAGAATGAAAACAGGATGGAAGCATTACTTAATTCAAACAACATATAATCAAATTAAAGCAGGCTCTTACCAGTGGCAGCAGCAGTCAGGAGGATACAGTGCAGGAACAGTTTCATTGTTTGTCGCAGTGGAAGATAAGACTTTGATTTACTAGATGGACCTCTGAGTCTGCCGTTTTGCCCCTGTGGTGGGAATGGATGGTAAAAGTAAAAATATGAAACCTGATTACCTGAAGTTCAGCAGGAAGGTAAAAGTCCTGAAGGAATAAACAATGAGAAAACACGACCACCTACACGCGAACTCTGCCTTCGTATCCAAACAGCAGCGTTAATCCCCAAAACACAGCCAGTCAATATTCGCATTAATCATTAATACAGAGGGACACATCTGTCTGGGCCGGCTCTCCTGATCACTTCACCACTGGACTCGCAGTTCTCCCAGCAGGCGCTAGACGTCAGTAGAAGGATTTCCAGCGTTTTTTTTGACGATCTCCTCTTTTCCGGGAGTTAAAGCGAAACTAGTGCTGGTTCGCCGTTTCCTTCGTTTCTCAGTCCGATCAGCAGCTCATCAGTGGAGGTTATCGGGTCAGGAGAGGTTTGTGATCAAGGAGAAAATGAACGTTTTTGCGCGTGCACAGATTAAGTGATTGGATCTGGACTTTGACCAGACTCTTGTTACCCCGAATTCGAAATTGGTTTAACTTCTGACATTGCTTCATGCTTTTAATTCAGGGGGTAATCTTGTTACTTTGCTGTTAGACATTTGTAAAGTAGGATGTCCTGCACACTCCTATATCAGGAATAAAGTAGGCCAGAGTTATTATGGGTGTAACGTCATGTATTATGAAAGCGGTGATGCCACTTAATGTATGCATACTTAATTTAGTGGCAACGCATGTCGTTGCATTATTCAGATTTTTGCAGACACACACTGACAGCAACCAGTTTCTTGCATATTGAGTGTGCTCCAAATGTAGTAAGTCCTATTTCTCTCGAGTGGTGCTATCACAATAAAATCACTTGTGTTACAACAAGAAGCCCATCATGGATCAGTGCACTACATGAAGATTTGATATCAGCTGTGACCCTGACCGCCTCATATCAAATTTTCAATGGGAATCTTTGAATGGACTTTAGCACCAACATAAATTGAGCATTAATACTTAGTAATATAAATAAGCAATGAATCATGTTGAAAAGTATTCTTTATTTTCCTCAAATGCCTCAACAGTATAGTGTCTTTAAAAAAAACAAAAAGAAAAGTTAACTGAGAAATTATGCAGAAGTCAGAAAATAAGTGTTTTGTAGTTTGACACAATATTATTTTTTATTATCGGTTAGTTTATTAAAACCATTTCTTATGTTATAATGTTTTTTTCACTTTGGATGGGCAATTTAAAAACCCGGACTATATCTCTCTCTTCAGGATGTCAGCTGTTAAGATGACAGAGGGGAGTGTGCAGCTGGAGATCTGCAAAGCTCCGCTTTTCTACAGACAAAGTGAACCTGCCACAGGACAAGCGAAAATGTCAGTTCTGCTTCTTCACGGCATCCGTTTCTCTTCAGAAAACTGGCTCACCATCGGCACTCTGGAGACTCTGGCCAAAGCCGGCTGCCGTGCAGTCGCCATCGACCTACCAGGTGAGCCTGCTGAGAACAAACGACTGAACCGCGCCCAAGTCTGGACGTGGAGCGAGACAAAGCATTCAGCAGGCTTTGCTTTGCCTGTAGCCCTGACATGGTTTGCACATTCGTACAATTCTTTGTTTGGACTAAAAAAACGAAAAAACAATTGCTCTCATGTGGCACATTGTCCTCTCTTTCTTTCCAATGCTACACAGAACTCGGCCGGTCTAAGTCAGCGAAAGCCCCAGCAGCCGTGGGGGAATTGGCCCCTGCGGGTTTTCTTAAGGAGGCTTGTGAGCAGCTGAGCCTGAACCCGGTGGTGGTGATCAGCCCGTCCCTCAGTGGGATGTATTCCCTCCCTTTCCTCCTGCAGCACCCGGCTCTGGTGCGTGCGTACGTCCCTGTAGCTCCCATATGCACCGATAAATTCACAGCCCAGCAGTACCAGAGTGTGCAGGTATGTGTGCATGTTTGTGAGGATTGCCCCCTCCTCGATATTCCTTTGTGGCTTCTCATCCTGTTAAACTTTTTCTCTTACAGTACTTGCCTCCATCTCCCTCATAAACTAATGTAAAAGCTCTTAAGATGCGCTATGGTGAATTGTAGGTAGCTTTTTGAGGACAAGCACTGACTTATGGTTCAAAAGAACTGGCACAGTGAGTTGTCCGACCATATTAGATGTGTTAGGATTTGGTTATAAACTAAAGAATCGGGATAACAGATGGAAAAGACTTTGTAAGACCCACAGAGAGCCAATCATATCAGTCTTATTTCTAAGTTTTTTTATTTGAAAGTTCTAGGCAAACTGTGGGATAATTGATGAGATTGCATTTGATGACATACAGACAGTGAAATTGATGTTTTAATTGAGAAAAAGGCCTGTAAAAGTGATCCATCGGACAAATTCCTGTCATCCCTCTCATGCTTGTGTGTCCAGGTACCGACGCTGATCGTTTATGGTGACCAGGACACTCAGCTCGGGGAGTTGTCGCTCCATAACCTGAGCAATCTGGCCAATCACAGCGTTATGGTGATGAAGGGAGCAGGTCACGCCTGTTACCTGGACGACCCAGACACTTGGCACAAAGCGCTAATAGACTTCCTTAACACACTGTGAAGCTTTTTGCTATGCACAATTAGCGAAGTGAACCAGAGGGGCCTTACAAATACAAGGTCACCCTCCAGGACCTGATTAATGTTTAAACAGTTTATTGATGTCTGCAAATCCTGCCTGCTGTAACCGTGACAGCAGATAATGTGATCCTTAAAAAGTTGGAGTCTAAATATTTAAGAAAGCGACACTTCAACAATATGTGTAAGTATGCGAAATATAAATGAAGCTACCAACCAGCAGAACAAGTAAGAATTTAGGTGTAACCTTCTCTCAAAAGCAAAACAACAACAAACGAAACAACCAAAAAAGTTTTACACTTAAAAGTTTAGATAGAGTATTATATTGTGTATATTGTATATCTTATGCACACACCTCAACTGTAATGCAGAGTCACGCCCATCCTGTAAAGTCACTGCTGCCACCTTGTGGCTCTGAACACTTCCTCTAACTCCTAATACCACAATTTCAAATTTAGGACCGACTGATTTCAACCCAACAAATAAAAGCCTGCAACCTGCGAAGCAGTCTATGCCAGTTCCTGGATAAGGCCAAGATAATGTTTAAAGAATCGCGCCTGTGAGATGGCACATTTTAAATAGAGTTCAACCTCCGATTGGGAAACCTACGGCACTTTCCCAAAGTTTCATGAACAAAAGGCAAAAAGAAGAGCAGAATATTACATAATATTTATAATTGCATCTCATTCACCATAAAAAAAAGTCTTGGCTAAGGGTGCCTCATTTAATGTACAGAGTTACCAATGTTGAGATAAATCCTTGTAAGTCCATCAAAAAAATTTGAATTGAATAGTGGAGGTATGTTGTTTTAATCTTTTATCAAACCAGTCCTATAAAAGAGTTGATCAAAAGTCGTTGGCTGCTGAAGGTAGCTTCATATTTTAACATTAAACTTAATGACATTTAAACAAATATGTGCTGATTGCTGAAGTTACTTCGATCAGATTTGATTTTTCACTGTAAATTAATCATCAGCTGAAAAATCAAAACACGACACAATGAAATGAAGTGAAAAATATGAACATTATTTTAATAACTGATTCTCTGTAATAAACAATTTGAAAATATTTTACAAGGAGTCACAGACACAATATTTTACAAATTTTGCCCTCTTCTTTTTTTCTTTAGCTTCATCTGTACAAAAGAATGGAGCGACATGGACCAGTGCCCAAAAAAGAAGGAGCTAAATATTCCTCGCACACAAACATTCACACCCACACACGTACAAGAAAAAAAAAAAAGAGAAAGAAAAAAAACAAAACATTTTGACGTCAGATCTCAAACTGTGCTGTTTTTTTTTAACTTCACTTTAAGTTCGACTGATTTTACGTTTTTTTTTTTTCTAAATGTTTTTTCACACACTTGTCAAACATGGTCACATAGCACCAGACTACAGACTACAGAATCACATACGTACGTGTCTTTCCCACAGAGATGCACCAACACAGATGCAGCGAGGGTTGGGAGGGCGCTTCAGGAAAACCTTCCACTTATTTTAAGATGGTGTTTTAAAGCTGACCCCTCCCTCTCATGCCCAAGCTGGCCCAATTTTCTGTTTTCTTAGTTTTTATGCTCTTTTCTTTTTTTTTTGGCAAAAGTAAAATTGTCAAAGCAGAGAAATCAGATGCGTGTGTCCAGTGACACGACCCTCCGTTTAACAGGCCCGTGCTGCTCTGTGGAAACCCACTCCCTGAGCTTTCCTCTGACATCCTGCCCACTCGCAGAAAACACCTGGGGAGTGACGTCTCTGCCTCACTTCTGTCCTGTGTTTGACATCTCCCCAGCTGGGCATGAATAAGTGTCATTACATGTTTCCTCACAGGTGTGCGTGTGTGCATTATTTCTCAGTGCAGGTGCACAAAGTATAGGCCTGCTTATTTAGAATGTGTGAGACCATACAGATCCAGGAAAAGAGAGAAAGTCGCTGGGGGTACATTTCCACAGGCACGTGTAGCGTAAATTTACAGACAGTGGAAATAGTGAAATACAGAGAGGTATAATGGCACAGGACAGAGACAAATGAATGCCAGGAAAGTAAAACTGCATCAAGCATCAGCGGATACTGAAAGAAAAGCCAAATTAGATATAGTTATCATCAATTTTAGTTCCTGTAACAGTCACAAAGTTTTTGCTCCTGCGTATTCAGAGCTGAGCTGCAGTTACTGTACCAGCATGATTTGCCAAATCAATAGTACGTACAATTGAGTGTGTGTTGAAGGTTCAGATTCTTGAGCGAGTCATCCCACCTAAACATCAAAGGTCAGATGGTTTTAAAATTGAGAAACTCCTACTGACTCTGGAGTATGTAATTAAACAGGCTTAGGTTCATAACTGATGATTACCGTCAGGGAGAAATGCTAAACCAGAGCTCACCATACTTACTGCATAACACCAAGAAAAGCCAGCGGAGGGAGGATTCTGAGATCCATTTGAGTGTGTGAAACAGACTACATGTGGGATATCAGAGCTCCACATTGTATAACACTAAGGCATTTAGAGAGGCATTGTTAACTTTGCTGCATTTGAACAGAAAACACTGATGAACTACACATTCTTTCACCTCTGATCCTTTATATTAATATTTAAGCAGACTGATAGTAATAGATGCATCTTTTTGTTTTCGGTAAAATCCTTTTTTTTCTCCTCCACCACAATACTGGATTTTATCTGTTGCAACACAGAAACAGGAAAAAACAGCTATGCTAGCACAACTGTGATCTCCCACACTCTCATTTAAAAGACGTTCCCTTTGAGGGTTTTTAAACTAACACACATACATCCACACACAAATACATACGAACCAGGCAGAACTATAGGAGTCAGGTGGCCCTAAAAAAACACTTTATGGCCAGTTAAGTGGCTGTATACCGATAGTGTATCATAGCTCTATACATGGCTTTGTAAAGGAACCGTATAGTAACTCCATAAGATGACAAGCACGAGGCTCTAGAGTAGAACAGCAATGACAGCCACGAGGGCAGAAATAAACTAGTTCTACAGCCAACAGCTTCAGTCTGCTGTAGCTTCTGAAGCCACTCTGAAAGTGCTATACAGTACCTCTACACTTACACAGCCGATGCGTTCCAAAACAAAGTGCATCAAGGCACTATGAAACAGAGCAGCTCCTAAACATGGGAGTCTAAACAACTTTTCACACATTGCGATGAATAATGACAAACTGTGATGGATTACGACCAGACTACTACTGTACTTGATCACCATATTTAGTGGCCTCTTCTGCACTTTAGCTGGAAATACTCATAAGCCCCTATTCCCCCTGCAGCGGATGGTTCTGAAGTTTGAACAGCATTAGTCAAAGGTTGGACAAGCCAAGAAAAAAAAGCCCCATCGCAAAGTAAAGACCTCCTGTTAAATACAGTCAGGCTCTGTGTGTGTCAGATCAGATGTAAAGCACGTACACAAACAGTGATTAGGAGAGTTGATGGAGAAGAGAAGCCTCATGAGGATTGGCAGAGGTGAATTTCTTATCAGAGGGCACAAAGACTTTTTTTTTTTAACATCTGTCTAATCTCGAGGTCAGAATGGTTAATTAATTGTTAAGGAGAATACTACAAGACATCAACAATGTTCCTGCAGCAACCGAACACTGATTCATATTTTACAGCTGGCCGGTGAGCCAAAAGCACTACCACTTAATAGCAAATATGACGAAAAACACATCAAGAAATGTGATTACCAACATGTAATTACAATAATCCACTGTGGATGCCTTTTAAAAGCATTCATCTGTAATTAAGAGCTGCACAAAATGAGTCAGTATTCAGCTGCTGAGTGTTTCCTCTTCCTCTTGTGGTTGATCCTGTGGTTGATCTAAATACATTTTTTCATTGTGTTTTGGCTATGAAAATAAGACAACGTCAAAGTATATCTCATTTTGGCAATCAGATGTAGCGCATAAATGTTCTTTTTTAAGTTACCACTTAACTTCCTTCTCAAATTGCAATCTAAATATGCTGCATTTTTGGAATAGTTGTCACTTCAGCAGTAAATACTAGACATTTTGTATACTTTTGTATACTTTTTTTTCTGTTATATTCTTCAATGGTGGCTATAACTGGCTGAATGGTCCACAGCCTTTACCAGAGGCATATAATGGAGTACTGAGACTCTAGATGGAGGAGACAAAGGAGGAGAAGTCCTGTTGAAGGTGGTAGGCGGAGAGGCAACTTCGATTTTCCAGTCTTTACATGGTGTGAGGTCTGTAATGGCAAGATCTACATGTCTTTATCTCCCCTCCTAATCGGGATTGTGAGGTGCTCATGGGGCTGTTGTTTTCTCTCTTCTGAGTTGCCTCTGATGATCCAGGTGGTCTGGCAACACCCCTTCTTCCTGCAGATGAAGGTTAACTGGCTGAGGACAATAACATCTGGCAGTTGTCACAAAGCGAAACAGACCGGGTAGTGCGGCACTCCGGGCTTCCAACTTGCTGTGACGGGAAGTCCCATTATTACCTATGACTATACCAGGGGGGAAGGGTATATGGGAATGAGGGTGGGGTGGGAGAGAGTTTTAAGAACGGGATAGAAGCGGAGGAGGGATAAAAGTAGGGTAAGCGCAAGAGAATGGAATTAATGTAGAAGAGAGTGAACGTGGGGACTAAAAGCCGGATAAAGCAGCAGCAGCTGAATGAGCAGTAAAGTGTAGAGGGGCGGGCGGAAGGCGTGACCTCGCCCGCAGTCTGATGTGTTCTCCTGCAAAAGAAAAGCAAAACACACTGTGTTTGCACTCGCTGTGTAATTGTCCATTTGTACTGAGTTAGTTTATATAATTATCTAAAATTAGCATTTCCCACCCTCTTGTACTCACCATTTTAATAAACAGTACATGCAAAAGAACACACAACAAACTCCTGTCCTGCACACTGCTGCTTAAATGACCTCAGCTTGCTCTGGAGGGCCTGCACGTGTGGAGAGAATTGTCTTGCCTATTCACTCCACACTTAAATTATTAGTCAACTACCAGCAAATAATTGTAGCAAATGACTGTGAGACCATCTGTGAACACAGCAGCACAGCCCTTGCAGCATGTGCGGGTGAGCGTACACGGTGATACTCTTGATTAGCGATTGTGAACGTGAGCAAATGGCTTTGATGATGTCAAACCTCTCTTTCTGGTGGTTTAATGACCTTGAGGCGTGTGTACAGTGAGAAGTAAACATACGTAGTTGTGATGTATCTGGTTGATCCTCTTTTTGCTTTTGCTATGTTAAACTTTCGAATGCTTGTTCTACATTCCCAGAGCAGAGCTTTAAATATGTCCTTGGAAATGTTCACATACACACTGCCATTTGTTGAAATGCCCTTAAATCACATATGAAACAGCTGTGGATACCAATGATGTAATGTCTTAAAGTCTTACAGCGATGTTGTTGTCGAAGCAGGTGGAGGGTCCTTTTCGATAACGTGCCACAGTCATTTCTTCACATGGGTTCTCCTCTTTGACTGTACAATAACTTCATTAAGGAAGTTTAAAAGAATTTTAACAAGCAAAATAACCTTGGAATGTATAGTTATGCTTCTGCATATTTTGGATAAGAGCGTGTGCCAGCAGGTGTACAATGAGTAAAAGGATACACTCTTCCACCTCTTGGGAGAGACGCTCTATCTCGCAGGAGTCACACAGAATCTTTTCTGCTACCACAAACAGCAGGTTGGTGTTGTTTATCCTCTTGGCATGAATCAACCTAGAGAGGGAAAAAGACAGATCCATCAACAACCTCTCTTTGCCTGCCTGCGTCATGCAATAATTTGCAAATATATCAGGGAGGTTCATTAGACAGCCTTGTAAGGCTCATTTAGCCAATGATATGACAATTTTATGAACACTGATGTAGGTTAATCATCAATTGAATTTATTAATAGTGGCAGAAGAATGAATCTATCTACTGACTTGGTCTCTGTCACAGCACATATCTTCATGTTCTTCATGCATGTGTGATCATGTATACAGACCTGGAGCAGTTGCCACAGTCTTGCAGGATGTTGTAGGAACTGGTGAGATTACTTAAGTAATACTGAGTCTGGATCATTACACAACTCCTTTCTTTTGAGTCCATTCCTTCTGCATCCACCTCATCTGTAGCACCACCAGAACACAGAGAAAGGCAGGCAACCCACACATTAACATCCAGGTCCAACACATTCAGCACAACACAAGTAAAATATACAAAACCGGAGCAGACTTTAAGTTGAGGTAATATCTTGTTTTCGCCCACCTGTAACAAACCAGCTGTGGTAGGCCAGTCCATATAAAAGCTGTTGGAATAAGGACCTATAGAGACAACAGGTGTGATAAGTGATTAGCTGCTGAGATGAGATGGATGTTATTGCTAACAAAAACTTTAGACATCAAAACCAATATCCAATATTGCATTAATATATATTAAAAATCTTACCATGCAGCAGCTGATGTCCACCATGCTAGATTAACAAAATCTGCAATTGTGGGCTGCAGATAGAGTAGAAAAAAGTATAAGGGAAACATATCTATACCTACCAAAATATAAAAGACAACTAGCTGGGTATTGTAGTTGCTTTATTTAACTTCTCATGTCTCATTTCTTTCTTTCTAAAATGAGGGTTTCTGTTCACATTGCAACAATGTTTTAAAATTATCAGTAGCCATATATGGACTCAAATTGCTGAATCTACTGTCTTCTTTTTCAGAGCCCTCTATCTATTTGGTCCTGCTGTTGGAAGCACTTTAAGTCTTGATTTTTATCTAACTAATCATATAACATTATAGCAATGCCTCTGGAACACAGAAGCAGAGTCCAAGGAGCAGAACACTAAACGTTATCCATGAGTTCAAAGCTTCTTGTGAACTATGCTGGCAAAAGTCATGTGTGTGGGAGAATCTTTTGTTGGGGTGCTAGGATGAAATGCTTTTTAAAGAATCTATATGAACACAAGCTTCTTGGAGTCTTCTTCTTACCACAAACACTCCTCTGTGTGCAGCCCCAGCTTCATTGTTCGTAAGCCGCTCACACACAGACTGGTAATCAAACGACTGCTTGCGATTGTAGAAGGAGTTGTTGTAGAGAGCGTACATCAAGCTGGGGTCAACATCACTTAAAAACATTCCCACCTGCATCGATGAAGATCAGTGGTCAGGCTCAGTGTAACGATTAGGGAAAAAAATGATGATCAGTGAATGAATGAGTGATTTTTTAATAAAACCTTGTTCCAGTCATTCCTCTGATTGGACATGATAAGGAATCCACCGTCATCTATTAAATAACACAGGAGATCCTGCACAGAGAAGCAGACATGGAGTGTTGATTGGAGGTGCAGCTCAAGTCAATTCAGTTATATTTTATTCAAATAGCGTCAATCCACAACAAATGTCGTACCAAGGCATTTCAGAGATGCAGTCCAATATATGCAAATTACAATCAGATTTAATTAAATACAATCAAAATTTATCAAAAAGCTAATTAAGAAAAGTTGACTCGCTAAAGAAACTAACAGATTGCACTGAAAGTTCTCTTAGATTCAACACTCCTGTCCTAAGGTTGTGGTGGAAGTAAAGAGATGTAGAGAACTTAGATAGAGATGTTCCAGCTGAGCACTGGAAGTAAGTACTTACGTCACTGTTGGCTTCACAGTCCATCTCACAGCCCCGGTTTGGTCCACACTATCACAGAAAAAAACAAAACATGTTACTAAAATAGCACACACATAAGCAGAGAATATGTGTTTTATGTATGTCCTAAACAGTCTATGTCCGAAACCTGTTCATTTTACCATGTTTGAGCCTTGACGGTTGTCTGTGTGATTGCTTGCAAGAATCTTGAACTTATCAGTCCAGGCTTCGAGGTCCAACTTCACTCCGACAACTGAGAGAAACATAATTAATCAATCAATGCAAATTGATGCCCAATGAATTGGTGTTAGGCTCAGACTTGTCCACTGCGAGAGAAAATTACAGGCATATAATTTTCTCCATCTTCCTGTGAAACATTTCCTTTAACATTTGTCACCACAAGGGTCTCATTTCCAGTTTCTGAAGTCAGATCACCTGCTGGCTTGATGGTCTTCCCTCCTACTGTAATCTCCAAAGCTGTGCTGACCAGAATGCCTATGGTATCATTTTCTGGGTTCAGGAGCTCATCTCTGGCTACAAGTCCAAAGCAAATACGGAAAAAAAAAGATAGGAGGGGTGTTACGAACAAAAAGTCATGCCATTTCAAGTGTCTGAGTGAGTTATATGACCAAAGACTAAGAAGATCATTCACCTGTTCGATAAGGTGCTCTGAAGATGTAGCCCTTGTTGTCGAGGCTGCGGCGGTAATAGCTGGCATTAAACGGCTCAGGGTCTTCCTCCCAGGTTTCTGCAGCTCTAAGATTTAAGAGCAGAGATAGCGAGGCTGTAAAGTTCTAATACAAAAGCGTCTCGCTGAGCTTATCACGAGCTTATGAAACGTCAGAAAATTACCACCTTAAAAGAGGACAAAAACAACAACAATAGAGCTCTGATCCAGACATTTAGAGGAATGTACTCACTTGTTTGGGAAAACTCTTGTTATACCTCCATCAGTCGCAGCAAACACGGCAAGGAAACCGTATCTAAACATCGGGATGTACAAAGAAGAGAAAAAAGTTTTTTCTACAGTCGGAATCGGACAATGCTCCTTTCTTGCCACTGGTTGGTGCAACTCACGTATTCAAATCTTTATTCTTCCACACTTTCTCAACCAGCTGTCTGATGATGCCAGTGTCCAGAATCAGGTTGTGAAGGAGCAAATTGTCACCTAACAACATAGAAGAGATGAAAGACTTTAGAGGTAAAATCTGCAACAACATGAAAAGTCTCTCTAGTAAGTATTCCAGCCAGAGATATTTATTCTTTCAAACAGTCCATCTAAATGCATTGTCTGCATTTTCACTGCTGTGAAAAATGTAACAAAATATTAGTCTAGGAGAAGTCAATAGTGTATTTATTTTCAGTGGTGGATTAATACACCTTTTAAGGTAGAAATAGTCCTGGCACAGGAGTAGTACCAATGGGATTTACTCAAAATAAACTGTCGGATTAAATTAAATTTAGGAGTCAATATTTTAGGGGCTCAGGGTTTTTAAAAATATTTTTGTGAGATATATCGGTTAACACAATCAGACTTGCACATCCTGTGAGGATTTTATTAAAGTGTTAAATGTAATGTGAAAAGAAACTCACATTGTTTGGAGTCCGGTGTCACTTTCTCCATAAGAGCTATGAAGTTGAGCAGGAACTCCGTGTTGTTGTTGGAAAGTTCAAGATCATTGCAGTACTCCCTGAAGGAAAGAAAAAGCATTTAATCTTAGAAAGAAGTTAAAAATAAATGCCTAAACTCTGCAAAGCCTGTCCTCTATTGAAGCACACAATATGGAATGAGACAAATGAACCTGTACCCACGTTTCTTGATGCTGATGTGTGCAGCATGCATTACCTCAAAGCTTATATTTCCACTACTGCCAACTCTCAAAATAACAAGTGGATTGCACTGCAGAGTCGAGTGTCGGCTTTAAAAGGGAAGTGTTTCAGAAGTGGAGGTGTGGCTGGACACCAAAACAGTTTCACAGCACGATGGAACATGCACTAGACCTCCGTCCTTTTGTGCTTTTCAAATAACAAACATGCAGCATCGCATTAGCAACATGCAAGAGTCTGATGTGTTTTTTTTCTGTACTTTTATATAACCAGATTTTTCTTATAATAGTCCAACAATAGTATATATATATA
>JABUIW010000205.1:11112001-11210067 GCA_013363375.1 Menidia beryllina
ATATATAAATATAGATATATGTATATCATGTGACAGACATCACAAGACATGAAATGAAAAAAGTTGCAAAGTTGATGTGAAGACAGAACCCAAAACTGATTCATTTCAACCATAGCAAGCATTGACACACAGGGCTACCTGGGAGCAATGAATACATGTCCTTCAGACTCAAAACTGTTTGGCAGCAGTGATTCAAAATCTGCAACAGAAAGGGAAGATTATCCAGGAAGAGCAGTGGGCAGAGCAGTGGGGAGCTGTGGGTAAACAGCAGCTGTTCTTCAGAGGTGCAGGGACGCAGAAGGGACTTTACCATAGCAACACTGAGGTTTCATGGGAACACTCGCGTTAGCCAATATGGTGCCTAAAGCTGAACCTGACTCTCAATGTACGACTACTTAAGTTTCACAAGCACTCACACCTTTTGTTTGACTTTTTTGCTTTGTCAAGAGAAAATGTCTGATTAATATTGGTTTTAATCTGAAATATTTGGAAAGTCTGAGAACTGACTAACCAGGCTGTCAGGAAGCAAGTTCTCAGACAGTTTGCTCACAATGAGTGCTTTTAGATCAGGCAGGCATCAACATGGCCAACTATTGCAGGGGTGGTGGGTGACGGTCCTGATGGAAGTGGTCACCCCTCAGACTGGTAGGTGAGAGGACTCAGAGAGACACATAATTGGAGGAAATGCATTGCATTGTGAAGGGCATGTCGAAGGGCAACTTCAGTTGACCTATCTTAAAACAAAACAGAACGCACTCTGTCAACCATCATTGAGGTTCCACATACGGGTTTCACGTGGATTCAGCATGGTGTTTTCAGGAGGAGCAGTAAACCTTCGTTTAGACAGCTAAAATTGAGTGTGCCCAGGTAGTCTTCCGCCCACAATGTCATGCACATCCGGGGTCAGGTTTATTGAGGAAGTGTTGAGCCGTGCCCTTGGCAGTCTGAGGGGTGAGGAGGGACGGGGAACAAGCTGATGGAGACAGGAAGTACAGAAGGACGACATAGGAGTCGGGTGCTGTGCTGAGTGGCACGATGACACCTGACAACATGGGAGGACCTGGGTGGGCAGAGCACAGCTCAGCCCTGTAGAGTCAGTCTGCCGCTGCAACGCTCCCTGCTCTAAACGAGACACTACAGCAGCTATCAAACCACAACTTTTAAAATCCTTCACATGATATATACATACATATGTATATATATATATATGTATATATATGCTGCAAATCTATACAGTAGTTACACTGAACAGCCAATACATGTCGATATATTGTAATAGTTTAGATCTAACACAAAAAAAATTTGCATGTCTAAGTATAGACATAACATTATGAAAATATCAACACCTACAATCTGTTGAAATGTAAAGTTCAATTTGCGTAATATATTGATAATAAATTCTTAATAACTGTCAGTATCTGAGCCCTATTCTCGCAAGTGGTTAAAAGATTTAGGAACTGACATTGTAAGAAAAAGACAGAAACAGAGAGACAAGAGTGAAAGAGAAAGGAAAAGAGAAATTATGGGACGGTATGACAGGGAGATAGTGAGAAAGAGAAAGGACACAATGCATTTGTAGCTTTCTACAAAAGAAAAGGGGATTTAGGTGGGGGTAACAAAAGACAAGGTTTTGCAGAAAACATTCATCTGTCGTCCGTGGGTGCAGCAGACATTTGTTTGTGTCTTTTTTGTTTGTTCGTCTCTGGAGCAGCGACTATGTGGGAGGGAGGGTGAAGTTGGGGACTAGAGGAGCCATTGTGAGAGGATGTGGGATCTGAGCTGCAGCAAGAGAGCAAAGAGGAAGAAAAGAAGAGGAGAAGAGGAGAAAGGGGGGGAGGAAAAAGCGGGCGGAAACAGAGGCAAGCAGGCTAGGATGGGTGAGGGAAGGAAGGGGAAAGCAGGGGGAGGTTTAGGACGAGAGGTGAGGGAGGGAGGAGGAAGCGGTAGGGAGTAGGAGGTAGAGGTAGGGAACGTGGACCAATATGGAGTATACTTGCCCTTGGTGTATGGCACTGTGTGGATCCATCAGAGAAGGAGTGAGCAAGAAAAGAAACAGGGGATCGGGTGGGGAGGGGGGATCACAGACAATATTTTATTCAATTACTGTTTGAATAAAAATATTGTTTTCTTGAAAGAAATAAACCAATTAAAGTCCAACAAGACAGGAGAGAAAAGAAATGAAGAGCAAACATCTTATTTGCAGGAGCAAACCAGGAAACAGAAAAACAACGGAAAAAAGAAAACAGGGTAATCCCAGAAATGAAAGACAGTAGAGACAAAACCAGTAATTGTGTAAAATAATTGTGGAAAACAACATAAAACAAAACCAAAGAAAATCCAATGCACAAGAAAAAGAAGGGGACACCAGGGTCTGGATTAAAGAAAAGAATGAAAGAGACAACACATGTCCCCATTCAGACCCACAAAAACCCAAACTCCCACAGTTGACGAGCCAGTATTCCCAGCCATGTGGGAGTTTAAAAATTGAATGATTCCAAAGCTGATAACCATCTCACACAGTCTAACAGAAACAAATCAAAATCACACAGATAACGGAAGGAAAACCCCCCCAAATCATAAAATTCATCAAAAGGAGTGAAAAGCATGCAAATTTTCACAGTTGTCCAGAACATCCATTATTTTGAACACAGATGCTTCAGAATCATTACTTGGTGGAGAAGAGGCGAGAGCATTTGGCAAAAAAAATAATAGCACAAAGGTCACCATTATTTTCACCTGAGTTCAACAGTAAAACCACAGCTTTCACCTTTCTGTCTGTTCAGTTATTTTTTTCTTCAGCCAGTGTGAAGAAAAAACATCACCATTTTACAGCACAGCATGAAGACAGGAGGGAACAGGGGCAGGAGGAGGAGTCGGGGGACCCAAATGATCCTGCCTATCAGAGAGTGTACAGAGGAGGCAAAAGGGAGCAGAGGGGAGGGGGAGGCGACTTCGGACACTCCCAGTATTGATGACGAGGCCCACGACTGAATTGGAGCGTAAGGTCATGTTAAGGACAGAGAGAAGAAGGCAGAAGGAGAAAGACAGAAAAGGGGAAAGAGAGAAAGGAGATCTGGGTTCTGCCGGTACTTACACTGCACCTGGAGGATCTGGTCACTTAGGTTGGCCTTGATGTGGTTCTCACTATACGTAGGCAATACCAACCCTAGACTGAGGTAACAAGGCAGAGGCAGAAAATCAGGAGCATAGTCACCAGACACGGGCCAACGGCAGGGCTCATGCAGTTACATCAGTACATGTTAAGGTGGCCTTTCCGGATGAAATGTGCAATTCTAAAAATAGAAATTCAGCACGACGACAAGAAAAATCTCCTAAACTAAAAGTAAAACCTATATTGAAGCCAATAATACCAAAAAGGACAGGCTGTTGTCTCATTTATCCCTTAGGAATACAGGGTAATTAGAGAAAAAAGGGAGAGAAAGAGACCCCCATTTATTTACCAAGAAGATATATGCTGCTGTGTTGAGTTTTAAAATGCATGTTTGAATTTAAAAGCATAATTAATAATAAATATAATTTAATAAAATGCACTGTTAAAATGTACTTTCCTAAAAACATTCCAGCATTTGCTCTGCATTTGCTTAGAAAACATGTTGTTCAAATAACATAGAATAAAACGAAAGGTTGAATTTTCCTTAACGGTTTCGTTTTTGCTTTTGTACTTGAACAGATTTTAAAGCATGTGCATATTCAATCTTACATGGGAAAGCAGTACTGTGTGTATACAAGTATGTATACTTTTGAAACTTATGTGGTTTATAGTGTACCCTTTAGAGTGTGACTGCTGCAAATCGCAACAGTAATACGCTCTTTTTAAATAAGCTATTTTCCATTCATTTGGATTTAAGAGAAAGTCTTAAATGGATCAGCAAATCAGTTCCAGATGAAGTGATTTGATACAGCAGGTAAATTAACATGTCTTTTTGTAATCATTTGACACATTTAGTCTGCTTGGGTGATTCATGGCCCAAAAAAATTGATAAGTTACAGCTGTAAGCAAAAACTCTTTTTTGCCCAAAATGGACATATAAAGAGAATCTATGAATTTCACTCACAGGTTCAAGTACTGCAATCTCTGGTTTGGGTTTCAGCAGATTCATGTTTGGTTTCACACATACCTGTAATCTGTGCCCTCCACAGGAGTCCATGTGTAAGTCCGCATAGATTCATCAATGTACCTCTGTGGGTGATCACAAAGACACTGCAATGAGCGACACTTATTGCACATCACACTTCACGTCATTAGAGGTGAACAAAAGATTATAAACATACTGAATGATTCAGATTCATAACACCATTCAGGAAGGTGTGACTTTGGCTTATGATTGAATCTTACAAACTGATGACTTGCCTCATCAACTGACTTAATGAGCGTCTTGATTTTTCTTAGCCCCGATTTGCCATCAATCATCTCTCGACGTATCTGGAAAGCAAGGGAGAGGCTGTGGTGTGAGAAGGCACGCTAATACACAGAAATTGAAAATGAAATGCAGGAAAAACAAAAAGGAAATGTTACACATATGAAATGTACAAGCAAGAAGCCGTGTTTCAGGGATTTTGTTTTCACCTCCTCTTTGTTGCTGTCCTCTAGTTCTGCATCCAGGAAATCCAGGGTGACAGGCTCCCTGAAGTTAATGATCTAAAGGGAAAAAGAATGTTCCGAAGATGATGATGAAGGGAAACATCAGTCAGTAGGAATAAGGTCCAAATTTAGCTTCAGAACAGAAGAATGCAGACTTGAGCTCACCTTGGGTCGTAGGTTAGGATGCAGCAGCACATAACCATTTGGGTCGATGGCAAAGGTATAACCGTTAGCTCCAAGCTGCACAGACACAGAGTGAATGGGAAATTCATTCAATAATATCTGATCATGAGGAAAGCGACATGTGAGTGATGCTGAGTGTACAACGTGCTCACTCTGTACGTCGGTGTCTTCTTTTTTATTTCGTTGATTGCAACATCTACTCCCATAACTCCCAGGATGAGTTGATTCTGTATGAAGCAGACAAAGTGGTTAGCCTATCAACCATCCCCTAAAAATCCATGGAAGCTGTCCAATGAACATGCCCAGAATACCCCTGTGCCATGTCTGACTCATCACTTTGTGTGCCACCTCAATTTACCAAGAAGATTCACCTCTCACCTGCCCCTCACCTGACTCCCCTGTTTTTCCCGCCAATTCTTTTGTTACACCTACAGCATATTAATCTCAGTGCTCCCCCCCATCAGTTAGAACTGATGAAGCCTCTGGGTTGTGAGGCGAAACGTCTTCTAGAAAACTTCACGCCAGTTGCCTAAACTGAACTTTCCGAGCTTCACCTGAATTTATTTTAAACTGAGGCAGTTAGCCTCATGGCTTCACGTGTGCGTGATAAGCAGAGCATCAACACCTGGATGTGTATCTGCTCTGCAGGTTTTAATGGCTTAAACAGAAGACTTGTGATGTCTATTGCCACCTCAGGGTGGAGGTGTTGCCTCAGAGAGCTGCAGCTGATGGATGCCATTACAGATGATTGACGATGGAGAAGAACAGAAAAGACACTCTAAATATCAGCTAAAACATCTATATTCCTTCCTGAATGCAAATGTCTATCTGTCTGTCTGTCTGTCTTTCTATTTACGGTATCTATCTATCTATCTCTCTATATATATCGACTTTTCACTTGTATGTCAGATCACTTGTTTCGTGAAGTCCGTCTTTACCTGAGAGCTTACACTATCTACAGTAAGGTTGAAGACTGGCATCGTCCCGGTGATGACGAGGCCCAAACCCTATAGATTTATAGCAGAAATATCCGTGAGAAAATCAGACATGTTTTGGAAATTGTAAGCATCTTTTTAGCAGGCTCATCAGTTTATAGACAGTTTACACAGCAATAGTATCAGTCAAAAGTTTGGACATGCTATTGATTATCAATGAATTGTTGATTGAAACCTTTTACTTCATTTGAATACAGTAAATATATTAAATCAATACATAGCAGAGATGTATTTATTTAAAAATAAAACAGTTATCAGATTTTTCTACAAAAAGCAGCAGAATGTGTAAGCATAAAAGATCAAGGCAGGTTTGGTCATGGATGAAATATAGATTAAATCCTACATTATAAAATAGAATGACATGTATTTACATTCCCACTCACCAGCGCATCCTGGTAGACATTTGTCCACTGCACCTGCTTGGCTTTAGGCCCAGCTAGCACCATGGGACGGCCCAGCACATCCAAGTACTCCTGTAAAAGCAAAATTACACATAGTGCCGTGACCACAAACAGTAAACACACACACACACAATGTAAGAAACATTTATAGCGCACGCCGTGTAGTGGCATTAAAAGGCAGAGAGCTCAAAGACCCTTCGTACATTCATCCGTCATAAAACTACAAGTCCCTGACCGGCCTCGTCTCTATCACCACATAAACCAGCGGGCCCCCAGCAACAACATCCTGGTCCTGCCGAGCTATAAAACTTTCAGTCCTGAGCCACTCAAGGCCCTTTTTCATCATTATAAAGGAGCTATTAAAAACACATTAAGGGTGTCACTGACACAATGTGCACACACACCATATCCCAGAGGCTCCACTGTCAATGCTGGCAGTGTCAGAGTGTCCCACAGCGATTGTGAATAGAGGTGAAGGGTTAAGTCCACTAGTAATACATCATATTTGCTATATTATTCTGTTTTCAGGAGCTACCTCACCAAACAGTTTCTGCCTTTTAATGTGATGTTGATCCTGTTATCCAGGTAACTTCAGTAATGGTGAAATTATCAGATTAGTTACCAAAGAACATAGGTAAAAATGTGCAATCACAATTGTTTAAGAATTAAGAAATATTTTGAACAAAAATATGGGCCCATACTTCAATTCATCTTCATCAAGGCTCTATATTCAACTTCTGTAATCAGCATACAGTTATTCAACAAGTCAAGTGACTGTGATTAAATATCTACACAACATAAATGGGAAAAAAGGGGTAAATAACAAGCGCGCCTTATGGGTGGTAAAGATTACTATATAAAAATATTATGAGTTTTCAAGTTAGAACAAAATTATGGAATAAAATTTCATAATTTTACGAAATGAAAATGAAAGTTGCTACAAATATCTTACCGTCACCACCATCTAATGACTTGAGTGGTCAGTTTGACTTGAAGAGTGCTAATGCAAGTACAAATCCATTTACCAATGACCGTTCACCATCTACTCCTGATACATAAAGTGGTGCCCTGAACACTGCTTTTTTCAGAATCATATTTTTGATCGTTAACGGTTTGGTGCTGACAAGCGTAACCTATTCTATTATTAGCTCATAAAAGTCGAGTTTAATGCGCCACAGGGAGATATTCCATCAGGACAGTGACAGCCAGACCTTTTCATGTGGATATAGGGGGAAATTTTCCGCCTGGCTCGAACAATCTAGGAAGCATAACGAGTCAGCAACCAGAGACATGTGGTACAAAGGAAGGAGAGCCATATAGACTTCAGCAGCATCAGCGTGTGTTGATTAAATGCTTTTGCCTCCGTGAGTATCATAGCAACCATGATGTGAGAGTCAACTCCACACTGGTCTCTCAGAAGACAAACATCAAAACTAGGGCCTGAACAATTATTGTAACTCTACTGTTGTGCTGTACAAAAAAAACAGCCAATGATTAGGTCATTAAAAAGGAACACTGGACAAAAACCACAACATTTTTTCAAAACTGTTCCTGAAGTCACACTTAAAGAAATGTGACTCCAGTACTTTTTTTCTTTTAAACCTCTTAAGTCCATCTGTTATTTGAATGTTGCCATCTTATCCGAGCCAGACTGCGTGATGAGTGTGTGATACTGAAGGGTAAAGTACGGTTAAATAACATAAGGCCTCGACGTGTCTTCTGGGCCAATACAAAGCGCTTTAGTCACCCACCTTCAGAAAACCTATTAGGGTAAGTGGCAGTTCTCAGAATATAAATATGCCAGAGTTAATGGAACAGCTGAAAGTCTATTCTGGGGCCTGATCGCTCACCGTGGGTTTGGATTGGGGGGTGGGGGCTGTTGGCAGAGGAGAGGGGAGAAGAAAGGGGGGGGGACAAGAGTGCTGTTACTCCCCCTCCACTGAACAACTGAGTCAATTTCTGCAGCTGGAATGAGGTTATCCCAAGGGCCTCTCAAAGCTTGTTGTGCCTCAAGCGAATGTGGCAGTGGGGCAAGGGGGCCCGAGTATGTGAGGACGAACAAGTTGTGTCTCAGTTCTCATGTGTGTTGAGGATAGAACACACTGAAACCTTTGCGTTACTTGGCCTGCAGATGCACTCCATAGAAACGTTTTAAAGTAATTCCAGCTGTGCTGTCTTCTGTCTCACTGGCATGAGACCATGATGCTTAGTTCCAACTTTTGTCCCTCACACTAATGCTTTACTTGGAAGAGGTGGAAATAAAAATCTTTACCGCGAAAAAGAAAATCCACTGATTGTGTGAAGAAGACATTCTGCCTATATGGCAGCATGCTCAAAACAGAATCAGGGGGGCTGTCGTCTGGCCAAAATAATGGGGTGGGGGGGGGGTTGGGATGAGTCTGACTCATTTGCTGTTGATTCTTTGTACAGCCTGTCATCAGACATGTCTTTCATTTCCTTCTGCTGTCAGTGTTGAACCATCGCAAAGATATACACAGCTTTTGAGTTGTAAACTTACACAATAAAAATAGATCATTTTAAAGCAAGAAGGTACTTTCATTACAGGGTTGAAAATTCCTTGCATTAATGCACACCAATTCTGCCAAACAAGCACCCCGGCAAACCCGTCTTTACGAGCATTTTCATGTATCAATTGCTTATTTTCGCACTCAAACACAGGGTGTCTCTGGGCTCTACTGATGTAATTATGAGAATCAGTGAAGGCTACAAGGATTAGCCTTGTATGCCGATGTCCACAGCAATTGCAAGTTTTTAAGTACTGTAAACATACTGCAAAAAAAAGAAACGTAAAAAAAGACATCTAAACTGTGATCTGTTGGATGATACTTTTCAAAAACATTGTTCAAAGAACTATGAGTCTGTTTTGATCAGAATCATCTAGTGCTAACTTATGGAGAGTGGGTTCTACAGAAAGGTCAGTTGTGAATGTAAAAAAAAAAACCCCAGCCTTTAAATCAGCTGAATATGTCCAATGCATTCAGACTTAACGCTTAGTTGGATATTCTGATAGTTATCTGATAGTTATTACCTTTCCAAATAACTATCAATAATATGAACTTTGGGAATGTTTATTATCTCTTAATCCCCTTGATTGTGTCCATGACAGCTTCGCTTTTGAACTGTCTTGCTTCAATGCACACGACATCCTCCAGCAGTATGGTCATCAGCAAGAAATGATGTTGATATCAGGTGTATGTTGCCTGCCAGCTCCAAACTCCTACTGGCTTTCCATAAAAATATCTGAATTTATGGGCTGATGGGAAGGAATGGCTTCAATAAAACGTTTGGTGTGTGCAGTCCACACAACTACAGACTAACCTGTTCTTAGTACAACAATGGAGTTACATACAATCTCATTGGTTTACATTTGGTTTTAGGCATTTGAAAAAAAAAATTTTTTTGTCATTACTGATTTTCACCAAAGCCTTTATGATAATGAAACAGAGCGACTAAGAGTGACAGATCTACAAAGCAGGAGATTTTTCAATATGATTTCATCCAGTGCTGAAGTTAGGTCCTTTCCAGGTGTTTCAGTGCCATTAAAATGGTAATTAAGTCGTTCACACACCTCCAGCAATTGGTACTCAGACAAATTAATGGCGCAGACAAACACAGATTTGATAGGCTGCAAACAATCGTTAACTGCTGGAAATTACAAAGGTTTGCGGGCATTAACTGGGCTCAACATTTGGCTTTTCATAGAGTGGTCCACTCTAATGGGTTTAATTTAAAAAAAATAAAACAGGCAGTTATTTTTGTCCCCCACCAGAACCAGATAAAACAATAGATATAGCCAGAGTGTGTGAGGCAGTTCCTCCTACGGGAAGATATGAATCACTTAAAAGAAATATCTACAATCTTCGTTTCCAATTTTAGTGGCTTCATAAAAGTCTGATCAGAAGCTTTGGAACATTCCAGACACTCTATCTTACCTGTGTGTTGATTCTTATGGCTCCAATTGATGGAATTTCGAAGTAATAACCTGGAAATTAATAGGAGAGAGTCAACAATAAAATCCAAAAGAAATGTTTCCTTTAGCTTGCTTCATTGTGTATATCTGTATTATTCAAATTTTATTTTAAGGAATGTAGCAGTGTTGGGCATAAATGATGCATTTGTACGCCAGTGTCTTATCTCTATGCGTAATTATTAGGTACATGCAAAAGCATCAATTTCAATTGATGATGCCGGACTAGGCAGGCATGGCAGTGCGTGTGGCCACTGACCCCCCCCACACTGGTGGTTGTGCTGCAGGATGTAAATGTGGAGGCTCATTGAGAATGCTGAGCCCCAGGCAGTGCTGCTGCTGATTAGGAATGGAGGAGGATGACCGACTGGGTCAATAACCAAGCCGCTCCACAAGTTATTAAAGCCATGAGTGTTTATACAAAGAGCCATGAAATGGAGGCCGCATCCAGAATGTTGAAAAGCGGAGGCAACTTTCATTATTTTGATACATTATGCATTTTTTCACAGTGGTTGGTGCTGAAATTTCTCATCACTCTCTCATTTATTAGCACACACACAGACACTTCAATAGTCGCGTGACGTTTTTGCACACTGAGTCTATAATTCACGTGCGCGTAAACGTACACGCAAATGCAGAGCAGTGGTTTGTCCCAGGGTTTTGTTTCTGAGCCAATGAAGTGGCAGGAAGCAATTTCTTAGCAAAGCATCATGAGAGGTTAGAAGAGGACAATGTAGGCAGTAACTAAAAGTAGGACAGATCTAAATATTTGTGCTCTGCGCATTATGAAAACAAATTCAAGATATTCAGATCAATTATGCGCTTAATCAAATTTAAAGAGCAATTTTGAAATAACATTTGCAAAGTATAAAAGTATAAAGTATATAATCTCTCTAGAGTGAATAAAACCATTTCCCCTCAAAGTAGACAAACATACTTGCTATGCACATACTGTAGCAGTAAAAAACTATGTCACCCTAAAAGCCTGTATAGGTAATGAAGAGGGGAAACTGATATCCCTTTGATGATTAAAAAAAAGTTCCAGGGCTGTATTAGAGCCAACACTTTCGTGGAAGTATCAGGATGACCGTGATGGTAATGGTTGCCTTTAACCACCATTCACATGTTTGTTTGTTTTTTCCAGGCAATTCTTATTTCATGCTTTGGGTTTTATTACACAGTTTGAGGGTCTGGCCAAATCTTATATTTATCAGGGTTAGAGACAGTTTTTTTCTTCTTAGGTGGAGACAACAGCACTCATCTCCAAATGGTTTAATACTGTTTACATGTGGGTGTTTGCTCCTTTGAGATGTGTGCATGTGTCGGGTGAAAGGTTGCAGCCTGGAAGTGTCAGGGAGCAAGCTCTGCTGGAGTGAGATACTAAAGAGCAAGAAGTTGTTAAGATATAAGAGGACAGCTCCATTGAGGCTGGTGTGTCAACACTATTGTGTATTGCCGGCGAAGATTTTAGTACCATGGTAATCGCTACATTTGTGAACAGCAGAGAGCATTTTGGCACAGAGGCATAATCCTAGTCTTTCCCCTGCCTGTCAGGAAGATGGCATGGTAATCATGCTGCTACCATACTTCTTTTGCTAATTAATAACAAGTTCTGGGGAGATACTTCTGAAGCACTTGGCTCCTTTGGAAATAAGCTAATCAGCAGACAGCTAAAGCCTTCATAAATGAGCAGATTCAGATAAACACAGAGAAACAATATTAATTTGAATCAGAAAAGTCAGGATGAGACATTAATACAGATTAAAAAGAACATTTCAAAGAAGGCAAACGTTGTATACAGTTTTGTATGGCTTGGGTAGAATAGCGGAGTATCTTAAATGATTAAAACATATTTCTATCTATTGTTTTATTATCTATATTTTCACACATAGTTGTTAACTTTCAGAGTCATGTTATTCATGTTTGAAATGTTTCCAACACTTTAAATAAAAACATTGAAAATAACTGATACCATAACATTTATGTAAAGGAGAACTAATTCGGTGAACAAAAAGCCAGAGTTCTTTCTTTCTCTCTCACTGACAGGCTGGATGCTGATTCAACATTTTCAACAAACCGAAAAAGACACTGACAAGGTTTGAAAAAGCCAATGGTGCATTACACTTCAAAAAGATGAAGGGGACAGCTGTTCACCGACGGATAATGGTCAAATTGGTGTTTAAAGACCTGGAGTGTATTCACAATGACAGGTTTGTAGTGATTCCAAGTTTCCTAAACGTAAGCAGCGTCATTATTAATCAAGTATACAGTTGATGAGAACTTTGAGACTTTCAATGTGGTAATCTGATCGACAAAAATAGCGGTCAGACCATATCCATTGCGATTCATATTCATCACAGCTGGTCATTTTTTCTTTGAAACATTTCATTTTAAAACATAAACCTTTGAGCTTACCTTTATTAGCACACGCTATCCACTGCAGTGGGGTGACATCATAATTATGCTGGCCAACAGAGAACGTAAAAACTCGCACCTGATTAAGGATAAAAAGAAAAGAAAAGAGATTAATCAAATGGAAAAAAATACTACAGCTCACCATGAAATAGCTGGTTAGCAGAACTTATCGGAATCAAGATTCAAAGGGCGGCGAAGTGAAGGAATGAAAGTGTAAAAGAAAGAACAAGATATGAACAAAGTCAGACTAGTAGATTACTGGCTGGTATCATCAGAGGCTCTAATGATAAAAAGGCTAATTAGTCAGCGGGTCAGGACCGTTAATGTAGGCAGGTCAACAACAAATGAGTAAGAAGAACAGGGGGAAGAAAAACAGATACATAAAGGGGTAAAGAGCTGAAGGAAGACCAAATGGATGAATCACTAAAATCGACTGAAAACCAGACAAAAGTGGAAGGGAAAAAAGCTTGGAAAGGACGCAGTGTGCACAGATTGGACTGCTTGGCATGTCTGGCAGTCTGACTAGCACAACTGCCCATGCTATAATGAGACTATGTCAACAGACAACAGTGGAAACTGGAAAGGAAAAGGTACCTCTACATGCATGATTTCTTAGGCTGACAGAATCAATGAACAGATAACACTATTATGGGGACACACTCACTGTTTTGTTTGGCCAGTTGTACTTTTCAAAGATATCCTGTGCACGATCCTCGCCACCATCTGTAAACATCATTATCATCTTATTGCAGTTGGCCCTCGGGGCACTGCTCTCCTGTGGCAAACACGGAGAAGGACAGCAAAGACAAAAAGAGGGTGTAGACTCAGGTTAGGGAAAATGAAAGAACAGGAGGTAATAATGCTGAAGGATAATTTCAAGAAGTGTTCAAATGGCAAACCTTTGATCTGTTTACACATTATAACCCTCATCCTTCCACACCATTCACTAGTTTAGTTATCATAGAAACAATATAAACATTTAAGAAAAATTCAAACACTTCTATCATTGTGAAGACTTGGATTCACAGTTAAATCTGTTCTGCTACGCACACAGACACTATTCTTTTTTTATCTTCTTTCCCACTTGTTGTTGCAACAGAGCCATGTAATCCCATCTTATCTGTCATTTTTAGAACTTAATCATTTATAGATTTTTTTAGTTGGCTGGCACAGCAGCTTCATCATATTTGCATGTATTTAGGATTAAACCTCAAGTATACAACAGTAACAAGGATTCCATTTGGATATTTCCCCTCCCTCACTGCACAGCAGTTGATTTTGATATGCAGGCCGGTGACATGCCAATCTGATAAGATTCTAATAAAGATAAATAATACTACAATAATTACATATTTTGATTGTGCTTCTGCTACCAATCACGTCTGTGTGTCTGCTGCCGACAGAGGATGAAAAGCCCGTTTTTAATTTCTCATTTTGCAGAACAAAAGGGAGGATACTTGGCTCTATGCCTCCATGCCCACCAGAGGAATATAAAGAGTCTGTAGCTGATCTCCTCTGAGCTATGCTCATCAATCATCCCATCAGAGCCCATTAGGGTGGCAGCCTCCTAAAATGCGCAGCAGCATATGGAGCTGAGGCAGCACCTGTTTTGGGAGCACGTGCGTGCCTGCTGCTGACAAACCTCACCTCTGTGATGGCTGCCGCAAAAGCAGTTGGAATCAGACCGATCATTAAAAACAAGACAGTCCTCAGAAATTGCCAAATGCAAACCTGAACCACTCACAGTTAGCTTTGCGTTATCACAGTAAATTCATTTAGAGTAATTGCATTGGACCGCAGCATCGGACTGCCTCTCCTTTAGAGGCTTACTGTCTCTTACATTGAGAAGCTGCTCAAAAGCAAATGTGAAGCCAGATTTGTAATCTGTGGTTCCTTTGGCTTGCATATGCATGACGGCTTCCTTGAAGATCTTCTTGTTACGAACGTTGGCTTGGACCAAAGTTCGGAAGCATGGAACGACAGCATCAGCCTTTTCATTGAACTGAAAGAGCACATAAGAGGAAATGCATTAATGTATAATACACCATTTTTAAATGAAGTTTGCCAAATGAACACAGTGTCCAATGGTGTCTGTCGGTGCTTCTTCTGTGATAGGTGTGTGTTGTTCATGGAGACAGACGTGGGTGTGCGCTGATGCACGCTGCCTTGCTACTTTGGCTGGCAGTAAACACAGGTAATTACAACTTTCCCCACAAAGAACAGGTGCACCTGAAATGCCAGAGCAATACACTGAACCCAAACCCAGTCAAGGTAATATCATCTGTTTCATCTCGTCCACCAAATGGGCCCAAAACTCTGTATTCCCTTAACCATGGATGCATTTTCTTAGTTGTTTACATATCTCTTCTTGTGAACAATGTTTCTTCTTTTTCACACTGTGTGCAGCAATGTCTGAAATAGCATGTTTCAAATGTGGTTTCCACTTGAAGGTCAGCTGCATAATCCACTGACCTTTCCAGGACAGATGGAGGCTCAACTTAAAGTGTGAGAAAAGCTGACATTTCCCACTGGAGCTGGTGTTGTCTCATTTTTAAACCAACAAATAAATCAAGCACGGAAAAGTATTCAAATTTCGCATTATCGCCGTTCTGATAAAATGAAATAAAATGTGTGGAAATACGGAAGCAGTGAAACAAGATTGAGAAAATATGAATTGGGTCACATCTATCATCTACAAGATGAAGGGCTACAGTATATATCATAACTAATTACACAATCATTAGGTAGGAGTTATGGTTTGTCATGAAGAAATGCACAGAACTGAAGCATGCAGACACAGACAATGGAGTTTAATAATTGTTCTCATACATTTTTAGCTGTCAATGTGTTTATCTTTACAAATAATTCACAGCGGGTTTCTGTAAACCACATTGTGGTGACAATCAGATGTGTTCCAACCGAGATTACCATGCTCATTTCTTCATCTTAGAGCTGGTATTTAGGGGCATACAGGGACTAAAAGCAATGGCTTATGAAGGATTACAGAAGAGTCCACAAACGAAGTCATCACACGTATTTACGTGTGCGTGCAAAACAGAGTAAGTGGATGACAATGTCTATCTGCTCAGCAAAATAGAAAAAAACATTCATATTCACCTACAAATTAGTCTCAATGGAAAACTTGGTGAAAGACACATGGACACAAGCTTACACAGACAGCATTGATACAGGAAGAGCAACCACACTGTAATAAGGGAGGTGCGTTGTTTCCACAGCGAGCAAACAACTGAGAGGAAAAAGAGCCCACTGTGAGCCCCTGCTTTATTACCAGCTGCTTAATGAATACAGCCAATATTTATATTAATGTTGCTTTCGGTAGTGAGTTGTACCGTATACCTGTAGTGCAATTTATTGTCTGCAAGCTTCCACTCACCCTGGCCACATTCACATAGTCATCGTCTGATAGTGTGTCCAGCATCTCAATCACGGAGGTTTTCATGAGCTTCAGAGTAAGTCCGCTGACACTTCCACTCCTACAGACAAGATGCAAGGAGAAGGACGAGAGAGTCTCATTCATGCTGTGTTACAGCTTCTTTCCGTTTCTAGACGCAATGACACACCAGCTTAACAATTTCACTCGCCATCAAACTTCATGGTAAGAAAAAGGATTGCATGCATTATAAAAAAAGATCCCAGACTTAATTCAGTAAAGTGACAGCCAACATAGCAGTAATTGAAAATATCTCTGTTTTTTCAAGCTATATTTCCCCCTGTATTCAGCCCCCACCCTCTGCAGTGGCTCTATGTCCCTCCCAGTAAGCAAGAATGAGAACCTTGGATGTAATTCAACATGGCTCCACACATTAAGGGGCTATGTTAACCAGGGTGGAAGGCTTGAATTTTCCTGTTGGTATGGGCCTTTTCTCATACCAACAGGTGGCACTAGTGTCCTCCTTGGAAGAAGATGACTAAATGGGGGGGGGGGCAAGGTGAAAATGGAGTGAGATACTTACACGTCTACTATTATGACCATGTCTTTTGGAGACGATGCACCTTGGATATACCTACAAATAAAAGGAAAAGAATAGGCTTTTATTTATTCGTATAATCTGGAAAAACGGCACTAAAGAAGGAAGCCAAAGTCAAGATGAGCTGAGCCATAATAATATGGAGCAACCATGGCTGAGCCCACTTAAGCTACAGAATGCTGAAAAGGCTTATGTGCTTAGGAGAGTTAATAAGTTGTTATATACTTTGGTGTTGGCTACAGCTGTTATAGCTGACTTCAACATAGATAGTCCTCTTTACTGAAGAGAATGCCAACTCTAAATAATTATTGCATAGGCCACTAATAATTATTAGTTGATGACCATAAAACAACACATTTTGTACATTGTTATGCACTACAATCCGCTAAATAACACAAAAACTGGATGACCCATGTAAACAATTAACTGATATAATGCAAGAACAATATAATAATAAAACTAATAATACTCAACATCAGATGATCAAAACAATTGTATAACAGAGACAAAAATCTCAAATATTTTTTATATCTGTATTTTTGCAAGTGTTTTTGACATTCCGACACATAACATCGATTAATCCCAGAAAAATAGCTTGTTCCAGGTTTGCTGTTTGCTATCACAGGTACTAAACATTAAGCTGAAAACTTGTCAGGTTAATTTTAGTCACATTTTCATTAATTGGAGTTAAATCCAATTGAAGTTTAGTTTTATTTAAAGAGAACAGGCTGTCTCTGGGTTCAGACTCTCACAGACTGGGTTAAGCGGATTAATCAGATAATCAAACTTACCAACTCCCTGCACAGAGGGTGATAATTAGGGTGATAATTATTATAGCATACCTACTTTTGTTATATTCGATTTACCATAATTGTATTTTTGAATGAAAAGATAATAAGCGACCAACGAGAAACAGAGTGTTTTATTTTTATCCCTGTAGTCGTGATTCACTTACAGTCTTTTTATTTAGCTGTGAAAAGCTTGTGCTGACCCAAGTAATTAACAAAGTAGCTGATCTTCTGTTCCCTTCAAGATTAATCAGCTGGGTGTCCTGTCCAGTACATTATTTAGTATGATGAACGCTTTGTTTGGGAAGGAGAGCTGGTGCGTCAGAAGTCTGTACTTTCGAAAAAAACCCAACTCCTGAGGTAAAGCTGCTGTGAGTGTTTTTGCCACGAAGACTATTGAACTGGTTGGCCAGATAACTTGTGTCCTGAAAAGTGGCTCCCACATAACATCTGGCTGATGTTGATAGAGGATGACATACAGTGGGAAATCCAAATATCCCCTCTGTCTCTTCCAGTGGCAATTAAATTCACATTTCCCACTGATACTAAGAGAGTTGAGATTGATGGGCAGTTCAGCCATTTCTATGGCTCACTGAGATGGGGAGGGGTGTCTCAAATGCGAGCACTAGTTTGACATTCTGAGGAGTGAGTAGGCAAGCAGTTAGCAGCCGTCTCAGGCTGAGTAATCATCAGGGGTCTCTTTCTGCTGATTATCAGGCATTGCACTGAGTGTGGAGGGAAGCCAGCTGCCTGTGGGCCAAAGAGCCTCTTTTCTTATGTTCAGCCAAGCTGATATGGAGGTAGAGCAACAGGGCCCCAGTAGGCTTTGACACTGCAATGAGTCTCTGTACTCCGAGCCACAGGCAGACACCACTCCATACTACCGAATGACCTCTGACCCATGTTTAAGTGACAATTCTCATCAAACTGCCTGGGCTTTTTAATCTGTTCTTTCCCCACAATCTGTGCCCGTTTTGCTGAAAATTCAGGTGAAACAGAGCTGACTCACGAGAGGTCGATTAACTGAGCATACCCAGCATGAACATAGGCCAAATGTATGTGTGTGTATGTGAGAAAAATCCAATTATTTTCAAAAATAAAAAATGCGACATCAAAGGTAGAACCTGCACAGCTCTCCACCACTGGGTGGTGAAGGAAATCAGGTCTGGAACCACAAGGCGGAGAGGCATGCATGACTTTTATCAATTTAATTACTGAAATCTTAATTTGAGGCGGTGAGAGAGAGGAGGAGAGAGCTGAGACTCCACACAGCAGGGGCCGCTTTATTTTGAGCAGACAGGTTTTGTGAAAGTGATCACTGATGCAGGACCGAAGCCCGGTCAGAATGTGGCCCGCGTCTCAACTCCCCTCGGGCTTGTGGAAGGAGGGTCATTTGGTGACAGCTGACGCTCACAGACCAACTGCAGGATTTCATTAACATCTGTGGTCAGTCTATTTCTCCCTGAAGAAAATGGTCCTTTAATGGGACTTCAAGTTATTTTGAAGGGGGTAAATGTTAATCATAAGCCAAAACAGACTTTTTACTCAGTCATTATAGGTCATCTTCGGCTTCACAAATGTGAAACACAATAAGAGAACTGTGCAAGCCTTGGTCCTGAAATATGGTAAGAAATATTACTTTCAAGCAGATCATTTCTCTGCAGCTGTGAAAAAGGCAGCATTGATCAGCAGTAATGGGATTTAAGAAGAATGTGTGAGCAGTGATGGAGTTAGGAAGAGTTGCACATGAGTCAGGATGGAGCCGGAGCTATAGTGCTGCCATGGCTGATCTTCCACCTAGATTGTCCTGGTGTTTCAGCTCCAGTCTTTTTTTTTCTTTTTTCATCGCCTGAAGTGTGACTGAGCTTTGTCTCTGCCTCTGAGCTGAGAACATCAAGATCAGAGGGAATAGGATGGAGTTAAGGGTTTTCAGTCTCTGGGCTGATAACGCAGTTCTGACAGATATAAATCATGAACTGATGCCGGTATCGGTGTATAATTGTCCACATTTTGACTCATGGATCCAGATGTGTTGTTTCTGCATGGATTCCAGTCAGTAATTACCTCTCAGATTCTGCCTACTGATGCCATTCTTTCCCTGTCATTACCCAGTTTCCTGCATGCCAAGGCCAGGTGACAAGCAGATGGGCCTGGCTGGTGGCGAAAAGGGGCCCATCGCCCATTCTGCCTCCCATGGCAGAAGGAACCACTTGCACATGCAAAATGTCAGCCAATGGCCGCTTTTTACATTCACAGCAAGTTATGAAGAACATTTCACCACTGACAGGGAACCAGTCAAACAACTGACATATCTCATTTAAGATGTCCCAAAACTTTCACAACATTGTGTTAGCTCTTGTGATCAGTCTATTAAAGAGGATAAAAAGAGACGTCCAAAACTAAACACGCGAAATAAAAAAAAAAGTGTGTTTTTTGTGGATAAATACATTAAAGTGAATAGAGTGTTTACAATTATTTCTGGCTAACTGAAGGCAATAGCACATCATAAATATAGAAGTTAAAGTGGTGATGTATTGTTCAACAATAAATCGCAGCACAAGCCTGTACATTCTCTTGTATTAAATTGCCATAAAGATGGGTGGTCACACCATCACAAATATTTGTATAGCAATAACTGATAAATCCTGATATGTACATTATGTGGAAGCGTGCTCTTCAGACTAAGGTGGAACAGGATATTCCGCCAAGTAAGAAGAGATTAAAACAGCAAATTCACAACCACCCCGCCCTCAAAACACCTCCAGCCTCTCAAAAGAAATCTAAAAGAAAGGCCATTATCCAAGCAGTGAACATTACATTTTCTGCATTGTGGTGATTGTATTTTGCTCTTTTTGTAACAGTCTAGTAAAGTAGTCTCATTGGAATTCATGAAATAGTTTTATCATGGCACAGCGCTGTAAAATCAATACATTAACTGTGCTGGGGGGGGGCTCTCTCTGGAGATTGTATTTATGCACCCTGACCCATTTCCCAAAGTGTTGTGCATCACATTTAAATTGGAGGAATTATCAAGAACATACATTTCAGAGACATTCAATAGATGCGTGTAACGTGGTGCATTGAATTGTTTTTGTGGTCACGCAAAAAGCCTACTACCGTGTCTAGTAGCAGTCCACAGTGTGTTGGTGCGCCATGGATTTCTGATGTGAAATATGCCCATGGGCCGCAATGTGCAATGATTACATATGATGGCAGGTATATATACGCTACATACAGTACATTTTCCTTTGTGCGAATGAGAACTTTGATACGCATGTGTCATGCACTGAGGATATGAGGAGAGTAACCACAGAATAATAGGACAATAGCATACACCACAAAGACACTGCTAATATGTGTGTGTGGATTTGTGTTGTGCTGATGGGCTCATTATTTTATGGACTGCTGCTCTCTTAGTGTTCCCGTGGATGTGGCAGGCGAATAAAGATTGTATTAAGATAAAAATATAGGAGGAAGGCGCCCAGAGAGCCTGCAGGAGAGAGAGATGTTGTCTACTGTTGATTTATTCCACATTGTGTTGATTATTGGAAGTGTTGGCATTAAGATTCACATGCTCTTATTTTCGGTTATGCCTAAGAGCGTGCTGAAATTTGGCTCATGTCTAGCTCGTTGTGATAATAAGTCAAGCACACTGGGTAACGGCGTGTGGAACAATCTTCACGCAATTGATGCGACCCTGTTCAAACTTGTGTCACCTTCAACAGCAACAGCACTGTCTTCTTACTCAGCTTCCACCTGAAGCCGGCTAAGAAAAAAAAAAGCTCAGGGCGGTGGATATGGTAATGATGTTTGAGGGAGCCACACTATCAACAACTGACCAGCAATCATAATATCTATAACGAGGTTTGATTGACTTTTTGATTAAATCACTATGTGCTATAGCCAGCATGCTGCTATGAACCTGGGAAGTAATGGGAACTTTTTAAAGTTTGGCTAACAGGACTCCATGCCTGTCTGTTTTTCCTCTAAAACCTGTTCATTTTTCCATCATCTTTGCCTTCCTGTAACCCTACTTTGACTCCTATTATGAAGAACATACCTGATAATAGACAAATGTAAATAATTCATGTCAGAGTTTTTGGAGAAAATTAAGTGTGCTAACCGGCTCATTCATTTTCCTGAGGGTGTTGGTGGGGGAGCAGAAGAGGAAAAACACAAGCGCAGAATTTTTTCTTTTTATTTGGCCGCTATGGCTCAGTCAACACCATCACTGTTGATCATTCCCAGTAAACCACAAGGCGGTTATTGAAAGAAAAAATGGCAAGAGATTGTGACTACTGCATCTTTTATGCCAACAAAATGATGGCTTTGACTGAGATAGTGTTCTAAGAGACGCAGACAGCCCTGACGTCCTTCAAATGTGTTCCAGCGATTACATATGTATTTCACTAGCTTTTCTGGCATTTGTAAAGCCATGAGTTGGTCTTGGATAAAGTTCCATGTGATGCATTCAATTTGTTCATTTCTATGATACTGTGTAGTAGGAGGAATGCTAGACTGTGTTTATTTTGTTGAACATTTTTTTTAATTGTCTAGATGGGCAAATGTATATGATGCATTTTTTGAAAATTCCTAATATGTGAAGAAAGCTCTAGAATGATTAGATGAAAGCTCAAATTTGTCCTATGGGATGAAAACCAGTCTTTTCGAGTTCATCGGACAGCAGAAAATTTGGACTGGATATTATACCAACAGAATGAGATATTTCCAGGAAATGGTGCCAGTCTTTAAAAAGTAGCAGCTTATTGCTTCATTGATATACCTATTTAAATATAGTAAAAAATGTTGATTTAGTTAAACGAAATAAGATATAAAAAAGAGGACAAACAACGCATTTAATCAGTTAATCATTTTCAATGTTTTGTTAGATAACACATTAGTCAAATATTAAATATAATTTGATAAGCAACACTATGGGACATTGCCAAGAAAAAAAACCTCATCACAGATCCGTGTAGCATTTTATTATTGATGAACTTTGACTGATCAGTCCTGTGCTGCCTATTGATGATGACAGGCTATGATGTGCTTCAGAAGACCCTCACCAAAGTGGATTAGTCTCTTTACGGTGATCACAGTTCATCCTGTGGGCTTCACCTTAGCCCATAACAAATCTATTCTTACTTTCTGTCTTCCATAAAAAAAAAAATACAAATGATAAGTGCAGTTTAATAAAAGGGAAAAGGAGAATTTATATCTTATTTTCCCTTTCATGCTACATAAAGGAGGTTTAGATTAACATCTGTATGCCTTGCTTAAGTGCTTGTGCTGTTGTTTGTGATACTTTCCCTGTGACAGATGTTAATATCTACTGCTGTCACAGGGGCACACATGACAGGCTAACCTAACCCCGGCGCTCTGTTTTTGTAAAGTGCATGATTGGCTGACCTCTCCAGAGAATGTCAGTTAGGACGACAGCATGTTAGGCTATAATCGCACAAGTCTGACCTGACACATCATGACACTGCCGTCCACGGCCGTGCCACTCAGCTCCGCTTTGGCACGGGTTGCTAAGCAACAGGATAAAGGAATGTCTACGACTCCAAGATGAGGGGAAAGCTCAACAGAGTGACAGTGACAAACATGGAGGACCGGGGAGGTGACAAAGTGTCCCTTTGCACAAAAATGTACCTCGTCTTCTTCTACCTCATCAACCTCCCTCTTCCCACTCATCCATTGTTCCTTCCCGTCTCCAGCAAGAGTCTTCCAGTCAGAATGTTTGTAAGAGAATTAAACTCTGGTGTACTTCAGGGACTGAACTGACAGATCGTGGACAGGATCGATGCTTTAACTCGTCCTTTCCTACGTTAGTTTGTGTTTACAGCATTTTACGGGTTGATAGTGTAAACTTGTGTGACAGTACAACGCCAGGGAGACTCTCATCTGCTGTTCACTTAATTAGGTTGTCAAGGACCTTGTTAGTTTCATAGTTGTAGACACAAAGCGGTAATAGGCAACAGCTTCTACTTTTCCCATTAGCAGGAGGAAATGTGTAAAGTAAATGGACACAGTTGTGTTACTTTAGAAAAAAAAAAGTATATTTACTTAAAATCTTCAGCTACTCTGCATGTTTGGATGGTTCTTTAGTCTTTCTTTACTTTTGTTGGGAAGAACAGCTTGATCTTTACACTGAAGGTATTTGTATTTACCTTGTTTGATTGGTACTATACTGACATATTAATTACATAGTAATAGTTTAAAGGCCTGGCTAATTTCATTACCATTATGCATAAATTACTGCATGCATTATATTTCTGAAACTATTTTGATTTAAATTTTATATGATTTTCTCTGCATTGAGTTTTTGTCTAATTTCAATATCTTTAATATTTTGGGAACTTTTCTTCAAACATTGATGAAATTGAAAGATTCTTATGCTTGTATTTTCTTTAGGGTGAGCTTGCTGACTGCCAGCTTGGCCTGACCTCAAACAGCCACTCAATTTGAGTTGGACAAAGACCGAGATGGAAAATGGGGTCATGTCTAATCAACCCTGCTGTCATGATTATGTCCAGTCCACTCCAACCTGTAACCAGGCAACAGGAAGGGCTGCCACAAAGGTGATGTGACAGCTGAAGGTAGATTGAAAGTAGAGGGACAGACAGGAAGCTTGGGTAGATGGGCGGTTGAAAAGGGTGAAGTGAGGAACAGGCTTGATCTTTCCAGCACAACTTTCTTAAAATACTTCTCATTTCTCATTTCATGAAACTAATTTAACATAGACATTTTATATCTCTAAAAGGTAGTGGGAGATTCAGGGTATCTTATGGGATGTCTGACTGTTTAGAAATTTAGCCATAACAAATATAATCTGTGTAAATTATACTTCAAATTTGTTTTAATCTGCTGTTTCTATTTTTTTCATTCTTAAAACATTTAGAACACAAATTCAGTTGCACGCTCAACAAAAGCTGGTGGGAGAAAATAAGAATCAATACAGTAAAGCTTGTGTTTCTAAAGATGTCAGATTTGCAGATAAAGGAATTTAATGCAACTGAAAATGGATTCAACATCTAAAATCCGACAAAAAAACAAAACAAAACAACTTTCAATTGGCATACTAAATGGCCTGTAGCTGTACACACTTTGTGTCTAGAGCTACACAGGATCTTGATAACAGCACTTACCATGGTCTTCTGCGGACATCATATAGGTCAATCTTGTTTGGTGCCCTCCATGGAGTTGCTGCAGAGAGCAAGAAAATAAGTTATGGGTCACGCAGTGCACTGTAGGATATTTCATATCAGATTATATCAAAGTAATCATAATTTCACTCTGTCTATCGAGTTACCAGTACAGCCATCTGATAAGAAATTGCCAATGTCCTGCAGCTGAGGACCCCTAGGGTCAATTTAGACTTATCTTGCTGTGAATTAGAAGGCAGAGTGTTGACTCTTGCCTTGGAACCTACCTGGGTAGTATCGTGTCACTCCTGTGGCGCTGCCAAACACCTGCCAGCGAAGAGAGCTGTCCTCTCTGCGGTTTTCAATGAAGAACCTCTCTAGCGCTTGAGTCCAGTTTAATTCGTTTAGGATGACAGGGGCTATAGGATAAACAAATAAGAACACCACAGGGAACAAACATTTTCATGGTATCATGTTCCCACAAGAAGAAAAGGTACTTTTTGGAAAACAAGATGTTAATGCACACAGAGCAACAAAACACATCCTCCTGGTGTAGAAAAGGGTAGAACAAAGGAGAAAATAAAAATATATCAGCCAAGGATTGTGAAAACTACTTTTCATAACCCAATTTCCAAACAAAGAGACCTGTTTTCTCCTTAAATGGTTAACATGCATATATGCACCAATAATAAACTGCAAATGCGGAGCACCTAAACAAAAAAACCCCTAAAAAAACAGGTTTTCTCTGTAACTAATCCAACGGCTGACTGTGTTTGCTGAACAACCTTGTCTATGCCAGCAGAGGGAAGCTAAGTACATCAGGATGGATGTGCGCAGGCCGCTTGGCTGGCGGTAGCCGTCTGAGCGTGGCATTAGTCTAATCTGTGTGATCTCTGTGGAGTGCAGAGAAGAGATCACCTTGGAGGAGGGTCACAGCGAATGTCACTCGCAGCCTGTGGAGGATGAGGCCACAGCTGAATTTTTGATAGCAACGTTTCTACAAAAATTCCGTAGCTGGTGTGTTAGAGATTTTCTGAGCGTCTCCAGAAAGGTGAAAGGGAAAAGAGAGAAGCAAAGACCCACTTGTGCATGTGCAAGCACAAAGCCTTGACTTCACTGTTGTGTTAAAATGTGAGGTCAAAAATATCTCACATGTGAAAAGAAGCATTTGAATAGACCCATGTGAAAAGAAGCATTCATCATCTAGCCAACAATAAGTGGAATAATACAACGCAACCAGGTGGTAGGAAGAACACTACAAAATCATCAATGTGTCTGTTCTTTTGTGCTTCGCTCTCCAGTAACTCGCTTTTGCGCAACCCTATTTTTTTCCACTTGTGATCTGAATTATTCTTTCTATTCTCTTACATCCTTTCCATGTGACACAATATGCAAGTACACACGTCCACACACACACACACACACACACACACACACACACACACACACACATACAGACTAAAATGCTTTCAATCTGTGCTTAATAGCTAAGCTGAAGTCAGAAGATGGGTGCAATCAGAGGTTTAATAGCCACCTGATTAAAGAGGAAACAAGACGAGGCGCTGAGCTGCACAGAACTTCACTCGCTCCTCTGATTTAATTACTCAGCCAACCAAAGCCAGATAAGACTCTGAACCGACAAGACTAGTTTTTTCATCCCTCAGTTTGAATTTTACAAAAAAAAAGATCATTATCCATTTTTCACATGATTTTCAATTTAATTCTAGATCTTTGATAACCTTCCCCTATTTACTGTTTAACTCACCGAGGGAAAAAAGAAAAATATCAAATAACCAGTAACAAAAATATTGTTTATATTATTTCACCTGAAAGCCTTGTGCTACTCCATGCTGCCAAGCCTTTCCAAAATTGCAGCTCAAAACAAAAATTTGGTATCATTATTCTCTGCCATGCTGTAAAACAAATGAATGCAGAACAGCACATTTACTCTCGGGCCTAACAGCAGCACTAAGCACTATCTGGACGACCGGAGCATATGAAAGCCAAATTGCTGCCATTGCCACAGGGACCTCCTCGGCTTTTTTTTCTTCTCCAAATTCATAGACATGGACACAAAAGAAGAATGGGGGACTATAGAGGCTGTCATACAAGTGAGCATAAATGTAAAACCCATTGAAGGAGGGGGAGATTGATGGAAAGAAACACAAATTAACACGAGTCAGTGGCTGCTTTCACAGCTAGGAAAAAGACAATTTCTCGCCAATGAGGGCAGAGGGAGAAAAAAAGAGCAAAAAGTGTGAAATACTAGAATCAAAATGGCATTCGCAAGGTTGCTGCCTTTTTGCCTTTTCAAAATTCCATAGTCTCAGAATTCCTGGTGTCTATTGTTTTAAAGGTATTTTTAATTTCTGTTTGCAGAATTGACCTGTTTAATAAATACATTCAAAACCAATATCTATATTACACTCTAGGTCTGCCATTCTGTTGCCAAATATTTGTCAAAGATTATAGCTCAAGTACTGTAGCTTATGAATTCACTAACCATCAAACCACAAAGCACAGCATTTGATTAAAGCTGCATTGTAGCTCTTGTTAGTTTATATCAACATACTGAATAGATATGATTAGTTTCTAAATCTATAAATATGAATCTGTTAAATTTGTTATGAAAAACTATATACTCTAGTCTGATTAGTGTGCAGCCTGTCTTACTTACAGTACAGAACCACAATTACCTACTAAGCCATGCAGCTCCAAAAGTGTGCATTCAACTGGTGTCTTAAAAAATGAACTCATCTGTGGTGGCTAAAAAGGTCAACCTAAGTTAACACATGATATCATACTGCTTATATTGAAAATATTGCCTTAATTAAAAACTTGGATAAATTGTTAGAATATCAACATTTCCACATTTACCTATCAGAATTTGGTAAATAGTCCAGCAGCACATATATTTTTTCCTTACTCTTTTATTTTATCTATACTTTTTCAGCTCACTTTTTCATCAAAAACGAAAAGGGAAACTTTAGACTTCTTAGGAGCTCTGCAAACACAATTAAGATATTAGATCTGTTTATTTCCACAGAACCCTGATAATTTTGCTCTTCCTTGCTGTGAAACTTGTGGTTAACGGTGAAAACAGCAGACACAGTAATGCAATAAAATATGAAAAGTTTAAGGAACAGAAGGGTCCGAACTACAGATATTAGTATCTGAAGGTTCTATCGAAAAATTACTAACTTGCTGCTTTCACCTCCCGGCTATAAAGCACTTCAGTGAGACCACTAGAGACATTCCTCTCATGCTTACATAAAGATTATCAAGGACCGTAACAACGCATTTCAATTTCATCTCAGCTTTGCAGTACTCCATGGTCAAAGAGCAGATCTGATTATTGAGTGAAATAGTATTATACTCCAAGGAAAAACTATCACAAACGAGTAGCTGCGGTGACAGCCCGTGTGCACTGAAGTCCTGGTTTCTCTGACCTGGGTCTGCAATGGTGGATTAAGATTAGATTAAAGCCATCATCTTAGATACCTTAATTTACAACAAGGTGTTAATTAATTGTGTTCTACATGCATGTCTTTCTTCCCATTCAGCACATTTACACAACAGAAAAAAACAAACAGCCCTCATATGATATTGTGCATCCTTCTACAAAAACACCACATTGCAAGTGCAAATTTCTACACCTTCAAAAGCAACGTCTGAGTGGTGATTTGTGCTTTATTTAATTGTGTCATGATGTCTGCTGAAATCCACATGTGAGCCACATTCACAATGAGGCCAGTTTTCCAGCACACATACACTTGCACTCAAGGCCAAACATACACAAAGGAACACATATCTGCAGGTGAACGCTGCAGAAAAACTTCTAAATCAGAAATAGGAGTTGACAGCAAAGTAACTCTCTTTAAATTATTCAGTTAAGATATGGCGTGACTTCTTGGGACAGTTGATAAAAAGACAAATTTCCCCTTGGGGGGACTGTTCACACCGTCTCATAGGGCCTAGGAGTGCCTTGCTGGCCTCATCTTTCACCTGGAATGCTCCTCTCTCTGATATCTTTAAAGGTAATTCATCAGCGTGCTGTTCCCCTGACATTTAAAGCACCCTTGGCTTTGCTCCGTTAGGGAGCAGGACTGCACACTAAGCTGGGAAACAATTATGAGTGGAATTTATGGAACATCTTGGCTTCGGATCATTCCCCCACTTTCCTCACCACAACCTCTGCCCTTTGACCTCCACTTCACAACCTCGGCGTAAACACATTCTTCACACAGATGCACCAGAGATTAAGATCTGCACCTTATTGCCCTGTATTAATCCAGCATTACAGAAATGGGTACAGGCCTTCACTGTGCACACAGTGCAAAGAGATGGCACTGTAATATGCCTTGATGGAACCCAAGTGGTCCCTCATAAGAAATCCATAATGGTAATGGAGCTAAACCTATTAGCTGAATCCCTTTGAAGAGCCATAACCATTAACGCTGCCATAGAAGCGCTTACACATTCTATGCTTAAAACAGATTCACTAAGTGGTGGCTGTGTTCCATCCTACTCTGATGTAAAGGTGACATTGCTCTGATAGATCAACTAGGTAAAACTGAAAAATGCAATTTGCTCTGAAAAGAAACGTTTTAATGTTTGAAGTCAGAAGCTAGCGAGGGTTGGAATCTGTTAGGCTTTTTTTGACGCTTAACATTTTGGCATTCAGCCATGCACATTCATTCACCATTGTCATTTTTCTAGAGTTGTTTGCTAGTCACCTCAAAGGTCTTTCACTCCCAGCACAATAAAATGGAGGAATATAGAATTCAGTTTCAAGTCTAAAAAAGCTCTAAAGAGTGACAAGTTCAAAATTCCAAAGCTGGGCTTATTTTCAGCAAGTTAAAGTACTGTTGGATGTTTTGTAGACCTCACAGTTTCAAATAAACCAAACAAGTAGCTTAAGAAAAACCAACGGCTTCCTCCACAGTTAACAATCCTCACACACTGGCACCTTTGATTTTTCTGCATGTATCACTTCCTTCTCTTCCTCCCAGTACTGTCAAAACAGTTCACTCTCCATCCCACCCTCCACTGTCCAGTTTTCGCCCTGTCTCTCCTTCTTTCCTTCAGTGCTGATTTGGAGCCTGGATGTGTGTTAAAGAGACTGAACCTTTCATCCTGCAGAGGAAAAGGCAGAAACATGACCTGGCAGCATCTTACACATCCAGACAAGATAAAATAATGGCTTTGCCTTCACAGAGAAAAATGCGTTTTCCTGGCTTAGTTTGAGAAATAGAACATCTGGAGGATATTCTCCAACCTAAATCACATTCAGGTTCACGCAAAAGTCATCAGCAAGTTCTCTCAAACAACAACATGAACTAATTAGAAATACAATCCGCGCGAGGGGTTAAAACAGTTTCTGTGTGAATTTGTATTTAATATTAGTCTATCTGTCACTGAGGACCACAGTTTTGTAAAATGGTAATGTCAGACTGTGAACGCGTGGAGAGAAAAGCTAAATTCTCTGAGGAGGGATGATAATTCAACATACGCAAGAAAACAGAGGGGAGAGATCTCACCATACCTCCTGGGTGCTCCTCTAAATACATTTTCTAATTAAAGAAGAGCAGTAAATAACAAACACACAAAATGTAATTTGTGAGCTTGGTGGTGAGTGAAGTGGAGTTTGCTGTGCTGACTGTTCTAATTAGTGTGTGGGTAAATGATAGTGCCCCTTCACTGGGCGCACACTATAGGGGTTGGATGTGTGAGGAGCAAAGAGAGAGATGGAGTCTTTAAAGTCGAGAATGAAAGAAGTGCAGCCCGCAGTGTTTATGCCATTCTTCTTCTCCTTTGGTTTAACTTTAAATCCCTCTCTATTTTTCCTACTTTCTCTACTTTCACAAATCACTTTTGCTCTCCCACCCTACACACACACACTTTTAAATCTGGTTTGATGTTTAGAGGGGCTGAGTTGATCTCCTGTATGGTGTGAGTTGGTTGACAGTGAAGCTTCCTCTGCTGAAGGGAACGTGTAAAACTAATTCAGTATACACATGTACAAATGGACGCAACTAACACTCACTGACTGAGAGAACAACACCTTTCTCAACACCTACTCAAAGTTTGTATATGTATATATATGTGTGTGTGTGTATATATATGTGCACACAAATATTGTTTAAGTGACAAGATCTGCGTCCATCTATAAAAAGTTTCCTTTTCAATCCAGCGGCAGAAAAGAATTTAAAATCCATTTTAAACAAGATGAGATAGAACAGAGGCTGTTTGAATCAGGTGAAACCAAGAAGATGCAAATCTTTCATTTCTTTTCAAATCTCCTACAGCCGTGCGTTGACTATCTGCTGTATCTGTTGCTCTAAAGTGCTAGGAGCGTGAGCTTACTGTTGTTTTTTTACAGTGAGTTCAGGATTGGTTTTCTCTGTTGTTAAATTAAGATTTGTATTTAATGTATACACATCGTTTGTACTTGGCATTACCACAGATCATCTCCCAAAGCTAGTTTTTCTCCAGTTAATGCCTTCGTCTTTGACAGGTGCTAAACAAGCATTTTTCATGAATTTTCCATCACATGAGAACACGGCTCCAGGAATGATCAAAAACCTATTTGTGGTCAATCTCAACAACCTGCTTTTCAAAAAGATCTACTGGATGTGACTTCCATAGCACAGGGTGTGGGGGGGAAAAAAGGCAACTAGCTTATTGACTACTGGGGCATTTATCAGGTGAAAAGCCATTTATTTCACCTGGGAGTTCAGAATCTAATAAAGTAATAAAGACAGGTAGTATTTTGCATATCTGCTGACTGTGGAGGCAATCAACTGTTACCTAACAACCTAGAGACCTATCACCTCAAAATGTGATACTGTCAGAGTTCTGCTAACAGCTTTTTTCCGGACGCTTCTTGGTGGATAACAGAAATTCAGCTGCTGGAGCATCTTTCAGTTCAACACGAATGTAGAGTCTCGCAATACATAGAAAAGGCTTTAGTGGAAAATGAAAAATGGGAAGTGAATCTGATCAGTCTGAAATGAGGAGTGGCTGGACTGCCAAGTAAAGGAAGCAGGGAATTGAAAGCTGCTGTATGTCAGTAAGTGTACGCAGTCTGGGTGGTTGTGTGGGTTAATCGCCCAAATACAAAAAAAAAAAAAGTAAGCTTTACTCTTTCATCTGCATATGCAGTTATACAGTTGTAGCCATTCAGTTCCGATAACCAAGTTCCTCACTGTGCCTGACAACAATAGCAAACTGACAACATGACGTTAGGCTGGTGGAGAAAAAGCCCCATGCTGTGGATTTAAACTTCACATTTAATGAAAGAACTTCCCACATTTGATGTCAGTTTCCTTTATTTCCTGCTGAGAACAGTGGCTGCATATTCTCACACAAACACTAAAATGTCCCCCCACTGCATCCACTATATGCACATAACTGCCAGCTTTTCACAGATAGCTGATTTACAGTGCTCTATATTTTTACCTTGTCATGATATAAATGCAGTGGTGAAATAGCCCAGTTTGGATTCCTATCTTCCATCTGTAGTGTGAAGTTCTTACAAGGAAGATTATACTGACTTGACAAAAGGGCATTTTCCCACATACACTTTTTAGATTATTTTCGAGATTATATTCTCAGTGTTCCTCCTCTACAATTATCCCTGATTCTAAAATTACCTATGAGAATAAAACCTATTCCTTCATAGACAAAACCACCTACGCCCATTTAATCCCCCGTTTTAATCCCCTGTGGCTGTGTTATGTTCATTTTGTAATAAGCAATCATAATTAGATGAAAATTGTATGAATGTTTGACCTGAGCTAATTAGAAACTTTGTAGACTTTGAAGCAGGAATCAGCAGTGGGATAATGAATCATAAAATGGTTCATTACTGCACTCAGGGAACACTCTCTATCTCGATAAATGGACACGAGGCCGTGCAGACGAATCAAACATCTCAACACACACATCGCCTCATTTAGCTCCTGAAAGGATCACAAGGAAAATAATCTGGAAAAAAAACATTTGCACAAAATTGTTTCTGTTATTGAAGTGTCAAGTGTCAACTGTTTTCTTTCTGTCTGTCCTTAAATGATTTAGCACAGACACTGCAGACACTGCAGACCCAAATCAAAGTGAGCTACATCCAGTAACCAGAGCACAAGTGAAACAAATAGCACAGACTCTTACAGCTTTGTTGGAGACAATGCTGAAATTTGGATTGTGTGGGATTCTTTCAACAGGTTTTCCTTTGGTCTCACCCTGAGAAAAGCGCAGAATCTGCCCACTCACACTGCCTCTCCTGCGATCGTCCTAAATCCACTGATATACTGTTGATCTAGATCGCTTAAGACCCAGTGGACATCAATCTGCCCACGTTTGTTTCCTCAGACATGCTCTCCAGGGTACCCTAGTGTTTCCTGTTCCTGGGCTTAGCGATATTGATTGTAATCCTTCTCTATTGGGCATACTTACTCAGACCAGCTCGGTGCAACTCTCCTTGGTTGTTTTGCATTTCCATTAGGGGCTGGCATCTCCTAACAGTAACAAATTTAGCCCCTACTCAAGCGGCCTGAGTCTGGCTGACGGCAGGCTCCCGTTGATTGGCCAGGGAGTCACATGACTAGATGAGTCATGGAAATGAATCCTTCACCTGAACCCTGCCAATTTTAAAAAGGATGCAAAACCAGACGTCCAATTTCATAATTTCTGTTAATAGACGTTGTAATCGCATAATACACACACCAATACTGCAATCCAACACCGAGGGTCAACTGGTATATCTCTGTCTCGATGTCCTTCATTGTTGTCTATGTTTGTGTTGTATATAAATGACGTAACATGTTACGACCTCATTTGTAATGGAAATCTACCTAAATTGAGACTGGGGAGTTACTGATGGAAAACCTTGGTATAATACCATAGATGCAAACACAGTCCCATGTCACAAACTTTATGACAACTGGAAAATCAAGCTTTACGTTTTAGGATAAAACACAAATATCTGGATCTAACATTGGCAGCAACTCTGAGGGGTTAGGTATTATGTCCATAGGGCATACCTCTGGAAAACAAATCATGTTGCACATTGTGTTGTGTAACTAGTCTAGTTCAAAGAAAAAAGATAGAGGACATAACTTCATTTCCTAGGTGAGGTATCAATACAAAGGTATTATTTATCACCCCCCCTCTCCATCATTTACCATGAAAAAGTTCTAGTTGGCGTTTTTCATGGCAGCTCGATGTCAAGAGACTGCACCAGTATGGCATTTCATATCAGCATTTTAGACACAGCTTATAAATGCCATATTAATAAAGGCATTAGCAAACCCTAATCCAAACAACACTGCATCTCGTTCCAAAATATTTAACAAAATACATGGTGTGCTGTATAGATTTCCAAAATACATTTTAATTGAAACTTGCACATCTACCCTTTACCAAAAATGTTTGCAACTATATCACAAGTCAGTTGGAAGATATGATTAAAAGGGAACATAAACCATGACTTCATGTATTCACTATATAAAATCATATGTTTGTGTCTTGAAAGTTGTTTGTACACAAATCATCTTCAAAAATGACTTTGCATTTTTGCAGCAATACAACTTTCAACTGCCTACTTATCAACAATCTAAACACAGCAAAGTTGTTCATAATGGTTTTGGCACAAAATGTGTAGTTGACAATCTCAGCACAGCAGACCACGCAATGGGGGCTAACTAAACAACATCAATTGTAAACATTTGCCACAGAGCAGAGGGAAAAAACTGTTCCTTGCGCGTTGCCACTCTACTCCTCGAGTCTCCACCAGGCTCAATCAAGAGTCCATTATTCTATGACTCATAACCTCAGACCGGGGAACCAGGGCTGCCACAAAAGGGCTCCAGGAACAATGTACAGGCCTGATTGCTCTATTGTGAGTTAGCTTTGGCCTTTGACATGTCCTCCTGAACCGTGAGTGTCTAATTCTGACAAGGCCTGTCTGGAGACACAGCTGGAGGGCACTGTTACAGACAGGTGCAATACACTGCCAGATCAACAAGGAAAGCAAAGTGCAAGACAATGAGAAAGAGAAAAAATGGTCACAGTAAAAATCCCTGTCTATCTGCACATGCTCTGATTTTTGAGAGCTTGAGGAGCCCGACAGAGAGTGTCCAAAAGATTAGGGGTGGATAACAGAAGGAGCATGCCGAAAGAAATGAATCCCAGAACGTACATGTGTTGCCTTTTGTACATTCAGCAACAGCGGACAGAGCAGGGTTTTATGTCTGCCGGCGACAAAAAGAAGGGCAGACCATGCTCACATGGAAAATAAATAAATGTTATTCAGATCTGATGGTAGAGCGCAAGCTTATGTCCAAAGAAGAAAAAGTTGAATTACTGAGACAGACAGGTGTGTCATCCAGCAACTCTGTATTAAAACCAAAACGCCCTCTGGTCCATCTCTTTAAATCGCTGCCATGCTACCATTTCCTCACTTTCTTCCAAGCGAGAAAGTACGCATTACTACAACGTTGACCATATGAAATGGATACTTACAGCCTTTGTATATGTCTGTAGGAATCTGCACCGCGCTGGAGGAATAGTTGACCTTATTCTTAAAATTGGGATCATCCACAAACTCCAGCTCCAAAGAGGACGAAGTCTCGATTGGGACTTCCTCTTCTCCGTCCTCCGTCTGCTGAAACAAACACGCATGCAAACACACACCCATTTGTTATCGTAGAAATAGCAGGGTAAACATTAAACTCTCTAACTGTATTCTCATACGACCAATTCCCTGGTTCATATATTAAATTATAATGTTGTTATTAATTATATTATTTTTCTTCCAGTTTTCCAGAATTTGAACACTGTTAAACTCCATAAATGCATTCACTCCACCTGTTATCTGCCATCAGAGTAGATGCTTTTGTTTTCTCTTTCTCATCAGAGAACAACAGCAGGTATCAAAGTAGACACCAAACAGAGATACACACTCATTAGTAGCTTGGATGAATATCAGAGACATATGAGCCGCCAGATGAATTAACCCCACTAATAATAGACACTAAACCACTTAATCAGTCTAGTTTCCCACCCATATCAACAAAACATGTGTATTAAGCATATAAAATCATAATAGACACTTGCATTGGTCTAAACATAAGTCAAACTATTCTATTCTACTATTGAAACGTGTATACGTGTATACACACCCTTGATTTTTCAGGTTATCAACCATAACAAGTTAGAAAAAACTAATGCAGATAGTGTTAGGGAAGAGCTAGATATCACAAAAAGTCAAAATATTAAGAATTAGAAAATGAAAAAAAATACATTTAAGGTTTCATTCTTGAGAGGTAATCTACATAGTAAAATCTGCATCTGTTCACTCAGGGTGAAATGCCTGTAAAGTTGGAAAAGGGTTTACGATAAATTGTATTTATCAACTTTATATCCAACTCGTGAATTCAGAAATTAGAATGAAAATTAAGTCTTTATTAAACATCATATCTATGTATCAATCCTCCTTTTATTTATTCACGAAATATTTAGTAACAAAATCCCCATATCATGTAATTTCTTCAAATTCAAACATTTAAAAAGGTCACAATAAAATCTTGCAATTATGCCCTTTCTTTTTTTATAAAGCCCTATGGGTTAATTACATGTGACATGACTGAAAACTGTTTGTTTTAAATAATCTCAATCAAAAACCCATGTCCACTGCAGAAAATGATTGATGGACTGAGTTTAATTGACTATTAAAATGCAATTACAAGCTGGTGTAGGGATGAGCCAGGGGTGTATTGGACTAAAGCCCCACTGAAATAAACACTGTGTTGTGAGAGAAACAAGCCATCGGGTGAGTCTCTGCAACCTGTATAATATCTAGTGGGGCTAAATTAGCATTTTATACATAACTGTGTTTAAACACCAGTAAACCTTTAAAATATTCATTTTTGTTTGGACATTTAAAGAGATTTCTTACACTAGCCACATAAAATTGTGGTCAGTTTATCTTGTCTAACCCTAAAATGGATGTTGAATAATGTAACACAGATCAAGTCCAAAGAAGGAAGGATTTTTTTTTCAGGATAAGAAGCTACAAGATGCTACAAATATGTGTGACTGAATATGTGAAATACAGATTTTAGCAATGGTCAATTTAGATTTGACACTTTGTAAATCATTGATTCTGAAACTACAGAAAGTCAACACCTGCTTATAACCTATTAATTTACTTTTTTAAATCAAAACTATGATACAGATTTTTACAGATTTAGTGGTGCTAACTACTTGAACTCAGATATTTGATTATTCAGCTTGTAATAGTATGGATGTCTAATAGCTAGCTTTAAAAGTCGTTAGAAAAAGAACAAACGCTATTGGTTCTGAGTCAAAGGGAATGCAGCTTGATATATTAGTAATAGTGACCCTATCTAGGTTAGGGATGTTGATTTTAAATGTGAGGTTAAGTTTTTCCGTTCATCACTGTGTCAGACCAATTCTCACAGGATCAGTACTACAGTCTGTTTTTTCCTTCTCCAGAAGGGCCCAATCATAATTAACCAAGGTAATTAGAAGCTGAATAAATCCACACAGGAAAGACTGATTGGTTCATTTTCTTCAACCATCTACCACCTGTTTTGCTCGATTCATTACCCAATTTGTTCATTTTATCTCCTCGTTTTATAGGTTTAATTAAGGGCTGAAGAGGCCAGAGATGACATTTCCATGCCTCTTTTCATTCCCACCTTTAGCCGACCAAGGCTAACCTTAAACATGTCACATGTGACCACGAGTGTGTTCAAGTCAAAGAGAGCATGCCACTTAAAAGAATATTACAGGATTATTCTGTAGATAGGAACACTGATAAATTTAGGTTAACATATTACAGAAACTCCTCAGTTTGAAACAGCTGAAAAGCAGTAAGTCTCCATTTTAAATCAACAGTATAATAATCACTCTTGTAAAAATGTTTTACATACATTTGATGGCTGTCTTACAAGTATATTACTCAGAGGGGACAGGACTGACAATATTTTCCAACCATACAGACTCATTTAAATAATTCAAAGTTGGCTTGTGTAGAATGTTTTCACTTTCAAACAGGAAGTGTTAATTTCTCTTTGCAGAAACAACCATTTTTAAAAAAACACAGACTTACATATTTTTTATTTTCATAGATAATTATGTTTTAACCCATGGCAAAAAATATCTTTAAGGTCAAATGTAATATATGCAGACACCTAATTGAACACAGCAGAGTGAGGCTTGAAGGTTGTTGAGCAAACCTGGAAATGGCAAATAAAAGGTTTTCACCTTCAACACTGGAATGAACAGTAGACATGCGTTAGCACGTACTATTCAACGCATCAAGGGCACAGTGACAAGTGGAGAAATTAACAAGGTACAATGCACAAGAAGGAAAAAGCCTGCCAGTGACTTACCTTAACTTGAAATACATTTTTGTATGCCATCTTCCTAATGGTTAAGAATTTTACTCGAGTGGCAGAACTTTATTGAAAATTGTCATTGGGCGAGGCATCAAGGGGAGCACTGGTAGGTGGGATTTCAGAAAGGAATGATCCCCCTCCCGTCTTCTGCCGATGGTTAGGGTAGGTGATGCGAGGGTCAGAAGTGTGTCGGAAGTGTGGCCTCAGCGTGCCACATTAATGATGACCGATGCTCTCCAATTACATGAGCTGACAGACTGAAAGTGCTGTGTCATTAATCATGAGATTGGCATGCACAAAGAGAAAATCACACTGTGATTTATTGCTGCTTCGCTTCATTTTCTCACTCCTTTCCCATCTTTTTGTGCTCTGGTGATTCAAAAGGGGCTTCCTGCCCTCCTTGAAACTTAATAAATCAGGAGCTTTGGCTTCTAAGTGTTTAAACTTGGGAGGAACTCTTGCAGCCAGTGGTGGCATAGTGACACCAAAGACTTGAGGAGCTTACCTGCTCTGTTTGACATTTTTTTGCATGCCTTTTACATTATTTGCCATGAATTGCATGCTTGAGAAGTACTACTGTATGAAGCTGCACTTTGGGCTGTGTTTTGCTCTGATGTGTTTTGATGGAAATTCTTGGACATAATGAACATAAATCACCCTGTGGCTCGTGTTCGCCTCTGACACAGCCGTGTTTGGGGGAAATAACATCAAGAGAACAGAGAACTGGACTCACTGCCACATGCATGTCAGCCTGCCCGTGCTCTGTCATAAAAACGCACCAAACTACAGTCACCTCACTTTAGCACACAAACTGAGCAGAATCCTGTGACCGGGGAGAAGGGAGCGCATCAACACTGAGAAGGCCAAGGGAAGGGTTAGGGATGACTTGCAGGAAATGGCAGAAGTGGACGATAGGAAGTGGATTGTGTAGGATTTGGTGGGTTAGGGCAGGCAGACGGGTGAGCGGGAAGCAGTCCGCACTGTACTCACATAGTCTGAATCCGCTTTGGAATCGTAGTATGAAATGGCATTCTCCTGTATAGAAAAGAAAAGTAGGAAGAAAGATGAGAGAAGATATAGCAGTGCCTATATCGGTCCCAACCTGTGGTGGAAAGCTGAAGAGAGAGTCATGGTTATATTCAATCACACTGATCAGCATGAGAATATAATCAGCATCACAGAACACAGGTGTAGTGTGATGTGGAATGACTAATGATAAGGCGAGAAGATACTGACGAATGTAATGCATCTAAGCATTCTTAGATAAGATGTGGTATGTGTGGCACATGTTTGAACTTGTGTTTTTAACACAAGTTTGGAGCTTTTCTTGTGCAGTTGAAACTGTTGGTGTTCGTGCAGCAGTCTGATATATGCTCAGATGGTTGGCATTGAGAGCAGAATAAACTCAAAGATGACTCTCCGTGGGAGAATTATCAGCCTCGGCTGCTTGTGTTTTCAGCCCAAGCAAATAACTCTCACAAGAGGGCAGAAACATAAAGAAGAGAAATGAAAAATTAGGCCACTGTGTTACACTGTTTCATTCTAGTTAATAAATTGAGTTTTAAGCTACCAGCGTCAGCTCAATATTAGTACACGTACCACCATGTTTTAACACTTCATGCATTCCCACACCCAAGAGTTTAGCCTCCCAGATGTCCCCTTCTCCTTTGAGCTCGGATCCTTATCTCCCGTGAGGCAGGCAAGAGGGTGGTCAGAGGCTGAGGCAGTGAGCAGCATCTGTGTGGCCTGCCTCATTATCATGAGGACGCAGGCTGAGGACGCGCTCTCAAGGGCACCACAGTGACTGCATTGCTTCACTACGAGGGCCGCGCTATGGTCTGACACGTGAAGACTGATGACAGAGACAGAGTCTTCTTTTAAGGCATGGTCTTATATTACTCACACTTGTTTTCTTTGTGTCTACCTGACTATCATTTTATTGTCTTCATGAGTTTCATCTCTCTCCTGCTAATTTGTACGTCATTATTTTTTTCACCCAATCAATAAAAAACAGCTCTATGTATGCACAGATTCTTTAAGTGTCTCTTAGATCTCCACTTTCTCTCTGCGTCTTTAAGCATAAAAACCTGTCAATAGTCGATAATCAGCAGGGCAGTCATCAGCTGAGTGTCATATAACTTCTTAAAAAAGATTTTCTTTGATGACCAAATATAGAACTGAAACTAAACACAGGGCGCAGACAGAATATTTGGAGATGAGAAAAGCCAGTACAGAGGTGGAGCAGACCATCCCAGAGCACACATGTTTCCTCAACTTACCAGCACTCCCTCTGTCCCCCAGCTCTGAAAGAGATCAGGAGTGAGGGTGAAAGGAGAGAAGAGCGGAGGGATCAGAGCAGGGTGTTCTGGGAGTATGCTGGGTTAAGTTAGAGGTTAGGGATGGAAGTTCAGGTCGAGCTGTTGTGAAGGGATGAATTGAGAGAAAGGAGAAGGGGGGTAGAGAACAGAGTAGCGGGGAGAGAACTGCTAAAAATAGCCCATGCCTCTGCAGAGAGAAAGGAGAAATGGAGTGAGTGAGACAGTGTTGTGTCTGCCAGGAGGATTGATCTGAAGCCCAGTCCTGCCAAGTCCTGTCCCTTCCTTCTAAACAGTTTACCTCTCCACTGCAGCATTACAACTCATTACTCAGGACTGCTTCCTGTAAGTAAACGCCCCGTTTCTGACACTCATGGGACACCATCCAGCACTGTTACTCAAACACATAGTACATTAAAAAATTATTTAAATACTCAGTAAAAACAGCTACAGCACGGGTAACCAATCTGTTGAATCCTTCTGGACAATGGCATTAGCATTTAGTTGGTTTACAGCAATTTATTACAAATAACAATCCATTACAACGATCATTAAATGCTGAAGGATAAGGAGTATTCTGATTGAACAAAAGAGAATTCTTTAAATGCATTGCTACCACAGGGGCCTTTTTGGGAATCAAGTCTCTTTTGAGGGTCCTTTCTTTCACGCAGTTTATTTGCCGTGTATGAACTACAAGCTTTGCACATAGGAGAGATTTTATCCTTGAAAACTAGTCCTGGTGCAGAGGTGGTACATCTGTGATATAGATGAGATGGCTCAATGTTGACAGCCCACCAAAACCCTCTGAGCAGCAGTGGAGTAGAGAGGCCATCTGCTGCGGCTGGTCACAGGTCTCTATGGGCTCTGAGGCTGGGTTAAACACATCCGACTCAACTCAACTCCAGCAATTATCCTACACTCATCCCCTTACCGTAAGGGCATACAGAGATATAATGCACCTTATTCTGCTTAAGAGTAGCCTTACACATTGTGAGAACACATTTTAATACACAGTGTCACATTTGCAGTGTGTATCTGCAAAGGCTCAATGTGCTCAAGCCAAATGCACAAGCAGAAGTCTTAAAAATTCCCCCTGACTCAAAGGGCTATCAGTAAATTAAATCTATCACTCAGAGTGGGCCAACAAATTCCAAATGGGAGACAAACACTGAGGTCAGTTGGCGATCTCCAGCCCCTCCCGTCCATCAATCTTCCCCTGCTCATCTCCTACCCCTTTCCTTTCCTCACCCTTATCTCAACCGGCCTGCTCTCTTCTTCTTTTGCTCCATCACTCCTCCTACTCCCTGCCACGTTTTATCTTCATCTTTTCCCCTCTCTCTTTCCTCAATACAAGCTTCCCCTTGCTAATTTCAGATTTCACCAAAAGCAGCAGCACAGAGGGTAGATGCCTACTGTTGCCATAGAAACCGCCCCTCTGCTCCAAATTACAATGTGACTTTGTCTCGTCACCAGTGTCTACAATGTCTGCTTGTTTTTATGGCAGGCCTGATACCTGGTTGCCTGCATTTGTTTTGCCAGTTTGTCCGGAGGAAAAGATATTGTGTAATCCACCATATTTTCCATTTAGTAACACTTTCTACTTGATTGTTCAAAGTCACCTCTTGCCTGTAGTTACATGGTTAAACAGAAGGAGCCTTTTTCGGATAAGGATCCAAACATTTGAAGCTCAAAATTTCAGTCTATGAGACGAAGTCTTTGACAGGTGATTTGTCAAGTAATGACCTGGGCAACAATAGCAAATGAAAAATGGCTTGTAGATTAGTATCGATAATATGCTGTCACACATTGGAGTATAGTTTCCAGGACCAGATCTTTTGAATTTATATCTGCGAGCTTTCTCAATGTGGTGGCTGAGGCAGGTTGACATTTGAGTGTGAGACAAGCGCTCCATCATGGGTGGGGACAGATTACAGTCATATTCATATCTCCTCTGGACACCTGCTAATGATTTTATAATTACAGAACACACTCTGTGCCTCTGCCGTGCCCTGGGGTGTGCACACAAGCATGCAGTAACATACACACACACAGTGCACCTCTCCTCTGGCCTCGATAGTCTAGCAATCATTTCTAGCACCAGTTTCCCTAATGGATGCTGACATTATATCAAACACAATAAAGGATTTCATTTACCGCTCTTCATTAACCCGTGCGCATCAGCCCATAAGGTACACATCAACATATACTTACACACATATCTAGCTAAATTAGAATGAGAATTCTGCTAAAACAGAAGACCAAAATCTTTGGGTAGTAATTGTGCATATAGTTTCCAAAAAGGCTGTAACAGCGCAATGCAGCCTAAATTCTTACCCTAACGTCTTTTGTCTCTTTTGCTTCCTGGCATTCACATAATCACTGGACTTCAAATGCTACAAAACAACTGATATATGAATTAGAAAACTCTAAATTCACAAAAATCCTCAGTAATACTCTCCAGTGAAAGATGCAATCAGCTATATTTTGCATGTTCTCACATGGCAAACAGATGGAATCCAATTTACAGACGTTCGGAATGTATTGATTGACATTCAATTTCTCCCAGAGAAAGCAAATATATACACACAAGGACATTATACTGAGAGGACAGATGTAAAAAATAAAAGCAAGCAAAGGCTATCAGAAACTAATTTGCTCAGCTCATTTCCTTTGGTTTATATGGCCCATAGGTTTGCAAGGATGTGAAAAGTGAAAATGGGTAAATTAATCACTAACTTGTTAAATTATGTCAGTGATATAAAAGAACATTGCAATCTTGTAGTAAAGAGGTGGCCCATACATAATAAATTAAACCACTTGTGCCCTTTTTATTTGAGTAGTTGTTAATCTTGTACTGGGTGCAGATGCAATGCTTATTCACAGAAATCGCTATATTCTTATTCAGAAAGCAAGACAATAAATACACCTAGCTACATTAACAGAAAAACTAACTTAACTGAAACTAATACAGTGAAAGGGCTTCAGTGTGACTCTGGTTCACTACTGGATTGGTGCTCCATCCAGTTTCACAAATACATTTGTGGTATTAAAGCATGTTACTGTTGCTTAAAGCTAGCCCTCGTGTGGGCAACTCCACTAATAATGATGCCATATTCAAATTATTTAATTATCTAATCAATTTATACATTTATTTAAACAATTTTTGTTTTTAAAAAAATGTGTTGTTAATGTTATACATGCCACAAAATAGTCTGACCTGTCATCATGATATCCTGTGTTTGCCAGTTCAAACTTGTAACAAATTAACATTTAACTCACACATTCATATGCAAGCACAGCTAGCTTTAAGGAAGGCTGGACACAAGTATCTATACAAAATAATCAAAGTTCAACAATATCACAGAATATAAGGATGGCACGTTTGTGGTTTTCATTCTTCTCATAATATGTCCTCCTTCAACACTGAAGGTTACAAAAATGCCAATTTATAACGTCAAGTCAATAAAAGAGTCAACTGGCTTGCTGAAAATTAAACAGTTGGCCCGGAGGAAAGAGAAAGTGAGGAAGGGAGAGAACTATTGAGCTAAAGTGAATCTCAGATAAAGAAGTGCATGACGGAGGCCCTGGGCGCGGCTGCCTCCCTCTCTCCTGCTTTCTCATTGGCATGCTGTGCATCTCCAGGCTTTTAAGCGATTAGGGAGCTGCTGAGACCATGGCGTCCAAGCATAGCTCCATGCAGATGTTCATTTGTATGCCAATAAACAAATGTGCCCCCAGATTAAAGCTGCAAAACACAGTGCAAATTCAGCAAAGTCGATGACATTCTCCATACACAGCTCATCAGTGTCTCGCCCCTCTTCAGACAGAAGGCTGTGCCATCTCCAAACTGTAAACTCACTTCAAAGACTCAGAGAGATGGGCACCAGACCAAGAGATAAGGGGTTGTTGCAGTTAGTGCAGAGAGGAGGAGCAAACTGTGACAGAGAGACGTCTTGATTATTGTGAAATGAAATAAATAATCTTAAAACGAGGAAATGTGTTATATCTCTTGACCCTAATTTCCCCCACAAATCTGCTCATTCCACAATTTAAATCTTTCTTCGTAAACATCCTGCAGGTCTTATTTCTTCTCTCCCTTCCTCCTCCTCCTCCTCTTCAGCTCCCTTTTCCATCTTTGCAGTACTTTCTCTTTCTTTCAGAGCGCGACACTTCCCCTTGGTGGAAGCAGTTAAATCACCCTGAATATTCCTATCCTGAGATAAGGAAAGAAAGCTTTGTCCTGCTGCACTCTGGGTAATGCTGTTCTCCATTGTTGGCTGACAGGGCTCCATTGAGGAGCAGGTTTTAATACCGATAGCATCTCCACCCTGCATGGACACATTGCCAGATAAAAAGCCTATCCAACATGGCACATGCGTGCCAACATCTCCCAAACAAGCCTCCAATCTGATCATCACAGGAAAAAGGGGCTGTAACACAGAGTAAAGACAAATAAGATAACCGGCTATGGCTATATTAATGCTATCATTGGATTCCAGGGGGAAATGGTAGAACAAAAGCAATTATCTCCCAGGTCTAACACTTTACGGCATCAGTGACCAATCCTGTACAGCCCCTTACTCTGGACCTACTATGGCCCGTCTCAACACTGTTAGAGAAAGCATGGCTCCTGCACTTTTTGAAGAAAAATGTTTCCAGGTTCCACTTTTCATGAATAGCGCAATACATATTTTCATGTTACTGTGATCTTTCAGCCATTTTACCCATGCTAGTTCATAGAGTCCTGAAAAGTCACCACCCCCTCTCTTCAGCGTGAATGAGAGTGCCCAATCAACAATCAGCACTGGCAAAAGGAAACCTGTTATTTTCGACCCCATAATCATTTCCATCAGATGCCTTGCTGTCCTTCTCAGTGATTTCAAAATTCAAATGACAAAAGGGAAAGTTGCTTTAAGATTTCTACAGACAGGCACACAGGACAAGCAGGATAACAATACACTAAATATCCCCAAAGCCTCAGAATAACCAAATTCTCTCACATTGGTGCAGCTCCTTGGTACACCTAACCAAAGACGGCATGTAAAAAATGAAAAGTCATGATTATCTGAATGTTTCTTTTTCTATAATAGAATAATTATTAAATCATTTTAAACCTACAGGCCAAAACCCATTGGAAGACTAAATCTTCTGTTTGACAGGAACAAAACAATGCTATTTTCACTGCCAATGACCAACAGAATTACAGCACTTGTCAGGGAGCAACCAGGGAAAAATTAGTCTTAGGTCGTGCTTATGAACCGAACCATCCTTGTTTAGCCCAGTTAGATCTAGTTAATTTTTGTCCTCTACTGCCAGTTCTAAACTAGCAGTGGTTGTTGATCGATAAAATGAATCATTCAACATTTCTTAAAGTATGTATAAAATCATCTTAGAAACAGCCCATAGTACTTCTGATTCTGCTCTGAGCAGTGGGGCCAAGATGCAGCAGGCTTACCCTTTAAAATAACATTTCATGGGTGTTGGCCATGTGGTGAAATGGGAAAATCAACATCTGCAACGTGGCTTGCTGGATTTCTCTGACTATTGATTTCCATCTCCTGTGAGGCAGGAGGATCGATCAATGGGATTTAGCCATGGAGCCTGCTTTCCAAACACTCCCGCCTGGTACAAGTCTGCACCAGAGTTGGCCAAGCCTCTCTTAACTGAAGACTTTCAAACATGTCTTAACTTCTCTTTGTCTGTATAGTAACTTTTTTTCCATTATTAGTTCCTTGACTTAGATGACTCTTACGCTAATGGTCTTCCCCTATTTCGCAATTCCCCTCAGCTCAAGTGCAAAGCAGCTGGAATTTGTTTTCAAAGAGTTGTTGACACTGTAGGAAAAAGGTAGAGGTATTTCAGAGCCTCAGAAGACGAGGTCGAAAGTGAGAGCAGGGAAGAAAAAAATGTCAAAAGAACATTTCCACGTTGGAGAGCACCACTTAAACAAATTACAGTGGTCTACAATCAAGATACTTAAATTAACCAATTGTTAGGTCACCACAGCAACCAAAAGTCTGATCAAAGCCGTTAGTAGAGTAGCAGATGACTGAAAATGAACAGAGCAATCAGGAAAGAAGAGGAGGAAAAAAACTGCAGCCAAAATGAAAATGTACAGGGAAATTTCAATTTCCATATTGTAAGTGATGTAGTGTTCAGTATGTTACACTGCGTGTCTAGCCACAGTCCATTTTCCACGTTCACACCATCAGACACATTCGATAGGGAATACTTTTTTAATACTGAACCGTATAGAGATTTTTATCAACAAAGCCCTCCTTATTTTGCTCTGCACAGTGGTGATCAGATGGAATTTTGTTCCGTAGTTCAGTATTCAGCGATAACACAAAATATGAGTTCCATTACGTGCTCGTCTAAGCACAGCCACAAGGAAGAGAAAAAAATACAAACTGCTACCAGCAAAAAGAGAACATTTGTGATTACACAAAGTGGCTTTGCTTCTCAGGGTTTTAAATAAATTTTAAAAAAGGACTCATGTGGTGATAGCCTCACCAGTCCCCCGCGACTACTACAGTAAGAAATCCCTTTGAGTTATCATTGTCAGGATTTATTTACAGGAAGGTCCCAAAACATTTTTTTAACCAGTATTTATTGGCTATCTTTTTCCTTTTCTTCTTTTATTAATTGAGGAACACCCTTTAAGAAACAGGTTTAAAATACGTCAACATGAGGTCAAAATGATGGCTATGTAAAATAGAAACAATTGTTTGGTGACAATCCAATTAAAAGAGCAATAAAAAATTGTAAGTAAACGGATAGTGCAGTGTATAAATTCAATCTTCGTTGAGTTAATTTTGTTTAGGAAATATCAAAACAATAAAGAATAAAAAATAAAAAAATCGATTCGCTCAACATTTTTGACGACCAAATGAAGTCTGACAGGAGATAAAAACTAACCCAGAGTGACACATCCCTTGATTTCTGTCTTTTTCTAACTAATTTGAATCTATTCAAGGAAGCCTTTGTAAAATGTATGTATATCATGGCTAATGGAGCTGGTCGTTTTTGAGGGCTTGGCTGAAAAAAGCCACAATGATTCTCACTTATTTCCTCTGGAGTGCGAATTACATTAAATAGTGTCATTATAAAAGAAACCCAGCTTGGTCAAGGGAATAAACCCCCTACAGCTCAGGTCATGTTAAACCTCTGAGGGGATCGACTGGGAATTGAGGGAGTGTAATGTGGCTTTCACTACGATATAACTACCTCCTGTCACTTTTTACACTGATTTTTTGTTTGCTTTGTTTTTCTTTGCATCATACACCACAGAAATGTTTTAACTCTGTAAAATGTTCTTTTAAATTTCTTATATTACCTGGAAATAAAGTTTTTCTAACTTTTGATTAAATATTGGTTATATATCTACTACTTATTTTGCACAAAATATATTGGAAAATCTATGATACATCTACAGAATTACTTAATGCTCACTGAGGGCCACAGTATGCACTGCTGAATATCATTTTTGGTTGTTCTAGTTCAAGGGTCCTTTTAAACATACATGTGCAAAATGCCAGAAGAGGTCACATGAATACTACTGTGTTAAGTATGAGAGTGGGTGGCTGAGAGGACACGAGAAGAGAGGCCGAGAGCGAAGAAGAGACAGAAAGGGGAGACTGTGTTGTCCTGTGATGAAAGGCTTGATTGATTAGAGAGTGATGATTGCAGTAAATGGCCTGGAAGATGGCTCCATCTCTGTTTCCCGTTTTTCTCTACCTCTTACACCTTCTTCCCTCACTTGCTTGCTAGCTTGCTTTCTCACCCACACCTCTCCCCTTCTATGGCCCTTGTTGCTTCACCCTCTCCCCGGTTTCATCATGGCAGCCCATCATCGGAGTGCCCCTCTCTTTCCTAATGGCACAGCTATTAGCACTAATGCATTTCCAACGTACAGCAGCTGCCACATCACAATCTGAATGAAAGGACATGTCTTTCTCCAATCTCCACAATCTCCATCCTGTCTTCCATCCAATCTTGTGTCTCAGTGCCAATGTGTCAACGTCAACCCCTCATAAACTATATGACAGTGATCATCATCAGCCCACTCATGATGGAAGACAAGGAGCTGATAATATTTTGTTGATAGTATCATTTATCTGAGAATAAAGATGACCTTGCATCTCGTTAAAATCAACAGCATTGGTTTCACAACTTTCAGGAGATGTGGGTATTTTTTTCCTCACTATCCATTTAATCTTACTTGCATTTTACTGCATTTATTCAGGTATCACTTGTATCCAAAGCAACAAGTGAGGAAAGAAAATAGCGTTCACTATCTTGCTTTGATATGGAGACTGGGAGAGTTAGAGATCAAGTGCATACAGGATATCTATAATTTCTAGAAAGGATTTTTTGTTTGCTCTCTGCAAATCCACTTTATGGTCTCATTTGACATTTGAGGGCATCCTGCTATTTCTGGATGCTTAACAGAAGATCCTGCAAGTTTTCCTCTGGTTTTGTTTGAATACATGAGGACAGCTGAATACATGTTTGCAAGTGACACATAAAAGCATGTTGACATTGTGTAGTGGAGATACCAGGTGAATCTCTCTGATGGACCACATGGTTGTTTCATGCAGTGCCATTTACAACATTGATGGAATTGGAGATCTTTCGTTGAAATGGGTGAGGTGAAAGAGTTCAGTCACGTGACTCCCTAGCCAATCAGCACCCTACTCATCCTGTTTAAAACCAAAACATTGAACATAATTGTGGAGAATGTAATTTGCCCAGATTTCGAAGCATTGGGTTATTTACCTGCCAATGTGTAGTTAACAAAACAAAGTGGAGGTGAGGTGTCTGGTTTTAAGGACACCAGTTCTCCATGGTCCCAGCAAAACTGAAATGACTGTGACACCTGGGTTTATGTTGCCAAAGCAATAGTTATTGCCATGTAGGGAGGGAGATCTGACCTTGAGAAAATCAGCAGCAATCTAACACTTTAATTTCCATTTCACACACCGTTTCATTTAAATTTATCTAAAACCCAGAACAACCATCTCAACAGTTATGATAAAAATTTTTACATCCACAACATCCAAAAGTTAGAGGGGTCAGACACTGGCTCAGCGGTATCACCAGGAATACACCTGAATGCGAGCCTGGGTTAGAAAAGGACAGATTTTCCCATTGCTACGGTAACAGCTGGGACGGCAGCCGCTATGAAGAGCAGGCGTGTCATCGAGTTTCTTTGTCGTCACCAGTTTGGTGTGGCGAGCAGATGGACACGGCCAGGTCCAGAAGCTGCCATTAATAAACACATGCAAATAAATACCTGCTCACAGATGAGCACAACCACAGTTGTTTTTCCAACAACTTGCACACATCACACACAAATTCTATCAAAATGCACCATCTCTCATGCATAAACACCTTTTCTCTCCATTTGACAGACTGCTCCACCCGCTAGTTTAAGATGCAGCTCGTTTCTCCTAATATGCCCAAAGAGCACGAAGCCTAATCTAATTAGACTGTCAGTCAGCAGAGTGTTCAGCCAAAGAGACATTAGGAAACCACAAAATCTACAAACAAGGAAAATCTTCCAGCAAGCATGTTGCATATCTAACCGCCCCACCAAATCCTCCCCTCGACACCCACCCATCACCCCTTTGTGATATTTTTTAATGGTTTCACAGTTGCCCCTGCTGAGATTCATTACCTGGCCTAATTATAAAGGCAAATTAAATCAGCTCAATACATTATTAATAGGGAAGCACTATTGGGATTCCATTTGCAGTATTTGCAACAATATGGTATATTCCAACTGTTTCCATGCCTGATTAAACACACGCACAGATAAGAGAAGGGTATATGAACGTGAGGGAAGTGTAAAGACAGAATAGTGACAGTGAAGCCAAGGTTTGGCAAGAAGAGTTTAAAATGAAAGGATACACTAGAAAAGAAACAAACAACTCACAGAGAAAGAGAGGTTTTGGAGAGGATGAGGTGGATAAACGAGAGTTCTAGCTTTTCCACTTGAGGGAGTATTGATGCTACATTGGGTGCAGCTACATATGAACAGCTGTGTGTGGGCACTGTGACCCAGGCTCCACTTCCTGCATGGCTTCACATCCGATTGAGGTGCATCGGAGTTGGGTGGGGAGAGGCAAGCATCAACCCTCCTCAGGACTAAAATAAAGGGACAGCACCACTGTAACCTCGCTGCTTAAACCAGCAATGTGAGAGGGTCGGGTGTACCTCAGCCTTCACAAGAGTGTAAGCAACCATGAATAAAAATGGACTTTGCAGTCAAGTAGAGCTAATAATTATTCACTTTGAATCAGTTAAAGTCTTTTCTAAAATATCCCCCGGAGGCATGGGGTTAAAAATCCATTTGAGGGAAGTGTACCATGACAGTGAGCTTGTCTCCCCAGAGACAACGGATATGACAGCAGAGAATACAAAAGTGTTGGCTGTGTATATATTTATGTTAATCTTTTTATCGATATTAATACACACACAAAATGCCTTATAAATGTCTGTACACATTCTTATAACAAATAAAACTAATTTATCTGAACAGAAACTTGTACAAAGGAAATTATTTTAAATCTTCATTGATCAACTTCGTTGTTTATGAAAAATTAAGAGATATTGGCCGTGGCTCACCATTGTGTGCCAAAAGCAATCATAATACTAATTGAGTTAAAAAGAGAAAAACTCAATACAATATTTCAAAGAAATGATTTTTTTCACTATTTACATTTTTACATTTAAAAAAAAATACATTCTAAAAGGAATCTAATGGTGTTGAGAAATCTCTGTGCTTAAAGGCTGAAAACCAATGTTTGATGTGCATGACCTTCAAGCCCCGAGGCAGCAATGCATGAGAAATCATAATACAGCCACATAGACTCAGGAGTACTTTGGAAAATCATTTTCCCTCTACATGGTCTGCCACTGCATTAAAAAATGTAACATAACTGTATTGCACAAGGCGGAAGCGGCATATTGTATCAACTGAGTGGAAACACAGCACAATCTTCTGGATACAAGCGCATCTCGGTGGAGAGAAGACAGTAAAGACATGTTCTCTTACTGGGGTGCTTTTTTGGGGACATCTGGTTCTTCTATAATTTGGGGGTTCATCAGTGCCCGTGGCATGAATGACTTGTGACACGTGTGAGGCTATTACTAATGCATAACATTATACTGGCATGTTGGAGAAACATTTGCATGCAATCAAGGTACAATCTTTTCCAAGAAGACTAGTGGTTCTTTCAGCAGAGCAATGCTAAACCTTTCTCTGCAAGACAGCAGGGCTCCATAAACAGTGTCAGCCCGTGGTTTAGGAACCGACCAGCAACTGAATTCTTGTAGTCAGCAAAAGTGGACACTGATTGATAGGTAAAATGTCAACAATAAGCCTTCTCAGTTACAAATCATTATTACAAAGTTATCATTCAAAGGAAGATGTCATCAAATGGTAAATATCTTTCTATCCTTACTGTGCTGACACAATCAAAGTACATATTTGCTTCTATTTCGTAAATTACTCTGAGGCTAATGAGTGAAGACATTGAAAACAATGTCCTTTGTACTTGTGACTGTTAAATGTGCACACAAATTGATTAAAGGTATTGGCAATTCTGGAGGATCGTTAGGCATCTTGAGATGTTGCCATGGTAATACTTCATCTTTTACATGAACTGCTAAGTACAGAGATGTTAAAGGCCTAAATCACACAAGGCCCACCTCATCTGGAATGACAGGTTTTACTTATATGGGTTTGAGGGTGAGACAAACGCAGTTGTACAACATCACCTTTGTGCATTGATTAGCGCAGACTATTTAAAAAAGAGCCAAACGTTTGGTTTTCACATATACTGAACATGTCTACAGTTTCATAAGATGCATTTGTTTGGTGCAGTGCATGTGTGTGATTGTGCAAGGATGCACGTTTGTGAGGAATTTCAATGTTTGACCTTAAGAGAAGTGGGCAGACTCGGAAACACACAGAGTAATACCATTTTCCCTTTTAGGTTACAAAAGGGGATCCCTTCTGTTTTGAGGGTCAGCTGGAGGATAATGCAAAGATTGGTATGTATCCTATGTAACAAAATGCTCAATCCCTGAGATAATACCTCAAAAGGTAGCCATTTTAGTCGGCGTGAAAATATGTAGGACATATGATTATCATTGTTTGTTCACTAATCATCACAAAGTCTCTGTGATGCTGATCACATTGTCATCAAACGTTTTCAATATGTGGAACATTTTCATGTGGAAGCTGAAAACAGGTGGGAACAGGCTAGTCATTGGAAGATAAACTAGTTTGTCTTGTGAAGAAAAAAGATAGAAGTCATCCTGGGAAAGAGAGAGGAGAGGGTGTCCTACTTTACCGTTACACCATCTTGCCATACGTGCTCCTTCTGAAGCAGCTCAGCCTCCTTGGCCAGTTTCTGCAAAGAAACACAAAAAACTGCACTGTGAGTAACAGAAGTCAGAATGTTGCTGATGTGCGTTTGTGTGTTTCATATGAGTCTGAAAAAGGAAGTGAGAGACAAAGGGAAAAAAGCGATGCAAAAAGGATGAGACTTTTTTAGTGAATGCTTTGACACGATCGCCTTGAAGCAAGAAATTAGTGGTTCAAATCCTTGCCTCTCTGTGTGGAGTTTGAATGTTCTCCCTGTGAATGTGTGCATTCTGTTCCGAACTCTGGATCCCTCCCACTGCCCAAAAACCCTGCATGTTAGGTTAATTGGTGATTTGAAAATGACTACTGGAGTGTATGCGGCAGTGCCTGATTCTTTGTCTTTTTGCTCTCTATTTGGCCCTGAGATGGAATTGCAACTAACTAATCAAAGGTTAGCTCCGCCTCCTGCCGATGGAAGCCTGCTTAAGCTCCAGCCACCTGCAAAATGGGAATGGATATAGCCAATATGGAAAGTGGATCAATACATCATTAAACCAACACAAATTGATAAGAAGTGGCAAAAATTTCCCCCAGAAAAAATAGCTGTAATACAGATCTCTTATCTTATATTATTCCAGACAAACATAATCTGTTGCTTCTGTCTTTTGTCAAAAATTACTGACCAAGTACCCACAAAAAGACATCTATATCCATGCCACCATACTGCTTTTGTGTGTTGTAAAGCTAACGAGGACACTTCTGATCACGAGTTTTTCCGATTATTTTCCATATTTTTCTCTCTGTGTCACTGAAGAGCAGGTTGATCTTCTGTCAAACAAATTCTGTTCAAGAACAGTGTGACAGTTTGAGAGGATTTTTGGCAAAGTCTAATTTGGCCTCTCTATTCTCTGAGCTTATCATTTATTTGCACCTTGTAAACTGAATTTCTTGCATGGTAAATTTGGATAAAGATTTGTCAGCCCACTTGAGAGTTTTCTCCACTTGGCTGTATGTTGTGGTTTTTTTTCTTTAATTGAAAAAAACTCTCTGTTCGTCCAGCAATGTTGTCTATATGGACATCCAAGCTACTCCTTTAATAATGATGTATGTGTTCTTCTATGCCAAACTTTTGATTTGGCCACTTCTACTAATGATATGTTATCTTCCTGATGGATTTCTTTTGGTTTTGTAGCCTAAGGAGAGTCTGGCTGACTCAGAAAGGCTCTTTGTGGAAAGTGACAGCTTTCAAAAGTAAATTGCATCAATGGGCTCAACCTTAGGATATTTAACTGATGAAAAAGATAAAGAAAGAGTAAAAAACAAGTGTCCACGAAGCTTTTAGCTGATCAGTCCGATTCAATCCATTGAAAACAGGGTTCCACAAACTCAGGTGCTCTGGCTTCCATCCAACTGGGGGGTAAAAACATTGAAAGTCTGCACTTGGAGCAACTTGTAAAACTATTTGGTCTCAGTGAAAATCAACATAACAAAAATTTGTGTCTGAAGAACATCCCATCTTATATTGCTCACATTGCTGGAGAAGTTGACTTTTTTCCAACTTAGATTTATTTTAGCTTCACGATTTAGCTTTGGTACGTCCCTGAAGTTACTGTGTAAATCTAGGCTTCTCATATGGAAAGTTATACAAGAAGAAAATGTAGCGGGAAGTTTTTTTTCTTCCCTACACCCCTCCCTCCCCCTTCCATCCGTCTTGTGCCTCTGTATCTAGGTTTATCCGGGCCTCAAGGGGGCGATCTTATTTTTGTCCCAGAATAGTCTGATTGGCCACAAAGTCCCAAGGCTTTGAAATTACTAACCCTATTTAGACCTTCTGCTACAGTGAGAGCTCATTCATTTGTGAACCCACACTGAAGAAGCCCATCCCCTACCATGGGAGACTTTTTATCTACAAAAAACACTCAAGACATAAACTCTTATTATAATAGAAGTCTGTCCTATTTCCATTAAAAACCCCACCCACCTCATATGAGCCGTCCCTCTTACTAACAGCCACACAGACACTATGCCCTCCTGATTTCAACACGTACATCAAACGCAGAATGTCAAGTTCTTGGGTTTGCATTGTTGTATCATTTAAAGAATGCACATAATAGGACACCAGTGACCTAATTTGCAGCACACAACATTAGAAAACGATCCTTTCCAGTCCTTTGTGTCTTCATGCATCTGCGTGATGATTTTAATCCTCTGAGTGAGCCTTGAATAACAGTGATAAGATTTAATTCATTTCCTAATCAAACAATAGACACATAAAACAATGAAATAGGTTTCTAATTACCTCACTGAAATGACGACCAAAGAGCCCATTAGAAAGACCAAAGAGCCCATTAGATTAAAAGTAGCTTTGTGGGTTTTTGTTAGACAGGGTCAGCTTTGCTAAAGACCAGCAAACAACACCAAAGTGGCTCTTGATTAAAACTACATTTTTAACTAAAGGATTAAAAGCAACAACTAATGCTCAGCAATTCTGATCTTCCTATTTCAAAATAGTGACACCTTTGAATAAATTAAAATAAACTGCATTTGTTACACATTTTATAGCATTATGCACTCTTGATCTATGATCAAGCACTGTTTTCATCCTTTTAGATTAGTCTTTTTTCCAATGTATTCATTACCAAGAATCTATCATTTTCTTTTGAAGATCCATTTGTCCCCCATTGAGTAGCCAACACATTGTTTCAGGATCATGTTTCCCTGCTGTTTCTCTCAAGGTATACTTCATAACTCTTCCTCTAGTAGGCTACCATTTCTCTGGGACCGTATCGCTTCCTGAGCAGCTTAATGCAGCTCCGCGGCTCCAAAACAGTCATGTGTGTTTCCCTCTTCTGTGTTGGCCTAGATGGATTGGCAACACAAACAGCCAATGAATCAGAGTGAGAGATGTGGAAAAGAGGGGGGCAGGGATATATCATCTATGCTGGTGGCTGGGGCCCAAGCAGCTTAGAGAACTGGATGAGCATAGTGAGATCAGCACAGAACAGCACAGATAAGCTCAGCACAGACCCACACAACACAGAAAATAACACTACGGGAAACAGGACCAAATGCACAAAGAGTCAACAACATGAATATGAAGCTCTAATGTTACTACAACTGTAACCTTGCCACAAAATGGATCATACGTGAGGCCATTTGTCACCCAGTCCAGAGGCAAGGTCAGAGACCATACATACCACTGTGTAATGGTTAACAGTGCATGAAGCATTGCAACAAAGACTGCAAACCTAAACACAACCCGTTGGAGTCCGTCATGTAGCCGGCCCCTGTATGTACCAGAATAGAAGCCTGTGTATTTGTACAGTCAGTCAGACAGCAAGCTATAGCTCAGAGATATTTCCACTGTCAAAAAACCACACCGTATAAAAACTATGGAGGATACATTGTGACAGCAGTGAAAAAAATGCAACGAAAAGCTCAGCATGAGACGACTGGAATCTTTAATATTCATAACTGTTCAGATTGCTCTGTTCCAGAGGGGAAGGGTTTAATCACTCAAAGTCATGTTATTTCTAAGGGAATGACAGCACACCAGGGATGGACGGCATCATGCTGTGGTGAGCGCCAACTCGACACTGGTCTGTGTGATTGGTGGAGCCTGTTAGGCCCTTTCACTGAGCATTAACTTAAAGGGCACTCGACACAACACATTGTCATCTGCGTGATCTACAGGGACTCTCCAAAACAGCCCCACAATGTGGGTGTTTGAGTGAGAGGGCACTTGAGAAAACACGACGCAGACTGTACATGTGATTGCAGCTTTGAATAACGTACTCAACATGTTCCAAATGACTTCACTCAGTTTCTGGGAATGCTTGAGTCACCTTGGGGACCAAAAGACTGTGAAATGACTCTGTCGGGTCACTTAACCTTTATAGAGTGAACCAAGAAGGTACGATTTTCAGTAAATTGTGCTTAAATTGTGATTAACTAATGTGGGCGGTGAGAAATACAATGGCACGACACAAACACTGGCATGTTGATCAAGAGATTTTGTAAGAGATATTTGCGAGGAAATGTGCGAATACAATTATTACTTGCAATGCAATATCATATCACATTTGAAAATAAACCGGTTGCTCATGGTTTCATGTTATATCAAAAGTCTGTCCTCTGCCATTGCCTTAAACGCAGCTCAAGAGGCTGTAGCAGTGCAGAGAAATGAAATGTCTTGCAGCAGTTAGTCCATTAGGGGGCAGCAGATGGAGCGTACCGGTGAGCTGCAACAACAGCAGCAGCAGCCAGTGGAGCCTGTCAGAGTGAGAGCAGTCTGCTTTAAGCTCTTCATTCTGTCTTCTCCACTTGGCCAGGATTAAGGCCAATCATCGAAATCATTGAGTCAGAACCGTCCCACAATAACAGATGGAGGGACTCTCCACTCCAGAATTTTAAAACATCACAGACAAACTCTCTCTCACTTTGCCTAGCACCCTCGCCGCCACCATCCCCCAGCACAACCACCAACCCTTTTATCTCTCCTATTTGCCCGCCTGTTTTTATCCTGCCATCGTATGCCGTTCTCCATTTCTCTCCATCTGTCTCAGTTTACTGCCCTCAAACTTTCTCCCTCCTCTTATGCCATATTAATTTCAGCAACAAAGTTACAAGCCAACTTCAAAGCAGTTTAATTGAAGTCGGAATAAAGGGCTTGTCAGCAGCAAATGATGGAATAGAGAGGAGCTACAAAGACGTGTGGCTTGCTTTTATTATTTGTGTAATCAGACACCTCTCGATGGAAAGACCAATTCAAGACTTGGACAGGAAGTGCAATATGGAAGACATTTCTAATAGGAACAGATGCTCCCCTTAAGAGTCACTAAAGAATGTCAAAGTCCTTAATGAGACAAAATAATGACCCTTAATTCCAGGTCCCTGGTTGGTTCACTGCAGGCAGTCGGGTATTGTAGTCCTTATTAGCTAACTCTTACAGAGGATCTGCATGGATGGGTGGGAGACCATGTCTTTGTTCTGAGATCCAAAGCACCCTGTGGCAAGCTCGTTTGCAAGCGCCATGCATGTAGTGCTATTGTAGCATGTGCTCAGATAATCCCTGCCTTTGTTTCTATTCCATAATCTTCCCCCACCACAGTGGAAATGTTAACATTTTTGTTTGCATTTCCTCACAAGTGGTTGCACATTTCCAACTCCACTTTGGTGTTTCCAAAGAGAATGGTTCTGGGGGATGCAAAAGCTGTCACCTTCCCACAGCAGGAACTCACCAGCTTTTTAAAAATCAAACGCCAGCTTGTCCACGCTCCACACAGACCCAGAGAAACAGCATATTTTCCCAGTAGATTGCCAGCATTGTGCTAAAGATCACTGAAACAAAAAAAGCAGCTGTCTTTACTTTGGGACAATGCTAAACTCCTTTATATGCGAACCTCATAGCTGCAATGAAAATGACTGACCTTGATCAAAGGCTCTTGTATATTAATCAGCCATCTTTTAAGATTATTGAAATTATTGAAGTTATTATTCAAAGGAGCAAATCCAAAATGATTTGCTACTGTGTGATAGCAGTAAAATACTTCCATGTATGGTTCTCGCTAAAGACTAATTTTCTGCTAATTGGGACGCTTTTTGTTTCAGCTGAGAAACTCCACTCAAAATAACATGCATTTCACTCATTAAACAACAGAGCCTCTGTAGCTGTATTGTAGAGTCATCCGAGCTCAGAACGTGGCCAATTACCATTGTGCTGCACACTATCACTCACTGCAGCAACTACCACTGTTAATTTAATTAAACATCCTATGGGATAAATACTACAAAACTGTTCTATCTATATCATGTACTAACAGGAAACAGTCACAACGCACACACGCAGAACAAATATAACTCAAAAAGACTAAAGACTCAAGGGGTTAAACAGATCTGCAGCGTTGTCTGCACGCAGGTGGGCAGGAGTTCTGCCTTCAGCAGGCCGGCAGGGGGCTCAGGGTGTGCACGGAGGCCCAGCAGTGTGGTGACACGGCCAGGGGTCAGCTCAGTGGCGTTCGAGTGCATGGCTGGTCTAGTCACTGTCCACTGTTTGACAGCGCAGCCTTTTTGTTTTGCCGCCTCTGACACTAGCCAGACAAAAATAAAAAAAGATGGAGTGAGATGGAAAAGGAATCCTAAAAATGACATTTACATAAGAATACATAAAATTTGTCATGCCTCTCTGGCAGCCAGAGACATGACTCAGAGGGAGAAGATTGCATACACACTGTCGCTGTGCTGCCGATAAATGAAATAACATTGCACTTGAAGGAAATTGAGCATATGACCGGCCTCTTAGCCGTGCAGCTGTCACCAGATGTGTGTGAGGGTGTGTGCTTGTTTGTGTTACTTTGCTCAAAAGGCCTAACGGGGAGGAACTAAATGAAACAGTATCAAGATGCAGGGGGAATGTCTCCTTGATCAGAGGTGAGAGGGAAGTTTGGCGGGCTGTGACGTAACAGCAGAACAGGACTTGGACCAGAACAGTTGCCCGTGGCCATCACTCCATAATTAAAAAAAGAATAAAGGCATTTAAGTCACTGATTGAATTGTTTGTTTCATTTTTATTTGTACACATATTTAGTCTCTAATGGTCACGCAGATGTGTACCATGCCCAGGCAAAAGAGCTGGCACTAATCAACAATCTCACAGCTTCTTCATTCACAAACATTCACACACCAACTGCTGAGTTTGGATGGAGACAGAGTTGGAAAATCTAATACTGAGGTGGACATGAGGACTAGTTTCATCATTACTGAATCCAAAACATGTTTTGTTTTTTTTCCTGCTTTTGATTTGTTCAGTCTAACATTTACCAAAAACCAGGCTCCAAAAGATTGTCGGGGATAAAATAATGTCAGAGAGAGGTTAAAATGATGTCCAAAGGAGAGATTGCAGCAACTGAATACTACATATTATTTATTCCTTTTGGTTTAGACCCATGCCAATAATAGGTAATGATGTAGGTGGGATATTTTGTGATATCTTGCCAATTTACTTTGCTCCCTCCTATCACATTTACTCATACAAAGTGAAACTGCATGGTGTCTCAGGCTGACAAAACCATTGTCAAAGTGCCATAGAGCTTAGTGACAGCCCTTGGTGTTTGACAGAGAGTATCACTGACAGTGAGTGGCCAGTCAATTGTTCAGGATTTACACACATGCACACACACCTTTAGTCATATCTGTCTATGACACACACGCATGCACAGACGCACCCTATCCAGTATTCCAGTAGACATAAGAGCGGAAAAACATGCAGACACGGCCGTCTCTCAAAGCAATTACAGCAGATTGAAACCAAATTAAATTTGAAGCCTAAAGCAACACCAGCGACTGAATGTCCATGACAGATACGACAGGGAAGGATGGGGAGTGCTGCAGGGCCAAAAGGTGGAGGGAATGGTGGAGAGAAAGGGAGGTGTGGGTCACAAAAGATGAACCAACTACTTGAGTTGAAGAGCATGGAAGCAGAAGTAGGGCAGAAATCTGGTCTTAAACAAAGAACATCAAGAGGGAAGCCTTCAAAGTTTTAACGGACCATAAAGATTGCTGAATGCTTAGCTTTTGGCTTATTTTTAACCTAGGGCTGTTTGTCAAGAAGGCAATATTTTCCTTCAGGTCAACTGTAATGACAGTTAGTGTGAACAATTAGCTGCCGAAAAATCCATGCGGCCTGAAGTAAAGCTAAACGCCTTATGTATTTTTGAAGTTTAGATGATGTGAAAATGTTTAGGTAGAAATAAATTCTAATAATCAAACAATCTAAATAAATGTATTTTATGCTCATGTCTGAAATCAAATTATGTGGATGATATCTTTTCTTTAAAAAATACCATAACCAATAAATGCCTCAGCTGTAACAATATCTAAGCTTCCACATATGCAACTTATGTCAGCTATGTTATAAGTTACCATCCAGTGTGGAATTTTACAGGGGAAAAAAAGGCCATTCAAAATAAGTTAGGGAGAAGGTATTCAAAAATAATGCAACATTCTGTTTATTGAAAGCATATATTCTCTGCTGCCATGGTAGGAAAAAATGACACACGGAAAGGAAAATATGCTTAAACCTGAAGAGCATTCAGCAAAAACATATGCTGGTTGCAAGCATGCAGATTAGCTCAGTTTCCAGCTCTTCTCGAAAGCATTTCTTCATTTTCATTCTTCTTCCCCAAGAAATGACAGGATTAGCCGTGGTGGTTTTTAAACATCTGATATTATCTTGCTCTCCTGGGTGAACAATTAATCCTCCTTACTTTTTTCCTTCTCATCAGTCTTTCTCTCCATCCAAGCTTCATCTCATCTCTTTTCTCTGCTTCTATTTACCTTTACAGACTGCCTATCTCCCTCAGGAATTCTTTTTTTTCTACTCTGGAGAAAGTAAGCTAAGTAGCCCTGCATTTAAGTATCAACACTGGCCTGTGGAGCTATTTGAAAACACACTAAATGAGACCTGTGTAATCACGAGTGAATAGTCTTCAAGCACATTCTTGCTTAAATTTATTCTCCACGATTTACTACATCATTGTCTTACTGTCTTTTTCAGGTCCACTGTGGTTCTCAATCCAACCTGGGCATGAAAACTCCATTAGTCTAAACAATATTAAACAGATCCATATTCAGGCCCACACTGCCTGCATATGATGATGATATTTGAAATATAAATCTAGTGCAAACAAATGAAGGACACTTGCATGCTGGTTTCCTCTGTTAAAATAGATAACAACTGGCTAACAATGTAAATGTGTGATGTGTCTGTTATGCCTCATCCCCATGCAGCTTGTGCTCCTGAGTCACAAAGAGAGGGTTTGTTTAGCATGGCGAACAGCATTTACAATGTAAGCAGCTGGTATTAAAACACACACAATGTGTCAACTTGTCAAACTGCACAAACAGAAAATGAGAACAATGATCACCTCCACTCAAAAGGGGTGTCTGCAGCACTAGATGGAGCGAGCTTATAATGATGGAAAAAATGATAGTTTGATGTAGTTTGCTTACAGTCTTAAATAACATAGTCTTTTTAATCTTATATAACCTGACTTGTTTCTCTTTTCTTCTCAAAGAAAATAGTTGCAGAGATTTATTTTCAATTCAGTTAGATGTTTATGAAGAATCTCTGCTTTTTATGAGCCGCTGATGTATTAGTGTGACTGATAATGTAAGATTTACTGTATGTCTCTTTTATAATCTGGGCTTTGAAGTGCCATCAAGCTATATATTTCTGAGCACATTTGTATGTTTTATCAGGACTACAGAATGCAATAAATATTAAGGTTATAAATTGAAGATTTTAAATATATGACCACTTCTCTGTCTTTTTCAAGTAAAAAAGGAAAATAGATTTACACAAATATATGATATATAGATCACACTGTGGCTCATATATGAAGTATAATGAAATGAAAGAATGCAACATAGTAAAGAAATGTTTCTCCACAGCTTCCATGTCCATCACGCAAGAAAAAAAAACTGAATGTAATATGTCAGGAATCATTTCGATCACACTGATAGCACATAATGTTATCGCTCAGAACCACACTGACTCATGAATGCAGGCTGCCACACTCATTAGATAACAAAATGAACATAGAAATAAAAGATTTCTTGAGTATGTTGAATGCTCATGTTTCACAATTCTTTTAAAAATGAAAAAAATAATTCAAACATATAATTATGTCCCGAAAGGAGCTTAAAAGCCATGCTTGAGGCAGCAAAACCAGAAACTAAAAATTAAAAAAGTTCCAGAAAAGAACTCAAATTCATGTAAAAGCAGAAGTTAGTGAGAGATCATTTCAGTAATGACATAATGCTTTCTTCAAATAAACCCCCCCAAAAATTTCTAAGTGATAAGTTACATTTTTAACAATGTGTTCTCCTCTTGGAAATATTTTTGAATTATATACAACCATTAATTACAGCTACTGTGAGGTGGACAAAGAATAAGACTGCTTCGTCCGTTCTTCTGTGTCTTTTTTTTCAACTCTGCATTAAATGGTGTTGCCATTACAACACCCACACATACAATAATACAATGAGACACAGACTTAGTAGCGGATTTGCAGATGAATAAAACAAATTTAACAGCAGTGGCTCTGATGAGTCACATGGGGCAAAAAAACCCAACAAAAAAAACAAGCTCATTTATGCAGACCAAGAGAATAAGACACTGTTCCTTACAACTGACAGAGGTAGAGTTCAGGGCAAAAAACAGCATGAACAAACCTAATAAGCCTAACAAAGCCTAAAAAAAGCTGGAAATATTGTTTGAAATGTCTCTGAACAGCCAAAACACACCCAAAAGTCATCCACATCCACCTGATATTGTAATCCTGGAGCTGAAGTTCATGGAATAAAAAAGTCCTATTGTATTTCAATCATTCCAAAAAAGAACAAATTCATTCTTTGAAAGGCTTCACGCACAGTATATCCAGAGTAATTCACGACTAAAACAGCATGAAGATTATACTGGACCATCTGTATGTATGAAGTCAATTTACAGGATGGGCATTTCAGTCATTTTCAGGTTCTCCTTCCCAAATGGTAAGCACCATGCACCGTTTATCTCAGCGGTAGAATACTAAAAATATTTGCCACGGTAAATAAAAAGTGCTATGCGGAATATCTAAAATTACAAAAAAAAATTCCTTGCATTAAAAAAGAAAATGGTCAGAGATAAAAAGAGATAAGCCAGATTCATTTTAAAAGCCAAAAAAACGTGAAAAAGGGAGACAGACGATGGCAGGTAGGCAGGGCTGGCGCAGTCTAACCTTGACAGAGAGCATCGTCTGACAAGCATCTGCCTCCTGTAATAATTTAGAAATAATCTCCATCCACAAAGGCCCAGCAGTCTGGCAGAGTAAATGCTCTGTGCCTGATCGATCACTCTGATTCAGCTAGCTGCCGGTCTCAGCGTGAGCAGGTCTGACATTGATCTCGGGCCTTCTCTCCCTCTCTGTCATACAGAGAGAGATGATAGAGTCAGGAAGAAGATGAAAAGGTGAGACGGACTTGAGACGGAGGTGATGGTGGTGGCAAACCGAGAAATAAATTGAGAAACAGATTTAAAAGCTGATTTGACCAACAATAGGTAGAGGAAAATGGTGTAAAAGAAAATGTATAACATTTTAGAACAAAGCAAAAGGCTATATTTCCATGACCGACCAAAGAAGGCAAGCCTAGTCCAGGTTCTAGCCCATACTACTTTGCTTAAAGGCAGATAATATCCATTGGACAGCAGGAAATCTTTTTATTAAAAGCCTTTTGAAGGTGCATCTGGTAGCCACCAAGTTTCATAAAAGAATACACACACAACCCATCAACACATCCAGTCACTACTCAGCATTGTGACAGCATTAATTGCTGCCGTGCATTTGGCCCCTAGCAACTAATTGACTTTTAAATAGTCTTCCATTAGCACCAATTTAAATGAATAGATGTACTCCTCCGTCTTTAATTAGCACACTTTGCCATGGCTGCCTTTAAGAAACAACACAGCTGAGTCATCTGAAATGGTAGTGTAACAAGCTTTTAAAACAGTGATGACAACATGAGCAATGCCTCTAAAATGTCCTTATCATGCATTTATAGAGCATGACACCAATATCAGAAATAAGCTGAATGTCGCATACAGAGCTGCAAGCTTTAAAATGAGCAATATGAAAGATTTAAATTTAGAATTAATTTGCTCACAATTACCTCTCTTCATACTGTCCAGCCCACATGGTTTAGACATAAAAGGACAAGAAAAAAATAGATTTTTCTGTCCACGCAGCTCTCAGAGTAGCTGGCTGATCTTTATAGGGAAGCAAATATTTACCACAATGTTATTGAAAGCAAAAATATTAATTGGAACTATTATTTGCTCTTTTGCCACTTGTTGTGGGACTGTATGGCTGGCATTACAGATGCTGAAGTACATTAATAAATACTACTGAATTACCATTGCATGAATGCAACAGTTTAACCAAATATACAGCTCGGAGTGAATGCTGTCATGTGTGGCGTTGGGTGTTATAACTCTATCTGTACAGGAGGAGGGGGTCAAATGGTAGAGGCTTACTGTGATAAGCTTAACCTTACCTTGTAAGTTTGTAATCAATGATGGGGATTAATGTGTTCAAAAAAGATGAAGAGGAGCTAAGTTGCTTTTATCTGAGACTTCATAGATTAAACGGGACAAGAACACAAAGAGAAAAGAGAGAAAGATTGGGAAGAAAGAGAGGAAAAAAAGGGGAACTGGGTAAGATAATTATTATCATAGACGTGCTTTTTTAAGGTCAATAACTGAGATTCTCCTCAGCTGTCTTTGAGACAAAATACCTTTCAATGCCTGCAATTTCACCTCCGTTCACTGATGCCTGCAGCTACCCACCCATGTATTTGTTTCCTCGTCTCTACTTCCTACTTCCTTCCCCTGTCACTCACCCAGCAGACACACTGCTGGCCACTGCCTTCAAGAAGCTTAAGCTAGAATAAACAGCTATCTTACAGCTTTTCAAACACAGGATGAATTAAATGGGTTATAAATACTAATAGGCCTCCTCTCTGTGTATTTCAGGGAGCCAGCTGTCAGTCAGCGAGGAAACAAAGTAACAGAGCATTAAACTGCTTCCACCAGCCCTCCCTTTACTGGTCGAAAAGGAAAAGAAAAACACCTGCCAATCATTAAGAATCAGGTCATTATATTAATGCTGGCTCGAAAACGCTAACAGAGTTATGACAGGCTGCCTCAGCTTAAGAAAGAGGAGTGAAAACAATGGATGAGGAAGAAGAGGAGTAGTGAGCTGCAATGAAGAAGTCAGTGAAGTCAACTTTGACAGCACTAACTGAAAACTCCACCTGAGGCCTGAGAAGCATTATACAAACAACGGCTATTGCAACAGAGGAATCTGAAAGTTTCTAAAACTGCCAACAGTCCACATAAATTATGTCAACTAATTTTAAAAAAATCTTTTTTAGCTTCTCAACCATTTGATTTGTCTTCAGTCAAACAGACTGCAGTCCACTTTAACAACTGCACATTTACTTTGGAGCCATGCCATTAACATAATAATACATAATACCTACCATTTGTAGTTAAAAATAAGCCAGGTATTTTGTTAAAAAGACTTTTTAAAAACACAGCTGGAGAACAGCATAGGTTGCCCAATAACCTGTGAACCTGTATAAATCATCCAGCATTAATGGTGCCTGCACAGATGTGTGAGTGATTCGCACTTTGTGCACAAATTCAAACCTTTCACGTCATGGAAGCAACCCTTTGAACTGTTCAGATGGTCCCTATCCTCCTTAGATTGGAGGACGTGGGAAGTGATAAATGTTGATTCATCAGACCACATGTCATTTTCCACATCACTAGTTCATCTTTAATTTGCTCAGCCTAGGTAGAGTTTCCATTTGAATTTGTAGATGCAATGACGAGGGGTCTACATTGTGGATTGAATCAGAGTTCAGGCGCCTTTTAACTCGTCTCAGTTTTTAATGCAGGGCCTGATTTTTAGAAAGCTTGTGAAGAAGTTTCCAGATATTACGCTAAGGAACGTTATTTCGACAGTGAACTAATTCAATGAGCTAATTAAGTCAGTAAGAGTTGAGATGATCTCCACGGATTTCATTTGAAAAATTCTGACTACATTTTGTCAGTCTTTGGCCGCATGTGTTCGAAATGTTTTAACAATGTTTTTATTTGCCATAAGTATATTTGTCCTATATTTGCTTCAAACAATCCAAAAATCAGACCATTCAGTAGTTAAACAGGCTACCAACTTTTTATAACTGCTTGTGGACCTGCTGGTTTGATAGTCTACAAGGCAGAGTAAAATGTTTCCGAGCATACTTTTATCACAATGAATGAAGTAATCAGATCTTTACTAAATTCCATGAAAAAACTCTTTAGTCACAGTTCTGATCCGTAAAATGTGTATCACCCTTGAAACTATTTTCGCAAATGTTTTAAATCTTTTTTTTCTCTAATTACCTATAGCCTAATCACATTTCATGGGAGGGATTGACTGTATATACTGTACACTGTCAGTCAAATGTTTAGACACATTTACTCTGGAACTTAAAATAAAAAAATTCTCTTTTGCCTGTATGCATGTGGGAATGTTCACATGTATTAAATTGCGCCTGTTATGCACTACTGAGAGGCGTTTACCTGTTTCCCCCCCTTCTGTTCCCAGCTGTGACTCAGTCTTCATCAGAAAATCTCTTACTGGGAAGCATGTGTGTGATAGGCAGCTGCAGAATAAATATGAACCAAAGTGTCCACAGATACTCCCCAAAATCGCCAGCATTCATGTATGAAAAAACATTATGCATGACATAGCTGGTTAAATGAATAGATTTCACAAATGTAAACATAGACTATATCTTCCAACCAAATCCACTGCCACCGACAAACACACAAAGCTTGTGCACAGCAGTTGATTGGCAATCACATGTGCAAATGTGCTTGAACACCAATAAAAGGCCTGTTTCTGTCTGGGATAAAAACCACTGCAGACCAATGCCACAACTGATCTAAGATGATGCCATAATCTGTGACAGACCCTTAATGGCTTCCATTTAAAAAACAAACACAACAGAAGAGAAGTGACAGCACAGTGCAAATAAATGCAAACTCGGAATGAAAAGGAATGGAGAGAATAATTCAATCTTCAGCCCCCTCCTTCATTCAGCCAAGGAGAACTGAACTGAGGGGGAGGCAAGGTGAGGGAAGGGGAGCGAGGGCTGAGGCGTGTGATGCTGTTCTCCATGGGCAGGCTGAGGCGCCAGACAGCCAGATAAGCCCATAAAGATTAAAGAACAAAATAAAGGCAAACCTACCCCCGATTCCCTTGGCTTCTCTGCTTGATTGTCCTTTCTCTGTCTGGACAAGTAGTCAGGATTGTGTACATTAACCACAATAAGACGTATTAAACAGTCAACCACAGCCTAGCCAGAGAAAAAACTGCCTTTCGTCCTGTAAGAAATAGAAACTAAATGACCGCTTAGATATTTTCAAATTCATCCGGTCTGTCCCCCACCATTATTCACGCAGAATTGTACAATTGCTGTAGTGAGTACACCTGCAGGGCAGACAAACGGCTCCTCTGAACACCACCTTTAATTGTCTGAGCCTGTCCAATATTTGACAGAGTGGTATTACTAAAAAGGTAGCACTTCCCTTCAGTGAAACGGAACTGTCTACGGGAGCTGTAGTGGATTTTGAAAGCTGATCTCTTGGATTATTTTAGTGTACTTGAGATCAAGGCTAGAAACTCAGCACAGAATGGCTTTTCTATCAAACCAGGACGTTTTTTTTTCTCTCACTGCCATTGTTTTGGATTTTAAGGGATTTTCTCCTTTGCATATAAGACCACTTTTTTCATTTGACTCATAAATTGATTATTCTAAAACTTGAGGTTGACGCACATCTTTACACTGCTAAAGTGTAAAACTGTCTGCATTAATTTGTGCAATCACTGCACAAACTCCTTTTTGCTTTCTTTGGTAAAACAAGTAATGAGACACTCTGCTAATGGAGCTAAACTTCTCATCTATCGATAAATCTCTGGTGTGTTACTTAAGTAATGTATCCTTCTCAAAAAAAATACATTGGGTAATTGAATGGAAGAGCACCGATTGTCACAGAAAATGTTATGCTTTTTATGTAGTTTAAATGAGCATGCTGATGATACACTGAACTATGTCATGATGACATAAGCAAAGTCAAATGAAAGGAGAGGTGGTGATAGTGTACATTGCTATTGAAATCTAATTAAATCTGAAATCTGGTAAACTTAACACCTACATGCAAATGTGGTTTTATTGTTATCAAATCTCCTGCCAGATATCTACAAAACATTTCCAGTTTTAAATAAAGCAGACAAGTCTATCATTACTCTAAAAAAGCCTCCGGTAAATACAATGCCGCACCTGGTTTTGTGCGTGATGCAAAGAAAGCTCTGTTCCTCAAACATGATGTACTACTACAACTGATAATGGGGTAACATGAGTCTGGTTTTTCTGCATATGTGTGTGCATGTATCTGGTTATGTAAATGCAGCATACTGTGAAAATAGCCCTTGTTCTCCTGATCAGTAGTCTGTCAGGAACTGAGAGCTCCTTGTCAGGATGCAAGCCCATTATTTGCCCTATTTGTTCAACGAGGAATAAAAGAAGGGGCTCACTTGAGCAGAACCCAATGTCCTCGCACAGGAATTAAAGCACAGCTTCCGGAGGTCACAGGCAGGCCATAAATATCAGGCCAACAATCAGATAAAGGGAATCCTTTAACTTACCATCAACAGGTACTTACGAACCATGAGCAACAACCAATTGTCAAAGTGTCTTGAACCCAAATAAATCCTAAATGTATAAAGTTAATATTCAGTTTCGAACAACGTTGATTTTCATGGAAATAATTACTCAGGTAAAACCACTTGCCTAAACCAGAGGTTTAGAATAGGCCAATTAAAATATACTACAAAACCCAACTTTACACAGACTGCAGTTTGCACCGACATAAATGAGCAGCCTGAGTTCATCCAAGGGGAGCCATTTTTCTGTGGCCTCTCAGATAAAGATGCTGTTAAGAGAACAGGTAGATAATGAGCAGGGTTAGGACATAGCAGAGGTGGAAGGATCTAATATCATAAACAGGTGAGAGGATTGGAAGTGGAGGGTTTTTTTTTCTACGTGGCTGGAAAAGCAAGATTTAAGTCATATTTTTTAATCTCCTAATCTACAGCAGAGCCCACTAGCTAAGGCAGGTGGCCAAAACGTCCAATACTATTTCTACATTACTTCTTTTTTGCCACACAGTAGGATAATCTATATTTTCAATTGGAAAGCTGAGACATTTTTCAAAAGCTCTTTTTAGAAAAGTGATCTTTTTCAATTGTGCCCTCTAGGAAAGAAAGCATCAAACAGACTAGAGTATGGCCTTGCTATAGGACAGGAAAAAAGCTTTGTTTTAGAAAAGCAATTCATAATTCAAGTGTCTTTGTCCTTTTCTCCCTCCCTTCTTTGCAGATATAAAATCAGGAATGGGACACTAGAAATATATGTTTTATGCAGCTTGGGGAGACGACGGCATAAAAACACAAAGCAGTCATTTCTATTCATTTGTCTCTGGCTGACGGGGAAACGGAGGAGCGGAGCAGATGCTACTGCTACGTGAATAAGTTGTTAAACACAGACAGCTGTTTTTTTTTTGTTCTTTCAAAAAGAACGTAGGCAATTAGATGCTGAATCAGTCCCAACAGTTCACACATGTGTACTTCAATGTATATGAGAAGCTCCAGACAGTCGAAGCCACTGTTGCAAAGGCTGTATCTCCTTTAGTTTTCATTCCAGGGACTAACTCCAGTGAAGGTGAGAAGAGGAGCAGATTATGTGCTGCAACCATCATGCCCGGGGTCTACTGCACATGCATTTAGAGAGTCCAGACCTTAACCCTACTGCAAAGCTTTAGGTTGTGCTGCAGATTTTCCTCAGTGGTCCTAACAACCCAGTATCATTATAAAACCTTGGCAAAATATGAATAAATCTAGCTCTCAACAAAAATGTCTACTGTGACATTGCTTACCCCCAAAACAAAACAAAAGCAAACACAATGGTGATTATGTCTACGAATCAAAGACAAGGTTAGTGGAAGCGATCAAATGTGGGACATTTCCACATAAATGCTCTACATAGTGACATTTGCTTAGTAAGGAAAAAAAATCAGGTCATTGAAATGGAGCTGAAAATGGTATATTCAGACTTAGAATATCTGTATGCACTGGAGATGTAAAGAAAAGTGCTAGAGGCTGCCTACAGCTACGGAGCAGCTCGGGTTCTGACATTTTGTCTAATGCGAAATGCAGCCAAGCTACAGTGGGCGCAATATTGTGACCTTTATCAATGCGAATGACAAAATGACCAAATACTACAGCTGATGTAAACTGGAGATGTAACAATCGGCTTGGAAATCATAATACTGGATCCTTCCCCCTGCGTCTTTAAAAATGACCTCTGTTCTGTCCGTGCGCATTAGTGTGACCACAACGATCGTTGACCTCCTGACACATGCCGAGGGCAGCACTGCAGTGCATCGCAGGTGTTTTTGAGGGAACGTGCGACTCCTGCTTTGAAGGTTAAACGGGCATTGCTTCGGTAAACTCTCTCTAGGATTAGACGAAGTTAGTCTGCCATACGTTGAACGAGGTAAATGTTTTCATTCACATGTTGGAGTGTGCGTGTGAATGTGTAGCGCACTGGCGTCGCTGCAGGTTGTAACAGATGGTTGCTAATGGAGGTTCATAGATCTGAATGACAGGGGCCAGGGGATTGGGGATGAGATTAGGGGAGGGAGAGCATGATTGAAAACATGCGTATGTATGTGGATGTGCGCACGTTAGTATGGTGGGCGTCTTCCACTGTGTATACTTGCATAATAAGTTAGTATAAAGGCGGTTCAAAAAGGTTTAATAGGACCTTGGTCCCAGCTGCACTATAATGAATGCACAGATTGTAATAAAATTTGTTGAGGATTTTAATGATGCACTGAAAATTTATTCTAATAATCCCGGTGATCCCAAGGCATCTGTTCCACAATCAAAAGTGAATGACAAAAAACAGCTACACTCATGAAAACATGTGTCCTCAGCTCTTGCATGTATAGAGTTACCAAAGGAGGCGGTGGGACAGCATAGGGCTAAACATGTATCCGTTCCAACTTTCTAAGACACATATATCTGAACGTAATTGAAACTATAGATTTTTCCAAAAAGAAACTATTACCAAGTACAAATCATCACTTTCTTGCAATAAGAACACAAGTCATTTTTTTGCCAAAAACTATTCATCATCTCACGATTCTGGCTAACTCTGGTTAAAAAATCCTCTAAATCGGCAGTTGAGGAGATCATGGCATAATCTTTTTTGTGGGATTTTGAATAAATATCATGTATCCCATCCTTATTTTGTTTTTCTTAAAAAAAACTATACAAAAAAAACAATATTTCAAGATGGTCTCATTATGGGATTTTAATTATTCGTAAATAATTGCACTCTGTTGTTGCTTCCAGTTTAAAGTAGCAGTTCAGTTTTTCAAAACAAACTTTAATTCATTTAAAGCTCTTTTATTCACACTGTTGCAAAGAAAAATTCAAAACACCATCCATTGTGCTGTTACAATAAAGCTTCTTATCTAACATTTTGCAGCCCTCACATAGGTCATGACTTGTGAGTGGGAAAACATGGATTTTTAAATCCCGTAAAATCTCGACACAAATGGTATCGGTCATAATGTGTTTTTGACAATCAGTGCAAAAGGAAAATTGTAAAGTTTTGCCCTCTATTTTTACCCAAGTACAGCTTGGCCTACTTCCTCCTGTTCTTCCCTAATGGGACCTGAGAGTTATAACTGCATCTCAAAAGGCCTACAGGAAATGGAAAATCAAATTGCTTTGTTAGAGTCTTCTGTTTAATTTAGTTTCTTCCCTTTCCTGAAGAATGGTGTTGAGGAGGCTGTGATCGCACTGTGTGGCTGTATACCTTTTACTGTACAGCTGCACATTCAAATGTTTTGTGAGTGCTAAAGTTCTTACTGGTGACTGGGTTCATTAGCTATTCAAACCATCTGACCTCCCCACAGCACTGCTCAGACACAGTCATTATGAGGCCCTTGTAATTCATTAAGCTCCCTAAATGAACACAAGCCACACCAAGAGGTGCTTGCCATTACTGAGTGGCAGGCTGTGCCTCAGGGAGGTTAATGCTAAGTATGTGGATTAAGTTTAAATGCTATGATAAGGGGTTGCTAGTCACGCTCTAATTCAGGATCTTAAGGTAAAAAATAAACCATGAAGAGTATGAAGACTCAAGCTATTAGTAAAATTCAGTCTTTGGTGAAAATATATGATAGAAGTTAAAATGTCAATGAATAAGACTATAGGGATAAATAGTTATACCTATAAATGGTGAAAGAGGACTTTTGTGCTCATGCTTATGATAGTAATAGCACATACATTTCCATTTATCCCAAGTTAAATTCTCTGAATGTTGCCACACAATGGGGATTGATGGGAATGAGCCTGCAGGGGAAACTCTCCCCTCTAGAAAGCTTAACAACTGGTTCATTTGTCATTGCTTTATGCCAAAAGAGGGGACATAATCACTTGCTGCCAGTGGTGTAAATCATTGTGGGATCACAAGCAGCTGCTGCACTGCTCCTGTCTTAAATGACACAAACTTAGAAATTACTTAGTGAGTGCATAACGTACAATTTACAGGCGCGGCAGGCGATGTATACATATACAAGCGAAGTGGCACAGCAAGTGGGAAACTGATGAAAAAGATCACCTTGAGCAGCACTGCAGTCATGAACTGTACCCCTATCAGACATAGGAGAATTTAACTAGTCTAATTCTCAGACTCTAGTGCACTCTGCCAATCAGGGCCAATCCAGACCCAGTGGCTCTCACACTACGTTTAACAGCTTTATTATGGTCTGATAGAAAGGCCCAGGTTTTTTTGGACTGGTGGGCCTTTTAAAGAGTGAAGTCTAAATTCAGCTGGCTGGAATAAATTGGCTATTTGTGCCAGATGTCTGTTCAATTAAAGTCAGTCACTAAGGCGCCCAAAGTCTCTGGAATGACGCAAGACATCAGCTTGAATCACAAAAGTGGTGGTTACTTTCCGACCACTACATCAGGAACCAAGTTGGTTTGTCAGCCCACCGTTGAATAAGTCCATAAAGTATTGCTTGCTACAAATGATAATGCACACATACGATACGTATTCATTACTTATCACACTAAAAGGTTACAAAGCTTTCATTTCTCTGAGTAAAACAGCTGGCTGACAGATTAATCTACATGTAAATAGCTGGGAAAGAAAGAGTGTGCAGCAGTCCTGCATCATCTTGATCCATTTCCCTCTCACCTCTTCAAAGCTATATGTCATCAGTGGAAGGAGAGTGATTTAATCTCCTGTTTTCTTTGTCAATATGAGGTACACAGAACTGCCTTGAAAGCTTTATCAGAAAAAAAGGGGCTTGACCCGCAACACTAAATGCAGCCACTTTCCAGATTGTTAAAGGTCATATATGATTCAGTTTTTTCTTTGGTCGTAGACATATTTTCTGAGCCGTGTATCAATGATCTCACACTACAGTGCAAATAGGTCACAGAGTAAGTATAAGACATTCACACCTGTGTCAACACGTGCGTTTTGGCACAGCATGCCAGGGGTGAGAGTCGGTGTCTTAGTGAATTATGAACGACTGTAACGCGATGACAGATGGCTTGAAGCTGCCTGACCCTCCCCATCCCTGTGCTGGCTGTGTCGTCTTGGTTTCCATGGTTAGGAAGAGGCACAGGCCCGCGCAGTCTGATTGATTAATACTGTCAAGCAAACTTTTGCTGTTCCTGCGCAGTGTCCGGCCAGAGCTCTCCTGCCATCTCCCACAATCACCATCAGCGTGCCTGCAGAGTCAAAGGATATCTCCCCAAAAAAAGAGAAATAAAATAACTATCTAGCACATCAAATCCCAATCTACTTCTATTTTAACTGAGTCAAAAAGACCTACATACAGTTTTAGGCAAGAATTGCAAAACATCAGTGGAGAGGCTCATAAGAAGAAATAGTTCTTGTTGTGATTGCTTACAGGCCTATTTCAGCAAAGCTCAACAGAACCAGAGAAGCAGCCCCATGTCAAAATCATAAATGAGATGTAGCTAAAATAGTGAAGAGTGAATCATATGGGTCAATCTCCCCCCCGTCAGAGCAGTGAGGCTGACCTCAGAATCCAGCATGAACACATGTTTGACTCAAAGGCCTCAATTAAGTATGCTTTCTTTATTCTGTTTTTTTTTATGTGTGTGTGTTTTTCCTTGTAGTGTGTCTGTAAATCTGTTGATGAAGGTCCCACACACTATCTGTTGTCCTTCGCTGCATTTTCTTCCTTCACTCACCCCCTCTCATCTCTGCGGTGTGACCCTGCATGTATTCAAAGCCATTAACAGCCCGGTGGATTGGCGTGTGACTTTCCATCAAACAGCATGCAGAACAGAGGTACTCATCCTTCAGCCGTAAGTGGTATTGGAATACTATTGAGATCTGTGTAATTGGATTATACCACCCTTAGTCCTCTCTTTATTTCATCAGTCACCTCTGTGAAATCAAAATGTACAAGCTTTGAAAATGATAGTTTTGCTGTGCTGCTTCTGGAAATGCAGCATGATCCCCCTCTGTCGTGCTCATGGCTTCACCTTCCCTCCTAAAGCTGGAAAAGCTCAGCAGCTGCTTGACTGACAGCTCAGCTCTGCCTAGCTCTGACAGGGGACAGGATGTTGGTTCTGAAGGGCCCAGCTGATCTCCAGCATCAGAGAGAATCTTGTGGTGGATCACAGAGAGGAGCAAAATGCTTATAAGGGCTAAGATCAGAGCGGTGGGTCTGCTGTACCCTGTCACCTGCGTGCCTTTTGAGACATGACAGGCCGTGTGGAGAGGAAGGGCTTTGTTCTCTCCGGCTGCTCGGGGTTAGAAGGGCTGTCAGAGTAACACAAGTAGAAGCTGGAAAATCAAGCTAAAGAAGCAGTTTGAGTACTTCCCAATATCAATAATAGATCTGTAAATCGTGTAGCTGAAGATACAAGAACGGTCAGATGCTGTGACAGAGTAAAAGACCAATTCTGAATATAATATTCGTATAGTATAATAATACACTATTGAAGAAATATGCACTGTATATTTTTACTGCTGTATATGAATTTGAATTCATAGCTTTCTAACTTACCCATTACCCAGTTAATTGAAAAAATGGACAATGTCTCTTCTTTGTATTACTAGATTTTGTTTAGTTTTTTTCCCCCCAGTTTAGTTTCAGTCTTTATCCAGAAATTGCTGCATTTTTTATTGTTATTTCATTTCTAAAAGTAACTTTTAAATCAGTACCACTGGACAGACGTCTAAGAAATTCAGGCCACCTTATAATATATCTATTGCCAAAATCAGCAACTTCATTTTTTTTATTGGTACTTTTGGCATATCTAAATATTTAATATAATGTATTATGCAGGTATATTGAGTATATCAAATTTTCCCTGCTGTGACAAACCGCAGTTTGTATAATAAGAACTCCAAATACAGTCTCATTCCAGGCAGTTGGAAAAAAAAGGCTTTCAAACTAGATGTTTTGCCTCGCTCCACCTCAACGTTAAAGGAGAGCTCTTATTTCATAAAATTGTCCACCAATTGAGAATGCTGTCCTTCCTACAATAAATATGCATTTGAGTCAAAGTGTATTTTCTCATTAGTAAAATAAAACTGAGTTTAAAATGAACAGCTTGAAGTTGTATTTAAGCAGGTTTAATTTTTTCCTACATACATACAAATGCTTATACGCACACACAATTTTCTATTTTTTAAATTGTGTGACAGGAAATCTTTGGGGCTAAATAACCATTACAGGCAGCTGAAATAGTCTGGAATACAAAACACTGTCAATACAGTCCTGAGAGGGGTTTGACATCCTCTTATCTACTGACTGCATTAAGACCTGGCTTTTACTTTTCTCTGTATGAATAATAAGTCCATATGAATTAACTTGTCCACAGTCTTGAATTTTCTTTTTTTCATTAATAAAAAGGCATAAAAAATAAAGATTCTGTCAAAATGAATTCTTTCAACTTCGTACTTGTGATGGTTTGCACTTTTGGTTTGGACTGTTTTAATGATTTCCTTGACACTGCTCACTTCCATCACACATTTTATCACCCGATGGTCTTTTTCTCTCCCCCTACTTTCTTTTTTCTTTAAACTCCTCCAACCCCTTTTCCCCCGCACCCCCTCTATTGCTCTCCCTCTCCCATTTGCTGCTCATTTTTAAATCTATGAATTTCTGAACATCATTTTCTGGATTTTTCTACGCCTGAGGGAAAATTTCTCATTTCAGATCTTCCCTTTTTTCACCTCATTTCCTTCCTCCTGAGTCTGAATCTCACAGACTGGATGCTAGATGACAGTGTAGCCCAGGCAGGCAAAGGTGTGGGGGTTGTATGTGTGTCTGTGTGTACACATTAAGGGAAGTGGAGGGGGTGGGAAAAAAAGTTACAAAAACATAAAGGTAGAGGGTCACCTCCATTGCAAATCTACTCCTACACATTTACGACACATATAGTAATACTTCTTTTGCTGTAAGAGTCTGTTGCATCTATGTTGTTATTACTGCTTTGAAGTTTGTGTGAGCCTCATGCTCTTAAAAGGTAAGTGGACAGTCCAGTCACCTCTGTCCTTTTAGATGCCTTCGGTTAAAAGCCTCACTGCAGCTTCCATTAACTCCCAGACATACAGAGGAAACGTTAGCCCAATAACACACTAAACACGGTGTTTAGTGTCAATGCTGCAGTCTTTTTTAAAGGTGTGTGAGAAAAGTGAAAAACATTGCTCTGAATGTAGAGAAAGAATGAGTCATGTTTACGTGTACTTTATGTAGTTATGAGCAGAACAACTTGTGTTCGAACTCTTAAAATTAGCTGCCTCTGTGTCATTTTATACAAGAGACAAAAACAAAATTAGCTGCAAAAGGTCAAGTCCGATCTAGAATTACAATGTTTACCAATTTATTTGAAGAGAAATGGTGAATCAGACAAAGCTTAGTAATGCCCTAACAACCAGCCTGTGTTCACGGTGCATCAACACCGGGTTTAAATATAGAGTTTTTCAATATGATTGCTCCTTTACTTTCTCTCTGTCTTTTTAAATGTACTGTGTATACTTTCCTAATTTCCCTTCATGCCACTCATCTTTCCTTTCTCTGTTTTCCTCCCCTTCCCTTTTCTCTGAGAGGTTAGAGGTTTCCCACTGGGAGAGCAAAATAAATTTTTAACTAATCACAGAACTGTCTGAGCATAACAGTGAAAATAATTATATCCCAAAATGCAGGACAGAGAAACGATAACCTTTTCACGCACCACACAAATGAAGTATACGCCTCAAATATTAAATAGAGAAAAACACAACCTTAGAGCCAATGCTGGGCAACAACATTATGAAGATAATTGTCTCAATTATTGACAGAATATAATTAGCTTCAAATTGTATTCTGGCTGTAAGGAGATACCTTACGAGTTTATAGAAGAGTTCAAACTGAAGGAATAGAGCTGCTCCCCTATCAACTCTGTCCTCTCACAAATTAAGTCCAATATCAAACAATATCTGTCATAGATAATCTATGGATGCAATAAGGCATTTTAATCATCATATATTATGAAATTATTAACTAAAAGGGGTCAATCCCTTTGTTTATTGGTTCTTTGGTCGGTTCTTTTCATTTTAGGCTTAAGATGAAACATAAACAGAAAAAGCCTGGCAAACGTCCATTATATCAGGATAGTATCATTGGTACCAAGGCTGCAAAGAAAATAAATTGTTCAGACAAAGAGATCGGATAAAAGACTCTCACAGAGAGACATCTTACACACTCCAACAAGATTCCAAAGAGTAAAACTGAAGGATAAATTACATTAATAGTGAGAAACTGGAATATATGTTTAAAGGCATGTTAAAGAAATTATTTTGATGGTCCTAAGTCAAACTTTGGATTCAGCTGTACCATTCTGTTTTCTTAGTAAAAAATTCCAAAATACCAAATGGCGTCAAATGTTCATTTTCTGTTGTTATAACTGGGTTTATTACATACAGATGCCATGATGATTGTGAGACAGAAGAAAAATGTACCTTTAAGGGGCAAATTAACCTTTAAATCCATGCTTGTTTAATATAATCAACATGAAAAAGTGGATTGAATAGTTTCTTAAACAGAATCTGATATTCAATTAGAGCCAGACCTGTTGTAAGGCCCAGGGTTGGAGTTAACAAGAACAACTAGTCTGGCCTCTATTACAGGCTAAGGCAAGCCAGGAAGGGAGATAAGAGAGGAAGAAATTCAGAAAGAAAGAAATTAAAAAAGCCAATCTGTCATTCCTATAAACAAATAAAAGACTGTTCAATTTTACATACCACATTCATGGAATTGTTTTATTTGAAATGGTACGGAAAAATGCATGTAAGCTAGTGGCTTATGGACTACTTGTTTCTTAAGATTTCTGGCATGTCTTGTACTATTTCTAGTTTTATTTTGTGGCATTGAACTTAGGCATTTTTGAAAAAGTACTACTTCAATTAAAAAACGTAAATACATGCCTTTGACACTAAAATGTTGAATGCAACAAAAGCATTTGCCTCCATTCGGAGAAATCTGATCATCTGTGGTATTTGTTTTGGACTCACATTAAGATTAAATGTTATCGTAAATTTGATTCATTTCCATTTTCATCTCTTTCAGAATTGCTGCTTTTGTTTCAGTATTTTACTGTGGTTTTCCTTCACACCTTCCCCCCAAAGAATCCACCATGTGTGTCTACGTCTGGCCACTGAAGTAAAGTGCGTGCACATAGACACAGGCGTTACAATACATGGCATATCATCATCTTACCTCCAGGGCTTTTCTCTTGCTGTTGAGCAGCTTGGATATGTCTCGCGCAACTCGCTCTACCAAGTCCTTTGGGTTGTTTCTCTTGATTTCAAACTGGCTCTTCTTCTCATTATAAATCTGCAGATGGAGAGCATAGTGAATCAAGGGTTAGGTGACTGCAGCCATTAGATTAATTAAAAGCATCACAGATGAGCTGTTTGCTTATTCTCAATGTGGCACACAAGACGGTAAACATTTACTGTGGAGTGGGCAGTATGCAGCCTGCCATTATACCCAGAAGCACAGGCACTGTAAAAGAATTAAACACAGAACAGAGGCTTAATGGCAAAGCACTTAAGCTAACCAGCTGCAGCCTGGCAGTCAGGATCAAATTAAATAAACAAAAACACCAGTTCACTGCTGGGTGAACACCTTGCATCTCCCATGCTAAATCCTGTGGAACTAAGACAAGTAGCCCTTTAAACATTTTGGGGAAAATGTTTGACTCAAGAGCAACACACTGTCAGGTCTACCGGAGAATGCCTGCAGACTTTGAATAGTTATCACACAGAGGCCAGAAACATACAGACAAAGGCAATTCAAACTATATAAAATATACATAAGTAACGTGAATGGGTTCATGATTCCACAAGGCAGAATGAGAGATGTTTGGACCACTGACAGAGAAAGGTACTTTAGAGATTAATCTGCTACCTTGTGAGAATCCTGATGGCTGACTCAGCACCCAGAGCTCTCGTCTGGATCTTTAGTGTGTAGTGGCGTTAAAACCAAGGGACTACCACTTATCCTGCAGTCCTAAGACACCACAACACCCACTTTCACACCATAAACCATTTTGTATACTTATGCTAAAGGAACACAGGAAAAATCCTATTGCTAAGAGGAGTGTCTTCATGCAATTTGAGTCTACTCCAGTCTGTAATGCTGCCCTTGTAAGGTGTTTATAATTGTATGAGTTTGGTAGCATCTAACAATTGTGCATATAAGCAAATGATTCCTTTATAGTGCAAATAGAAAATCGAAAGCAACTGCAAAGAAACATCAGGTTAGGTTTTACGCTCTTAAAAATTTCTTCAATGGAAATTTAGAATTGCATTGCAAAGAACTATATCAATTTGAAAATCTGAGGGTTTAAAGTCTGTCAAATATGACTAACATAACAAATTCGGTTCTCAGCGGTGCTGAGCTGAAACCAGCATCCTCAAATAAGTAAAACATAAACACGCACCCAGACACTAATGTTACCGCTACACTAATTAGCTAAACCCTGTTCTGTTTTATTTATTATTATTCACTCAGCACCAGATTAAAATTCAATTGAAGGCACTTCAAAGATACAGTAAAATTCAAACCAAGCACAATCAAATCAAATTAATAAAATTAAATTCAAAACAAGTTTTGGGGGGAAAAAGGCAGGATACCGTCTTAATAAATCAATACATTTTTCTCCATAGTGAGAAAAAAATTGCAGAAATAAAACTTCTCTTTAGAGATACAAGTACGCAGACTGTATGGGGGTGAAGGAAAAAACAAACAACCCAAAGATCAACTAAATACCAAATGACTGAAATACGCACAGTTAGAAGCCTGAATGTGTACAAAACAAACACTCGTATTAATTATCAAATAACCAAGATGAGAATCACTCGCTCAGTTATTATTAACTATCATGTCATAAAGATTGATGAGATGATGTCCCGCAGACAAAAAAGAAAAAACCCTGGTGTCCATATGTCTCTGTCGAACTGAGAGCTGGGCCAGCAGCCAGAGGCAGTTTCCTTCCACTGACCCACTGAGTGTGCAAACCTGGCCCCAGAGACCAGAACCATGCCAACTGAGCACTCCGATGAGATTGCCTGGTGTCTCACTTTGGCTGCCCTCTGAGAGACCAGGGATCCTGCTTAGCTTGAAACAACCCTTTCGACTACTTTCCAGGGTGAAATATTTCTGTAAAGTCTGCATACTTCAAAAATCACAAAAAAAACTCCTAGAATCTTTTTCAAGAGTCAAAATTTGTGGAATAATTATTAAAGTACTTCAGCTACTCATCCTGAAAAAATCATTAGTCTGCTGTTCAGCAGTCTCTGCACACACAATGATTCACATACACACAAAAAGATTAGTCAATACCTCTCGGTTCTAAATGAGACCGTCCTCAGACCAGTAATCACACACGTGCACACATGAGCACACAGACACCAAAAGCTGGCACACACCATTTCAGAGGGCTTTTTCAAGGTGGAAGAAGCCGTTAATGGAATCTTATTAAAGCATAAAACAAAGAGCATAGTTTTCTCCACTCCATTGACAGACTACAAACCGTGACTCTTTTAAGCAAGGCATTTTTAAAGTTAATTTAAAAACCATGTCAAATTTGTTTTTAAATCAATATTCATTCTCTTAAAGTGTAGTATTACTGTTGTATGTGCCTCCTACTGGATGCATTACAGCAGTTACGGGACATTACGGGCAGAGTTTTCTCTTCTTTAACCTTAGAAACAAGATATAAATGTGAAGAATGCTTAGGCACAGTGCCTAAATATTCTTAACTGCTAAGAGTAAAGAAAAGATAATGTTTTGATATCTTTATTTTTTGTAAATCCATTCTAAAAGCTCAGTCAGTTTTGGAGCCGGGCAGAGAAACCTAAAACGCAATTTCCATTATTTGGCTACATTATACAAAGCAGTAGCACAACATGACACATATCTCAAAGCATCACTGGGAAATACACGGCTTGATGCTGCTCATGAAAACGACAAATAAACTATGTTCACTGTGGTGCAAAACGTGTGGAAGCTAGCTCCTTCCGATCGCTCGTCTCAAAGAAAGCAGCCTTGTTAAACTTGCAAAACAAATGGGTTTTGTTGACCTTAAGAGTTTGTCTCAGAGGTTCAACTTACTTTTAAGCTTTTGTCTTTATGGTCAGTAACACTGATGATGCCTATATTTACATGCAGAAGGTACAGCCGACGCTGTATCTGTTTAATATGCTGGAGCTGCCAGGTGACAGTTTATATGGGCATGACACCAGGGTGCCGTATCCACCTACTCAACATACTGCCTTCTCCAGTGACCTACGTCTCTTGTTTATCATGCAGTGCCACATGAGCCCGGCCAGTACTGCCTTTTCTTTCATTCTTTATGCAAACTCCTTTGATCCTTGCCTGAGAGGCACTGTTACCTCCATTGTGGAGTCTCACTCTATTTAAATGAGGTTGGACAAAACATAGAGTTTTAGATGCTGTTCTTTCTGGTACAGGTCATCAGGGCTTCCTGTAACTCTTCTCAAACGAGACTGTTAGAAAAAGGCTGGAATAGTGGCAGTGTTTAGACACACAGCACATGGTTAGACTGGCCCTCATTGGCATTAATAGCTTTATATCCTCAAGACTCAGAAGATGAGAATCCATCACGGCTTAAGGGCCATAAGCAGATCAGCTCACTCAAAATGATATGCGAGAGTATCAGCGTTTGACTTGTAAAGGTAAAGAGGAAACTGAAGATCATCAACGCATGGCTGATAATCATATAAACTTCTGACGCAAACAATGTCATTAACAAACAACCAAAAACAAATATCTCACATTCATTAAGACAAAGGTTTATCTAGAGAAATAGTAGCTGGTGATAATTATCCAGTCAGACAACTGGGCTTGATTGTATAGGTGTGTTAGTCTGCTTTAGAGAAACTCCAGGTATTATTTTCAGTCAAAAGTCAGTCAGTTTTCTCTGAAGAGACAAAAATGGATTTTTTTCCAATATGCTTTGAAATATTGTTTTCATATTACTGATGAGGCACCTGCTCACACTTGAAAATATAAGCAACGTTACTAGGTTAAACCAAAAACTCCCGAAAACTTATAGCAGTTGTTCCCTCTTAAATGGGTGTCCCTCTTCACCATTCAGTGTTCAGACTTTCCATCAGCATGTAAGACAGCTTTTGCAATGTATGCCGCAACTTTATAAGCTTGCAAAGCTGCTCTAAAAGGAACAATTGGACACTGATCTATTAACTCACTTTTTGAAAGAATGCTGATGATTGGTGCACTTTCTACAAAAGGATTAGGGACATGGTTAAGCCCTATTTACACAGACATGTCAGCTCCGAGCTGCATTTTATTGTATGAAAAATTAAACATCCAAAGCAGAAACAAAATGTGGCTGTGACACTTAAGTGGTGCCCATCCTTTTTATGTAAAAAAATAATGATAACTCGTGGACTGGAATGGCTGCTGAGCATATGAGGGGAGTTAATCAGTTCTGCTGTTGGCTGAGGCTTTGACGCTGAAACTGCTTTCTGTGTAGGCCTGTCATTCTCACAGGAAAAGAGGAGAGGTGGCTCCGCAGCGCTTCTGATGGCCAACCAAACCTTCTGCCGCTTACGCTCACACGGGACATGACAGAAGTTACTATGCCAATCGCGACCAATATGCTTTCTCTGGCAGCTCGGATGGTCACAAAATCCCACACAAAGTGAAACATGCAAATTGACGCGTGCACAAACTCTCATTCACACGCACTGCTAATGCCATACAAATTCACATTTTCATCATTAGCAGTGATGACTGGTTTTGGTGTGCCAAGCCCTGAGAGTCACTGTAAACACACAGATGGCAAGACAGAGGGTGGCCTGACTCCAGAAAATAAGTGTTAAAAGTGGTATGCAGATTCCGCTGGCTCCGAATACAAAAAAGTGCTCTGTTTTGCATGTCGGTTCCCATTCTCCCAGCTTAAGTAACACAGTTCGAAAATCCTGCTGGTCCTGCACAATATACCATTAGCAGCGCGTAGAGTGGCAGACACAACAGAAGCAATAAGTGGGATTTCTTCCTGACTTTATAGAAAGACCTGTTGACTTATTCTTTTTTTTTCTGTTCTCACAAGTAACACAGATGTTCTTTGGAAGTCCTGATGTTTTTGTCCCTTTGCCTGTGTCTATGAAAGGACCGCGTATCTCTCTGTGCAGTCGGCCACAACAGGGAACGTCTGGCTGCTGCAACGCAAAAGTTGACAGAGACAGATGCCGTGTCATTAAGGCATATTAGTGGGCTCCGTCGAGCAGACCCAGCTTCCATGGGCCTCGGGATGAGTTCAATAAGAGCGAACGCATCGGGAACACAGCCCCTAAGAGGAGCTTTATAAGACACAACCCAGCAAAAAACTCACACCAAAAGTTCAATAGGACTGGGAGCCTTCGGAGTCCAGTGAGTCACATAGAAAGCAGAAATACCCACCGCCGCAGTCAGACTAGTTTCTGTAGTTTCCTGTTAAAAGACGTGAGGACATCTGGAATAGACAACGGCTGTACAATTAATTTGTCACCAACTTTGAAAATACAGCCTCCCACGGTCAGACTAAAGGGCAAAACTAGGTTGGTGAATGTTTGATTTCTCCACATGAAAGCAAAGTAATGTTCTTTACAAAGAACAAAACAGTTTTTTTTTAAAAAAGCTTTTGTATTTCCATAATGTAGTTTTGCAGCTCAACTCTTGTGCCTGAGTCGGGCTGCCATTACCTGCTTGAATTTGAATTTTGGGAAATTTCCATCCATCCTAAATGTGGTACATTTATACACTGATAAGGTCTGATCCCTGTAGCTTTTTCTTATCCTTATCTTGCAGTCACCAAAAAGTGGCTTGTTTGACCTCACTGAATGAAAATATTGTTATGTCAAAGCCACAGTGTTGAACACTTCTGTGTGCATTGTGACTCAGTCACCTGATTTGATAATAATTTTTGTTCCACACTTGAATATCCACTCATTTAGGGTTAAACCATTCTGTATAGATCACTCTTTCAGACAACAAGCAAAGGAAATGGAGGAAAAATCATATATTTTGTTCATATCTATTGTATCTTTAACTGTCAAAATCAAGACAAGATACTTTTATGTATGATTTTATGTAGAGGTTTCTGTGTGTTGTCGGATATTGGAAGGAGTTTGAAGTAGTAATTTAGGTCTGTCATTACATCATCTGGCAAGTTGAACAACACAGTCTCTACAGCCACAAAACATCTAAATGAGGTGAAACCCCAATTTTAGTACGCTGCCTACCAAAAGAAACACATTTGATTTTTCTCTTTAAATGATTACGAACAGCTGCTTCATTACCAGTGGATGTTAAAAGGCTGACGGGGGGAATCTTGTGACATATGGCTGACACTAAGCAACAACATACATTCCAGTCCAGTCTCAGAGGCTACACAGTATGCCAGTGTTAACACAAAGTAAAGGCAGAGTCATCCTGGGCCCTGATCCTAGAGACTGCGATAAATATTTACACAGAGCCCATGGAGAGTGTCTGAGATTAGCAAGAGAGAGAGAAAGAAAAGTTCAAACGTTAGGGGGTGGGGATTCTAACATTCTAACAGCCCATTAACCTGAGATACCAACAGGTAAAAACTAAGAAAAACATTTCATTGGCATACATAAAAATACAGACCCAAGTACCCCCCAGAGGCAGGCCCCATCTGATCTCCAGCTAACCGCAGGTTAGAGTATTTAAACCTGCTGTCAGTCATTTTTGGGAATGGTACAATCATCGTCCACTGAGGCTTTTATTTTTCATGCCTTCTTTAATTATGAACACACCCTTAAAGCGCTTTTTAATTCCAGTTTAGTCGTTTGACTCTGCTATTGCAGCCCAGCTCAACAGGCCTAGAGACGAAAACAGTCTGAGCCCCTCACACACTGAACCATGAGCTATGAAATTTAGCTCATGGAAATGGATCCATTTGCACTACCAAACCGACGGATAAAAACAAAAACAGACACAGTTCGAACATGCCAGTGATGCTCGGGGGTCGGACACTTACTATGCCAAGCCAACAGGCAAACAACACCAGATGGACAGAGAGCCCAAAGTGATTCTTTTGACTGCCCAGTTTTGAATCTGTCCATTAATAAGCCCTGTCAACAGAACCAAAAAGATCACGCGGAAGCGGTTTTTGATCCCAAAATCGCTCAAAGAAAAACCAGCCAACCAGCCATTTGGCAACAATCAAACAGAGAGATTCACCCTAAGTGACTTGCTGGAGCGAGGACGGACAGAGGTAAATGTGGGGCATCCTCCCCCTCTGCTCCTTTCCTCCATTCCATCCTCTTCCAGTAAGGGTATTTGTCTTTTAGACAGAGATAAACTGCAGCCTTTTTATTAACTTGCTGATGGTTGGGAATTGTTTTTTCGCCATTCAGTAAGTTTTCTCAAATAGACAGCAGCAAAAAATACCCCCCCTATAATTTTTCCATCCTCGATTTCTCAGATTTTCTTGTCTTCCAAGCCCCCCTTCCCTTCCACACCCCCTATTCAATACTTTATATAACACTGAAACAGCCTGCATATTGCCACAGCTATGTCTCTGTCAGGAGCTGCTTTATATCAAGAACACAATCATCCACATTCCATCTCACACCCCATCACATTAACCCAAAGCTGTAGCAACATAACGCATGATGACAGTGGGTGTGTGTGTATGCATGTGTGTGGGCATGAGCATAATGTTTTGGGGCATTGGTGCTCCCGTGCAAGTTGGGAAAAGATTTCATTTAACATGTGAAAGTCTGCACGTTAGATTTTGGTATTTGAGTGAATCTGTGTTTGCATGGCTGGGCTTTTCTGTGTATGTCAGTGAGTGGGCCGTAGTGGTCCAGCTGAGGAAACAGACCCTCAGGGGGGACTTTCTTTCTGTTGCATCTTCTTCACTTCCTCTTCGTTTGATGAATTACTGTGCTACATCAGCCCCACTGACGAAGCCTGGAACCTGTCCATTAGTCCAACTGTGAGCTTGACACATTTCAGTCTGTTGATGCAAATGTCTCTAAACATCCTCTCATCCAGTTCAGACTGTGTATTTTGGGAAGAGCCTGACTTTGCCCTCCCAAAAGCAGATTGTAAAGGAAACCCTATAAAACATTCTGGGAGCATAGACATCAGTTGTGGTTCATTATGTTTTAAAATAATCAATGTTCAATTGCATTATTTTTGGTCTGTGCTTATGCTGATTTTTTATCTTAGGTCATCTGTAGCAGAACATAGAGGCTCTATTCTTTCACGCCATCTGCCTGTCTCCTTCTGAGGGTGATCTCCCCACATAATCTCTTACACAAAAGCCTTATCTATTACAGAAGACACAAACTCTTGTACCAGTCTTCAAACACGACAGCCATGCAAAAGCGAGAAGATTTGAAGCAATATCACTGTTGTCGTCCTGCTTCTACTATGTTGGACTACATATATTAAAAAACGAGAACCTCCTTGGCGGCCCTACTGCTCCCATAAACTTTGTAAATAAGGCACGTTGGAATCAATCTCCTGTGCTTCCTTTCAAAACATCAGCAAATATGAAATGAATAATGAGCCCAGAGGAAGCTACTTTTAGAGGGAGAAACAGCTAAGCACGGATAAACTATCATTTGGGGATGAGGTTCCAAAAAGGTATTAAAGCAGCAGCAGAGGTCAATGAAGTGTTATATAATTGAAATGAATGAAGATGCTCTGCATTGGAAGCAAAACTGTTTCACACCGCAGATAAGCGCCCCAACACTGCAATAGTTATGGAAATATTGTTTGAATACATACAAAATAAACTAAATAAAATATGTGCTGCTGAATACAAGGAATTTCTAATCTATATGTCCACCCATTTTCTATTACCCACTTATTCCAGTTCAGGGTTGCAGGGGGGCTTTAGCCTATGCCAATTTAATTTATGCTAGGACCGGTCATTTTCAAATGACAATTTTTCAGAACATACCGCTGCCTTTTCTTGTCCATTCCAAATTATTCCAAGTTCCATTTAACAAATGACATCCTCCATGGGCAGGTTACATTTATTTTTTCAACTGAAATGTCGTTTTAGCTAGAGCAGCATTAGTGTCTCAAAGACACTTACAAAGATTGAAAAGAACCCCTTTACAATTTTTACTGCAGTCAGCCAATTAATCAAAGCAAAACAAGTCTCCTCTGTCCCCTCATCTGGCAGATCTATTCTTATGAAAGCTTTTTGAAAATATTAACAATCAAGACCACTTTGTTCAAAAGACACTGAATTAATTTAAGAGGTGATGTTTTCATAAACTATTCTTGACATATATACAACACGAGCAAAGTTATACAAGCAACAACATCATTTCAAATGGGATTCTACTAGAACTTGGTTGGTAGGCCTGTTGGGTTACTCGTCAGGCTCTGCAGAAACTGAGTGACAGCTACTATGACAGCCATTTTCTTCTGGCCGACTTATCTCTGTCCGACCACAGGCAGAACAGAGCAGGGAGGATGGAATCCAAAGACAATTTAAACTCATAGTGCAGATTACATTTCAAACCTCCCAGACTGAATATTTAACCCTCTTGCCTTTTGATAAGGGATAGGGGGATTTTCACTGACTCAGGAAGTTAATTTAACCTTTCCTCTGAGAGGCAAGGCTGACTAAAAAGTCCTAAAGGCTTGCCCTTGGTGTTGTCCGAAGTTTCTCATCCCCCTCAACCTCACAGTATGGGAGGCGAACAGTCACTATCTGTTGGGCCTGATATAGAGTGGCTCCATGCTAAGCCATTACACGGGGAGCCCAGCCTAATTACACCCAGACAGTCCCCTATGTAACCTGCCAGCAGGGTCACTACTCTTAAAAGCCACGGCCATAATAGGACAACTTTACAAACCCTGTTTAAGAGATAAGGAACGCTGGAGATGTTTTCCGCCTGCCATTTGTATCTCCATGTGGGTGGGGGTGCATCCTTAACAACCTTCATTATCTACCCCTGCTGAGTGATGTCAGAGTCGCCACTTGTGCTTTCACTCTATAACTCTGGCTTTACAGCACCACTAGCACCCCTACCAGGTTGGTAGTGAAACACGAAACTGGACAGACTCTCAGTGGGAAGCAGACCCTTCTCCAATCTGAACATCACAGGGCCACTTTTACTGCGTGCCAATTCCTACCAAACTGGTTGTTTCCATGGAAACGTAGCACTTAATGACTGATAACAGAGAACGACCTGGGAGGAAGAAAAAAAAATAGGAGCTGAGAGCAAAAAAGAAAGACAATGACAGAGAGAGATGGAGGAAGAAAGGCACAGATCTTGTGGAACAAAAGAAGCAATTTAGTATCGGAGGACAGCGCGAAGCCTGATTATGTCGTCAGTGTAAATGATCATTAATTTCCTTCTGTCCAGCCGGGCCAGATTAATGTCTCCCCATTTTGCACTGGAAAACAGGCTTAAACATTTCAGTGTGCAGACAGCATCTGTGGTCTTAATAAACTGCAGAGGTTTGACCACAATGGTTCTTTTTTCATGGACAAAAGGACGTTTCAGCCGAACAATGAAAATAATCACTGCAATTATTTGGGAAAGAAAAATCAGATACCATCAAATTACTAACAGGAGCTCCGAGTTGAAGACCAATATACTCCATCAGAGAAAAACCTGAAACATAGGTTAAGATTTAAAAATTTGACAGCTCGAAACAGATGACATTTTGTAAGGATATTTCCCCAACATTATCTGTATAGGGCCTTTACAATATCAGTAAAAAATCCAACATTTATCATGGATTTTATTCATCCAGTGCAATTTCACGTTGATAATGTCCTGGATTTATAACAAAATTCCTTAAAGAAAACTATTTCTCGGCAGAATTGAATGTTTAGTAGTCTTTCTAAAACAACATCTTGCTGAACCACATGCTCTCGCAAAACAACTTTTCACTTCCTGAACTCTGATTAAACTGCACTTTTAACACAAATCTCACTCAATCCACACAGTTCTTTATTCCACTCCAGTCGTGCTCCGGGTACAAATGAACATCATTAAGAGGTAACAGACAAGAGCAAAGAGTAATGAGTTACTAAAATGGTGTCCAAAAAACCTTCACCTTGAAAAATGTATGCATTAATGTTACATTCTAGTCTTTAAAATGTCTTTGTACAGTTTTTAGGCCTTGACCTTGATATACAGACATTTGACACAGCAGCTGTTGGAAACAATCTAAACCTTCACCTCAGACGCTCCGGGTCGGAGGGGAAATGGCTTGTTTGGTCGAAAATCAAAGACGTCCAGACACACATCCTTTATCCTTTGATATTTCTCCACACAGCTTTGTGTCTGGTTTCCACCTAATGGATCTCATCCCTAACATCCAAAGCAACATGTTTTGTGGCAACACAATATCACTCCTCTTTACTTGTTGATCTCATTATTCATAATGTCCTCAGTTACAGAGCAATTAAATGTGCAAATACAAAACGCTAGTTTAACAACAGTGTTCAATGAGTGAGGTCTCAAAACATCTGTGAGAGAAAAAACATGACCAATTTAAACATAGCAACATTACAGATTTTCAACCAGTGATCTGTATGCTTTTTTGGCTTGCAGCCTCCAAGGTCCTCACAGCAACTTTCCCAATTCCCCAGTCAGTTGGTCCGGTCTGCTAATGATGACAAAAATACTGACACAAACAAATAAGATCAAAAGTGCTTTATTATTGCCTTATAATACTATTATTCTGAATTCCAACCTACTCATTCATGTTGATCTGAAATCATCAGGAAGCTGAATTAATAACAAAAACAGGTAATGGCAGAGACTCCTACTAGATAAATCAGCATCATTGGCAAAAAAAAAGGTTTTATCTACAAATGAACACCACCCCAGTTAAATTCATTTTATCTTTTGTCCACACAATGGGTCACGCTCTCATTGAGGTACAAGATAACATAACTAATACATTAGTATGTTTCATCCAAGTATGAACTTTTTCAACTCCTTAGTATTCAGTAGTCTTAATTAATCACCAAAGACAATCTCCAATTTGAGGCATCTTTTTTTGTTTAGTTTTTTGGAAATACCATCCTCAACTTTCCATTAAGAAATGGCCAACTTTGCATCACTGACAACATGTTTACGATCAAGGTTTAGTCATTTATGAGGTGTGTAGAAGATTGTAGTGTCAATCTTCTTTTCTAAACACAACTTATCATTTATAGTAAAAAGAAATACATTTGCTTTTTCTTTATACAATCTGTCAGAGACTTGTCAGCTCCAAGTCAAATCTGCCTTGAGTTAAAGCTTGGGGAAAAACATTATGAGGGAAAATACCAATTCAAGCATTTAAGTAAGTGGGGCCTACATGGGCTCATAACTCTGGGTAAGAGAGTTAACGTGTCAATATTCTAAGTTTTCAGTCTGACAATTCTGACACTCTAACAAAACCTCTCATTTCATGAGCCAATACTTCAACAGTTTTGAAGAGACAACACAGTGGGAAAGACAGAGTCAGTCCCTTAAAGTTGTGTTGTGCAAGTGAAAACATTCAAGACCAAGCCGTCAATCAGCATTTGCACAAAGCAAGTGCCCGTGCAAAAATCAATGCCTTGAAAGCTCTAAAAACACACCATTGAAAAAGGAGATCAATGCAAGGGGCTTGCATACAGTGTTATCATACAACACAAAAACATTCTGTGTCCTAACATCAGCTCTGTTCTTACAAACCAAACAAAAACACTTCTTAAATAAGACTCTCAAATTGAACGTTAAACCCGAGTAATGAGCATGTGACCCTATAATTGAATGTCACTCCTTTCTTTTCGCAATGAAATATTACAATAACCTTCAATTCATGACAAAACAATGCCCACGAAACACGAGTGACATCTCGTGAAAGGTTCTGTGAATTCCTACGTCAATATGACACACAGACTGCTTCCCATCGAGTCGAGAACAATTTTGCTCATTACACAGATTCAACTGCAGCTTGTCAAAGTCATCACTGCCCGGGCTGGAAAGGCAAATGTCATCTATCAAAACTAAAACAAATTCTGGAACCAATAATAAACTAAAGTGACAATGGGCATATTAATAGGAGTTTACCTTGGACCTTGAAAAATCTATTAGGTGAAACTGTTAAAAGGGGAGACGTTACCTTTGACGTAGCCTTAAGCTGTGCAGATGTACTGATAAAAAAATGTCACTGTTTCTGGAGTATGCTTGAACATTTGAGTCAGACATACTGAAAGGAGCTTGATGGATGGCTGCAAAGTGTTATCCTCTTTACAGCCCAAAAAGTTGACACTGCTGTTTGCCGAGCTGTAAAGCTACTCCACTGGGGAGAAACATGCATTCTTCAAGCTGAAAGTTTCAATTTCCACTTTAATGGCTCTGTCATTGTGGTTTCTTTATGACATGAGGAAAAGGCAGACACAAGAGTTTGACAGGAGCTCTACAACCTGTATTGCATATTTTTACGTTCGTTATTAGATCTTTTCTCCCACTCTGCAAGAAAATTGGAAGCAGAATGTGGTCGTTCGAACACAATGACGAGCGATTTCAAACCAGCTATTACATGTTCAAATTGGTGTATAGGAGTATGCTAATTTGAACTTAAAATGATTTAAACTGCATGACGGTGGCTTCATTATACCGAAAAACATTTTCATTTCCTTGAATGTTTTCCTGCCTAAATGGCCTTGTCCTTAAGTTGAATCTTTGCGTTTATGGCTTTCCTCTATGTAAATGCTGCAGTTTCTCAGTTTTTCTTTCACTGGGGAAACAGATTTTACACACTTCCTTATTTATGAAGAAAACAAAAACAACATTCAAAGGCAAAACTGTTGAAAAACTGTGAAGCCAGCAAACATTTTCACTTGTGTTTGGCATAATACAAATGACGTGATGCATGTTTTTCTTGTGTTGTCGGAACCTTACAATTGTTGTAGCCTGATGTTGTGAGGCACTCTCCCTGACTGTAACAGGGGGCCACCTTCATTTCTTTATAAATCATATTTTACTTCAGCATTCTTCTAACATTCTTCTGTGCTTATTCTGATTAAAACTTTTGGCTTGGCATTGCTTGAGTTGCTTCCTGATCATTAATATCCAGGCAGGCAGCTCTGATGATTAATTCAAAGAATGCAGATGCCAAAATCCTTTATAAAATAATGCAAACTAATGCCAATAAAGACAGTCCAAACAATCTATGACAACTGAGGCATCCTCTGAGCAGTTCTGCAGTGAGAGTGTGACAGCATGCCATATGCTTAAAAACAACTGTATAGCTGACCTCAGCCTTGTCTGTCAACTTCTGCAGCGACTTTAGAGTTGAGTCACTCAGAGAGCTGAGACTAAAAGCTCTCTACATTTGATTGCAGCAGTATGTAGAGAGAGTCAAGCTGTGTTAGACACAGGCCCTTTGAGAGCTAACCGTATCGTAATGGCACAGGAGCCAGAAAAGCAAGTGACTAACCGGCAGTTAGAAAATCTAGACGTGGTTTGGTAGAATAGCAACTAAACAACGAGGTGAATCTGCTCCGCAGATTAGTGTGCGGTTTGCATGTTTGTGGGTCCTTAGCTCACGTCCACTCGTCTCTTGGAGGGAGGAGTCCCGACAGACAGCTTCACAACTCCACACATTCAACGGTGAATTCAACGACGCAAACCTTGGAGGCCAGGCCGGGTTTACATCACAGGCAGATAAGATTATTCACAACCTGCAGGAGACTAATACTCACACCCCTGAGCCACCTTCAGCTCTAAAATCTCCACACAAATGCACCACGGTGGTGAGCAAAAAAGGGATTTCTCTGTCAATGGTCATACTGTATGTCTCCCTCTTGATGATAGGACTGTCACTGATTATTTCCTCTGACACACAAATATAAATCTAAGCTTCACGCAGACACACACTCATGCTTCAAAACACCGTTGAATTGTTGCTTCTGTATTACATTATGAGGCTCAATCAGTCCTGGATGGACTATTTATCCTTCTCCTTTGACGCTAAATCCCATCCACTACAAACAGCTTTATCCCTTTTCGCGCTCCGCAGACCAAACTACAAACACACAACACGTCAACACACACGCACACCACCTTAAAAAAAACACCTACATCGTTTAAGCCGAGTGCCACTAAATAATTCACACGAGGGAAATTTATGACACAGCCTTAATTACTAGCATGGACGACTACTTGTTTCGGTATGGTACAATATAAGTCAGACTCTACTAAAATGTCACCCAATGAGCAATGACCCTTTTCTACTTTACTGGCATGAAAAAATAACCTACAACAGAAATTAGCCTGACATTGAGACTGCCATGTTCTCAATGGTTTTTCAAAGAACACATAAGTTGAGACTGATAAATGGCAATAGTTTGACATTTTGAATTATGAGTACAGACTCAGGCTACTTAAAATGCCTCGATCGGTGCAAAGTTTAGTCACTTAATATTATATTTGCTTTGCGAAGAGTGACACCTTTCAACACCACCTGCCATATTCATGAAGTCAGTTTGGTCTGTATTGACCTAAACTCTGAGTTGGTCTAACATGCAAGCTTTTAAGCTTTCAAGAACTAACTAGGCAGAGTTTGCTGTATTAGATAAAGCAGAAGTGCCTGGTGATCGTATAAATTGGTGTTCACAGGATACTTTTCAAGTCTCTGAACAAGTTGGTGAAACCTGAACTGGCGATCCCCTCCTCAACCCGTATTGAAGAATGAAATAAATAAACTCCAATTCCCCAATTCAGTCTGTGCTTGTAGCGCCGCCCACAGGCCCAGTGGGGTTACATAATGTTATATCATCCATTGTGTCCTCTTTAGCAAAGCTCTCTCTTGAATAACAAATGTGAAACAGTATGTGGGTGAACATGTGAAAAACATACCCACACACATTCTACACATGACAAAGGAATTTTACCTCAGAAAGGGCACAGCGCTTATTTCAAATGAGTTTTTCCACTGCAGTTTTAGGCAAATCAATTTTAAAAAATGTCTGTCGCCATTTTTCACAAGTATGATAAATGTATAATGAGTGTGCTTATACAGCATAAGTAGAGGGGTGAATGCGTGCGTACTGCATGTGGGTGTATACGCACAGCAGACCTATACACGGTTAATTTTAGCAGTGGTAGACACAGAAAGGGCATGCCAAATAACCATAGTAAAAAGACTTTCTGCCGTACTACTTAAAGCACAGTGTGCATGTGTGGGTGCTTGTAACACAGTAGGATGAGGTAAGGTCTCAGTGCATTACTGAACAACCTCTAGAGGAGACAATAAGAGACCATCAGGGGAAGAAGAGAAGGGAGAAGCCAGAACAATGAAATATTAATGTGTTTACTGAACAGTTGTTATGGCAGCCTAGTGATGGTTGAATCATATTAAAAGTACACAGAGCAGCTGACAGATTCACCTACACTGCAGCGACCCCCACCATCTTCAGAGACCACTCTAATCAGCATACACCTCATCGCAATCACAATCACCCGCAGAAATTATCATCGTCTCGCTCTTCATCACTATTTCCATCCTCGCCATCAACGCCCGTTCATCTATTTTATCGTTTTCATCGCGCAACAGATTCGTGCTGCCGCAGGAAATTGAAGTTGGCCAGATCAATAACTACAATGTAAAATTAAATTAGCTGCCAAGATGAAGTAAAAGTGTCAAAATGTGAGAATGTGCATTTGGGGATAAAAGCAGAGGCACTGTTTTTCAGTCCAAACAGTGAGAAAAAAAAAGTCCCCCCACATTTTGGACACCGGGAATGGGATGGGGCCGGTGCTCCCTGTTATGGATTTAAAAGTGAGTCAAAAGAGATGAGTCACATATGCTTTGATGTGCACACCTTTGTGAGTCTCTATGTGTGTGTGTGAGACCATGACATCATTTCTACAGCACCTAATGAAGAAAGAGGGAGCCTGGTTTTGCAAGAGGGCTGTAATAGAAACACAAATGACCTGCTTTAATAAGGAGACACATGATACCTGCACTTTGCCCAGACTTAAAACAGACACCCAGAGCACCTCTACTCCACCTGCAATGACACACAACCTCGCCATATGCAAACAGACCCACATATATCTCAGCTCTTTTGAAGTTTTATCTTTCCTCAGCGAAGGATGGTGATTCGGTGCATAGCAAAACTCCATCTGTTCATTTCAATATGAATGGGAATGTAAGTTTGGTGCTGCTGGAGCGACAGAGATGTGAAATTGCGGATGGCAAGCAGAGTGGCCCCGACACGCAGGGTTAATTCAACCCGCCTTTGATGTCTGCCTGTGTGTGAAATGAGCTGTTGGTCCAGAGTTCACAGAAGCACATGCCAGCATATACATATTAAGTCACATGCTCTTATACGCATGTTCTAATCATCACACCAAACACTCTAGAGACCACTTATGAAGCCACATTAATTCAACCACGCAGAAAGTAGCGAGGTGATTTGACAAACAAAATTTACAGCACCGAAACGACAGCAAAAGTTCTACTTTTGTGTGTCTGTGAGCAGCAAATCCGTTGCATTCTGCGGGATTTAACTCCTGAGCATCCCCAAACATTCACTCACACAGCATACACATGACAATGGGAGCTAAGCTGCCTGTAGGCAAAAACAGACTTGCACACACAATACCTATGTAAAGCAGATGCTGCAGCTATACAACGCATACAAAACATATCTGGCTGATTAATGTCACACAAAGCGAAAGACGATAACTACACCGAAACTGGTGACAGAATTAAAGACAAAAATGTACTTAAATTTAACTATTTTCATTTGTATTCATTAACTTACATTAGCCCACATTTATTCACACACTTTTCAGTCTATTTTAAATCGAAGCCATTGAATAGGGGGAAAAAAAACAACATAATCCATTGTTCCTCAAGTCTGAGTTTGGGTTGGAAACCCTTTCTTTTTACATTTCTCTTTTTCTTTGAAATAATACATAAGAAAAGTAATGATGCTCTCTTTCACATATTCTGTTAAATGGAAGCTAGTACGTCATTTTACAACATCATGCTTGGAGCTGCATCATATTTTTACCAGCCTATTTTGATAGGAATATTTCAAGTGCACAAGCATTTGTAAGAAAAACAAATTGGGTGTGTGGTGTGTCTTTTCTTGCTTTTGTGCTCATGATGACAGTGGACGAGCAGAGCTGTGACTGTGTCACCACACGTTAATGCTGTAACAGTTGAAAATAGCTTTCTTTATATTTAGACATTTTGTTAGCATTCTTAGCAACTCAGTCCCTGTGAATTCCAGGATGGCTACTTCATTTTGTCAAGATTACTTTTCACAACATCGTGAAGAGTAGTGAAATACAATGTATACACCTTCCATTTTTACATAATAAATCTAAATCAAAAAAAGATCAGTGATAATAAGGGCTGACAAAAACATATTTCATAACAAATGAAGCAAAGCATTAAAAGCAATGAATTACAAAGAAGCAGAAATGGAAAAACAACTTGAGCTGCACTGAACAATCTTCAGTATCTTAAAACTCAGTTTGACTCCAGCAAAAAGCGGATCATCTTCCACTTTGACTCTGGTCTCTCAGCCGAGCAAAGCTAAAGGACCAACAACTCTGCCCATGTTTGACATTTTTATGACACCGTCTCAAAGTGACACCAACATGCTGTAATAGATAAACCTGCGTCAGCAAGGCACCGATTGAGATCTATGTTCGAATCTTAAATCAGCAATTATATTGGTGGAGCCCAAATCCCTCCATATGACATAGTCCTGGGAAAAGAGCCAAAAGCAGAAATGGAATGAGTCCAACTCAAAGCCAAAGAAGGGGGCGGATAGCTTGAGCAAGAAGAAAAGCTTCACCTCAAGGTTTTACGGAGAGAGAAAGAGACTGAACAAGATAGAGGACATTGTAATCTTTAGAATAAAAGAACTGTAGGTAGCACTTATGGAGAGACCCCTCTCAGATGATAGTGAAGAATCCTTACTGCCTACGTGATCAAAAATGAAAAGACATTTTATGAGTCTTCGACAGTGACTACCTATTTAAAAAGCCACCCACCACTGATAGAAGCCAATTAAAGTTATTCAGAACTGTGACCAATCAATCACAGTGCAGGTGGGGGAGGAAGAGAAGGAGAGGAAGACAAAACCTTTGAGACATCAGTGCATACCAACTCCGAGACAAGCAAGCAACACCGCC
>JABUIW010000205.1:11215067-11389460 GCA_013363375.1 Menidia beryllina
AGATAGATAGATAGATAGATAGATAGATAGATAGATAGATAGATAGACAGATGGTTTAGAAAATAATGGATTGATTTATTTTATCTAGCTTTTCTGTTTTTCTATTTGTCTTCCCATATTTACTGTCTTTCTCTTTTACTCATTTCCTGTGTTTTGAGGCACTTTTGATCATTCCATCAATTTTACTGTCTTGTTTTGTCTGACTAATTCTACAATGACGGATGGCAAAAAGAACAAAATCTTGCCTGGAATGAATATCTGTTCTATATTAATGCAGTAGTATGTAAAAGGTTTTGACAGTGATAAAGATAATCATGATTATTGGATTAATCAAACTGTCGGAGCCCTGGATCTCTGAAGAACCATCTGTAATGACAGTATGTGGGTGTAACGGCGCACTGTTCCTGTGTGGCTTTTTAAACTGTTCTGAATCAGCCTGAGGATATAAAAACAATGCAAGTGTCCACATCCGCCTCTCATCTCCACATTCTGAAACACATCAAACACAGCAGCGCACAGGATAATGAAGAGGATAAGGGCTAAAAACAGTAACCGTGTGCTCACATTTAGAATAACCAATTCTTGTCCCTCCTCTCTATCTTTTCATCCATCTTAAGTAGTTTGACTCTAAATATACACAAGAAAACTGCATGAACATCCATCTCGACTGTCGAGCCATTCTTCACCCACCCCCCCTCCACCACCACCACCCCTGTCAAAAACCTACCTCCTCTGCTCTACAAGCCGCCCACTCTCCTCATCTTTCTGTGCTCCACACCTCCATTCGAAACTTCCACCTCTTCTGATACAGCACTCACTCGTTATCTTTCTGTCACCCCCCCCAGGCAAAAATAACATCTTGACCAAACCAAAGATTGCCACTGAGTTTTCCATCTTTTTCTTTTTGGCACAAACTTTGTGCACAAAACGCACCACATCAATATACAGTAATTATATTTTGGGTAAACCAGTTTAAAAGTAATACTTTCTGGTATTTTTTTGTCCTGACCCCTCTCTACATTTCTCCCTCCTTCAGACGCCTCTTCACTTGTCAGAAAATATAAAATCTCTACCAAGAGGAACTGAACAGACCACATTAAATTCAACTTAGTTCCCTTGTCTCTCCCCATGTAAGACAAACTCAAAAATAATTTGCACTCACTTTACATTTTTTGTCTGCGAGAATAAACTGCGCATGAAGAGGAAGGGGGCGCAGAGGGAGGCAATCTTGTTACCAGCCGGCATAGCCCTGGGAAGATTTCTATCTGACACACGTATAGAGAGAGGCATCCATTTAGAAAATGGCTTTTCTAGGCATGCTGGGCCATTTAGCACACCCTGTGACGACTCCTGTTTGGGGCAATGATAAATGTTCTTTCACACTCAGTCTGTGCACACAGTCTGGCCAGCGCACGCACAAGCACGCACAAGCACGCACACCCATATGGGTGCCTAACACAAGCCCTCATCAGGATGGACATAGCTATCTTTAACAAAGACTGCCTCCATTGAGAAAGACCGAAAGAGGTGATCTTCAGACACCTGTTGAATCAAGTACAACTTCTATCCAATAAGACCATTCCAACATCACAGCAATCAATGAGCAAATTTCCTAATTAAAACATTTATGCAGAGCCCTTCTCATCCTAAGTGACAACTGGAATAATTAATCACCTGCTAATACTTTTGGTGAACTAATTTGTTTCTCTATTCATTTAGTCAAAGCTTGGCTTCCACCTGCTTTCCATGGTAAGACCAAAAATGTTCTGTTTTTTAGCTTTGCACATGTTTTCATTACCCACTTTAAGTTAAGTCTTCAGCTGTGTAGTGAATACTGAATTTAGACCCATTTGTTCTGATAAGGTTTCTATGAAATCTTAATATCAAAAGAATAAACAGAAATTCAGGATACTTCAATGGTAACAGTACTTCACTTTGACTACAAATAATGTAAGACCACATCTTGATACTCCATTCGTTAAAAACAAAACTTTTTCTTAATTGAAAATAAATCTTTCAATTGGATTATTGCCACAGTGCCCCTTCACTACACAAAGTCTAAGTCAGTCAAAAGGATTGAGTCAAGTTACGGTCACAGCTCGACTTGACCATTTATTTATTTCTCGTTGTCGCAGTGTGCATGCAGACCTTCAAGACATTCTGCTTCATGTAGCTTTCTCTGCGGAAGATCATCATCACATTAGGTCCAGCTGAGACCAATGCACAGATGTTCCATTTCAGTTACTCAAATGGTAATTTTGTCAGATGATGCTGAGTTGACTGACTGTGTGACTGACAGTCACCAACCACTTGAAGCAACTGGATTTTGACACATCGCCTTAATATTCAATTACACCTTCTTACATGTTTCGCTGTATGACAAGGGAACCAGAGAAATGTGTAAAATAACTGCAGCTTTTTGGAAATTTAACAGCTGCTAGGAATTGCTTGGGGGAGGTTGTTATTTAAAAAACAGGCGCACCAGAGCCACATACAAAAAAACTGAACTAAACTTCAAGAAAAATACAAAAATCATGGACACAGAGGCTGATCTGAAAGTTTATTAAGGGAGAGAGCTAAATGAAATGGAGAGCAGGTGAGACAGGAAGCGCAGGTGCAGGGAACTGAGCCGAAGGGAAAAAGCACTGAGAGAGGCAGGAAGCCCCAAAGTGTGTTTTTACCCAAATAAAATGCAGGAAGCCAAATACTTCCTGGAAAAACAAGAGAAGATAAAAACTTGACTGCAAAAACTTGTTTGTCTTATTTTAAAGCTCATCAAATGAAAACATTTCCTCCGTTCACCATGAAAGACATGCTACTTTAGAGGTCTGCCTCTATGCTGGTATCCAAACTGCTCAGCAGCGGCTCTGAACCAAATCCTCCCTCTGCTTTGTTTTGTTTACACCGGATGAGTGGCAAAAATCAACCTCTCCCCCCATCACTAGCTTCTGCCTCAGTGTCTGCCTTATATCCTCTGATGGTCATTACCCTTTAAACCGTCTGAATCCCTGACAGCTTACTTCCTTTGCTCTGGAATCCTTCAGCGTCTCCAGCGTACTAGCAGCTATCACAGAACCCACTGTTACCGCCAGCATTAACGCCACAGGCACCACACAGGCTGAATGAATCACACTCACCCAAACAGCAATAATGAAGCATTCATCCCAGGGTGCATTACAAACCCTGGAAGCATGGCAAATACGCACATGGCAAAAAATATGATGAAATGGTGTCAATAAAACCATGCGCCACCATCTGCTCAGCCAGAAGACACACACACACACACACACACGTAAGAAAGGAACTGTAGAGATGTGGACACAAACCAAAACTACATCTTCTACTGACACTGTCCCTCTCAGCAACTCAGTAAGTGATACCACTTTCATGAATGTCATGTGTTGCTATGATGTCAACCCCTAAAAACCTGTCTTTACAGGACTTTAAACTTTTCCCGCTTCAGAAAGGCTATCCATTGACGTCAGGGAGTCTTGAGGTCTGAGGAGTGAGCAGGATATTTATTCTGAATTCGAATTAAAAATTTGAGACCTAGAATCTCAAGAAGATCAAGTATTTCTGCTGTGCTTCTACAAAAACTGCACCTCAGAGACACACGCACTGATGTTGTACAACCTAGCACAGAGACATCGGATTAATAATGCATGAAAATGCAGTGTCACAAGCAAACGTGACGTCAACTTACCGATCTCATCTGCTGAGTTCCGGTGACGTGCTGAAGAACCTTTTCCAGCTCCTTCTCAATACGTCCAGCCCAGTGAATCATTCTGGAAAATAAAACGAGTCACTTTCAGTCTGTACCTCTCAGCATTATCACCTGAACATGACATCACACAGGCCCTCATGTGTCTGTCATGTGCACGTGAGTGAGTGTGTCGGTAAGATAGTGGGGATGAGTCTGCCCCCATTTTTCCTTGCTCCTGCCCTGTTGGCAAACGGCCGCGCTCCCCTATTTCCGGCTCCCTATCTGATAGTATCCGTGCCCTATCTCTGCTAATGGCTGAGTTTGTCATCAGCACCTCCTATCCCCATCACATCTTGCATATATCTGGTCAGCCCTGGCGGGACTGGCAGGGAACGTGCCTGTCTCGACTCGGCAGTGATCGGTGGCTCCGCAATAAAACTGCTCAGGTCTGACAGAAGTGCACCCTAAGCAGGAGCTGATCTGCGTTAGACGGGGCCAAGTTTGGAATTAAGAGATCAAACGGTTTGAGCTCATCACAGTATATCTCTCAGCAAGCAACAAATGACTTAATGGATCAAGATTTTTTTTCTAAAATCATTCTCAAGAAGCAGCCGGAGCCAACCTGCCAGCCTGGATATATACACTGCATGTCTATGGCCAATGAGAGATTTTCTCAGAAAAAAAAAAGGTTTTTGAAAACTCATCATTCAGTTATCAAATCAATAATTCTGTCATGTGCCCGCTAGCCAACCAGTGAATCTGTGCCAACCTTTTCTTTTCAGCAGCCAGCAGATAACTAATCACTAGCATCAACATCACAACAGTCGTTTGTCTTTTAACAGGGTGACAGAAACAAATGTCATCTTTAAATGTCAGATTTCTTCAGAAGACAAAGGGAAGACAGAGTTATTAAATTGCGCAAATCTGCCAAACAGTGAAAGCGTTTGCCACAATCACCGAGTGGCAGCAGGCCCCATCAGGAGTGAAGCGGTGGAGTAAACCCGCCAGCCAGCGTGCCCAGTGCCTGATCGCTTATGTGGACATGATTAAGAGACAAAAAGGGGACTTCCAAGAGGACTACAGAGAGGGACCACTGTGGAGAAGTGGCTGACTCTGAAAAGGTCAAGTCAATATGGAATAAAAACAGAGATTACAGTCAGATCTGAGCGGAGCAGGATGCAATGACTCAAACTGTGAGGGACAACAATTCTTGGCATGAGTCAGGCAGGTTTCTCCCACAACTTTGTTATATTTACAAACACATATACGCATTCATATATCACTTTACTGTTCTTGTCTAAATAATCCCTTTGACTTACAATGCAGAGTTTGCCCAGATAGACACTTGACAAACACAATATGTATCACCTTACACCTAGTGACACCATAAACCACTGCTTAAAGTTATTTTACATATGCTATTCAGATATCTAAATAACAATAATAATGTTATTGTCCATGCCAGTCAAATATGACTTGATTATATATAAGTAATTAAATGTCGGGGACCTTTCCCACCATCATGGGCGAAAGCAAATCGTCACAAAATAAACAAACTTACACGCACGTATGGACATAACAGCCATGCCATTTGCCCTTCTAGGTATTCAAATGAATTAACCAGTCAACATAGTCATATACACAGACTGAGTTCTGAATCACATGACTTGACGACATGTACGAGTCATGACGTAAAGGACCTTATAATGACTTAAAAATGAATGTTGGAGTCAAGCTCAATTAAGAAAGTTACATATTCTACAGGCCTAAATATGCACAACTCTCCACATGCTGCAGCTGCTAAAATACCAGGACATGCTTGTTTGCTGAATTACATGCACTTATGGGACCTGATGCTAAATGAACGCTTGGAGACCCTCTGTGTACTGAAAGCTGTGATCCCTCTCTAAAACAAAGAAGTTGTCATGGTTCACCACATTAAAGCGACTGATGCTCTCTGGCCCTTTGTAGTCTAATGTAGTATTCAAATTTTGCCATTTGCCTCCGGTGTTTTGATGTATTCTGTCTGTTTTATGATTTATTTTTGCCGAACACTATATGGGAAAGGAGAAAATTTGATTAAATGAGTTTGGATGGAATACTTGTGTGTCAGCCACGTACTATCACTTTCTGCATTCTCCTGCAATGGATCTCATCATCTGAAGTAGCATGCTCAAATATCTATAAGGGCAGAGAGTGGATTCTTTTTTGGTGCGCGGGGACAGCATTGTTGGGAGGTAGCTGTTTGTACTTTAGCACTGTAAAAAACATTATGATTTCCTTGAATATAGTTGAAACATCCATTTCGATTTCAACTATCAATGGTTTCTGTACAGAGTTTAAAAAGCTGGAAATAACCTAAAACAGCAACACAGCCAACATTGCAATGCAAAAACTTTAAAAAAGAGCATTTTAGCAGGAAATGTGGGGTAAATGTTGCCTTTCTTGGCACTGAGGCTAAATTAAATTGCTAAATGATCTGCCTTTTCTTATAGACACGCTTTCTCGGCTCAAACACACATCTCTGGGCTGTGTGTGTAACATGCATACACACCCAGCCGACTCCCTCAGAAGCTCTACACACACTTCGATTATCTGGTGAATTCTGCCCAAACATCACAGTAATGTGGGTGACCCAAAACCTAGTTTATAAATCCCAAGAGGTGACTGGATATAATGCAGACTTCAACAAGGGCACAGACTTGAGAGGTACCAAGTAATGAGATTATGTTTGCATCAGAAAGGAAACCAGAAACTGAAGAAAACAATCAAGAAGGAAAGTGGCAATGAGATTTTAACCCTTTTATATTTTTAAGTTGTTATTTAAAAGCTGTTTTTTAAACAAAAAACAACAACAACGTGATTTTGCATTAAAAACTGAAATAATAAATTATGTGATTTACTTTTCCTTAAATAACTCTTAGACTCAACGATCCAGTTCATTATAATTTTAGATAATTCCACAGTTACATAAAAGAGCAGATTTTTCCTTTGAAAGTCACCTTGGCCGCCAAATTAACAAAACCCCTCAAGATTTTCCAGACGGCATCCAGCGAGCGTATGACTGTCACATCGTTTAGATTTCTTTCCCATTTCTGCGAACCTGCTTGACAAATCGTGGCTTCGGGCTACAGTTCGTGTCTACATCAGATCCCGTCACGGCAATTAAAAGCAGGGAGACGCACCATATGAATCAATAATTCACAAAGTCAAGCAACCGTTGCCCTCTTAGCCGAAACGCACTAAAGTGTCACGCGTGTCCTCCTGCTGTAAATAAAAAGGACACTCCTGGCTTGTGCCACTTTTGGCCAACAGCTGGACGCACAGCTTTCAACTGTTTTAAATGTTAAAGGAGGGTTCAGTTCTCCTGTAAACTACGGGTTCAGAACTACTGTCCTACAGGTGCAGGCTGGAAAAGTCCAGCCATAGTTTGCTCTCTGGGCTTCCAGCTGGGTGCTGCTACCTCTTGTGTCTGCTTAGAGAAAGCATCGCTGCGTTGCTGTCCTCGATTCCGACTGTAACATTTCTAAATTTGGCCTTTAAAAAAATGATCTAGTTTAAAACACCAGTGGACTGAGAAGAGGGGCTGAATGTTCTCCCCAGTCTAAACAAGACTTTACAGACGCTTCGCTGGATGTTCTCTCCCATGCAACCACAGCCAAATAATTGCCAAATATTTTTTATTCCCTGAATGTTTAAAATGATCTGGTGATCTTGACGTTTTTATTCGCGTGTGCCACGTGTATGCGCTCCTCGTAGAATCTCCCCGTATAGGTTGACGAAGACGAACTGGAAAAGGCTGTCAACTGCCACTGTACCGTGAGGAAAAAACAAAAACAACTCGTCTGCGTGGGGAATGACTTTCATCGCCCTGCATCATATGCGGAAGCCGCGTCCCCTCCGTGAGCATCAGCTCCCTTCAAGGTAAACGGCGCTGGCTGCGTGTGCGCAGGCTGGCAGGGGCCACCTGTCCTAGTTGGGCGCTCCGCATCCCGCTTTAACCCCCACGCCGCGCACGGTACTTACGTGTAGTGCTGAGGGAAGAGGTGGGTCCCGGCTGTCGGCGTGGAAACGTATATGAGAAGTACAGTTTGGATCGCGAAGAGGCAGAAAACACCGAACGACTGCGCGCAGATCGCCATTTTCCATTAAATATTCAAGAAACTGGGATAAATAAGAGAAGGACCGGAAGGGTTAGTCTCGCAGCTGAGCTAAGAATAACCCAGCCACGGAGAAAGTGAGTGGTGGGAGGTGATGGATGGCGGAGGCTGCTGGACACTTCAGCCAGCAGGGAGATCTCAATCGGCGGTGCGCACGCAGGATTGGCCGCTTTGGACACGAGAGATGAGGATCAGGAAGATGCTCAGCCGCTGTTGCTGATGTGCCTGCCTGCCTGCCAGTTCGCGCACTAGCTGTCCTCTCTCCCTCACCACCACCGCTCACATTCGCTCTTTTTCTTTCCCACTGTTTCCAGTACATCAACCGCAAGGAGCGACGCTCACTACTGTTCCCACAAACCTTTCACAATAAAACCCCTCCTGGTTTCAGGGCGCCAGACATCACCGCAACTAAACGTGCGCATCTGTCGCCTAAATAACGAGTTGCACTCTCAGAAATGTGCTTTTTGAGAAGCCTGCTACTGCCACTGAGAAACGACGTTACGCATCAAGACATGTCACTCTTGTTTATCCAGCTGGCAGTGGCTCCAAAAGTCAGTGAAAGTCTCGCCGTAGCAGGCGGTGGCTCCGCAGACGCACGGCCCAAACGCAGGTGGAACGCGCCCTGGTTTTATTTTGTAGGTCTAAACCGCCAACTTCCTGTGTTCGTCTGTCTGCGACACTTGATTCGGTCGTATTGGAAGTAGCGGTCCTTCCTCTACAAACAGTCTATTCCTGTGCGATGGTCGGGGGCGCGCATCAGGCCACCTCCTCTTCCTCCTCCTCCTCCTCCTCCTCCTCATGTCCACAGCTCTCCACAAACTCTGGATTAGGAGCTGAAATCATGGCTTTACTTGGCTAATTAGAGACACGACTCTAGAGGGGCCTATTGTATTAACTGGAGTGTAAACATTCAGCAGTCACAGGGCTGCTACCCAACTGCATTTGTTCTAGTTATTATCAAATCTGGTCCAAGTGAATGGACTTTTGACTGAATGAAAGAATTAATAATCTCATTGTGCTGCCAAGTGTTTCAGTGGAGGGTCTTTAATTCTGCAGAGAGACTGTGCGTATTTTGTTTCTCCGCCCTGTGAGACCTGTGAATAATCCTACATTTATAAAAAAAAAAAAAGGCTTCAGTTTTGTATATTTTCCCAAAGACATACACTCTGAGACACAATTTTATTTCAACGGTAGACAAGGATGAGCGGTGCATTAAAACCTCAAAGTAAATCTCATTCAGCATGAAGTCACCCTCTGGAAAAGTGACTATCTCCCTGTGTCAGCCATGTGTGTGTGTTTGAGCTTGTGCACGCGTCATTGTGTATGCACCTGTACATGTCCTACTGCTTCTTCCTGCAGTCCTGTTTGCCCTCAGATGGTGCTCGTTCAGTCGGAGGGCGCACTGGGTGTGGCACGCTGGCTCCGTAAAACAGAGCCCACCGTCAAGCTGATTCATTTCAACAGATTGTAACATATAGTAATCCTTTTATATGCATTCTCAGTGTCAGGATTAAGCAATGTTGTCCTTGAAAATACATATTCAGGGTAAAAATCTTGCTTTCTCAGATATTTCATTTCTGTCACATTTAAAGAAGCGGTGCAGGATACATCCCCTGATACCCCCCTAAAGCCCCCCCCGCCCCAGGTGCTTCTCAGGGAGTCTTGCATCTCTCAGCTCATATGGTGGGAACAGAAAGACAGCTGGTCTTGAGGCTGTGTTGTCCTTGGCTCAGTCAGTCAGCAGGGAACACACAGGTGCTCTGCCACCGAAAGCTAAGCGGCGGTCAGCAGGGTTGCTGCACAGCATCACCGTGTCCTCAGCGGCAGAGAGGAAGAGGCTGTGGGTAGAAAAGACACACTGCAGGGCAAAAACCTCAGCAGGACAGAGAGAATCTACCTTATAGCAGGGGTGACAAGCTATGTACATAGATGCTATGAATCATTCGGTCAGAACAAATATCCGTGCTTGCTTCTGAGAGAGGAAAATATGCTTATATTTCTCAGTGCCGCACATGTTCGAGACATATTGAGCGAGAGACTCTCTCTCATCCACCGAACGAAACAAATCTGTGGGAAGCCAGAGACAACCTTGTTTTGATTTTTCAATTTCAATTTTTCCTAACCCAGAGAAACAGTCTTCAGTGATGGCTACCCTCACACCTTGATTTGCCCCTGAAGCCTTGTATCCCATCATGACATAAATCATAACAGGCAAATGCTGGCAGTGATGTGGCTTCAGTCTGGCTGACTTAGACCTGATGTTTCTGTTGATTCACACACACACACACACACACACACACACACACACACACACACACACACACACACTTTGTGCTCTTCTGTAATTCTTGCATTAGACCAACTTTTATCTTAATTTACCTGGAGCCAGGAGAAAGATAAAAGGCCATCATCTTCATTTTGAATGAGGGAACAGCTTTACTCACTGAACGAGCTGTCAAAACATCAAGGGGTGGTTTTCCTTTTGCGGATGACGACAGATTGCTGTGTCTCTGCAAGGAGCAAGAGGAGGACAGCTAACATCTTAAACTACAATGTATGATGCCCTTTCCTCTTTACACTTTGTCACATTAAGTCAGTGTTGCACTACATGTGGGCAAAAATGTGTCGCATAAGAAGATGTGACAATGGGGCTTTGGAGCTAACTGGACATGCTGCAATACTCATGGAGAGTCCACTCTTTATTACAGGTTATTGATCAGGCCGGCTAAGAGATCGGCTCAGTGAAAACACACAGATCAATGAACTCTGTTGATCCTTAAAACGATGCGAGGGGCAGACAGGAGGTGGGTCTCCACTACTACGGGCGTCCCTCATTGGCTGTGCAGTTTCTCATGAAGAGATTGACTTGCCAATCTGTTATTGATCCACGGAGTACGAGTAGAAGGCGACAGGCTTCACCGTTCTGTATAAGATTCCAAGCTCCTTTCTGGGGACTGCTCCCCCAGACAGAGGTCAAGGCAGTTGGAGCTGAATTAATCACTCCTTGTTTTGCTGTCTCCAAGCCTCAGGGAAGTCACAAGCAAAGGTGCACCCCACGCATCCGGACACACACAAGCACTGGTGGCTTATCTTCCTCTTCTTCCACCTTATCCATCTTCTCTCTCCCTCCCTGACCACCTCCCTCAGTATTTCTCTGTGGCCTGCTTGCTTGCGTTCTGGTACACTGGACAGAGAAGTGAGGCTCCACACACATCAACACAGCATTTTGATTGCTAAAAATTCATATTTCTGTTTGGAGAATGAATGTGTTGCATTCACCACAAATGATGAAGTCAGCGGCCCCTGCAGTCTCAGGGCTCTTGGCAAACTTCAACTATCTTCTCAAATGCGCACTGTTAAAACAGGAGCATGCCATGGTGTTAGTTATTTGCATCACTATTCCTACGAATACTTTATCCTGCAACCACAGACGTGCGGTGTCCTCCCTGGGGGACAAACTGAGGAGATCAGCAGAGTGATTTCAGTAACACAAGGTTATCTTCACTGTGTGAGCCGTTTAGGTCTCTCCCTGCTCACCTCCTGGTTTGTCCCTACATTAATTATCATCCACTCACCAGAGCAGAAAAGCCCCATCTCAATGACACTTAGGATTTAGTTTACATAAATATTTGTATATCCCATATCCATCATTACTGGCTGAATTTGTTTTAAAAAAAAGGCGGAAAAACAAAGAAAAACACAGTGCCCTGGATACCTCCTTTTACTGTAAGATGCAAACATAGATGATGTTGGGCTGCGAGGCATTCTGCGATTTTCATGCTCAAATGTCAGAGCGTTTCATCCTGATGACGATGACTCACTCCCCTCAGTCTTAGTCTGCACGAAGGAACAACAGCACCAATTAATGGCCCAACCTTCTCACGTGTGATAATACATAAATGATCACTATCATCAATGTAAGGGCAAATACCACAAACAAGCAAAGACACGATGAACAAATGTATTAGGATAAAAGGTTACATGTTTCATCAACCCCAGAGAATCCCCCACCTTACTCACATCGCATACACAAGCGGGTGAGGTGGGGGCATGTGAAAACAGAGCAAGACTCAGTAGTCACTGATATGCTCTAGTAGAGGCCTAATGGCCCCTGGGTAATGGTCCTCTTTGGACTTCAGGAAATCCTCCCTCATGCATACATCAAAGCTTGGATTGAAAGGGATACAGGGAGAAAATAGAGGGGGGCTAACTAAGCGCCACACAGAAAGGAGAGAGGAAGCAACACAGAAAAGACGGCTCTCTGCACTTTGTTTATGATATAGGGAAAAACTTTAGCCCTGTGTATATGTAGGTGGGTATGACACCGTGGTAGACCAAGTTCATATTAGTCAGAGTATCAAAACAAAAAACAAAAAAAAATGTGCATGGATTACAGTTTTTGTTTATTGAGTGTTGCTAGTTTCCTAACAAACGCAACAGAAAAGAGGAATGGACAGGGAAATAAATAGTTTCCTTTTCAACGGATCTTCTATCCTCAGTTCCCCATCCATTTCTCACATTTCTTGCCATCAATGTCCACCTCACTTTGCTGACACACATTATCCCAGAATTGTCCGTCAGCAGCTATAACGCACAACCTGCAGCTCAGCTCATCACACCCCTACCTCTCCTTTCAGTGTCCACGAGCCATCTGCTTAGTCTGCAAACTATATATATATATATATATGTGTGTGTGTGTGTGTGTGTGTGTATACAAACAGACTGCAGAAATTAAGGCATAAAAACAAACATGAAGAAGATTCATGTAACAGCTGAGAAATATTTTAGAAATTTTTATCAATGAGGTTGATGTGAAAACAGAAGCAGAAGCTACACAGCTTCAAAGTGTCAGGCTGACATCAAATTAGCCTTTGCAGTAACCAAAGCCTTATAGATCCTATTCAATAGAGTCCGTGTTAAAGGGCCAAAGCTAAGAGGCCGTATGTCGTATGATAAGGCAGGCAGGTGGTCCTGTCTGAACATGGCCTGCTCCTCTTCTCTTGTCACTGAGGAGCGGAAAGTGCATCGTCGCTTGCCCGCCCTTCCATCAAATTAAAGCGCATCTAAATTGGCATTTAAACTGGCGATAAGAGCTTAATGAAGGCATTAATAGATAACACAGATTCTTGAGCTCATGCTCCGCAGTCACACTCTGACATACACACAAAAAATCGCAAGCACTCAAAAAGCAGATTTTACAACCAAAGACTAAGTGAGTTCAGTTCCAGCAGGACATTGAGCCCGACGTTATGATGGAGACTATTGGCTTAGACTATTTGGTAAAAGCAAAGTTAACGAAAGATAATAAACTGGAGAGATTTTCAAGATTCACCTTTAACTTCTGAGGTTCAACAAAAACAACAAAAAGCTACACAATGCACACAGTAAAACTGTCATGCCCCACATTTGTGTCTCATCAGACTCTTTGATAAAGCTCTATTTCACAGACAAATGTAGTGGGGTTGCTAGTGTTAGGATGGAAGCTCACCTCATTTTCAGATCCTACTGACAAACAAACTATGTGGAAAATTTATTTTAACTGTAAGAATCAGAATAATTACTTTGAAGTACAATTTATTTTACATAAGATAAATCCATAAAATGTCCGTGTCCAACTGAGTGACTGCAGCCAGTAATGTTAAAGCAACTGAAGTAGTCAATGAGTAGAAGAATGATAATTGGGCAGTTAAAATCAAATGAAGAAGTACATACATATGCATACACATATGTGATATGTATATATCTATGTATCATGATGCCAGCCCGATAGGTGAGAAAGAAATAAGTATTCAGCTTCAGTGTGCCCTGCTGTTGTTTCTGCTGAAATGCAAGATAAACCCTTGTTTTTGCTTTCTTGTTATCTAATACCTATTAAAAGTCTCATTATAGAATAAGCATCATCCCACTGATCGAATTTGCTCGGATTTTCAGTGACCATTCCACCAATGGAAATAAAAAACACGTCGCGTCTCACAACGGTTCCACCTGAGGGCTGATGTTTCTACTTTAACTCAAGCTGACTCTTGCACTTCCCCAGAAGAAAGCAATTATCAACACTTCCCAGCTGTTTTTTCTCCTTTGCTTTGGTGATGTCAAGCAGCAGATAGCTTAGTTCACACCAACCTGCCCACCGCCCTTTGATATTCTGACACATCCACTCCCCTGACGCATTCTACAAAAGCAGATTAATCAGAGAACTTCTGTATCTGGCACATTTCTGCGTTGCGCCTGATGTCTGAAGTGTACAAGATCAAGTCTTACAATGTCATGTGTCACGGTACAAGCTTATTGGTAGGCGAGTCAAAGAGATAAGCCATGGATGATGTGTGTAAAAATGCTGACAGATTAAATCTCCCTGGCAGAGACACATGTAGACCTCCGTTTTATGAGACTCCACCTTGTCAGAATTAGTGCTGTAAAGATTAAAACTAATTTAATTATCACTATTCAGCAGGGGAAGATGTAACAAAATTCCACAAAAATGGTGCACTGGGTTGAAAATACTTTCTTTTTACTGGACCTCGCTCTATCATGGAGGGTAATGATAAAGTGACCGGACAGGAGGCAAAACATATATGAAGTGGGTTTATTCTAAAAAAAATTACAAAGCCCTTAAAGCATGAAACTAAACGTGAGAAAAACGCCCCTCAGGAAACAAAAAACCTGACAGGAACATGAAAATGACAATGAATGAAAAGCTTATATATAGAGGAGAGAGAGTGGAGCAAAAGGCCGGAACACAAACAGTAAGAAAACATGAAACCAAAGTGAATAGAGGCTAGACCAGACTAAAACAAATCAACAAAGACCAACCATGCCAACAACTAAAATAGAAATAAAGATTAGACTTATAACAATAGAAAAGAGAATAGTTTAGACCAGTGACATCAAGAAAAAGCAAATATCCAAACACATGACACCAATAGCAGTTTTCTCTTTCATCCTACAGAAAGCACAGGGAAGTCACCATGTGCCCAACAGTAATGCTACAAAAATGTCCTTTAAGGATGCAGAATGAAACTTTCTCCTGTCCTGCCAGCTCACAGTTCATGTCGCAGATGCCCACAAGCTGAACGGTAGCTGAACTGACAGCAGAAGAAAATAAAAGTAGAAACATGCAACTTTTTCATCAGCAACTAAATCAGATAAAAAACAAAAAAAATTATAAAAATTATACCTAAAATAAAGACCTTCGACCTCCCTGTGTCTTACGCCTGTCTGATTCTTATCATGTAGCAGACGTTTTGTTTCCTTTATGAGTATTTTTTTGTAGTCCTGGTGGAACTTATTCCCCACAGCACAACGGAAATATGGAAAACTACAAATAGGCAAGCTAACCAAGCAGGCGAAAGACTGTGTTGTTCTTTTTGGAAAAGCTCCCTCTAAGCACCTAATGAAGCCAGCAGTGTAAATCTTCCCTTATTACAGCTAATGGATTGTTTATATGGTTACTTTATCCCTGGCTTAGAAATGTGTTGCATAAATCCTTATTGTTATCAGTGTTATTACTGCATCACCTCAAGCATGCAGGGATCAGCAGCATTACACTAATCAACAACATACAAGGAAAATTAGGATGTAGGAAAATACATTTATTCATTGAGGTTTTTGCTCAGGTGAATATTTGTTTTCTCCCCCTCTGAGCTGCAAGTTCGGTCCATTTTCCCAGAAATCTGTTAGGCAGACAGAGGGAGGCAGATGCTTTCCTGTCCTCCCAGAGGAGGCTGCAACACATGTGGCGAGTGACTATGCTGGTCATATTAAACACACCATGTGCACTCTGCATGTGACTGTGAGTGTGCATGGTTGTGTGCGCCAGGGCGGCCTAAAAACAAGCACAGAGTGAGACATCTAGTGGGTGATGAGTGCAACGTCAACAACAATCAAGCGAGACTCAAGCAAGTGAAAATGAATTCCGAACAAATCTTGAATCTGGCCAACACATGGGGGAGAGTAAAAAGGATTTTTACTGGGTGTTTACTTGCAGTCACAGTACGCCTTTGTGCGTTTGTCAGATGGTAATATTGCTGCAGTCCCATTCCAACCCCAGCTGTCACAACAGTGGCTCTGGCAGTTGACACTCTGTCAAACCATCACTGGTGGGACATGGGCCGCTGCCGCCATGAAGCCGAGGACTGTTTTTACTCAAAGAGCTGCTTCTCAACTGCAGGGATTCATGCTTTCACGTCCCTCCACGGAAGATTATATATTCGAGAAATGAGTGTATGTGCAGGGGGATATTCATGATTTATGGTAAAGCTTATCTCATTTAATCTAATGGCCTTATAATGAAGACATCTGCACACAAGTCAGACTCAGAAATCACTGCAGGGGTATTAAGGCTCTTACAGGTGTTGTTTTTTTTTTCACACCTGCATGCACGTGTCCAGTGAGGTTACAGCAGAGATAAACAGGTTGCCTCATCGGACCCCATCTGCAAATCTCCAAACTCTTTGTTACTACTAAACTGGGCGGTGGGATCTGCCAGTGGAATAACAGACAGGAGATTAAGACCTGAATCAAAAAGCAGATTAAAGGTTTGTGTGTGGGCGGGCGGGCGGATGGGTTGAGGGGGATGTGTATTTATACGTGTGTGAGGCTGCTCTTAACCCAAACAGATCATCTAATTGAGCAAATATGGCTGTGTAAATGCGGCACAAACGCGTGCTCCTTACACTGTGGCAGCACTCCCCGTGAGTGGTGAATTAAAGGCACACAGGCAGGCACCTTTTCAAGTCACACGCTCTCTCAACGTTTCGCTTTGAACGTTGAAGCAGAGTAATCTGGATCTGGTTCAGACAGCCTGTGATGCAGCAGATAGATTCAAACATTGCTGCATCAGTATGAAAGTGTGTTCTCTACGCATGCTTCTCAGTCCCCTCCCAGCCCACAAACACACACACTGACTTCTGTGCCAACACCCTTGTATCACAGGCCGACCTCTGTAATCATCCCCCACGAGATCAACAGAGATAACATCAAGGTAAGCTCACCGTGTAGGATGGCACCGACAAGTTTACCACAGAAATTGGGTGATAGAGCATAAACAAAGGCACACCTTGAATTCAAATCCCTCTTCGGATGTTGTGATAATTGAGTTCAACTCGACTGAGCAAGAATAATCATTGTGGCAGAGTGCTTATCAAAAACTCCTGTGTACGGGCCACCTGAAGCATGGCCCGGACTACAAAGAATGTGGGAAATCTGGCTTCGCACAAACCTTTCCCACCTAATTACAGCGATAGAGTAATGAGGCCCAAATTGTTCTCCAAAGCAAAAATTCAGATCCAGGTTTGACCTTTACCCCAGTCAGTTCAAACAAACAGCAAAGCTGAACGGCAAGCAAACTCTGTCAATGATCATTCAGATTGGTACATTAACAGCTTTTTGTGTTTGTTATTTATCTCTAAAAAAAAAAAAAAATTCTAGAACCCATGAATTTGTATCAAATGTGTTGGTTGTGTGCCAACGAGGATCAACCCTTAATATGAGATTCTCATTACACATCTAAAAAAATTATAATGGACAAAATGATTGACAGTATTCTAATTAGTACCAAATGGCACCCAACTCATGCACACAAAAGCCCCACACGCCATAACAGAGACACCAGACCCCCACTCTCTTTGCAATCTCGTACAGTTCTCAGGTGAGCGCGCTTTATTGTCAAGAATATGATTTCAAGAATATGAGTCATCTGACCATATCCCTTGTTTCCATTTCTCTGTATACCGATGCCCATGGCTTTTGCTCCACTGAACTCTCCAATGTGCATTCATCTTTGTAATGAGGGGTTTATGTGCTACAGCCCCACTATAATATCATTCTCTGTAATTGTAGAAATCTGTTCTGTCTAATAGTCTGCTCACGTTCTAAAGTCATATTTCCGGTCAACTGGGTGGCTTCTTTGTTTTTTTTCTTATAGATCAAACTAATGAAAGGGCATCCCCAAATGTGTACTATCAGCCACATTTTCTGACCCATTTACTGCTGACTTCTGGTTCATCTAAACACAGATGTCATTCATAGATACGCTTTATTTTCCTTGAATCAATGTCCTTTTTGCCAATGTTGAATTTTGTATATCCTCACAGGAATTTGGAACTCCTGATTACACAGTGGGTTGTGCTCCTCTTCCAAATGTGCCAAATTGAATACAATACAAAAATTGTCTATGATGATGTCAGTTTTTAGCCATGTGCCCTTGAAGATCTCATTGGTTAATTCATTTAGTTTTTTACCATAGAGTAAAAATGAAGGACTACAAATTTGTAGTTAGACACTGTAGACAGATATGCTCACAATATCAAACGGAGAATTATCAGAAAATATGTAGTTCAATCAGTAAGGATTTTCTCCTTTACTTCTAATTAACATTGGTCCTCAGAGAACGCTTGAAGTCATGCATTGAATCTGAAGACTTTAACAAGGCAATGGGGCAAATCATGGAGTCATTGTGAAGCTTTCCATCACTGTTTCTGAGTTAAGTATGACTGATTTTATTCATCGACTGTACATCTCTGCAAATAAAAGGAAGCTCTGTCCCACCGAGAGAAGGCAAGGACAGATGAGCCCTATGTGGAAATTGATTGAAGATAACTGGGCTCAAAATAAAACAAAATAAACTGCAGGATTAATAACAGTATGGAGCATTGTGAATTTAAGCAGCTTGTTTGGAAAAGGGGTGTCACATTTAGAGGAGATAGAGTATTGATTTTAAGTTGAGAGCAAAAAGTAAATTGATCATCAGAAAAATCTTTTGCCTAGTAAAAAACGTGGATCAGCTGTTTAAATTTGCAAATGTAACGCTAGATTGATTGAAACAAAAAATACATCTGCACACGCACATGTTTACAAACACAACCCCGCCCATACAACAAGCTCCAATGAAAAGGCCCATGTACGTTTTCCATCAGCTTTGTCCTTGACTTGTCCCGGAAAGAGAGTGGACATTTTCCTCTATTTGTTACTCTGGAGACACGGACTGGCTGTGACTAAAGCAGAATTTAAAACAGTAAATAATGAGGTAATGGGCTTTGAGCCTACTGTCATCTCCAGTCTAGTTCTGGCTATCACCCAGGATATTAGCAGATAAATCTGAATGGCCCCTCGCAGGGGCAGCGCACAGTGGTTATTGATCAGACAACCCCAATGCATAGTGGGGGGAGAGGAGCAGAGTTTATTAATTAGGGATTGACAGCCAATTCCCTCTTCTTATTCACACAGGGACATCTGTGGAATCCTGATGAGATGTGCCCTCCCTGCTGCCTACAAATGCAATAACACAATAGTACACAGAGGGAGCTGGAGCGCGGACCCTGCCCAGTGCTCACATGGTGAAAACCTGGGTATGATGAGAGATCAGCAGGTTACTCAAGTGTAAAATTACCGATCGATACTTGCTCGTATAATCGCTCTCTTAGTTTTGATTATGCTCTCTTTTACCGTCTGTAGAAGTTGCGAACATCTGAATTCCTGCTGAGGTTACTCGTCCTACTTCGACTCTTCAAAAAGTTTTCCTACATTTATTCCACCTTTCTCTTTGTGCTCCATTCCTTTCCCTCTCCATTCTGATGCCTATGTGAATCTCTTAATGGCTGTTCTTGAGCAGCTCTGCTTCTCCTCCCCAAACTTGAGTCTAATAGGATACATGGCTTTTCCACTGATTGGTTTTCTAGAGAATAAAATTGGCTCTTAACTGTACCTCAGTGCTGAGCAGCACCCTAATCCAGCCACCCTGGGGCTGCCAGGCTTCGTTGTTCTCCCTCAGCTCTCCCGTTTGCTGCGATACGGATCTGATCCCCTGCACAATTTCATGCCTGCTTTGCCTCTTCTCCAGCAGCAAAGCATCAATTACCCTCATAAAACAAATTCTGCCCCCTTCAGAGGTTTCAGCCAAATGCAACCTCCAACCCCCACACTCACTCCCAAATCCTCATGGTGGTCGAACAGCCAAGTTTGAGCTTGTTGTTAAATAACAAAAAAATAAAGATTAAAAAGTTAACTTCCAGAATCTGATTCCTACAAGTGCACATGTGTGATAGAAGCCTACATAAACCCATCGTTGGCACACAGTGTTCAGGTGAAAAAAGATGTTCTTTTTTTCCAGTGTGTGTTAGTGGAAACTATTAACTGTTTGTTTCTGAGAATAAAAAAATCCATTATTCCCTGAACACTAACTGTAATGTCCATCAATATTTTAGTAAAGTTTTCACATTATACAGGATGGTGGTTATTAAAATTCAAAAGACAAACGTGTTGTATTTATTATGAATGTACATATATTGTTCAGTGCAACATAGCACTCTTTAACTGAAAAATACATTTTGATTATTCTTCAATTATGCTACTGAATTCATATATTTATTTTTGTTGTATCAGACCAAATGCAGCTGGTTTATTTTGGATCCATAAGGTAAGAAGACAAATGTAAAATGGCATGAAGTGATTCATGGGAGAAGCCAGAAATCAAATCGTTCCTTTACACAAAAGTAGTTCTGTGATGTGTCTTTCTGTGGTAGACTTTAGAAGACCTTTGAAATGTTCTAATGGGCTGCATCCCAAATGCCACGAGAGGCTGTGTTCATCATTTTTGCATTTCAACTATTTTGTGACTTCGTTTCATTCACTTTGTAGAATCTACTTCCCATTAGCTGTAACTCCAGCTCTTCATCCCCCAAGATGGAGAAAATAATGCTTTCACCTCTCATCTGCAACAGGTGTCGGATGTACACGTTACATTTTAGGTGTATTTAAGGAACCCAAGTCCATCTTTAATGACTATTTGAACATTTGAGCACCGCAGGGCAAAAGGAAATTTTGAGGAGGTTATAAAGAAAAAATATAAAACAAGCACGGGGGATTTAACTTTAAAGTATTCATCTCAATCAATTAATTAAAAAGAACATGATAAAACAGAGAAGAAAAAAAGGGCTTTTGATTTCACCTTTCTTAGTACCCTTAATTCCAGAGTGAATTCACTCTGGAATTCACATTCTAGCTCAGTAAACACGCACACACAAACACACATATGTGCATATATACATATATGCATAAATATATATATATGTGTGTGTGTGTGTGCATACCCAAACTTCATTTGTCCACAAGTTTATCAGGCATCATTGAGCGGAGCGATGACACGTTAATCCTACAATGTAAATTGAATTAAAAGTAAATACATACTCTGTCACAAACAGATTTAATGCTCATCTGACAGAAACTAATAAATATGGCGACAGGCAGCAACATATCAATGGTTTGGTGATGCAGCTATGTAACATTTCTAATTGACATTGGTTTAACTTGACAGCTTCAAAGCAAATATGTCTCACTTTGTTAAATGCCTGTCACCACGCCTGGTTTCTCCTTGTGGCTGTCCTTGAAGCCTTCGCTTGCTTCTTTGAAGGGATGAACACAGATGAGAAAGGAGTTTTGAGGCCTAATTGAGTGTGTGCAAATTGGGGAAGGGGGCTGGTGGAAGGTTCCACAAAATTCACTAAGAAAGAGGGTAACGAAAGACAACATCACACAGTGAAATAAATAAAGGAAATTATTTGAAACAACAAACGGTAAAGTAAATGTGATCTTCATGAATTTATGCTCACTGACCATATGTTTGGGGATCAGAGGATTGTGGTCATATGCAGACCAGGCTATATGTCAAAAATTAAATGAAAATATTTCAACTGGGAGCCAGTTGTCAAGTCATGTGGGGTCTGATCCGTCCTCTGGACCTGACCAGTCACAGCAGGCTAGATTCTTCCAGATGTTGGGGACCCCATCCATCTTCTAGAGCAAATCCAAATAGCGCGCAGCCAGCATAACATTTCATATTTACATGAAAACCACAGACGCTTACACCCCTCAGAGCAGAGCTTTAGAATCAGTATGTAAGAATGGTGGAAGGGATGGAACTGGGGTTAAACTTCAAGACAATGACCAATGTGTGTGAGATTTACATTAAGTTATTTTAATATTGAAATGATGGCCTTTTAAAACTCTCACTTAAAAACAACAATTAGGCCTTTAAAACTTACATTAACACTGAATTTCATAGTGCCAAACATCTGTAAATAATTTACATGTCTCTCAATTCAGTTTGCTCACATTTTCACACAAACAATTTAGCTTTTTCTTTCTAGTGAGGAACAGCAGCTCAGTTTAACTGCACAGGTCTGTGCAGATTGTTACTTGTCTTTAGTTCTGTGCGCACACTGACATGCTCAGGCAAACAGACTATTTATTTTGCTGTTGCCCCTTGCTGTGCAGTCCCTTGTAATATTAGAGAAATATTTTCTCCAGAAGATATTAAAAAGAAAAACTGTTTAAAACTGTTGCATATTATGCATTTTATTCATAGGAGAGGCTGGCATTACACTGAAGACAAAGCACTTTATCTGAGAACTGCACAAAGTGACAAATTCAACAGGGAACATTTTTCTCTGACTTGGAGAGGTCAAGGCAGAGGGCAGTGAAATAATCAACTGAATACTTTTAAACGGAATACTGAGTGTTCAATTGTTTTAGTTTCACATTTCATATTATGATCTGAACTCAACAGGATTTAAAGTTCAATTTGACCTGCGGTGATCAACACTAAACAACTGACTGGGCAGCGTTAACTTGCACAGCCCCTGAATGAAGGTCATTTGCAATTCATTACCTTCTGCGTCTTAAACGCTCTGCTGTCAGTCCTTAAAACTGGGAGTATAGGAGGTAGACACTTTTGAAGCAGTCACTTGGAGTTCACTTTTTTAAGTTTAATAACTGATTGAGTAATTTATTTCATCAGTTAATTAAAATTTAAATACAAAAGGCCCCTAATTTCAAAGTAATTATCATGTGATTGGCTGACCCATATGAAAAGGCCACCTGCTCGCTGCTCTGTGAAACCCTCGGGGATTTCTCCTTGACTTGACTGGATTTACCTGCGTGAGAGTGTGTATTTTGGTGTCTATGCATGTGGCCTGTCTGTTAACAAGTGCACGTGAGTGTTTCAATTAAAAAATACATTAGTGCCTTCACATACATGGAAGGTTCCTTGGCTATTTTTACACCATCTCAGCTGAGCAAGTCTGTAGCATGTAGCGGGTGGACAACATCTGCTGCACAAAACACTGTGGACGCAAGACACTCCATCAATTTAATTACTTTCACACACTCCTAATGTGGAGCCGTAACAGTAGGCCCTCAGACAACTCAGAGAAGCACTTCCTTGTTGTGGGAAGAAATAAACAGTGAACGCTTTCTGCAGCCGTCAGCTGCTTTGTCTCATTAGCCTCAGCTTAGCATCTATCTTCAAAGAATCCTGCGTACATGTGCTAAAAATGCCCTGAGATTTCAAAAGTTAATTACGGCATCAAATGAAGTGCATGACAAGTGCCAATATAAGGCCAGTGGAAGGGCCTTTAATCCCCTTTGCTCCTTGGACGCTTCCCCTCGGCACCTAAAGCGCCACCTCAGCCATAGTTTACCAAATAAAAAATAAAAAAGAACATCCCAACTGTAGGAGGCAATCAGCGAGCTGGTGGATTTACACAACTCCTTCCCCCTCACTTGTTTGTTTGTGTGTTATTGAAAAGAAATGTATGATTTAATTGAATGAGGTCCCTTTTTGCTGCCAGTTTAGGGGGTAAATTTGATTGCAGTTTTAATTAAGCAGCGCAGTTCACCCCTTTCATCGGTCCAAGGGATTACAATTATGAACACAATGAGGCAGCAGTTGTGTGGTGATTTGGTCGTTTGTACTCAAGTGAGGGCTGTTCAGCTGCGACTGAGCTATTCACGGCCACAGTGAAACATTGCTGTAGTGTGACTTCAGGGATACTTTTGGAGACATCCACTTCAACATGTGCAAGGAAAATTATCAGGAGAAAAGTTCCACCAGTGGATTGAAGATAGAGATGTTTGTGCTTGTGACCTTTTTGGCTAAATTGAAAGGATTATAGTTTGTCCTATGATGATTATTGGTCAGACTGTACTTTGATATATCTGTAAAACTTTTGTCTGTTTTTTAATGCCTTACATTTCATAATCTGAAACTACCATTAAGGAAATTTTGAGTTTTTGGTTGAGATTACCTTCAGCAAAAAAAAGTTAGTTTGTCTGACCTGATTTGCAGTGATTGCCTGTAATCTTGGAATTCATCTAAACATTTTAACAACCCATAATTTTTCAAACCAAACAGTAACATTAACAAGGAGGAAATGAGAATCCACACAGAATGCCGTTAAAACATGGGACCTGCAATGAGCCTCTGTTTATAGCTTTTTTTTGCCTGATCTTTGTTTCTAAAAACCTGTGGGAAATGTCTGCGAGGGAAACTTTGGGAACCATTTCCAAATCATCCAAATCATCAAAACATTTGCACAAACAAAATGATTGTGTTCATTATTCTAATTTTCGCTTATTTTGCTTATTATTGAACTGAATCAATATATGAATTTTATATCAATCTCAACAAACACACAGCAGTTATTTATATGAAACGACTGAACTAGAGCAAATCAGATGTCTTCAACGGTGTCCTGAGCTGCGTTGGCTGATACCCCCACCTGCCTGTTCACACAAACCAAGCGCTCAGTAATGTAATTTATTCACCTGGACCTTATCTTCGCAGGGCTAATGGGATGCTTCCTTTTCATTTAACCTGGGTGCAAGCAAACACTCTATTTCTCTGCATTGGAATCTTTCTTTTTCAACAGAGAAGAGTGAATGTAAACACTACAGTCTTACAATGTATCTGTGATAGATTGTCTGACTCAGATACATAACGCAACACTTATCAGAACCGGAACATAACTAGATAATACACCAACATGTAAACGTTCAACTACAGTCAAATGGTCCTTTGTGTTCCATACAGGCTCCAAAATTAAATGTTTTCTAACAAAATAAAGTATAAGTGAATTTGATGACAGGAAATTTCCCAGTAAAGCTGCTCTCTTTCACATCTATTCCTTCTGTTGTTCACAAAGTTTTAAATGTTTTTTGCTATGAGTTCATTTAGTCAGAGAGCTTAATGCAACAGAAGTATTTACGTAGATGATCCCTTTAAGGCTCTGTGTCAACTCAAAGTTGTTCAAAGCATTGGCCTCTAAACTCTGGCCTCCTAAGATCCTGACTTTCTACAACGTCATGTGGAAACATGTTGAAAGACATCTCACAAAAATCACACAATCAGGATGTAGCACACATCCTAAAATCAGTCATTTGTGATTTCAGATACAGATACTGTGCAGATACAGCACGGTTACGTTACACAAAAACTGTGAGGAAGGTTAGTAAGAGAAAAACAGCTTCAATTGAGTCGGGTTCTGTGTGGCGCTCCAATCCCTATGGCAATTACCACAGTGGAGGAGTTTTACCACATTTAATGAACCATGTAAAGCATCTAGAAAGGATTTTGGGCCAGGATTTGATATACTTTGTAAATTCAGTTTGTAGGATTTAGATTTAGTTCAGGGAAGTGAAACTCTTGCAGCTCTGATACGAGAGCAAAACCGTTCAGTACAGCAGTCATGATGATATTCATCATCCATAATATTCAGCATATGTGGATCAAGCAGAATCCTCTTTCTTTCTAGACGAGTCTTGCTCACACCCAGACAAGGGCAAGAAGGCGAGACAAGAACAGACAGACACCCCCTCCTCTCCCTGCTCCCTCCCCACCCTGCCTGCACTGTAAATGAGCAGCGCTGGTGTGGATCAGCTCCTCTTGGCCAAATGGTTTTTGTCAGCTCACAGAGAGCATCATCATCACGCTGCTTAGTTTAGACCAGTAGTCCTCTGGGAGGAGCCGACTAATGCATTTCAATCCACAGGCACACACACTCATATGTATATGATCACACACACACACATGCACACACTCACGCACAGCGTAATGAGATTCAGCTTTAGAGAGACAGAGGTCGCTAGAGGGTGCAGGACAGAGGTTGCACAGAATTTAGATACAATGAAGAATAAAGTCAAGTGAAAGCTGAATCATGCTTCACCCTACTTGATTGATCGGACTCTCGCACATATTCACACACACACGCACACGAGCACACACAGTTGTGTTTTTCATCTGAGGACTGACCCTAATGATAGCGTTCTTCTGACTCTTCCTCACATGAACCTTAGAATAGATCTTCACTCACAGAAATGATTTGGGCATAAATATACCTTCATACCCTCTGCCTCCCTCTCCTTGTACAGTTTTACGATGCAGCACAGGACCCAAGTGGCACAGTGGGTTTAATGGCGCACTGATGAGGTCAGAAAGAGAGGGGAGTCAGGTTAATTGGGAGCTGCTTAGGAAATCTCAGGTTGAATGATGATTACAAATCTTCCAAATGTTAACCTGGGAAAAAATAGGATAAATATAGCTTCCAGTTCAGCTGAATGAGAATGTAGAGCAATGTGATGACAGAACAAACCCCTCCCAGGAGATGGTATCTCTTAGAATTAGGTTATGCTACAAGATAGAAGGAGGGAAAATTGTTATATCTCCTCCCATCAAAGCACACTCAGTGATTGATAAGACGCCCTGTGGGCTGAGGCTGTTTTTGTTAGGATCAAAGTCAAGGGTGGGTGTAGTTCATTTTAAAAACAGAAAACAAGGAGTAATTCTATTAATGGGGCTGATGCTGTTTTTACCAAGTTTTTCATGTCTTGCACTGCACATAGACACAGCAAATATTTGGGTACTTTAACTTTTGAGAGATGGAAAGATAAAGTTTAAGATGATACACACTATAACATTTACAAGAAGACAAGATTTCTCATTTTTAAGATAACAAAATAGGAAAAAGGATTATTCTATTTTGAAACAAGAGTTTAGGCATCCTGTGAAGACAGGAATCTCATTTTCTTTTACCGTCACCCATCATGACTTACAAATGAATTTGTTTTTGTGTGAAAATGCTTCACGGATTGCTTTGACTTATTATCATTATTTTTTGTTCAAATTCACCAACATTCGACAACAGATTTGTGCTGTTTTCATAACTATTCTAAATACGCAACCTTTTCAGACAAAGGGTCACTGTATTTTTTCATGTTCGTATGCCAGTTTTGCTTTGTACTCTTGAATGCAAACAGCAAAAATTGGTCCCTTTAAAACAAAAAGGAACATAAACTGGTAATCCTTGCATCTGTTTTGGTCTTAATTTGTCCCATCATGTGGCACGCCCTCTGTTTCACGTAGATATTTGTACCCACCACTGGATCTGAACATTTATCTATTTAAACACTCACCCCCACCCTAGATGCGTGCGAATGCTTGGACCGAGGTGCGGACAGACACCAAATGCAAATAGGGCATCTTCTCCTGAGATCAGCTGAAAGTGCTGAATGCTGCTGTTTCTGCCTTTTCACAGAATCATGCATATGAATTCCTGCTCTACAGAAACATCCGAAGAAGCATCGGGAAACACTGTCTGTACCGTTTCCCTGTGGAAGCCTTATCAGTGAGAGGTGTTTGTGTAATGGGCTTTGCAGGCTGGTCCTGCAGGTCACACTGTCTGGAGCAAAGAGGAAAAAAATACAACTTCGAAGGACAGGAGGACAAAGGAAACATAATAATGAGTAGCGGGTGAAAGGCCTTATCATGTTTTACATGCTGGCTTCTCTGTACAATACCTTTCAGGAGGGCTGTGTATCTGAAAGCAAGGACTCAACCAAAGGCAGAAAAACTGAAAAATATACCTTCATAACATGGTGCCGTCTCTCTCTGTTTGATTTTTGTTGCGTTGTTGTCTTGTTAGAAACTGTACATCAATTTGAATTGCAGCGGCGTCAATTTTTCTTTTCTCCCTCACTTCACATCCCACACACTCACACCCACACACACACATCTATGCAAGCAAAATGCACAATTTCTCAGAATATAACCCACATGTCTCCACCTACCGTCATTTCCACACAGCGATAGCGGCGCATGTATAATTGCCGTGTGCAGCAGTGCGCACCTTAGAGGAAATAATTACCACCATAAAAAGAGCAATTACTAACCTGGCAGAGAGTTGCAGTGGATTTTAATGCCTCTGCCGGTAACGTCTGCTCACATACCTCTCTTTGTTTGTTTGACTAATGGTTTCTTTTGAAGGATAAACAAGCCACATTTACCTAAACTAAAATGCTCTCTGTTTTGCACACACATTTAGATGCAAACTGCAGCCTGCTGCTTCTATGACAATCGGGGGAAAAAGCAGGGAGAGCCGGGGAGAAAAACGGGTCTGAAAGGTTAATATCAGCTTGATTTATATGGCTGAACATTAAAGAGCTTCATAGGAACTGACTGCTGAGAAAGGCCTGCTCAATTCAATACTTAATATCCAGTTTTGATTAGCTCATGTGTCATTTCGCTCCCTTTCATCTTTTAGGAAATAAATGCTTGCAAAAACTGGCTGTCAGTATAGGACAATTAATAGTTTTCTTCTTCGATGTCATTATGAGAGGATCACAGACATGATAAGAGCAGAAAGAATGAGTGAGTGGTTTGTGTTTTACAGCCACTGCACTCTGTGAGCAGAGCAAGAAAAGACGCATTGAGGCACCCACTCTCGTATACACACCATTAACGGACAGAAAAGAGGAAATAACGGCCTCAATTTTTTCACTAATTCTATCAAATCGTTTATAGAGAATTAATCATAGTCTATTCCCTGCCTGCTCCCAGAACGTGCCCATCGATCAAAGCCTTTACTTTTCCTCAGTGGACCACAGAATTTGCAAGTTGTCTCAAAACTACTGTCTTTGGGCTTCAATGGTTGGTCGAATCTAAAACATTGGAGATTAGAATTTGGTAATGTTGTGTGTGTAACTACAATGTATCAATTAGAACTCAATTCGGTATTGAAGAACAGCAATTTCTCTTCCGCTATCATTTGTGATATGTGACATTTGAGAAGAGTTTCATTATAGCAAACTGCTTTGAAATGTTTGAAAAAATCAATAGCAGAAACACTTTATATCTCCTGCCTTTAAAGTTTTTTAAAGTTTAAAGTTTTATGTGAAATGGAAAGCTTTGTGAAGGAATAAATATTTATGAGATTTATATTTACATTATATGTCCCACTTAAGTTGTTAAGTTTTATTACATTAAAAGATAATATATTGAACAGCAAAATGTGCACTTTTGCAGAAAAAACAACATAAACATGGTTTACAATGCTCAGTATATCATTTCCCTTAATGTTTATGTAGCAGAAAAGCCTAGAAATGCCCAACAGAATCCTTAAAGTCCAAAGCTGATCAAAGCCATTTATGTTATAATTTACCTCTAGACAGAGGTTTTTGAGTGTGTTAGTTTGTATTGTAAGCTCACTTTCTGTTTGAAGTTCCCTGCTTCCTCCCATAAACCTCTCCTTCATCAGGCACCACTGAACGTCTGGCTGTTTAATTTCCAAACTGTAGGCGCCTTCAAATCCTCCACCCAAAATAAATCATTCTTCATAGTTTAGTGCGTTGGCAGCAAAGTTTGGGTCACCGGAGGCCCCTGCTAAAAAAATCTTCATGAAATAAGCTGTCTGAAATAGCTTGTTGTGAATAATTGTGGTTATTTTTTATTCTTCCCCCAGCTGGATGTTGTGTTGCTGTCAGACCCTTTAGTGAATCATAGGACTTTTGACCCCATGAAATAGCTGCAGGGCATCTGAAATGTAGTTCAACAATCTGTAAGACTGGCATTGCTGCTTTAACATTTGAGGGGCGCTATGACAGAATATTATTCCTCAATTTGGATAATAGCAATTCATAAAATAAAGTTTGATAATTATTGAGACTTTATTAATTCATCTTTTACACTGAAATCACCTTGGAGATTTGATTAGTTGTGTTTTTTAGGACTGATATAAACATTGATTAGTGATAATATCTGCAGACTTACACTTACAGCAGAAAATAAATAAATGAATAAAACAAACAGACAATAGAATTATAGACCGGAGCAGAAACGCGCAAATTATAATAATACACGGACATTATGGGCAGCTCATTACATTACTGTCACAGGTAATATCACTCTAAGTGGGTCTGTGCTTTTAACTAAATCAATAAGCCTCATAGCATTGCAAAAATTAGGATGGGGGGAAATAGGATATATGCAAGTAATAAACGCAGACAGAAAAACAAATAGTTCTACAGGAAAAGACCTGCCAAACAGTTGACGTCAAAATATCCCTAGTTTATATTGTGTGAATTGTCTGATACAGTCTTGATGATGGTATAAATCTAAAGAATCTCAAAAATGCTTCTATGAAATGATGGATGGATTTTCATCAGGCAGATGAAAAAGCGACAGTGGCTACACTGGCACAAATAACAACACCCACATCCATTCATCCATTTTCTATACCAGCTTAATCCATCTCAGCCTTGGGGCAGGGCTGGAGCCTGTCCCAGCTGGGGCTGCCGGGAGAGGCTCCAGCCAGTTCATCACACGTCACCCGTCCATCACCGGCTTCACAGAGACAAATGAGCCAAATAATCCTGCACACTAACACTCATTCCAAGGGTCAATTCCCATCAATCTAACATGTATGTTTGGGGATGGTGGAAGGTAAATTCTTGATGCATGAGGAGAACATGCCACTCCTCACAGAATGCCACCCACTACATGCTAATGCATGGATGCTTTATCACCAATCTAATGCGATTTCAGTCATCTTAGCTGGAAGATGTTATTTATAAGGTAATAAGGTATAATTCGTCTTTTATTTTTCCTTATCGTGCTACTGCCCACATATTGAAATACTTATTATGTTTCTATGTTTTTGTATGTTTTTTATTCCATGATGGGTCAGTGTTTTGAGGGATATGTTGACCACCGCAAACTTGTGGAATTCATGTCTAGCCTTTCACAGGGCAGGTTGAAAGATCTTCTTTTAACAACAATTTTTAAAAAGACGTAAATGTACATAAATGTCATAGCCTGTGATACACCGGTAAGTGATCCAGAATGTACTGTGCCCCTCCTCTGGTGACCAGAGGGTGACTGGGATAGACTCCAGCTCCTTGACCCTGAACAGGAAATAGATAGAGAGAAAAATAAATTAATAAATGTTCCAGTTGTACAAAACAGAAGGGAAGGGCACACACCTTGTGAGGCACGATCCAAATACCTATTCATCTAAAACAAAGGGTGAAAGTGTATGTATATTATTTCATGAAGTTCACATAGTCTTTGGAAAAAAGATCAATGTTTGTGTATAATGATACATAAACATTTATATGAATTAACAGTACATGACAAGATGGAGATTTTTTTTCCAAACACACAAATGATAAAAAGTATACATCAATAAACACCCTAAAGCTAGAAAGTAAAACAATGTTTCATTTGAGGATTTAGAGGTTAAAACACAGCTTCTTATTAATATGCTCTGAAACCTGATGGTAGATGAGCAGACACTTCAGTATCTGTAAATGTATTCTTTCCGGAGCAGCTTGACTGCATGCATGCCTTTAAGGGATTCATTAAACAGTAGATGTGTACACTCCTGATCACATTCCTACTTTTCAGCAAGCTAACAGACTGCTCGCTGGGTTGGGGAGCTATCAGCATCACTCCAGCTCATAGTTTAAGTAACACAATCTGGTGTCTAATTTCGAACAGCTGTCTGCTCTGCTACAGGAAAGCAGCGGGGGCACAGGGCCAAAGACACCTTGATGATTCATGGCCTGAGAAATTAAGATGAATATTTTATAATAACCAGCATTAAAAGGTTCACACACTGCCACCAGATAAAGCAGAGCAGTCCCGGTCATAATGACAGTGGGCTAGTGTGGGGAGAATTGTTCTTACTAAAAAAAAGTGATGACAAAAACTAACAATTACTGGCAGCATTTATTTATGTGGCCATTTCATTTTGTTGGGAGCAGATTTCTAACGGTGTGGAGCACAGTGGCTTGAACTTATGCATCATTTCAAATTACTGCAGAAATAAGAAATTGGATTTGATTTCAATTTTAATTCACACCCTAAATCCTATTAAGACTAGATACATTTAAGGATGCATCCACACAAGTGTGCAAATGTGCCGCTGTGTAGCATGTGCATGTCTGTGCGTCTTTTCCCTCCATAAGTTTGCACGGGTAAATCGAGTGTGTGACTCTCAGAATGGTCTCATTTCCGTGTGTCTGGCCGTTCTGTCACGCCAATTCAATGCACCACTGGCAATGCAAACCCATGCCGATAAATTTCACCATCAGCCTAAAGACTAAACCATAGTTGGTTAGTCGCGAGAGTCTGGATGCGATTGGCTTTCGGTGTTCTTCTGAAGGTGCTTAATATGTTTTCCATTACGGTTTCCTGTGAAGATAACTTAAGCTTGACATTCCCTTTATAACACATCACACTCATTCTGCTCTGCCACCGTGGTGCTTTTAATGTTAAATCACAAAGCTCACGGGTGTGACTGTCATCTTATCGGGTCAGTAATGTCCGTGCACAGTGTCCATTAATGATTCTGCTTATTTGGCGAGCATGTCGTCAAGGGTCACAGGCCAGGCACAGATCAGCTTCAGCTACAACTGTCAGACTTCAGTGTGATGCATGCGCCATTTCTACAGGTTACAATCTGGATTTTATATGTACAAGTCCTTTCACACGTCATTAACCTGCCCATGGTCTTCTTGTCATTATCGATTCTTAAAGGCTGCTTGAGCTGTAAATGTTCCTGATGTCCTTCAGAGATATCGCTCCCAATCAAAGCGGGGCAGTCGGACATGGAAGAAGAAAGGCTTCTCTATGTAAAGAGGTCCTGTGTAATCTCATGCATGCCATCTTTCAGAGTTCGTTCGTCTGCTCGTGTGTGCTTGTTTGTGTGTGTGCCATGCCTGATTAACGGCAGTTTTCTTGACACAGCAGACCGCTGCCACTTAGAAACGTTCAGTCAAGCCACTGAGGAAAACAAAGACAACCACACTAGAGCTGGGAGGCTTTACAATCAGTACCAATGGTCAGGGTCTTTATTCAAATACACAGACTCCCTCTTCATATGGCCGAGGTCCCCCAGGGCTCGTGTGATTCACAGACAAGACTGTAGTTAAGCGAAACATTATCACTTCTGCCTGACCGAGGACGGCAGGGTGGTTGGACATTTTCATTCATGCTTCTGATTATCAAGCAAGCAGAAATCTACGAGTTAACAGCAAATTGTCTGATTGCACACAGCAAGGCAACGGAACAGAACCTGGCTTGAACGGTGTGCCACACATCAGCTCTGGCCATCTCAGATTGTGTCAACACAGTGTTAAATGCGAATATTGTAGTTCAGTATAGCTGTTTCACTTGAAAAATTTAGCTTGATTTCTATCATCGAGATTGTATCTATCCCATTCCCCAGTTCTTGGCCAGTTCTGCTGACTGATCATCTATCGGACTACATGTTACGCTCTGAAAATGTATTTACTTCATGTAAATGCTATTTAGCTAGTTTTATTATGAAAAGCAGCAAACTTGTCAAGAGGTCAAGAAAACTAAAGAAAATAAGGAAGGTGAAAGTCAGGTTAAGAGGATCCTATGTAGTGCTCACCAAGAAAGCATAGAAGTGGAAGACAAGGATTTGTATTTGGAGGAAATGGAACCTGTAAATGGTTTGCATCCGTCTATAAAGAGTTTACTGGTGGTCCCAGCTTGTTACTGCTGCTAATCACACACACACACATCTTTTTCTGTCTTTTGTGTGGAGTTAGTCTTTGCACAGCCAATTACTTCAGCAGGTACAAACGTGTAAACTCACATGTACAGTCAGTTGCAGACAGATGGGAACAGTAGATACAAATCTTTCATGGAGTCATGCCTGTCAGGCAGTCTGTTCTGCACCTGCTCAGCTTGGCCAAATGAACTAATGTACACGGGCTGTTATAATTCAGAAAGAGTGATACAGGAAGTGGATGTTACATATTGAAGCTGCTCTGAGCATTTCTGTGCGTTTACATGTCAGAAGGTTCCACATCCCAGACTGAGGGGCCACTATTGTCTTCATGTTAATGTGTAGGCTATGAATGGATTTACTGCAGCAAACTTATTTTTTACTTTTTATCTTAAGAATAAGGCTAACCCTTCATATAGTAGAAAAGTGGTTAAAATGATCCAATTTTTAGCTCAAATTTTAACAGTTTTTCCAAAAACATCTTTTTGTAATTATTTATAGAACAAAATGTTAATACAGTAATAATGGAATCCATCTAAATCAACTATGTGCACCTCATTCCTGCCACTGATGAAGAATGGGCTGAACATCTAGCTTCCAGTATGGTACATTTAACATTTTTGGTTTTATTTAGCACATGGCTACATGTACATCAGTGCCAAATGTGCTCCAAAGATTCATGCATTTACTTCATACATAAACATGCATAAAAAATCTTAATCGTGCATAAAAAAGCCCTTGGTCTTTATTTCCACCAGCCACATGATCGTTATGTGTTTAAATTTAACTATATCATGGCATCTAACTCTGGATCAGGATTTACATTTAGTCCCCTTTGAAGAGATGAGTGGGGGGGGGGGGGTTATTGCAGGTTATTGTCCAGCTCAAAAGTGATATACTTGATAAATGTCTGTGCATTCCGTGCTGTCACTTGGTCACTAATGGACCAATAAACAGGCTGATGGGAAGAGACAGTGGATGATCAAGTAAATGTCTCTTTCTCTATCCACTGTCGACTGTGTTATCACGCCTCGCTTCAAATCTGTAGTCCTATTATGGATGATATGCCCTATATCTCCTATTAGGGCCTCCAGAGCAATGACCCAGCAAATAATGAATGTGTGTTTTAAGCTGCAGTTAATATCTCCACGTAACATTAGCTGCAGTTTTATTAGATAATATTATTAATGTTTAAAACTGGATGAGGATAGATGATATTCTTAGCATTGCAGCTAAAGTCCACTTGTCATATATTGATTCACGGTGAAAAAAGGCAGAAGGGAAAACTGTCATCTGTTCAATGAGGTTTGACCACGCTGAGGTGTGTGCCTTTTTGTTTGTGTGTTGTTTTGCAAGAGTGTGAGTGATGCAGCAAATTGTCCATTTGCAGTATATCCGATGGGCTCAGGGATGTCATTAGTCACAGCGTGCTCGTTCTCATTAAATGGCCCAGTCGCCATGGCAGCCCCACAAAGGCCAGCCCCTCCCAGCCAGAGCACAGAGAGTGACAGGCCAATTAGACCAGGGCACTGTGACACGCAGTCTGCTGTGATTACAGCTTTGAGGAAACAGAAGCCAGGCAGGGGACGCCGTACACCACCGACGTCCCAACAAGATACATCTCCAAACAAACATGATCAGCCGGGACCCTGGAGGCCTTGCCTGCTCAGACCAGGCCAAGTCCACGTCTTTGCAGTACAGGAGTCACATGCCGTTGAGAGCCGCTAGCTGCAGCAGAACACACTGCACCACCCAGAGGGCTTAGGGCACGCATGAAAAGTCAACAGGGTGACCATCCAACGGTCTCCCATATGAACATCATCGGCACCTTTCAAACCTTTGCTGCAACAGTCCGAGAGGCTGCATCTTCTGTGGACAGCGTGTGACAGTTTAGTGTCTGAGATGCAGCAGGAGAGCGGAGAAGTGGCTCTAATCTTGGTGATGATGAGTAGATAATAGAAAGCGAAAGCGTGACACACAGTGTGGCATCGAATCTGTCAGCCTGACTCTAAAATACATTAAAGGTATATCACACTTTATGGCAAACAGTAAAGACAAAAAAAGCTGATGCATTACAACTGAAACATACTTTACTTTCACCAACAAACCAGAAATATCATCAAAGGGCTGATACCTGACGATGGAGATAACGTATAGCACCATGAACTAATCTGATTGAGCACCAAAACAGCAACATATCTGTAGGATATAAGCATGTCCAAATATGTATGTAGAAAATTGAAGCATTTAGGTGCTGCGGGCCATTTCTGCTGCAAAGTTAAAAGCCACTTAAAGCGACAAAAGAGAACAGAAGAAAAAGAAGAAAAATAAAATCTGAGCAATTCGAGGCACAGGACTCTCTCACTGCACAGCTTTTGTCTTTCAGAGAAAATGGTTCACTGCCTTCTGACAATACGAACCATGGCTGAGAAAAAAAAACAATTTTCTTCAGACTTATGTTTGACATTGCTAGCTCCTACACGAACAGCTTCACAAGAAGAGCTTGGATTTCATATTTCGTTTTTTTTGTTAGTTTCTGTTTTTCACATCTAATTTGATGTAAATCTGAGATCTGGCAGAGGTGGTGGGAGGAGCAGAAAGATTATAATGACTTAATTGCAGGCATGGAGAAAAAGATAGCACATCCGTCAAGATACTTACCGTGTTGTCAAACTTATTTCCACCTAAACACAGAGCAAGACAAACAAATGCAAAACACAAAAAGGTGATGAAAGAATGTAGGTTTTCTTCCTAAAAGTGAGTCCATACAGATAAAAATATTCTTTTACAGTGTTCACTGATTTTTTAAGATAATAAGAACTATTCATTTCTTATTTTCAGAGATTACGGTACTAAAGAATATATAGAAATAAACAAATTACTGCAAATTTTTAATTCAAAGTGTAGACAGACATATTTAGCAACTCCCATCAACATCTTCATGAGTCAATTTCATAAATAGGCTATTATAGAAAATCTGCTCTTGAGGAGACTTCTTCCATTTTTTTAATTAGGATTTTTTCACATTCATCCACCAGAGCTGCAAATGCTCAGCTAGAATACACAGTTTGGCCCACTGATCTTTGAGGTGTTATACAGGGTTAAAATCCAGCCTGCGGAGGACACAGATTGGTGTCTGGATGTTTCAGGAAAAGTTTCTTTCTCTCACGGGTGCAACAAAGAAGGATGAAAACAGTTTTATTCACACAGTTTCTTTGCAGATACGCTGTGATATTACAATGTTCAAAAAGTCAACAGGCACCAGCTGTCTTGGGCCAGTGGGGTGCGACAATTGGCAGATGTTTGCAATCTGTTGTGATCTTTGACATGACGGTTTCTTATTATGTTACAAGTCAAAGGGTGGTAAACGTTTCAGCACAAAAGCTTCAGAGTACAAGTTTGAGAATCCAAGTCATGAATATACGGGCAGCTGAAGAAGGCAGTTTGAGCAGTGCAACAAAAAGACCATCTTTTACCATGCTATGATAGACGAGAGAGGGATGCCTCTGCGCGTTGTGAAGTGAAGGAGGGTGACCATCATTGAGCAAATACACCATAGATGTTAAACAACTGGATAAGAAGATATTTAAAAAAAAAACACTCTCCCTGCACTGTGTTTCTGAAACTGCTCTGAAATGTTTGAGGTTTTGGATGTTTTATTAACATTTCTTGCTCTAACATTCTTCATCTGTAGCCCAAAATTCCCTGCCTGGATTTTTTTAAAGCTATTCAATCAATGATTTTCTCACATAACGTTACAATGATAAAATCTGTATTTTATTAAGACAGAGGGATAGAAATGAGTAACTTCAAGTTAACACATAATTTCAATGAGCTGGTTTTCAGTCACGATTTCTTGCACATTTTACATTCTAATAAGTTTTATTGAGAATTTATTTTTTCTTCTTTGTATCTATTCTTTCAATTTCTTTTTTTAAAAAGCAAAAAAAGATGGAAATTGCTGCATGTGTGCAGTGGCCAGGTCCATCTCAGTCTGACACATGGAGATGAGGTAAGACCCAACTAATTGGGTTCATTAGTCTGGCTTGAAGAGCTTTTGATGTTGTGAAACATTATGATCTCAGCCACATGCATTAATTTGTTCTTTTTCCAGTGCCATGCAGTGTCAATGCATCTTTAAAAAAAAACAATCCTTTTAAATTGGTTTGTAGTGTCAAGTTTCCTTGCACAAGACTTTCCACATGAGAGGAATTATTTCATTTTACTTAGGCTTTAAGTTGTGCATTTTCAAGAAGAATCAGATCAGTTTGAGAAACATGCTGAATACAAGTTTGCTCTCCAGTGATCATTGAACCTTCAGAATTTGATCACTCTTGGCCTTAAAACCCATGAAGCTAAAGGTAAATAGCAAACTCAAGCCCTGCAACAGTGGTTTGTCGGCTCTTACTCCTTTCATTTTTGCCAAGCCTTGTAAGAGACACTACAGCCAAACTAACCAATGATACTAAGCATAAATTATGTGGGATTCATCAGATATCTTATGGAATGCATACTAACATCGGTATTGGTTTTACACATCTTTCAAGACTGAAAATGATCTCCTTTTGCTCTTTTTTTCCTCCAAGTTTTTTTTTGTCTTCCCTTTTTCCTGCCTGAGGACAGAGTTGTGACTGAATTTGAGATGACAAGACAAGGTGAGCAAAGGGAGAAGAGGCTCTAAGTGACTTAAGAGAACTCCGAGGTGGGGGGGGGGGGGGGGGGGGGGGGCGCAACAGCAATGCAAGCGAGTATAAGACAGAATAAATGTCTTTGACTGGCAATGGGGTTAGAGAATCAGTCTGGAGCTTTAAAAATTAACGTAGAGGCATGAACAGAAAGAAAGACAAAGAGAGGACAGTCACTGAAGGGTTTAAGGGCAAAGTTGGAGTCTGTGCGACAGTATCAAAGCCACAGGAGCAGCAGAGAAAAGCTGTTAACGGGAGCTCACCGTGCCTTAATCGATTGTGAACAGTGCTGCAGAGCACAGCCAATCACAGGAGCTCCTGGAGACTCTGGGTTAGAGCACTTACACGCTGTCTGCCGCCCGATCAGAGAGACGATGCAGGGCGAGGAGAGTGAAAAGGACAAAATGAGAGAAGAAAGAAAAAAAACAAAGACATGAGAAGGGATGGAGGTGATTGTCAGGGGAGGGAAAACTGGGATTTTGAGTTTAGGATTCCGCTTTCTTTTTTCATCTTGGTGACCTTGAAAGCATTTGAGAGCGTATGAATATGTTGGAATAAGTAGGCATCATCCGTCCATGCCTCTGCTCCATTTATCTCTTTGCTAGATGATTCCTTAGCTGTCTTTGCTAAACATTACAAGTGTGTGGTTCCAGGTTGCTATATGTTGCCCATGTGACCTTGAAAGTCATATCACATGACATAAAAAATAGATTTGAATGTTTCAACAGCTCATGACATATTGTAAGGAATTATTCGAATTAATGGATATTTTCTGGAAACCACATCTGCATTTATCTGTGAAAATACACACACATTCCCGTGACACAGAATGTGTTATCCTACACCGATTTAGCTCAAGCAAACTTTAAAAACATCTAAATTTAGCGCATGCGACCTAGTAAATTAACTGATAAACCTTATTAAACCTCTGACAATCACTATTCAAAATGACTGAAACATTCAAATGAAATCAAAGTGGGTTATTGTAAATTGTGACATTGGAATAATTACGATCTTTTGGGATGCTTTTGCTGTGTGCAAAAAATAAAAAGTAAAATGTGCAAATATAAAGTGTTAAAAACTCTCAACTCAGCTCAGTGCTGAGGAAAGAAAAGAGAGATGTGTTAGGCTCATTAGAGTTAATTTAGTAGAGTGTGTATATCAGTTAACTTAAACTGATAATTAGTGGTGCATAAATCCAAAATGCTTGTTGAAAGAATATGTGCAAAACAAACCATATGATGTGTTTGTTTGAGTTGGAACATAGGTTTATAGGTCTAAATACATTTTTAAAAAGCCTTTAACCCACACTTTTTGGTTTTAAAGTCTGAACTAATGTTGACCTTCTACAAACTTTTTTTGTTTAGAAATGTCATCTTCTTTGACAGTTCCTAAACTCCTTCCACATTTTCCACAAGAGAAGTAGAGCTCTGATGGTACATCAGAGCTGAATGTCTTTGTGGTGAGTTCATGAGCACTTTCTTCCTCTCAGTGTTGCCAACATGACAGAGTGCCGGAGTCTGCTATCACAGCTCGTTCTTGGCATCTGTTTGGTGTACAGGAGCCCCTTAGTCTTCTTTGCAGTTACATAATTAAACTTTTTTCACTTGTTTTTGCACTAACATTTAGGGTAAAGCATCTTCTACTATGAAACCCTCTATAAAATTCACAGCGCCTTCTTTCCTTATGCTGCTCAGGTTTGTAGGCAGGTTAGAGAGAATAATACTAAAGACTATAGACAAGTGGAAAATAAAAAGGAATGTTGTAAAGCATCGATTTCCTGTAAAAACTAATGTACCCAACATTTTAGATACATGTAACTAGGTGTGACCATCAACAACACAGTCCAGTGTAATGCCGGTCAGTTCAACTTGTGGCAGAGCATTATCTAGACTCAAAGGTGTATCACTGCAGCTTATGATCAACTTCAGATACCTATAGCAGCTAAATTCAATCAAAGAGATAGTTTGCAACTTCTGTGGTCTAAGATAAAACTGTGGAAAAGATGAGAAAAACAAGATAAGCATTGATGATATATGATCTATTTGTTGCATGTTTTATGTTTTTATTTCATTTATATTTCTCCCACGCTTGACACCATTTTCCCAAAATATCTCCTCACTCAAACATTTCCTATTTTCATTGAAGAAGCTAATTTTGTATTATTTTTCTTTACCCACATCTCAGCTTGGTTAGTTGCAGAGAATGTTGCACCAAACGGCACTCCATGAAAAAAATGTTCAAGACATTCTGCTGTATTTAACTATCGCCGTTGAGGTTCAAGGTAGACACAAACAAAGTCACATTTCCTGCAGGGACTTTTTTTTTAGGTTATTTCAACAGCGATGTTTGTCAGATTAGGTTGATTAAAGCTGTCTTGATTAGGTTGACCACAAATTGACCCGTAATCTTCATGGACTGCTCTTCAGTCACAGCTTCACAAAGCGTTCAGCCACAAGCTGCAAGGTCTGAAAACTAAACTTACAGCACTCATCCACCTATTTGGGTCTAGATGAGCATATAAGTCAAACTACAACTACATTATCCGGCTTTTTGAGCATGGTGTGCCAAACTCGGTTTAGTAAAACTCTATATGGGCTGATGAGTTCACATGCATTGAAGCCGTTCCGGTTTAAACAGATGCAATAATTGTTGCTTCTGGTGTCACGTAAACATGCTTAGCTTAAGATGGAGTGATATGTTGCTCTTTTGATTATTAATAATCACAGAAACACTTAATTTTGTAACTTTTTAACCAAAACTCATGTATTAACATGAAATGTTCTCACCTCTTCTTCTTCTCATGTGTTGAATGGGGATGGGAACATCTTGCTTTTAATGAAATAAGCTAACAGGCAGGCCACATATAAAATAAGCCACTTGTTGGCCACATAAGCTGGCCTACTTTCTCGCAGCAGCAGCTAAAATACCCCTAAGAACTGGATCTACTCTTCTGTGAGCTCCTAAATTATATGCACATCATAGCTCTTTTTCATGGTATGGATCATGCCCTAGTATTTACTTTAGTATCCTAACACAAACACACCCCAAATCTGTTTCTTGCTGTCTGTGTTATTTTCAATATTTTAGCATCCTTGATGCCACATTTTCTCGTGTAGGCTTAGCTGTGCCCTCTGTGGACTGCTCATCATACATCCAACACACAAATAAATTATGGTATCATCTCAGTTTAAAATAATGCTACAGAAACTCTTAAAAACAATTTTACCTGGAGACATTTCGTGCAATGTTTACAGTTCAGAGAGCAAACTGGGTCCCATATTCTGAATTTGTCCAATTTCAAATCTAATTTGCCCTATAAAGAAATTCTCTTCTTGTTGTTCTCTGTACAATAACTGAAAGTGAAAAAGAACAATGGTAATGGTGTAACTTGAGTTTGTAAGAACAACTCAGGGCACCTGCAATTTCTACAGGGTGATTCTTTCGTATTTGGTATAAACGTTTTTGATTCCACAACTATATATATATATATATGTTAATCATTAACACATGTTAATGTTTTGCCCACGCAGCTTTGATTTTTGACAGTATATTAAAAGGAGTTTCAAAACCTTTCTCGGAAATTGTTTAATTTAATGTCACAGACTCATCTTTCTCATCATGTTTTATACTGTCTGATTTTGTTAGTATAAGAAAAGCCTGCATCTGTTTTCAAATGTCTTAAAGTAAATATCAGGTCTGAAACACCAGGTGTGTGCTGCTATTCTGGGATGAGAAATCCCATTATTCTTGCCTGACTGATTTTAACCTGTCAGAGACTAATTTCACCAAGATCTGGAAACAGAGATGGTTGCCAGATTGAAACATCAGGCTCTGTTGATAACATAAAAGATCATGTCAACATAAATCAGAGGAGGAGGGGGGGATATCCTCCCCACATTTATTTTAGGTTGTTTAATTTTAATTTTGTGGTGCCAGGAAATGCACTGTAGTGTGATGGTGTCTACATAACACTGTTTCTCAGTTACTCAAGTGAATCTACTGCTACACCCACACAAATGTTGCTCTGCCAGATAATTTTGGCTGCACAGACTTGGAGTATTTCTCTCCATTTAGTCAAATTTTCTACTTTAAGCACAGCTATGACTCAAATCCATTCTCGCTGGAAATCTTCTCCATAAAAAAGCCAGACACAGGGTTTAGTGATGCTTCATTTGTTTTTAATTTTTCCTTCCCATAGCTCCGCCCAAAAGCAATAGCTCAAATACAGTTTTTGTGATAAACTGCCAGGCAGTGGCAGTGATTTTGCAGAGAGCTTCAGTGGCAAAAACTCAAACAGTCACAGACTGAAACAAATGGTTTTTAAGGCAGAGTGCTGGTCAAGGACAAACTGTCAACAGCAAGAGCTTCCCCTTTAAATGTCAGTTGTCTAGGAAACAGGTGCAGAAATGGAGGATTTGGACGGTGGCTGAGCAACACAGGAGAAGCCGTTTAGCAACGCCCAAGAACAACAGTTGTGCTGAGCCAATGTCACCCCGTGGAGCCACTCTGCTCCACAGAAAGCTGCAATTCAAGCAAACTGGGAGCTACTAGAGCATGAAAAATAGCAGAGAGGCCACCTGATGGTGTAATCCTCATCTTCAGTATAATTCATGAAAAATAAATGCGGAACAAACACAACATGCAGAGACAAACAGCAGACTTTCTAAAGAAGTTTCAGTCGTGGACATATTCAAGTGTTTAACCCTGCAATGCCCCACTTAAATGTATGGTAGAACACATTTTAAACCCTATATCTCAACAGGTGAACCTGACTTCATCATCTCTACATCTTCCTGTTTAGGTTTGTGGGAATTATTAAAAGTGATTCATGCCTTTGCCTTTTCCCAATGAGATTTGCTTAAAACAAAGTGAATAATCCAAATAATTTACTAAATAAAATCTCTTAGAATGAATGAAGAACAACAGCCAACAAAAACGTGAAATTCCTTAAAAGCTTTAACACTCGTGAATAGCATTTTGTCATTCTTTTCCAAACCAAGCCCTGATTGTAACCTCCAGTTGGTTTGGCTTCAACAGGTGTCTATTTCTTTGTATGCTTCTCTAATACAAGCACCTACAGTTTACAGTCCATAAATCCATCTTTCACAGTTGGGTATATCCGTAAAGATGACGGATAGCGGTCTCTGGAATTTAACAGCGAAGAAAGATTTAGGGATTTGTGACCTCACCCTGAAACACTGGCAGAAAACAGGATCCTCAAAGCAGCAGAGAAACTCTATTCACTGCTGCCCCCTGCTGTGACCATAATTGCCGACCAAATAAGACAGTGAGCACATTGACCAGATCTGATAAATATTTGAGTTCTGCGTGAGAAACTATTATACAAGAGTCGCTCAACTGAGGATGTATAAAAATGGTCATAAGTTGAATTTCCCAGTGTGATGTCACCATAATTGTTCTAATCTTAATCAGTGTGCAAACAAGAGAAATAAGATGTAGAAATGGCCCAAATATAAAAGGTTACTTTGTATTTCAGTCCTCCCCAGAAGCGGCATGGGGGTTGGGGGGGTGAGGGGGACGACTAATCACTAAAGTCCAGTAAGACCAGAGCTTTGGTCTAGCTAAGTTCAAAGAAAAAAAATAATTGAACATCATTCTATTCAATTTTAGTTTTAGCAAGTAACATATTTTATGAATAACTGAAACTGAATATTTTCACAGTCGTCTTAAAAGACACTTGACCCTCAAACGGTAACTCTGAAACAAACTGTGAAAACAATGTTTGTGATGCTCTTTTATTACTGCATGGCCACTTTAGCCCATATGAAAGGGATATTCAAGGATATTCTTTTATCAAATAACTTTTCGGTAAAAAAAACAAAATGGTTTACAAATCCAAAGTACAGTCTTTGTTGAAAATGCCAACCAAGAAATGGTTGAGGTTTGAGTTTTCTCCTCTGGTGACCCTGGTGGGCAGTGTTGGCTTTTCATTTAGAAATCTTTTCTGATTCTCTAAACTGAGAGCGGGCTTACCTGCATCTGCTGTACATGGCACTGATTGCACATAAGTACCAAACAGCCTCCTAGCAATCTGTCAATGTGATCGCCACAGACTTAATCTGAAGATGGGCAGAAGAATTACATTCATTTTTCAGTGCTATCACAAACTCAAGATCCTTTTAACAGATCTCTGTATTTTTAAGGGTAAATTGTTTTAATCCACAGTATCCTGGTGATATGGCACCTCGGCAAAAAATGTCATAGTTTATAAAAGGGTATATTGTACTCTCATGCATCTTTTTGAAAAATGCCATGCAGCATAATCTGTGTTTTTATTATAATGTGACAAAAAAATACGTTAACAATCACATGCAGTATGACAGTCTCTGAGCATTTTTTTTAAACAGTGTCCTTCAGGCTGACCAGTGCGTTGTGCTGACTGAGATCAGGGAGTACCAAGCAGTTCATCTTTCCCCTAAATTAATTTCATTTGGACATTTTGATGTCACATGCCGCTTATTCTCCTTCTTATTGCTGTTCTGCTTGCTTTAGACTTTAAGGTTTAGGTGGCGAGGCTTAAGAAATCATCCCGTCTTGTTCTACAGTTGATCCTTATACAGCATGCATGTGCATCAGAATTTACAGTGAAACCACACATTTTTATTACATCTTAAACCAAATAATCTATCCTCAGTTTTGTCCAGTTTAATTTGACTAAATATTAGCCTACTAATGTGTGTGTACATGGCATTTTCTTCAAAACCTTGTTGACATAAATTTTTGTTCTCACATGTTGCTAAGTTCCCACACGGAGCAGAAGCAGCTTCTTAAAATTTTCATAAGATTTAAACACTTAATAACCTTTTTTCTTTAAATGACTGTGTGCATTACATTTGGCCGCTTAAACATTCAAAAACTATACCTCAAAGTGAACAGTGGGACACACTTAGTTTTTTTAATGCTCGGTAAACTTTGCCCTAACTTTACTCCTGTGCTGAGAATCAGGGTGCTAAAGAAAATAGATGGTGTTTTTTAAACGTAGCATGGTCCCTGGAATGCAAATATCCATTTATCTGTCCAAGCTGACTTCAAGGACAAGCTACGATCGTTGTGGTTTAAGCAAGTAGCTGGCATTGTCAGTTTCATAACTCCTGACCTCTGGTGACAGGTACACATGTCAGCACTTCTGCTAGCAGATCTGCGTTTCACATGTTTGACTGCATCAGTCAGCCTCTCCTGCATCCTTCTCTTATACTATTCAATCAGCAAAAAGAGCAAGATGAAACGTCAAATTGATTTTTTTCCCCCATTAAGTGTCAGATTTTTTCACATCATACTTCTGCTTTCAAACACAGACGGATCCAGCTTCCAGTCTTTAGCCACAGCTGATTAATTGGGGGCATGGAGATGCAGATACACTGGGACAGATTGGATCCTTGAAAACTCTGTGGCATGCCGTTGTACTGGTGTTGCTGAACTGTGGAGGCAAGATAGCCAGTAGGCATGATTTGGATGGGGACCTTTCAAATCCAATTGCGTTCACGGTGGTCTCCATCCCGCCTTGGCTATGCTATCAGAGCAGATAACGTGCTCCACTAAAGGTTACGACTCACAATGACATTTCTGTTGATACCAAGCAACCCCTGATTCCAAGCCCAATCTTGAATTCATGTAAGTGCATGTTCATATGAGTACATACCTAATGTGAAAGTATTTATGGGCTTCATATTCTGCTATTTATAATTAAGGTTAATGGAACAAAGAGAAATGGCTAGTGAATCAAAACAGGAAGAAAATACAGTCAATCAAAGTAGTAAAACAGGAGTGATGAATCTAATTGAATCTCATTTCATATATTTCAATGTCAGGAATCTGTAAAAGTGGAGCGCTCTTGTTATAAGTTTATGTGCTTCTCAGCTTAAGGAGTAGATATAAAAATGGGATGGATTGTCACACCCTTTCTCATAAATGAAAGTGTGAGGCTTAAAAACAGTGATACACAAACCAGTGTTGACCCCCTTCATTGACATCAGTGCTCCTGACTTGAAGAGTAAGTTTGGAAATTAGGTCATACACAGTAACCAACATTTATAAATGCAAAACAAAAAAAAGAAAAAGGAATAGAAATAGTAGTAATTGTTTCTATCTTGCCAAAAACATCAATGTGTGCATCACTGAGGTAGGACCCGGACCAACATCAGCATCAGGTATTGTAAAACCATAGTTTGTCTGTAATATAGGCTATGTTCCATAGTATATGCCAGTCCATTGTTTTTTATTAGAAACATCAATGCATCTCTAGTTCCATGACTATAACCAGACATGATCAGAGATACATTTTTTCATTTATTTCCGGAGCCCATTATTTTCCATAGATGGTATTTTTGTATCTTTTTTTCATCTTTTTTTTTTTACAAAGGGCCTCTGTATAACCTAAGATACAGGTACATGTTGTGGTAAACAAAGAAAAATATGGAAGCAATTCTTCATTCTGCTTGTAGAACTCAAGTTTATCACTCATGACATTCAAACTTTGTCCAAAAGAATTACAAATCATTGTTTTGCACTCCACATTAGATTGGATCTGGTATCCAATTAGCTATTTCCCTTCTGACTTGACCAGGCTAAGTATCCTTTGTGCCACAGGATTCCCCACTCGCATAACAAAAGTATTTTTCTTCTGAGATCCACTTCATTAACCAGACTAATATGTTGCAAAATGTTTATTCAAATGAGCCAGGATCAAATTCTGTAAAATGAATGAGAAAATGTTTAAATGAATTGTGCTTGAAGGGGGAAAAAAGTATTTTGGATTTAATCAAACATTGAAAGGGTATCAGGGTTGAAAAAGAATGCTTGTTCATTTTAATTATTTTCTCTTCATTTTGCTGTTATTTATCATCATTGTTCATCAATGTCCAATGTCAGCAATGAGTACCCATGAAAAATAGAATAATTATGTATTATTGTGATCAACCTGACAGTGAAAGTCATTGTGAACAACTGATTGGCTGTTGTTTTGAGGACAATGGACATTGTGAGGTTTGATTGGCTTCTGGCAGATGAAAGATTATTTTTCTTCTAGACTGATTTGGCTGTGCAATTTTTCACCTGGATGGCTCCAAGGCGTCTTAGCATAGAAAGGGATTTTCCTGTTGCTCTTAAACGATACTGTGATCTGATAGGGTTTTGCAGGACATGGGCTGGGATAAGCCACATGTGACAGTCTGTCAGGTCACCTCGCATCAGGAGGCGCAGAGATGAGACAGCAAACACTAAACAGTAACAGTACACACACATGAATATAGGGCACGTCCAGCCATTCAACTGGTAGTGATTCAGACAGTGGGGAAGAAGTGGAGAAATGGAAAGGCTCGATTTACAAGAAACAGGATGCTGAAACCTCCAAACCGTTCAGCTCTCTGATGAACGCGGTGACCTAATGTACTTACAAAGAGTTGCAATAAGAAATTCTTCCGAAACAACGCTCCATCAGTTCACTGACAGTCTGCAGACAAAAACACCTAATAAAACATTTACCTTTGTCCATATCCATATACAAGATCCTGGGCTACTGTTTTTCTTGTAATCGTGTTTGTTTACCAGGTTTAGTAAATTTGGGTCTGTAAAGTGATTCTTTGCATGATTGTCCAAAGCTGACTAATAATTCCTCTCAAAATTTCACAATCAGTAACTGTAAGGGATATTTTGTAAAAGTTCTGTCAAAAGGAGAAGAGCGTTATGCTTGCATTATGCACAAGAATGTTACACCTTTTTCTGTTCAGGTCAATAGTGGCTTACTGACATAGGTGTAACTTTCATTCAAGTGAGCAATATTCAAACTTAAAACAATTCCCATAGCCAGTAACGACAGATAACTTCAGTCTTGATGAGAGCTCCATCGGGTCAGATTTTCAGATGAACCTGCCAGTCCAGAAGACATTTCTTTATCCGTTTTATGTCGCCATGACAGGAATAAGCTACATCCGTTATTATTTTCAGTGCTCAAATATTAAGTTGCAAGGGAGAATGTAACTATTATTTTCATGTACACTTTTTATTTATTTATCTTTTTATTGGATCTGATAAAGTGCAAAACATTATTTAAGAACAGTACGTGATTTTGACTGGTTGGTATATTTTCAGCTATTTTTTTCCAAATTGGTTCCCTTTAACCACACCGTGAAGGAAAAATAATTGTGTCATCATTTCTAGAATTAGTCAGCATGTTTAGATGAACCTCTGACCTAGAAAAGCACAGCGGGAAAATAACGTTGTTTCACACAGTGTATCCCAGTATGCTGGGATAGGGGGAATTCTATGGTCTGAAAAGGCACTTTTGTGTCCTGGTCACAAACTCACCATACGTAACCCAGATGAAATCCAGACACATATATACAACAATTATGTAACAATTAATGTATCAATAAGATTCCTTTTTTTGTTGTTCTTTCTTTTTTGGGCTACAGGATGGTTGGTGAATCCCGCGTAAAAATGAACTAAAGCTTTGGGGACAGTATTCTGAATCTGCTACTGGATCGATATTCTAGGCAGACCAGTAAATACGCGGTTACAGTAATCAAGTCTCCTGAAGATAAATGATGATGTGTAAGGCATAGAAAAAAAATCACATAGACCCTCAGACGATATGTGGTACATCATGTAATTGGATGGACAGTAACAATTTAATCTATTTATTTATATGATCTCTCCACCGCAGATACACCCAAACATAACTTTGAAAACAAAGCTTAATGATTAGTAACAATGCTTGCAGTCATATTTGTGCCCTTTACATCATGGTTGTGGTTATTTCACAACTAGCCCTCTTATTGAGCTTTTACTGGTTGCTGTACACATCACAGAGCAAAGAAATGAGCAAAATATTTACCGGAAAGCTTATTATGAAACGAATAAATTACACACAACATCCATCTTTGAATTCACAGAAATCGAAACAGAAAGGACTGTTTTGATTGGTGAAATGGACAAAATATTTAATCTATGCTTTCATTTTATTTCCATATTATAAGCGTTCTATTCATTTTCATTTATCTGAAACATTGGTATTTCCATGTATTGTTTATGTGATACAAAGTATATTAAGGACACTTAAATAAAAATTAACATTATAACATTAGCATTATTTGCAGATGTCCTTGTGACTCTTGAACAACACGACACTTCTTTTCCAGTCTTGAAGGACACCACGGCTCACAAGAGCAGTTAAAAAAATATGTATTTGCTACATCGATGTGATGGAAAAATCAAAGTTGGATTATTTTCAGCTTGAGGGGAGGCTGTGTGTAGAGACTATTTATACCCAGCTAGAGTTGAAAAGAAACTGAATATGACTAAATGTGCAGTAATTTGTGGAGGGATTTTCCCCACTCAGCAAAATGTGTTGCTGTGACATCTTTTCAAAGATTAATTTAATGGTATTAGAGCTAGGGCCTCATAAGTTTGTGATCAGACAGATTTTTCATGTCAAATGTGATTCATTGAACACCCTGATCAATGCATGACACTGTGGCTTTGATGACTTATGAACCATAAATCATGAAAACAAGTGTGCATCAGATCTTTAGGAAACCTGATCAGAGTGTCAGCTCCTCTGAAGGACACAGAGACAAAGCGTGATGAAACAGTTATTAAATCCGAAGCGAGCGCGACCATCTCTAGCCTGAGCGGAGGAGAAAAGGGGAGGCGTGACCATGGAGGGGGTGACCGAGCGAGACGCAAAATGAAGAAATGCAGAGATGAAGCGATAGAGAAATAAAGGTCCTGGCAGAGCCTGGAGAGAAAGGCAAGTGTAAAATTCCTTTTCCTGAGTCATTTATCAATCATTGTAAAATCAAAGTTACAAAGTGATATGTTCTAGTTTTACACTGAGCAATAAAACTTTATATGCGGTTGATTTAATACATATAATGTACATATAATGTACATATAAGCTATTATGTGATCTTATATATACACATATAATATACATATAATTAAAAATGTTTTCAAAAACAACATTTCTTTATAGGGCAAGAACATATTGTGTATTTGGATAGAGGGAGTGAGTATTAGGTTTTCAGGAGGAAGAAAATTGCACTAATGATTAAGTGACTGAAAAGAGGAGTTCAGTGTACATCAAAGGGAAAGCAATTTTCTGTGTTTTTCCAGTCATTATCAAGTAGGTACAGGTAAACATTTGTTCCTGGACAGCTAGTCCAACAAGTTGAGCAATTTGTCTTGTTCAGAAAACTGCTGCACAATAATTTGAAAAGAAAAAAGGAAAAACTGCAGATGTGCTGCTTCTGCTGTAAAAGGGTATCCATCTTGTCCTCATTTCCTAACAATTCAGCTGTTTATGATAAAGAGTGAGGTAAAAAAAAAAAAGGAAAAAAAAAGAATGGGGCCTTGAGGGAGCCTGTTTTTTTCAGTGTGCTTTGCTTCAAGGGTCCGAGGTGGCAAGTAACCATCAATGACACCAGTTTAAAGCACTGCTGGTCATCAGATAAGACCACATTGTGAATACTTCTAAATAAGCCCAGGTCAACCCATGCTTTCTTTGGTCCTGTGATGAAGTTACCCCAGTTCTTAACAAGCACATGTTTGTTGTAAACGTATCATTGTTACATATAATGTTTTTCCTGTAGATTCATTTTACTCCCTTTTCTGATGTGAAGCACGGGGACGTGTGACCTTGAGCTCGAACTTTCAGTTAGCTGTCCCACAGCGCCACCTGCTGGCGATCAAAACACTTCATTCATTTCAACATTATTGTCGCTGTATGTCTTGTGTAGCTGCTGCTGATCTGACCTGCTGCCTATCTTTACAAGGAGACCTATAAAAAGAAGGCGATTGAAACTATTTAATACAGCATTAATCAAGTAGACTAACGTCTGCACTAACTGGATTTTCAGCTGTCTGAGGCAGGTGTAGAACTACTTCAACTACTTAATATACTGCTGAGGGGTTTTTAATCGAGCAATATATTTTCCATTACTGTATATTTAACTTATGATATATCTAAGTTCAAACTCTGGTAACATGGTAAGGAGGGATTTTAAAATCTTGTTGATAACCAATCAATTCTTATCGTGACACATTGCAAACCAATAGCAGAAACTGTAAATTAAAAAGAAAAATATAAAACAAACATAGATAAAAGGCTTGAAATGTTGACGTTTTTCCCTATAATACATATGCCTGTGCCAACAGAAATTAAGGAAAATTTTTAAAACAAAGAATCCTTGTTTCTAAGTAGGCTTGGAGCAGTTGTCACCCGTCCATCCAGCGTAACAACCACATCGAAACTCAGATTTCATGAACTGCTCCTGAGATGTTTCCATCCGTCCTACAACCTGGTAGTTCCTTCCTCCTGTTGGCTTCTTCTCCGGCACCACCCTCCATGCAGCTGGGTCAAGGTGGAGGAAGGATTTGGACTCAAGGTTCCTCCTCCGGCACCGTCCATTGGAGGAGCACATGGTCTGACTGCAGAGTACCGCGGCTGCCGTCACATTGACCAGGTAAGGACCCAGAGTCTGATCAAGAAACGACTTCACAGCCTCACAAGTAGCCTGGACATAGAAACAAATATCCCAAATATAATACAAAATAAAACGTGTCAAAGCTCAATCAGAAGTAAGGGCTCTGTGAAAACATTAACTAGAATATTAATACAAAAATATATATCAAACACATCCAATAATTATAGATAATAAAGCTCAAATAAAGCATTTTTTCAAACTAGACCTGTAAAATTAAACAGAAAAAAAATATATAAAAAGTTTACCACATGAGGATGGGTTTTATATGACTTAAAACTTGGAAAAACAAATCAGAATTGTGTTTGATATGAATTTACCTGGGATTTGGAAAAGGCCCGGTCCCCCCAAAGCACCACCCCTGCAGACCCTAAAGCAGCACTTTCTCCAATCGTGTAGACCAGGTGTTTCTGCGGGATGAGAAGTTGAAAAAATGAACATCGGATGAGAAGAATGGCGAACCTTTTCAGTCTACAAACATGCTTCTTGCCTGTGAGAGGAAATCCAGCGTGTAGGTGTAGACGATGCGAGCGTAGGGATACACAGGAAGTGCGGATGGGGTGACCTGAGCCGCGGCCCTGGCGGCCTCCAGGATGCGGTGGTGAGCGTAGAGGAGCACCTCTCTGTCGAGGCCTCGCAGCTCCAGGCTGAGGTAGATGTCCGGATACAGGGCGGAGGAGGCGTTCCACAACCAGAACAGCTGGTCGTTCCTCTTCAACTCTACAACTGGACACTCCCCCGAGTAGTTGGCGCTTTTGGCACTGTAGTGGTTGTAGCAGTTGGGAAAACCGTAATACCCCCACAGGCCACTTGGTCTCATTTGCTGGCCAAGTTTCAAAGTTTCCTCCATGAATTTCCACCCGGCTTTCTCAAACTCCACCCGCGCCGCGGCGTCCACTTGCGCCTGGCTCCAGTCTGGGTGCCTGGATCTGACCAGTGCCCTGGACCCCTCCCAGTACAGCTGCTTACTGTCCCAGTTTCTCACCCATAAAGGTCGCCAGCTCTCCCAATCTACCACAGCCAGGCCCTGGAAATCCCTGTCAGCGATATAAGTGCGGATGTCGTCCCGGGCGGCTCTGAGGTGGTCGTCCAGGCTGGCGTTCTGGGGCAGTCCCCCGTTAATGGCCTCGCCCTGGACAGAGTACCTTGGATACAGACCGAGCTTTTCCTCATAAAAGATGGTAATGTTTTCACCCATGAAGGTTTGGTTCTGGTTCTGGACGATGCTGAATGTCCCCAGGTCAAGGTCCACGCCGTACTGAGAGAGGCAGCTGGCAGTTGGGGCGTTCCACACAGAGAGGAAAGGCATGTGAGAGAAAGAAGATGTTGGGGTCTGCAGCCCAGAAACCAGGCAGGCCAGGCCCAGGAGGTGTAGGTACCACATCCCTGCATATGACATAAGAAAAAAAAACTTTACATAAACTCAGATGTTTTTTTCAATTGTTCTATAAGATCAAATTGCTGGTTGGTTTTATGATCTCTCATTGGCACATAGAGTTTGGATTTTTGACCATAAATGTTTATCTGCTCAATGCTTTCCCAGATAAACACAACTGTTTATGGATTACCTCCACTAAACTAAAAAAGCACCCAAAATGTTTAGAAATTCTTAAATGAAATGAGAGGAAAAACTAACAAATCCTGACTTACCTGGTTTATATGTGGAAAGGGACTTTAGATTGTGGTTTTCTCCAGAAACCAGAAGTCTCATGATCTGACTAAAACTTGCAAGGAAAAGGGAAGTAGAAAAAACAGAACCAATCATTCCTATGCACAGCGTTTCTAAAAACCAATGAGGAGAGACATGTAAATCATGTGCAGCAGATTTAAAGGCACAGGCAAACTCAAACTGATCCACTCACTCTTGGCTTTCCTGAGCTGAGTCTCAACTTTGTTCAATATACACATTTAAACACCACTAAAAATACACAGTTTGTTGAGTTTTGGTACTGCTTCTGAATCTCTCTCTAAAGGACTATCACGCAAAGCCATAATGAACTCCTCCTCGTCCAGATTTGAGTGTAAGTGTTGCTCAACTCTTAAATGTAGTAAAAAATAACTCTTGGCTAACACCACCCTACAATTACATGAGGAAGGGGTATGAGTCTGCAGACAGTGTCCCTCCCTAGGAACACGAGTCTTTGAGTCCCCTGACCAAGGGTGAGCCACCACGGCTTCAACACAAAAACGTTAACTTTTAATGGCTGAGAACGAAAAAAGACCCTACCTGTAAAACACCAGAGCAGAAAGTTAATTCATACCTTTTGTGATGCTTAAAAGATGTTATAAACACAACAAGTGAAACAACACGGGGTCAACAAAAGAGGTTTATTTAATATGACTGACAAACATTGATTTAAGATGCTGGAAATTTGTCACAAAGTGTCCGTGATTGGCTTTTTATGTTATGAAAGAAGGACACGGTCGCCTCTGACGGAAAGAGAGGCGAGCAGTGTTTCAATAGAAAACTAGTAGTCATGATTTGGACATAAAATAAGGAGATGTCACATAAAACACTGAAAACAAACATTTCAATAAATAGTACAACGCATCTGCATCTGTAGATACACCAGATAGAGGTCACTTTGGAAGGGAAGAAAAGCCCTTCAAACACTTTGTGCTATTCACTGATTCAAACACATCTTTCCTGCTTTCATCCCAACGCAACGCTATCAGTTCTTCAACTCACTCATCGCATTTGCCACAGAAGCAGCGTCTCTATAAGAAACATGGAATTCGACACTTTGGGAAGCAGTGAGGTGGAAACTGAGAGCAATATGTAAACAAGGTCATTTCCAGCGAGCCCTCCGCTGTTTCTAAATGGTAAGAAGTTACGAACAAATGTCAGTTTTCAGCTTCCACAGTGTTTCTGATAACATCCCCCCGCCTTTGTTATCCGTATTTGAACTAAAAAGGTGTCATGTCCTGTGCTACGTCTACTGAATGTGTGCTGTACTAACACAGGAGCGCAAACGCGGTAAGTAAGAGCACACATTGCAGTGCGGATGCCCGAGCCTGAGTGCCCCCCCCCCTCTGGTGCAGAGCGTCTATTTGTTTGCAGCCCTCTCCTTGAAAGCCGCTGTAGCACTGGCACTCAAAGTCCGAGCTGAAACTCGCTCTGTCTGCGTCCCCGAGCTGACCGGTGACCGTCAGCTTGCCGCCCTGCCCGGTGATGGTGTGGGTGAGGGGGTTCAGGTGCAAGTAGAGGTCACTGTCGGGGTCTCTGCGCAGACAGCGGCCGTGAGAAGCACACAGGGCCTGGCTGCACAGCTCTGCTGCCGTGGAGACGTTGAGGAGGTATTGACCCAGCGTTCCCCGAAGATACACATCCAGGTCCGAGCAGGTGGTCTGAAGACAGCAAACAAAAAAAGGTCAAACACACTCACTGTGTGCTCTGTTGGTCAAACCCACCATGGATTGTTTGTCCAGAGAGGTCCGTTTAACGTAATAAAGACATTAAACTCAAATGGTTCTGGAGATTTTTTTTCATGGATACCATATTCGAAGCGGACACTTTAACACTTTAGCATTTCTACCACAACTGTGTTACATATTAAACCCAAATCTGAAGTAGAATGTAGTTAGAGTAAACTTTTGCTTTATTCTAGTTTAATTAATGACATTTACTGTTCCTGTTGTTTCATTGTTATTAGTTGGAGGTAAAGGACACATCTCTTGAGGAAAGGAACAGTGTTATGAAGAAAAGAAAGGACAGCCCTGATGTTCAACACAGCTATTGACTGGAACAGCGGAGATTACTCTCTAACAACAACTTATTTCAATTATGAGGATTCAATGTCCCTCCAGGGCTTCCAGGAAAAAAAAGACCAAAAAACACATGACGCATTCTCACCAAAATCACATCCATCAAAGAGGACACGTTTACAGATGTAGAGCAATTGAGTTTCACCAACACCGGAGGGAAAAGCAATTTACTGCTCACCCTGAGCTGCACTTTTTATGGGCTGCCGAACCAATAACTGACGAAAAGGAGGAAAAAACTGCTACAGATGGAACCCATGAAGAAAGGGGAAACTGCACGATACTAACTCACAGTAACTACGTCAAATGCCCCGATTATTAATTACCACAATTATGTCAAGCTATAACTGTAAGCTACAGCCTTCAGACACTGAATGACTACTGTTTTGTAGCTGACTGGGGATAAATAAGGAGGCAGTGGCTTTAACCACAGTGGCTGTCATGAAACTGAACAACACAGAGTGCTCACAACACAGAGTGCTTTTTTTTCACCAGCATTTGTTTGGATGTTGGTTTTATTCAGCGCAATGACTTTCCCCTTGAGTGTGTGTGGTTTTCATGCCAATATGTATTTCTTTCACTGCCTATAATGTATTATATGTTATCAGCCACTGTGCATGCCTTCAAGGAGAACCTACACATGAACGTTACTTTTACACTTCCCAGCCATCTGAATGATACTGCATAAGTGGCAACAGCACTTGCCCTCAGTCGCAGCCTCCGCCATAGGAAGTAAGACCAACCCACAAAGACCCAGGCCCAAGACCCATAGTGTCCTCCGGGTCTATTGGGACCAGACACTCCAGGCCTTTTTCTAGGCGCCTCTGTCCACGCCCTGACTGGTCAGTGCTGCCTCAGAAGTCTTGATTCTTGATTAGTCGGGTGGTTTTAATGTTGTTTTACTGCTGCTGTAGAAAAGGACTCAGTGTGCGTTTGTATGCCACTGACTGTCACTTCACATCTGTTACCCAAAGACTGAAGGCAAAAATATCCACAAAACAGAGAAATAATTAAATAACTGGGCAGATGCATTAATTACAATTTCAGAGAATCTGCACCCTTCTCCAGATATGCTGATCTTAATATTAAAACCTTCAACAGATCTGTGTGTTTGTTTTATAGAAACATTTCCCCTTTATAACTAAAAACATATAAGTGTTGCAATCACCCGAGAATGAGACATAAATGACATTCAGACAAATATCCTCTCTGTTTCTGACCAACATGTGACCTCCATTAAATAACAAAAAGCCCTGAGTGTCAAATGACATCACATCTGTGTCAAATGGATTAGGGTCAAAGCTCAAAATCATTAACATGATAAACATGACATTAAAATGATAAAATCTATAGTAGAAGAAAAAAACTTTGTGGTTGGCAAGCTTCTTTCCATAGTTAGTTTGTGGGAGCTTACCCTGTTAGTGGCATATGTCGCATCCCCCCACAGGATGATTCCAGCTGCTCCCAGAGCCACGCTCTCCCCGATAGTCGACACAAGATCAGTCTGTCAAAGATGAAGCAGCTCATTAGATTTACAGGTCATAGGAAAAAAAAGGAAAAGACTCTGCTATTAAGCTGTAACTCGGGGTCAAATTGTCAGTGTATTTTCAGCTACTGTATGTGAAGTGCAGCACCACCTCTTATCTATTCATTCTCACTTATGAAAATAGTCTTCGGCAGGATTAGCCAGATTTTCACCCGGACCAACACCCATCCTGCCTACTCAACACAAATGAAAGGTATTAGAGAGTGTGAGTGGTACCAGCACAGGAAAGGACTGTGGCTGCTGATAAGGAAAAGTACAGCGCTACAACTCCATGCAGCGTTTACTGATAGGGAGGGAGGAGTTAGAGCCACGCAGTGATTTAAGAAAAATGTTGTCTCTCACACAAGAGAAAACAAATATTTTTCTGTTTATACCCCAGCACCGTGGTGAAAACAAAGTAGGAGAAAGCTGGTCAGGAAGGGTGACCGAACATGGCATCGGCAGAGCCCTCTAAAAGCTGAGCGTCACCTCTGTTAGCTGCTCCAAGGAGTCGATGTAGGTGGGGCGGGTGTACACAAAGACAGGACGCGCCAAGCCCTCGCCCGATGAAGCCAAACGCATGCCTTCCTTCACCCGGTTCCGGACAAACTTCCGGCCGGACGCTGAGGAACGCAGCATGGCGCTCATGTAGACGGAGGGGTAGAGGGCCGTGCTCTCGGTCCACAGCCACGTCAGCTGATTGTTGCGGGACACCTCCACGTCAGGGCAGCGGCCGGTGTAGCTGTCCCGAAAGAGCTTGTAGTCGTGGTTGTAGCAGTCGGGGAACAGGTAGAACCCCCACAGCTGGTTGGGCCTCAGGTGTTTGCCCTGCCTCAGCGTCTCCAGCATAAACTTTTTGGCGGACATCTCAAACTCCTGCTGGGCCACTTTTTTCACCTGCCCAGGACTCCAGGCGGGGTTCTTTTGGCGTACCAGCTCTTCGGAACGTCTGCGGTAGATATCTTTGGGTGCCCAGTTCCGTATCCAAACAGGGCGCCAGTCCTCCCAGTCAATAACCGCTAAGCCTGTGGCCCCCGGCTCCCGGATGTACTTCCGAACCCCTTCTTGCATCTTATCCAGGTGCTGCGAGAGACTGGCCACCTGTGGCAGGCCCCCGTTCACCGGCATTTCATCCGCCCCAAAGTGAGGGTACAAACCCAAACGTTCCTTGTAGAACATTGTCAGGTTCTGTCTGACGAAGCCCTCGTTTGGCGAGGCCACAATCTGGAACTGCTCCAGATTAAAAGATACCCCGTGCCATGGGTTGCATTCCTGAGTCGGGATATTCCAAGCGAAAAGCAAAGGCTTTTGGGAATACAGTGGCCATCTCGTTGGTTTCAATCCCAGAGCCCAGAGGCCGTCCCGCAGCAGAGCGATCAGCAGCAGCACTCTCCACTCACAAAAAGTCCAGTACAGCATGACTTCAGACGTGAACTGACAGAAAATACTGCCACTTTCTGCCCTGCAATTCAGAGGGGAGAGGCACTTTAGTTTTTCTGTTGAGGGCGTTCATTCAAATGGTAATCATTTCAAGAAAAATTAATAAATGCACTTAGTGTGACCGAAATTTATGCAAACTGGGAGAAGAATAAATACATCAATATTTAGAATAGTGTGGGGGAAGAAAATACACAATTTTGAGTTGTATTAACAGTTATGCCAGCATCTTGGTCTTCCCTCCTCCTGTTTACGATATAAATCTTTTTTGTATAAACTTAGTTTGGCTCATTTCTTAATTTTCTATTAAGAAAAAAGCCAAATTCTGAATACTGTCTGTAAAAAAAAATGTGCGCAGTCAGTGACAAAAAGCATCCTCTCATCGTTTAATCCACATCCAAACGTTTCTGTTTTGTGGAACGCACAGGGTCTATTTACAATCACTCTGACGCTCACCTTAAGAAATGAATTAGCAAAAACTTTATTTCAATACAAAGTCAAGTTCCGTGCAGCTTCCATTCGGATAAACTTACCTTCACTGGCAGACTGAGGAAGCATTCCCAAAAAAAACACAGAAGCCAGACACTTGAGCCGCGTTGGAGGGTTTCCTTAAAATAATAAATCCTCCGGGCTGAGAATATGACGACTGCCGAAACTTCTGCTACAGCCCGTTTAAGTCTGTCGTGTCGAGAGAAGTTCGCGTCTGTCTCTTCCCACGCTCGGAACGGTGGGGAGAAGTGAACTTACCCCCAGCAAAGTTGTCAGTTGCAACTCCGGGTGCCAAACTTCCAGGATGTTCCATTCAGGATGAAAATAGGGGGGGGGGTCATGGGGTGGGAGGTCCGACCAAACTCTCCGGACATCCTAAAAACTCTGTCAGCGACTCGGCCGTGTCACAGCGATGTGTTTCTTCCGCTTAACCCCACACACGCTGTAGGCTGAGAGAGCCGGGAGTTTGATTTGGTCTGTCGTCTTTTCGGTGTTTCGTTAAAGGGTTGGCGGGCCATTGTTGACTGTTGGAGCCCGGAATGGGTCAGTCCAAGAGCAGCACTGGGGTGAAACAGATCCACGTAAGGAGGCAGTGAGCCTCACAAGGTCAGAGCGGGCCGGGGTGCCTCTTCCCAAAAATAAGTGCAAGCCTGCTCGTGACCTTGTTGCCATCTTACGATTTGTTGGAGTTTATCAACTCTACTTTACAGCTTCAGAGCTTTATCTGGGAACAGCTGTATGCGTTTGTGCAGAAAAGCTTCCATCTGCAAAACATATATATCAGTGTCCCTATTAGGACAGGGCCTTTCAAAAAAGTTTACTGAAAACAGACACATCAATTTATTTACCTTTAGTTTCACTCAAATTCTAGATGCCCAAGAAGAATGTTTTATGCTATCTAATCACAAACACACAATAGTTATAAGTGCTGTTTTGCGTATTCAGACTGCACACAATGATCTTCAAATTTTATATATGGCTATTAAAAGCATTCAAATCCTCCATAGCCATTGGATTTGAGCTCGTCAAACACGTCACAAAGAATAAGGGGTATTATTATTTAGTTATTACCATCCTCCTCTCATCAGAACAGCCCTCAAACTGCTTGGAACCCTCTGGGTAGGCCTGTATTTACTTGAAAGGTTTAAATGTTTAGATCAAGGAAATAAATTTCGCTGTGAACCTTCTTACCAACAGCAAGACGAAAAGCAGAATGATAATTTAATGAAAACATTCATAGCTCGTACAAAATTAAATTACCAGCATTGAAGAAACAGACGATGTGCTCGGTGTGCCTAAATATAAATTACTTAAAGCCTTAAGGCTTCCCAGGAACAATAAAAAATAAAAAAAAGAAACAAAAGCATTATGTTCAAAATCTGCTGGAACATTGCTTTATAACAAACTCATTTTGAAATAATGTGCTTTGGAAATAAAATTCACTCTACTTCCATTGCTGTAGTATTTTGCAAATTAAAAACATTTGTCCATTTTGCAAGAAAAACCTCAAGATAATAAATAATACATGAATAATCACAGATAAACATATGAGCGCATGAGTTAGAGGGATCAGCAGAAACATGAAACAATCACTTCATCCCTAATGCACGGTCCTATTTAACATTTAATATTGTGAAAGTCAGATTAATTAAGTAGATTTTTTTTTTAAAGAGTTTCAGCATGTGTCCTTTAAACACACCAAAGCTGGAGTCAGAGTAACATCAAGGAAAAGGACCACTTAACCAGACCTCAAGTTATAATTACATCTCTGACAAGAGCACTAAAAATAATGCTCATGCATGAAGCCAGATTAGTCCCAGAGAAAAATTAGAATGTTTAGTACAGTATATGCAATACATTATATTATTATATGTTTTATTCTAATTGCTTAGAACCATTAATGACAGTCTATTGCTGTCGTTTAAGCGCTTTACATTTGTTGTGTTTCTACTTAACTAAAATAGTTTAATGTTTATTTTCCACTAAGAACTCCTCAGACAGCGGGCACCAAAGGCATCTGGTATGCAGATGTCACTGCAGCCTGCAGGCATGTGATGACAGCCACTGGCAAATGAGTCACTGAAGTAGCCAAGTACCACATGCTGTCATGCTGCCAAGTACTGCATGGATTAAAGAGAGGAGGGTAGAAGCTGTACACTGAAACAGTGTTTGCCGAGCATAGTGATCAAACTTTTATTGTTAGGAAGGAGAAGGAAATCGAAGTGCGAACGTTTGCGCGAAGTGCTTCTGTAATGAGACGACATGCGAGTATAGAAGAACGGTATTCCCCTAAAAAACTCTCCTTGCAGATGCACTGATGCACAGAGATGTCTGAGCACATGACCGGGATAAGGTGGGGGCCTGGAAGCACGCAGTTTTCCTGTGTCAGAGTCCATTCCACTGTTTATCTTCTGGGCTTTGCTGACTCACCTCACCATCTCATCAGTTTCCTGCCCTTATTCCCCCTTCTTTGTGAAGTGGTTAAGAGAAATCTAGAGCAAGACCGGCACATGTAAATGAAAAGGGAGGAAATTAGCTAAGGAATGGCTTGGCTTCCCTTTGACCGCCACCTCCTGACCGTTACATCAACAGGAGTTGGGAACTTTCAGGAAGCGAAAACAATGGTAGGGAAACTAGAAACACCCTGCCACCATTACTTTGTGTCCTGAACCCTGTATGAATCATCATGCCTGAGGTGTGATCATGATAGCTTTTTCAATCAATGTAGAGGCATTAAACTCTGACCAACAAGAAGAACACAAAAAGTCAAAGTTTCTTATTGTGTCGAAAGCTACTGAATATATTCCATTTCCATGGGGCTCTGAAATTGATAAACAGCCAGTGATACCAAGAAATACTTGCTTTCCTTCTCCTCCCTGTTAGTCACATGTGCTGTGTATGAACCCTTTTAGGGACATAAAATGTAACATGATACACATGTGAACTGAAAAAGGCTTCAGCGTATATGAAAACTCCACCATGTCTTTAACTGTTCAGTATTCTGAGCACGTTTTACTACTTTATAATGGTCACTGATAATTGATGATGTCTGTCTCTCTTAACCATGTTCACATGGACAACTCTTTCCTCTTAAAAGCATTGAATTCGTCAGGGAACACATTCCAGAGATCAGAACGGTGCTTCACCCTGTCACATTCACAAGGTTCATACGTTTTCGTGGCTCATCCTTTTAATATGGGCCAAACCTTGAGCAAAGCTTCAAAGAGCAGTGGAAAGGAAAGCCATCAAAGTGATTGACCTCTGGCCCCAAAACGCACCCAACCACATTCCACACAATTACAGACCCCAGAAAAGGCCTGCGAAAGAAGCCCTACCCGTTTATTGTGGGAACTCACAGTGAGCGTTGCTCATGTTTGCATTGCCATTAAAGTTTGATTTTGTGCCAGCTGGCAACAGCAACCCCAACTGGCTACAACTTAAAATCTGTGTGCAATTTTTATTGTTATTTTCTACGTTAAATATAACCTAATTCTGTCATCTTTGGGCAGTTTGACCACAGATTTTGAGTTAGAATAAAGCAAGAAAACGTAATGATAACTGAGGTGACGAAACAAACAGCAGACCAGCTCACATGAACAAATTTATAGAGACTCTGCAGTGTAGATTTCTGCTGCCATCTAGGGGTAAGAGATCTTTCATATATTTCAATTTTTGGAATATTTGCGGATGATCTGATCATCAAAGAGATCAGAGGGGAAACATATTCTTCTAACGTCTGGCTTTTTCAGAAATATTTGATGTTTTATTCAATTTCTAATGCTCTGAAAATTATTCTTGACATTCTTATTTGTGAATTATATGGAGCTACTGCCATCAGAGAGTAAAATCACAGTCCAGAGGTGATTTTCCTCTCTACAGAAGCAATCAACACAAAGAGGTTTCCGTCTTCAAATTCATTTTCGGGCTTAATAAGTTATTACTTTTGTAACTTGCTTGAGGGACCACTGACTTTCAGGCCAGTTGAAGGTCCCATATAATGGTTCACTGACTGCTTATCTAATGTGCTGGTGTGAACATCCTCAAGAACTTTCCTCATGTTTGAGTGCCTTCAATTAGAGACAAGCCAGAGGAGGTGAGGACAGATGCGAGGGGAAGGGAGGTGAGATGATATATGTTCTGTGATACCGCAAGATCATAAAGTCCTTGTTTTAGTACAACCCACAGCTGCACATTTATGTTTTCTGCTAGATCAGCCCTGATCATTAGTGACCAATGACATATTTACTCGTAATTTATCCATAAAGACATCAATGAATTAACAGATGTATATCTGATGAAGAGACAAAGGGGGAAGAATCTATTTTTTCTCATTTGCGTCTCCTCATCTCTGTTCTCTACTTTCCTACTGTCCATGACATACATTTTATAATTGGGGTATTTGATTGAATGTGTCTTCTCTGTGTCTTACAAGGCAGTGAGAAGAGCTGAGGGGAGGATTCCAGTATTCAACTTTGGAAATAGGTCAATGTATTGCTTCCACATATTTACCTTTTCAATGTTTGGTCAAATCTAGGTGGGTAGGCCACATTTCAATAAAGAAAATCTAGACATATTTCCCTGTATGAAAGAGAAAATGTACCCAATGATGGATCATATATTCATGTTTTTGCTTGTATATTCATGTTTAAAGATAAGAAAAGATGAGGAAAAAGAGGTGATCATGCTTCACTGTGAAGAAAATTGTCCAGGTTATGTGAAATTATGACAAAGAAAATTACTTGTTGATTGGGAAGACTGGGAAAACACGGCAACGGCTTTATGGCGATAGAAAATCAACAAATAAGGAATGTGACTCAAGACTCAGCTCAGTAAACTATTTATTCAAGTATTTCCAACTAAGAGCTCGGAAGTTATTTACAGTACATTATGTTCACTAGTGCAGGTCTGAGCTCCAGAAACTGAAACAGACTCAGACAGGACAACACAGAACACAACCATATGTACAATAAATTCACAATCCACCAGTTCTACTACCCTGTTACCTCTCATCTCTCTTCCACACATTCACTCAAATAAAACACGTGAACACGGACATTGAAACATAGAGTCTAGCTCTATATCGTACAGAAGGCATGAACCAACAGAGCCATGTCATTTCAATCATGTTTTCCCTGCAAAAAAACAAAACAAAACTGTGCTGTCACTACTTTAGTGAATGTTGAAATATGGATTTCGGTGAATAGTGCAATCTCTGACCACAGTAGATTTCAATGCACAACATTTCACTTGATAAAGCATTTTAATTGGACTGTTATGACTGGTACTTTTCGGATCTGGACAACATTTCATAACATTTCTGCTCCTCACAGTCTCTCTGACTGAAGTCAGACTTTGCTCAGAGAAAAACCTGTGGACGTGCATCATCTTAGGCCTGTCCCGTGAAACGTCTCACACCTCACAGAGGATGATGGGGAAATCAACATGAATACACGGATGGTCGAGCTTCACAATTCCCTGAAAAATACACAGGTTTTCTGTTCAGATGTCTGATAAAAACGTCCCATGTGCATACCACGCTGTGTCCCCAGCTCACCTGTGGAATCAGATTTTTCTGGATCCTTTTCAACTTTGACCTTTTTCTGCCATTTTTTGTCACCACCGTTTCCTCGTAGAATTCATGGGCAAGGTCACCATCCTCGTCATAGTACAAAGAACTGCCAAAACAGTGGGTGGACATCAGGGTCTTTCTTAAGGTCAGGGTTTTTTTTTTTTATAAATTACCTTCTCACTGAGCCTACGGGATATGAGCACATACTGTTCAATGGGACAACTAATGTTTAACTGCAATCAAACAAGTGTGTAATCGTGTATTATTCTCTCTCTCTGTATATATTGACGTATATATATTTCTGTCCATTTCTCAAAACAAGAGTTAAATACAGTAGGGGAATTCCACTGATCTGCATGTAATAATACCCAGGTTAACTTTCATAAGGTCCATCATATTTGGGCAATAAAGTGTCAATTACCTTCTCCTGGTGAACACAAAAGGTGTTGCATTTCTTGAACCTTTCATACGGGCCAACGACTGTTCGTTTCCATCATTTGCTGAATCGCCTCCACTGCCTGAGAAAGGCCAGACGCCTTTGGCTTTGGATCCACTTCCTCCCATCCTCAGAGATGAGTCATAACTAACGTCAAATTAAGGCTTATAAGATGAGAGGTCAGCATTCAGCTGCTCACCAAGCCGGGTCCTGAAATGTACACAACACACAAAGAAAAAAAAATAGCATGTTTCCTAATCAGCTGTTCTTTGCCTGTTTGAGGTGGATTGAGCGTTTGAATGATGCCATCAGCCCTGAAGCCTGACCTGTGTGATCACTGTTGACTAGCTGGGTCCAATTGTTGTTTTTTAAGCTTCATTTGAAACACTACATTTAAAGATACACGACGTGTTCATTTCGACTTATAGAGACTTCTCCATCGACGGGACACAAGTGAAGTAAAACTACTAAGCTGTTTACGTGACAACACAAACAAACAATGTAAAACCTCACGAAACGTGAATTAAGTGGCGGTACGACGTCTATTGTGCTAGTTTTACCGGAAGCTAACTATGTGGGCCATGAAACCAAGCGAAAGCGGTTAACAATTCAGGAGCTTAATATTCAGACATTGATTCACTATAATTGTTTGCTTTTTATATATTAATATAATCACACGTTCGACAAGAAATAACCTTTAACGGGTTACAATTTGCTAACTGTACCTGCACATTTACGTGTGTTCAGTTAGCCTGTTAGCTTCGACCACTGACGTAGGTTAGCATCATCAACTAAATTATCGCTCTGCAAGCACGCTGCCCATCGACACACAGAAGACTGTCCATCTACACCCAGAAACGATCTGGACTCTCCCACCTTACTGTATTATGTTAAATCGGCGTGCCCGGTCATAATTTGCATGGCAGGCTTGTAAGCTAGCACTAGCTGTTTTGGTCAGGCTGACGCGATCAGCTGATCTGACCCACGGACGGCTGTCACATACTTAAAGAAAAACCGTCTCCACTCTGAGGTGATCCCTCATTCTGTGACCCACTTCGGATAGTCAACTACTGCACGCTCATCTATGACTGACTATAGTGTAATTTTAATATATAAAATGTTTACAACCTCCGCGGTCTGTGGTAAACCGTCTATTTAATTTGTTTTAACAGATTATGTCTATGACAGTCTATGACAGTGTGACCGTAACTCACAACAGAGACAATTTTTGAGCTAAGCAAGAGCTATCCTCAAAATAAAAATTATAAATGAATTTATTACAGCATCTCAGACATGTATTGCTGTACATACATCATAACATTGCACTAAAATGAATGTCTCATTTAAATGAAGTAAATCTCGATAAAAATACAAATACACTTGACTGACTTGGAAATGTCTTTACTAAACACAGTGCACATGTGTAACCACATTGTGAGGGTTGCTACATTTAAATTTGTGCATAGACTGATACAGGATAGGTGAATAGTTAAAATAGAGGACAAACATTGTAGTTAAGGACAGAAAAAACAAAGATAAGGAATGGTAAGCAGCTTCCAGTTACACAAAGCATGGCAGTTCTCATTCAAGACTCCAGTCAACCATAGTGACTCTTGGCACTGGTCTCTCCGACATTCATAATTGCATACAAATGTCCATACATCAGACATACCCACATAGTGACAGTGAAGTAAAAAGAGTTGCACCCGTCAGGGGTGTGGAGCAGACATGGCAGACTTCAAACTACCCACATACCTTTCAGCAACAAATCAGGCTTTGGCTTTCTTTGGTAATGATTTGGAAATAAGATTGTTTGAGAAGCAGGACTTTTGGTACGTTAATACAGATCTGATTAGGGCTTTGTTTGACATACACAGTACTTGTTTGAGCTCTTTTGTTAGAACTGTACTGCACATTGAAAGACCAAAACCCTCTTTGGCAGTCATTTCTAAAAGTGACACAGCTGAGGTATCGGATAATCTGATGGAACCCATCAGGTAAAGGCACGACCGCCACGACGGGACATGACCATCCTCTGCCAGTCTGCACTCCTCTCAACTCATTCTCTCAGGCACATCAGACTCTCCGGGTGTAAGGCACTTCATCTCTCGCATCATTTCACACGCACATTCGCGCTGGCTCTTTCTCTCTCATTGCGCCCTATCTCACTCTCTCGTCCATCGAAGAGGTGTTTTTCTGTTGCATTCTCTGGGATCTCTGCACGCAGCCGTGGCCAGTCCTGGTGGTCCAGCCGGGGCAGGGCATATTGTGTTCAACCCCGCGCACAGGGGGCGTCTCAGCCCGGGGTGGAGCCGGCGAGCGCCTCCTGCATCTTATTGCGAGCCAGAGCGTACCGTTGTACTATCTGCTTGACGTGCTCCTCTTCTTCACGCTGCAGAATGCGCAGGAAGTTCTTCAGCTCAGGCATGGAGAAGGCATGCCACTGGAAAAGAGACAGGGGGGGGGGGGGGCTTCAGTTCAACATTCAGGGGGCACAACGCATAATTCGGATCCACTGATATCAGCACAATGTGGCACTCACGTTGACATCGCCCGTTTCGTTCTCCTTGAGCACAAAGCTGAGGACTTTCTCATTGGGCCCGGAAAACAGACGCAGGCGGAGGGGTCGCTCGTCATCAGACAGCTTACGGATGTAAACTGGAAGAGGTGGAGGAATAGCAGACTAAGTGAAAAAGTTTTTTTTTAATTTATTTTTTAAAAAGGCCGGAGTCATATGTAAAGTTCCTCCATGGAAATAAAAAACAAACAAAAGAGCCATACCTTGGTCATGGCGCTCGCTGCGCTCAAACAGAGCGAACTTGCCAGGATTGTCCACCACGGTGAACTTTTTCAGCAGGGCCTCAATGACCTCCCGGGCAGAAGTACGTGAACTAATGTGCAAATGCTTGGACGCGTCCTTTGGCAGGTAGAAGGAGGTGCGGCGCTTGACCCCGCCGGCCTTCCTCCCCGCGGCTTCGGGAACTCCCCTCTTTGAGGTGGGCACGGACACAGGTCGCGCCAGCTTGAACTGCACCTTTACGAAGCCGGTGTAGGACCCATCCTTGTTCTGTAAAGAGGAATGAAAACATGAAGCTAAAGAGAGGGAAAAGCCTAACGCTGACACGTGTGGGTTTATTGAAAGCCAAGGCTCACCATGTTCATGAACAGATTGCTGTTGATCTGAGCGTTGTACTCCTTCACCTTCTGCTGAAGATCGGCAGGCGTCGGCTCCTGCTTCGCCTTTTCCGTTTGCTCATCCTGCAACGGACAGTCAGGAAGTTACAGTGTTAGAGCACCAGGTGTCACTGTTCGCCGCCAAAGGACTAAACAAAAAGCAGAATATGCCCATCACATCCAACCACAAATGGACTCATGGGACCAGTTTTAAAGAAAACACAAAAGCAGACTTTCCAAACAAGAACTGCTGCGTTAATTTGCTGAGCCTGGAACTTTTTGGGGGGAAGTTTAAATGCAAGAACCCATGTTATTTCAATGAAATTGAACAATAACTTTGAAGAGATTTAGCAACTTAACCCTCAAAACAAAATGAAAGCAAGTAGATTCACCAAACAAACTCCTTGAGAACTCACATAAATGATAATTCGTAAACTTTCTGTTTGGCCCCATAGTTTTTAACGAGGAGCACCAGTTGCATCAGACTCAACTTCCTGACTACGTAGCAAAGGGAGAGCACGATGATGTCAGCTCGGTCCAATCCCAACCCAGGAGGGCTGGCGGGAGTAGGGAGGATGAGGAAGACGGGAGGGGGAGTTGTGGAACTTGCAGCTGTTTGTAATGACTGACCAACGGCTCTGTATTACATTCCTCAGCCTGGTATTCATGTAAAAATAGCTTCAACCCCCCCCCCAGAGACACTCGCAAGTGGGAGAGACAAAGCTATGCCTTGTTTTACAGCCACATCCTGTGAAGTCAGCTGCTTTACTCACTGCAGAACCACAGTCATGTTTCAATCATGCGTATTTGGCCTCAGGCTAGGGGTTAATGTTTGCTTAAATTTAAGATACTCCTGTCCGTAAAATGTTAATCTGTAAAAGCAAAAAAGTGGTCTTTGTATGTCGTTATTTCAATTGAACCAACTCAAATTTGAAAAAAAGAGATTGTCCAGATGAGTTAGGAACAGAACCACATGAATGCTATGAAAACTGGAATTGCAGAGCTACAAATGAATTGTTTAACCATATAAATAAACGAAAGGGATCAACACACTCAGCCACCAAAGAAAATCAATGTTAAGATGAAGAAGATCAATAGATTTGGTCCTTGGGCAGATTGAACAGCTAAAGAGTAGATGTGCAGATGTTAATGAGTCAATACGTCAATATGTGGGAGTGGAGTGGAGCTTGGGTATATGGTAGGAGAAACAGATGCACAGCTTCGCCTTTACATGCCCCCAAAAGGAGTGTCGCACAAAAAACTGTGCAGGAGGTGTCAGCGACATTAAGCAATCCCCTCCCGCATGGAGAGTGTTTTTACAGTAAACTGAATGTGTTTCACAGCAAACAAACCTGATACTCCGGTGGGTGTGTGTGACTAAAAGATAAAAAACTCTAAACAATCTATTAGTCATCTGTTCTTCGGACATGTAATGTTGAAACATGTGAAAAGAGACAATGAATGGTGGGTGTAGGAGGGGAAACTTGAGAAGCAAAGGTGCGTCACAAATCACGACATTTAGGTCTGTACGTGTTATGAGGTAAATCTTGCACACATATATATGTTTAAACATTGCGACATGCATATGTGTTTCCCGGTGTAAACATGGACAAAATGAGGATCAAACCATTAAGGTTGTTCCATTTGTCATTTTAAAACCAGACAAACAAGAACTCCACCCCTAAAACTGGGAACTTGTTTGGCAAGCATCCTTGCTCTCTGGGTTTCTATTCAGTACAACTAATTTACACATCCACAGCAGCTACAGACAAGGACGGAAATGTGTTTTTCCCATCACCGTGAATGTTTGGATAAAACTATTTAAACAAACCAAAAAAAGATATTAAGAGAGAAGATGTACAAAACAACGCGAGAGTACAGTTCCCCAAACCACCCTCATCTTTCTGGCCTCACTTCCCTTTTTATATTAAACTTCTATTTGGGCGTTTATACATGTCATATTCAGGATTTTTTTATCTTCTCCTCTTTGTTTTTATACTGCTCACCTTCTTAATGTTATCACTGACAGTGACGTTAGCTTTCCTGATTTTGGGAAAGAAAGACGTCCTGGCGGTGAAGTACTGCTCGAACTCGGAGTCGGAGTCCTCCTCGCTGCAGTAGCCGCTGCTCGTAGAGCTGCCCCAGGTCATCTCGAAAGAGGGAGTTTTGTCCGAACTACTAGCGTTGTTGGCCATGTTTACTATCGTCCGAAGTCTAAAAATGCTCGGCTGGACTATCAAAACTAAATAGCAGAGGATAGAACGCGTCGCTTTTGGTTTAGTTTTGGTTTTCAAAACGCGAATAAAGCGAAATAACGGCGACCGACGGCGGCGGGTGTTAGCTTTGAGCTATCTCTGTGACGATGAAATGTCTCTGGGAAGTCAAGGGAACGGTCGACGCAACCTCAATAACTTCTTTTTTCTCTCTCTCTCTCTCTCTCTCTCTCTCTCTCTTTCCTTCAGACTACCGGCCACGTTTCCACTGTATGTGAAACAGGATGTGTTCAGGTCCCCGCCCTGCCAACTGCACTTCCTTCCCATGGCGGAGGCCCCACCCCAGTCCGTTGACTTCAGTTTGGAAATACACAAACGCCGGAGCCGGCCGCGATTGGACGCCGACAGGAAATGCCACAGCATGTACCTCCCTTTTTCTGTTGCCTCTCCTCCTCATCCTCCTCCTCCTCTTCTACGGGAGGGATGCTGCTGTTCTCCCCCCTCAGAATGTCATGTGATTTTAGGCGCCACAGTCCCACCACACACACACAGCCGGGTCAGCATGTGAGTTCTTTCCCACCACATGGACACGTTGAACTGAAATATGCTCCGGACATAAAGTGTCAGTTTTTCTAATCAGACCCATCTTGGGAAGCCTGAATGGAAACAATACATTCAACTAAATGTCCCCATTAATGCCTGGACAGTATTTCTGATATACCGGAGGGCCCCTTAAAAAGCAATCACCAGTAAAATCCTAAATCAAAGTGCTGTAAAAAATAAAGTGATGTCCCTGTTACATAATGGTAGATCACCTTCAAACACTACAGTTATAGGAAGCTAAATCAAAGCATATATACAGACTATAACTCCTATGGTGTATCTAACTCGGGTCTACAAAGTTATGCTCTTACCATGTCTGGCTTGCTAAAAAAACAAGCTTCAAGGAAGAGTTTGAGTCCAGGTTACTCCAAGTTTTGCTAACAGCCTTTATGTCTGATGGGTTTTTTTTCCTATACAATTAGAAGTAATTAATGGAGAAGTGTTCACTACAAAAAAAAAGTCAGAGGTGTGTTTAAAAAGGGGAAGCTAGACTTGCTGAAGTGTTCTTACTCAGAAATGGAAATCTGAGTTGAGTTTATTTAAGGAATAAAAGCAATTTCTGACTGCATAAATCCATCGAGACTGTATGAAAGGTTCTGTCTCCAGAGAGGTCAGAAACAAAATAAATCAATAGGCCTACACCCTGCTCCCTAAAATATTTCAAATAAAAGCTCACCTTGATACTTCTTTTATTACACCAAAAGAAGTAGGCGAGAAAATGCAATGAATACAGCAGAGTTGGTTTAGAACAATTTACTTCTGTTCACATGCATATTTTGGTGTACCTATTTAACTAATTAAGATATTCATAAACTTAGAAAAACAGCTATTTAATCTAGAAAACGATAGTGAAACCTCCCAGCGTTTTTCCCCTTCATCTGTGGCACCGGTTACATCTCTGTGTGACAGAAGTCAATCCCACGCTACATAAAAATGAGAAGTCTGCGTTTGTATTATAGAGCATTGTTATTAATATGTGTCAGGCAGTGTTCAAATAATGTACGAACACACTGGAGAAAAGATACAGCTGTTTTTGATAACTCTAATTGTAGGTGCATTCTTGTCAGGTGAGGAAACACAAGGTTTTTGGTACAATGCTGACTCACTTGCTTGGCTTTCTTTTATGCACCATTTTAACAGAGATATGATTCATGTTAATTGTGCCCCCAAACAAGTGTGATATAGTCCCACTGAGTAACTCAGAATCACTGTATAACATATAAGAAGGACTAGAAGGTTAATTCAATATATTCTTTTTGTTCTATTTAGTGACTGTATATATAAAATATTTACAATACACATCTCAGTTGTCCGAGGCATTCTACAGATCTCTTTCTGTAGTGTTTGAATAAACTGAACCATTTCTTTCTAAAAGGGTCACCTGTCATGTTTTGTCAAACAAACTTCCTCTTCGGATCCTTCCTTTAGTTCCCTTTACAACACCGCTGCTGTTAATAATTGCCCCATGTTGAGCTATTGTGTGCAGCTGTTTAAATCCGCTGTAAAGTTTGTCACGCTGTAGGCACTTCTGCCAAGCACAAAGGCCCTTACCACATTCGTGTCAGTCTCCACGGTGTGCTCCACAACCCCGGCGTAGTCGGCCGCAGAGCCTCGCTCCCAGCTGCAGTCCAGCCGAATCAGGGCACGGCAGCGGTAGTGGCATGTGAACCTGCAGTCTGTTCATTTACACCGAGTTTAGACCCAAACGCTCAACCAGGTCAAAGCACCAGAGAACAAGCAACATTACTGTACACATGCAAAGAACAATGTCCTCCGCTGGCCATAAAATGTCACTGCAACCATTGTGTATCTGTGCCTTCACAGTTATTAGCAAAGAAGCTCAAAGTTAAAACAGGACTTTAAAGAATCCCAAGAGTTCATTTAAGAATGAAACTGAGATAAATGTAATACAATCAGTTAAAAAGAAAACAGGTGAACACTGAATTCTAACTACCGGTAATGCTGTTTAGCATGATGAACAGGAACCTCAAAACAGATGACAGCCGTTATCTTGTAGATAATACTCTCCGTTGCATTTCTGTTGCTGTTATTGTTAGATTGTGTTGTCATATGCACATTTGATTTAGTTTTTTCCCTCTTTCCAATCAAGGGGAGTTACAGAAACCACAGTTGTTTATTTTAGAAGGTTTCAGTCACTTAAAACTAAGTCAAAGATTACTGCAGCTCCAAGAGGGTTAGCGTCACAAAGGAAATGTGGCGGGTGGCGACTCTGCGTCTAGATAAGGTCGAACCCGCCAAACCACTGAAACTTAAACAACTATGAGAAACTGTGAACCATCAAATCCTTTGAGTCAAAACATTCAAATGGGCTGCAGCAGAACTAGAGATGCGTCTTACTCTGCTTGGGTAAAAGTACCCTTTTTTTTTTACATTCATGCATACATTTCCAATCAGCCGTGTGCACACACCCAGAAACCCATGCAGCCTACGTCTGAGAACTCACTGACACACCGCAGGCTCTGCTTGTAGAGGCCCCAGATGAAGTCGCCGCACAGGTCGCACCATGTGGGCTGAGCATGGCTGCAGGGCTGGAAGTCGTGCCCCTCTCCTCTCTCCTCTGGGAGGTGGGGGTCCTGTGTGCTGCTCAGGACTCGGATGATGCCCACGCGGCTCAGCATGTCTGGGACCCGCCCGGGGCTGATCCTCAGGGCGTTGGTTCTCTCCAGGCGCGGAGGTGAGCACGGCGAGCGTTTGCCTGTCAGCTCTATGTGCTCCCTGCTCGAAGTCAGGTCGCGGAGCTCAATGAACTCCCCCCAAGACATCGTGTTGGTCAGAGCAGGGCTTCCTCCATCATCACTGAAACACAGAATGAAACCCTCTTTGAGTGACAGTGGATAAGACAAATATATATATCATTAAAACACAGTGTGAGACATAGTTAAAGTGTTAATATAAACATACTGGGCAGGCCCAAATGATAGCAGACAGACAAAGTGAGAAGTGTTTCTTTCTTTTATATAGTAGAAAGATACAATAAGTAGAGTAGATGTAGTATAAAATGCAAATGTTTAGTTTTAGATACTTTAAACCTAAGTGAGGTGAAGGATGGGCTGTGCTCAGTTAAAATGGTATCTTTGTATGTATATATAAATAATGATTTGACCGTTTCTCATGCTGTATATTTATTACATTTAGTTTACATGTGTCCATGTAAATGCAAAGTATCAAAATCAAAGGAGGATATGACGGACTGCCTGTGGAAAAATAGATAATCATGTGTGAAAAGCAGGCTTGTTTACTTTGTCAAACAGACAAGAAGCCACCCTGGAGAATCCAGTGTGAAGTCTAAATAAAGCGTCTTTAACGTTCTATAATATCGGTGATGGTGAAGTTTGTCCAGCGTGACTTACCCAAACCGGAGAGAAACCCGCCGCTTTGTTTCAGAGCTTCTTCCATCGGAGGAGAAAAACTTTCCGCAGAAATGTCTGACACTTTCCGAGTAACGGAGGTGTGCAGCCGCAGCTACATCTCTGGAAAGAAGCGATCATCCCCCGGACGGACGGACGGACGGCAGCTCAGAGTCCGGCAGACGGAACCATCCCTCTGCAAACGGTACCCGGGACTGCAACCATCCGTTTATCTGGGCTGCGCCGTTAAAGGAGGAAGCGGAATATCACGAAAAAGAGAGTGAACGATGAGACTGAGCAGCACCGACATCCGGAATGTCTTCACGTTGGGGGAGCTTCTGGGTCTGGCGCTCAGCTGAGGGGGCGTAGAAGTTCCCCTCCTCTCTGCGTACTTTGGTTCTGGGGTTTCATTTATCGGATTTTGTTTTATGAAAACAAATACATGGAGATAAAGCAATTAAACCAACCAGTTCTGGAAGTCTCAAACAATACTTATCTTTATGTCTTTATGATGGTCCTGTCATTCATCAAGCAGGCAAAAGAAGTGTGAACATGCCATAACTAATAGAAAATACGCACAAACATAAGTATTCAAAATCAGCTCACTCTGTTTGTTTTTTGCTTTTTTTTAAGAGCACAGAACTGGACAATAAGGCAAGATGGGAGTGGTCTTTGAAGTAGTTTTATTTCCTGCTGACATACTGTGTAGTAAGTGATGTGTATCTCCACTATGGCACAAAATCAAAGAAGCATCAAACGCAAAAGCAAACTGGAGTATAGCAGGTCTCCCCGCACTGAAAAATGTCTCTTTCATTAGAGTCAGAGAGTGTGTAGAAAAAGGTGAACGTCAGACAAAGGGATCTGAAATAAAACACTCAATTTTAAATAGTCTAGAAACATGTCCTACATTGAAAGAAAGAAATGTCCCAATATTAAAATCTGTGTTTCTTTATCTAAACAGGCAGATCTGATTGTGTCTCCATGTCTCCTGTCATCCTAGTGTTTAAAGCGTCTCCCTCTCAGCTGCTGATGTGAAGATCCCTCTGGATTTTCTCTGTAGCCTCAGCCATGAGCTGACAGCTTTTCTTGTGTTTGGACCAGTGCTTCACCTGACATTCTCTGGAGAAAAAAGAAAAAAAAAAACAAGAAACAAACAAGGTTTCACATCTTATTTTCCACCAACATGAATATAAAACTTTCGATCTGTGTTCCATCTCTTCCTCTTGCAGTGAGCTTTCAGTATCTTATGTCTCTGCCTCAACACGACGGTGAGAGTCGGAAAGTCAACCACTGCTAAATTTGAGCCTCGCTGTCGGGATGCCCTTGTTGGCCCCTGCAATGCAATGCTGGAGCGATGAGTCTCACCTGTGACAGTACCACTCTCCCTGACACCGAGAGCATCTCTTTGAAGCCTCTTTACCACAGAATCCGCACTTGGGCTTCTCAGGGAGTAAACTCTCCATCACATCCAAGTTGTATGTCTGGGCCAACCTGTTGAAATAAACCATCTTTTTTAAGGTGTTCCTTTGCACCCTCACAGTTCTCTTAAGCCCCCTGGCACGCCATGCGACACTGGTGCAGTCACGTGAACCTTTCAAACGGCTAAAAATCACACAGAATGTCGCTGCCGTTACGCTTGTTTTTCAGAAATACCTCTGGGCCTGGTGCCTCAAGTCGCTCTCTGAGGGGTTGAATGTTTCTTTGACTTGATACTTTGCGACTGCTTTCCACTTTCCAGAGTTTTCTTTCACGATGTGGTTCCGTATTTGTGGGATCTTAACAGAGAGAGACTTTGTGTTAATGCACAGGGGAAAGAGTAAATGTGACACTTGTGACTGTACCTGTTCGAAGATTAGCTCTTTTTTTGGAGGAGGTGGGTCCGAAACAGAAAGATGAGCCAAAAAACGCTGAAGTTCCACAAGGTTTGGTAGCTGATCGATCAGTACGTCTGTCAAGAAACCCCTGAGCTGATTCACAGCCAACGATACAGATGCAGGAAAAACAATGTTATTGTTGTCAGAATACCACAACTTAGGCAGAAAAAAGGATGCTCAAGACCCTCTGTTTAAACACTTGATGCAACAGGAAGAGGATGAGAAGCTCATAATAGGAGGAAATATCTTGGTCAAAACAACCCTCGGAAACTGAATCTAAGTTTTAACGGGGAAGGAGATTAGATACGATTTAGGACAACAATCTGGCACTCACACACTTCCTAAACATCATTTTAGTGTCTAAAAGCCTCTTTTATACAGAGAGAGCTGCTTGCTACAACTTCAAATCAGGTTGGACATTGCCTGCCAAAACAAAAGGTAACAAAGAACAACACAAGGTACTGAGCATAAAGTCATTTTACAGCAGTTTGCTTTATACCTTCAGAAGCTGATTCTTGTTGAAACTGTTGAAGTCATATTTTCTTTGGCAGTCTTCCTTCAGTAACAGGTTGTAAAGAGAGAGCCAGACCTGCCCGTCCAGTTTGGTCATTTTCAAATGGTCCTCAACAGGAATCTTCTGCCATTTGCCATCAATGTACTTCTGTACCTCACCTACAGATGAAAGCAGATCACACACAGCAGCAGTGATTTACATGCTCACTGTCGGGAGAGTCCAGCAGGAGTAGTGGCACAAAGGTTAAACTGAATGTAATGCTGTGAAAGAAAAAAAAATGGCAGCTATATTCATTTTGTCCAAACGAAAAAAAACAAAGCTGTTGATATCAAATTAGGTCACTAAACAAAAACAAAACCATGTGCGTATGCGCTCATACTCGTATCTGTTTCTCCAAATTGTGGGTGAGCTGACCGTCTTGTGCTTTAGGCAACGCTTTTTCTATCCATAATTTTAACACATCACTTCAAAGAGCGCAAAGTGTCTTTTTAACAGGCAGAAAAATCATTTCCACATGAGCAGTGACATCATTTTGGATTACATCAATTGCTGTTTTTGTGGTAAGCTGTAAAATACTTACAGAGAAAAAGCCTCTTAGCTTGCCATGCAAATATAGGAGGAACAATGGGTTTAACTCAATATATCCACCTTATACTACCTATAAAGTTCATCCAACATTAGACATCCTATCATGTTTGTTTAATTTCTGATCGTTGCCTCACGGTCCCCAAAAAGATACCAGAATTACTCTGTGTAACTCAAATATGTGTCTCTCTGCGTAACTCTTGTGGTGACAAAAGTCAAACTGAGCTCCTAACACATGACACACCTTGCCTGCAGCGACTCCAAGGGGAGCAGTCAATCAGCTGAACCAGAACACATGGCATGTTGTGCGTGCACAGCATACGATTGATAACGCTGATACTGTGAAGAAAAAAAGACCAACTCATTCCGTCTGCTGCCCTGTGAGAACCCAATGCAGTGCTGAACATGTCAGCTTCCACCCTGAGGACAGCAGTAAAACTGTCAATGAGTTAATCACGAGCCCGTCAGTACCTGTCGGTATGATCCGTGATGTAGCGCAGCACAGGCAGAGATTTTAAGGAGATTTCAAACTCCAGCCTGGTACTTTGTGCCTGCAACTCCTTCGCAAAGTGAAACAAAGGGCAGACACTCATCACTCTGCGTCCACGAGCGCTAGTCTGAACCAAGAGGCTAACTACATCGTTACAAAAAGAAGACAGTTTTACCTTCATGGAGGATATCGCTTCTTTTTGGCCATGTGTCTCATCACAGTCCCTGATTGCTTCACTGGCCAGGAGGGTAAGTTTACGGTGGCAGTAATCCACCAAGTCGAGAAGAGAATCATCAGCAGCCTCACAGGAAGCCTACAAAAAGCAAAAAGGTAATGAAGAGGGACACGTTTACACAAAAGTTTGGGTTGATTTTTAAGACATTTATAACATGCGACATAACTTGAGAAAAAAGAACATTTTCTGACCTTATGAAACATTACTGTCTCGAGCAGGTTTATGATTGTGGCTTCATGGTGGATCTAAGAAGGACAGGACACATCCAAAAACAGAGCCTTAAGATGATGGTGATCATGCCATATCTCTGATCATCTCACACTCACCACCATATAAAGATGAAATGTGTTCTTGGGATTGAAGTCCTGCAGCTGGCACATGACGGGAAAGACTTTCTGCTTCCATACCTCCACGAGAATCATCTCATGGATCAGGATGGGTATCTGCAAAGAGGGAGATGTCACTCATCTCAGAATAATTCTGATATTTCCAGGTGTGTGCGGAACTCGCCGTCACCTTTCCTAATGATACCAGGAGCTCGTTGACAAACTCATCATGCATAGCAGAAGCATTCAGTATGGCTTGCATGTTAAGTTTCTCAATATACTCGTGTTGTTTGAACCACCTGTGGATACAAAAAGAGCCATGACAGAGCAGAGAGGTGGCACATATAGTAACTAAAGCTATTTCTCTATTTTCAAACCTCTTACACCAACTCAAATATAAGTTGCTTGCATTTAAAATATATTATCAATAAACTGTCTATAAGGCCACAAACCCTTTTTTCTGAATATCACGCGACTTTTACAAATGACAAGCTTCACTGGCTTCTACACCTTTCACACATTTCACCATATGTCATGCTAACTTCATTTTACCTCTTTGAGCCCACCTCCTTAAGGGAGAAAGTTTCCAGACTTTGAATGAACCCCTCCGCTTCAACAGGCAATAGTACCGAAGTATTCATTTTTTATACACTAAAACAACCCAAAACTATGTCAGGCAATACAGAAAACCACGTAATTTCAGTAACGACGAACAAATTCTGTTGCCTTGGAAACTGTAAACCAATCGTAGACTGCAGCGCGCAATTACCACCATAGAGGGGCGGTAGATCCCCATCTGAGTATGAATCAGCCTGAGGAAGTTCCGCTCTGATTGGCTGCTACGTTGTCAGGCAACGGAAACGCCCAGACACTCTTGTTTTAAAGCAAATCAACCAATCACAGCGGACACGAGGAATCACTCCTGCTGCTTCAATTTAGCCTTCACAAGATATTCTTAAACTGAAAATTAGATTAGATCTACGCATTAAACTTTATTTAAAAAGTAAAAGAACTTTGAAAATGTGCTGTTAATAACACAGATGAAGAAGTCCGTTTTGTTTTATAGAAAATTGGCGTTAGTTAAGTTTTATATGTACCCAAAATAAGATTATCATTAACATGCTGTAAACTACCCCAATGTAGTGCCAAAGCTTGTAAGATCATTTTAAACCATGTTTCCCAATCTGGTTGAATCATTTTATAGTGCCAGCACTCGTATCCACGCCTGCAAACCCACATTGGAAATCACAGTTTTCAATGCTACTTTCAGAATTTAATTTCTTGTCTAATCTAAACCAACATTTCCTGCATGTTGAAAAGGTTATTTGCATGAACTATTGACATCATTGTGGCAGCAATTCATGGTCCTTTCTGGAGGCTCGGCAAAAACAATGACACAACAGATTAAAAAACATTCACATTTTTATTTTTGTCATTAAATGCAGCATGTCACAACATTGATATTCAGGGATACACAATAAATTAATCCAAACCCAAAATGTGTTATAACCACGCTTAATCGACACAATGTTAATAAGATTCACCTTCATGATTTCATTCAAATAGATGTTAACAACAGTCTCTTTCTTAAAGGCATCTGTGGTTGAGGCATTTCAGTGTCTTTCGGGCAGAGGGTTCCATTAATCATCACTTCCAGCAGATGACAATGTTAGGATCATTTTCCAACCGTTCATCCAGCTCCTGGTAACTTATCCCTGTAAAATCAACCCAATGTAGTCAAACTTGTTTTTGCGGTTATTTGTCATATCAATCAAACAAAGCTTCAAAACCTGCCTGTTTTGCAGCAGATCTCGTCATAACTATGACAACCAGTATAGAGCCGAGGTGGTCTGCTTCTCTCATCACGGATCACCTTCACGGGGTACTTTTGCAGCCGCCGGATGAGAGACTTCATTAATCCAAACTGAATTAACCTTCTGAACAGAAAAACACAACATGACCCAGCTGTAAATCACGGCCACTCTGACCTTATTTTCCTAGAGTAGGAAATTATTTTCAGAAACTGATAAGGTGAGTGTCAACGACCTCTCATCAACCCTTTGAAGCTGTAGTGAGTAGCGGGAGCAAAGGTCTCGTACTGTTGTGCCTGGGCTCAGGCCACAGTATAGCTGGAACACATCCCTCAGATTGGCACGATTCTGACCTGAAATTGGCCAGATAACAATTAGGTGAAAGCCAAAAAACAAAACAAAGAAAGAATTCACTTTTAATGTTGATCATTCCTTACCCTGCTTTGTGACATAGTTGAGGCATTCCTCCTGTATGGATTTGTCATCAATGAGGCTTTGAACTTTAGGGGTCGTGCAGTACACATTAGAGTACTAAAAGAAAGAGGAAGGTAGGTTTAGGCAACTAGTATTGTGCACAATTACAATTGAATAGCATATTTTAAAAAGTATGGATGTTAATTTAATTAACGTTTCCAAGATATCATAAATGGCACAACTGTAGAGGGGAAAAAAATTGAAAAAGTTGTACGATGTAAGTTTAGTTTGGTACCTGAAATATTGACACCAAAGTCACAACTCCATAATATCTGTAAGGGAAAAAGACCTTCAATGTAAAAGGTACAGTATATTTAAAAAAAAAGTTTTATACAGTTTTATAACAATATCGAGCACCAGGAAGCATCAATAATTCAGAAATACTTTGAGTAAATCAGCAAAAGCCATATATAAAAGCTGCTTCTGAAGAGGCAGGGCTCATCATGAGCAACAATAGTGCTGGCAATCCTGACAGATAAACACAGATCAATTGTGATGTCTGCGAGCTTACTGTAGTTTTTTTGTCAATATACTTACAGGAGATTTTGTACTGCAATGCGAACAAGGTTGAGTTCTACATCTGCCTCCGCCGAGATTTTTTGGATGTGTCTAAAACCATCAATATAAGGCAGAATCTACAAAGAAAAAGTTTAATAGAGGGTTATACAGATAAACTCAGCTCTGTGACTAAATTACAGGATTGCTAAGAACTATAGTATATGCAATTTATTGTGCACAATAGTTTTCCAAATGTGCTTTTTTATTATTAAAGCAATTACAGAGATCTGGATGGATTTACAGCACCCTCTGATTAAGAACCTCATATCCACTCAGGAAAAAAAAAGAAATAAAGTGCTGAACACTTAAGATTTCAAGTGTCCGAAGAGTTGCATATCTCGCAAGTGCTACTTCTTGGAATTGCGGCATATATCTTATCATAATGGCTTTCAAGGAACAGGGCCTATATTTGGCTGCTAACGAGATCTTACCTGTTGAGTGGTGAGATCCCACTGAGATTTGATAAAGTGTTCTTTGCACTGAGCAAAGACAGGCACATCGTACTCCTGAACGATCGGAGGGTCCTTTCGTAGCTGGATCAGCTTTAGGTGGATGGTGTTTGATTCATCTGAGACGGTTTAAACACAGTTAAAGAAACAAAAAACGGAAAAAAACACGAATCAGCGTGACTTGATGAAAAAATATTTCTCAGGATGTAAAAAATTATGCACTTTTTTCCTAAGAACATTTATAGCCCGAAATAATACATGTTTTTGTTGGAAAAATGGTTTGGTGAGAGAAATTTTAGAATGTGAAGCCCAGTTTCATAGGGTGATTGTTGGAATACTTTCATTTAGCTACCTAAAACTGCATCTGGAAAAGTCAACAAAGAACAACAACAAGTATGTCCTGCATAGTTACTATAGTGAGTTTCTTTTACTCATCTTTTGAATCAGTCTATGGTCAACTTTTATGATGGACAAATTGAATGGAAATACCTCATAACCCTTTTCAGATTCATGGGCAGCAACAGTAGCTTGCAGATGTTTTTCCTCCAAAGCACATCATATTCTTCATTTGTATTTGCATAAAGGCTCCTCTCCGCTACTGTAACTTGTATTTCACACACTGCTTCTACATTGTGGTTAGGTTTTCTCAAAAAAAATCATGACAGCACTGTATGTAATGATGTCACATCTGCCTTACTGACATCTGAATAGCCATTTATTTAATATGATTCATAGTAACATGAAAATCTCTAAACGTTTATGGAGGACTAGTTGACCTCTTCACATGACTGATAAAACCTTGCCAAACAACCACCAGGCTTCAATTTGTGACCCCACTGATCGTCATTGGTCAGCTTCTTTGAAAATGAAAGACTGAACATGCCTTTCAGACTTTTTCAAGACTTTAACAGCCTCACTGTCAGACCATCAACAAAGCATGACTACAACCCTTTGACTATAATAACAGATTCAATTTGAATAAAATTGAGAACAGAATCAAATTAAATTTGGTTAATCTCAGACACATCAGGAACTATTTAGATGCAGAGGTCTCAACGTGGTTCATCAGTGTTTGGGCATTCATCACAGATGAACAAAAGTCTTATCAGCTGGACACAAACAAACCGGACCACACTGCAGACATTATAAAGGCTTAATCACACTGGACACAAATTTATACGTAAATAGAATTTCTCAAACTGGGACTGGAAGGTCATTTGGTAGATATTCTGCTTGTCGTCAGGAACAGTGTGTGGTCTTGTTCTTCCTTCCAAACGACTCAATTAGTTCATTAAACAAAAAGGTTCTACAGTAAGACATCACAAAGTGATAGTCAGCCCTAAGCAGCACACAGCTGGAAGCCCAGGTCTAAGGAACCCCCTATTCCTCTTCTTCTAAATCAATTAAAAAGTAGTGAATGGACTGATTTTACTTAATCTAAAGTACATGTTATGTCTTTTTTTATCACAAGCGGTGCCTGTGTATCTGACCTAAGGCTAATAAACCGTCCAGTATATTTTTAAATAAAAGGAACATAAGCAAAATAAGATTACAGTTTAAAAGAACCCAAGACCAAAAAGAGGGTTGTATGTAGCCGATTAAATACTAAATAATACCTATGGGTAATGTGCAAGCTCCTGTAGCATTAAGCTCCTCTAGCAAGGTCCGCATGATAGGCAGAAGCTTCTGCTTGCTCTCCTCATTGGAGATGAAGCCACTCTCCAGCTGCAACACAGCGAGAAAAAAAGAAACAACTCATATGATATCAAATGTGCTTTCTTGAAAAGGAAAACTTGTGCGTACTGAGAGTGAATTGCTCATTACCTCCAGAGTTGTCAGGTACCCGGACAGCTTCTTTACAATCGGTTCGAGGGCACACGTGTTGGTCTGAGCGTCGCATACAAGGCCCAGGTTAAAAAGGAGGGCATTTCTACTATACTTTTTGTGTTCGATACACACAGGACAGCCGATTAACTTTTTTCCCATGGCTGTACTGTTAGAAATATATATGAGGACATTATAGTTAATGGACAAGAAAGATCATACCATTTCAAAGAAAACATGGGGAAAAGCAGCTTTTTACAGCATATATACAGAAGGGTAGCTGTGGTGTACCTACACTGTTATTAATTTGTTTTGTAGTTCTGGCTTGGTGATGATATAAACTTGAACTGTATCAAATAATTCCCTTGATATATAATCTTCTGGGACCTGTGAGGAAAAGCAAGGGAACAACGTGTATTGTGTTATTTAGGTGAGATGAATAATGTACAATACAGCACCTGCCAACACAAACAATGACGTCAGAGACTACAGCCAGTTCGCATGTAAGGGGAATAATAAAACCAATTGTTCTCCTAAAACAGGGTAAAATAAAGCTTGTGATGAGAATAATAACAGTACAGAATGGGGTGCCTGTGTACAGAAATACTTAAATTTGTGTTTGGTTTCATTATCGCGACCAAAGACACAAAAATCTCAGCCAAGATGCTGGCCCAAACTTTACCGAACTTGCTAACTTACCTGGTATGTTATTTTTGGCCCGAGGGTTGGATGAAACTCGCTGAAAAATATGCACTCTATCCGTGTGTTCATGGCTACCACTTACCAAGGTTTTGAACTAAATTAGCTCAAAAACCTCTCCACAAACTGTCAAAAAAGCATGCAAGCGTTTACAGTGTGCCTTCCCTATTAGCTCCCACAAGCTAGTTTCTGGTTTCAACTTTCAAAAACAAGCCAGCGACTGAACCGGAAAACCATTCAAACTTCTGTAACATCGGGCAGTATCCGATTAATTATGCTATTTGTGTTTTAGGGAAAACTGCCACTGTTCTGTATTAGAATAACTCCTTAAAACACATTCACTCCCCAGTTGAGACCCTGTGGTAAACAATACTGCAGCCTTCGTAGTTTTCCGTAATTTAAGTAGCCATACATACGGTCCCACCGAAAACATCACTGAAAACATTTGGCATGGACATTTGGACACGATAAATATGCATAACGCAGAGGCTAAAGGAAGGGAAGGGAAAATCCATTGTGTTTTACAATTATTTCTAAATATTAGTAATAACGTGCCTTTTGTATGCCACGCTAGAATAAAAAATATCGCCAATATGAAAATGTTAAAGTTAGTTGACAGAAGTAGCTACTATTACCCAATTAACTTGCAAAACCTTAATTTACGGGCTTAGCTAAGATTTATCCCATATTTTACGATTTTTTTCCACAACCCTGTGGCCACCAAGCTAGGGTGTATCATATTTCCCCCAGTCTTTAAAGTCAACACAAGTTAAAAGCGTCAGCGCTGCGCAACCTGCGCCGCATGTGCGCCGCTTTCGTAGACGTTCTTTACGTTTTCTGTGCCATGTGACGGGAACAGACCTAACCGTGTCGATGAGGCTGCTCTGAAAATGTTTACATTGAATTAATAGTCATCTATAAGGGACCTTGAACGTGAAATTGCAGGTTTATCGTCAATTTATGTTCTACTGCCACGAGGAAGCGAAAACAGCTTGACATCATAAGAGTAAATGGATACTGAATTATAATGATTAGTGTTTATTAAACCATGTGGAGGATTTCGATGAGTACAAGCTGCAGAGCTTGTTTGGGGTTCAGGAGCTATGGGAAAACAAAGGTAATTGTTTCTTGTTTTTAGTATAAACTCCGCAATGGTTGCTACATATTTTTTACCACTTGGAAAATGGAAATTTTCCCGTGCTTACACTACACATCGTCACCATATTCTGCTGTCTTTCATCCACTTTAAACAAAAAAAAGAACTGTACAGAGCTGACGAAAAAGCATACCACAGATTGATGCGTGTATAAAGTGTATATTGTGCCAAATCTTGGAAGAAATGATCTGTATTACAAAGTTATGATTTAAAAAGGTATACGAGTTTAAAGGTCTGACTCTGAGTGATTTAAGATAAAATCAAATCTGACCTTAAATTAGCTGGAGTACAAACAAAAGCTCCAGTAAAACAAGTTTCTCTGGAAGTACTAGATAAGACATCAGACAAGAGAGTTACTGACTGATCCAAGAGACAGCAAAGATTTGCATAGTTATTTTCAGTGTCTATATTTAAATTTGTGGACTGAAATTTTGAGGATGTGACTTGTGCCTAAAATCTCAAACGTCCCGCCAACTAAAGGCCTTGAAAAACTCAACTTCTCTTTTTTGTTTTGCAGCAGCACACAGCAGTTTTTTCTTCTCTTTCACTGTACATATTAATAGAAAAAAGGATTCATTTAGGCCCTGTTGAGACGGTTCACACAGGAAATAACGAAAGTCTAAAGTGCCAAGATGTCTGCTTATTTATCATCTGATGAGTGAGAAATATAGATCCGTTAGATTATCTTCACATATATATATATATATATATATATATATATAAAGATATATATAAAAAAAAAAAAACCAGAATGGATTACTGTTTTTTGTTCATCAGCAACAACAAAAAACCATTGTATACTCCCCCCCCCCCCCCCCCCCCACTCCGTTCTGGTTTTCATTACACTCTGTTGGTTATTACTTAGATGTACCTTAGCCCAGATGGGAAAATATTACATAAAAAAACTAAGCATTCTTTTATTTAAGACTTCAAGGAAGAATACACAGTTCACTTGTTTATCGTGGGCCACATTATTCCCTAAAATGACGCAGATAAAGGTTAATCAGTGTGTGAAAGTGTGATGAGGATTACAGCTGTGCTTGAAAATGTCGCATGAGAATAACTGGTATGGCGTGCATGTAACCCTAAATTCTCCCAGCTGTTGTTTTTCCCACTGCATCTGTACATTCTAAAAGCAACTTGTTTTGAAGGTTTTCGATTAATCAGCTGTTACATCAAAGTTTAAATTTTCTGTTTATAGCTGTGTTAACATTTAAATAAGTATGTAGGTTGACCAAATTAAGTTGGAACATATTGCTAGATTTCAACAATGTGAATTCCTTAAACCCCCACCCATAAATAATGGAGACTTTTCATTAAGAGTGTTTTGGAAAATCTTGAAATGTAATGATTTCAGGGGACTTGGAGCTTTCCCGCTGTGCGCACATGCAGTGTTCCGGCCTTGCCTGCCTTCCCGATCACAGCAGTTCAGGCGCTGGAGCTTTGGAGGAGGCATTTTGAGGAAAGAGGTGTGACGGAGCCAGAGCAGTCGAGTCAGTACATCATCGCTCATCTGCTCGGAACTAAAACCGTGAGTTCCAATTTGCAGACTTCTGTCAACGTTTGGGGTGACGTAATGACCCCAGAGCTTCAAACAACCCCTCCTGATCTTTACCCAGATAGAGACTCTTGAGCAAGACAAGTTAAGAGAAATTCTACCCCAAGAAAAAATGGAACAAGTGTGGCAGCTCTGCACAAAACGCCTCTCAAGGCAAGTTTCTACGTGCTGCATATTTCTGCTCAAATATGTTTTTTTTTTATGAAAATACATTCTGTGCAGAATGCCTGTCCAGTATGTCATTGAGGAGTGGGACTTCAGAGACCTGACGCTGAAGATGAGGCCCCCTGTGTTCATACCAAGACCTGAAACCGAGGTTGGAAATGGCCACATGTTGTGAAATCCCAGTGATCAATCACCAAGTTTTTCTTTTTCTTTTTCTCTCTGATGGTGCAGGAGTTGGTTGAACTTGTGCTAACGGATCTGCGGAAGAAGCTCGGACCTGAAATCCGTCCAGATTCTCAGCAGACATGCTTGGAAGTGGGATGTGGTTCTGGAGCAGTTTCTCTTAGCCTGCTAAAAACTCTCTCTCAGGTGAGGTTTGGGTTTAAGAAAAGGTCAAATTTATTGATATGAAAGACTTTTAAAAACAACAGAAACTGATCAAAGGGCTTTGCAGGTAGAAACACAACTATACAAATTATATATGATTTAAAAATAGTCTAAAGTTCAAACCAAAAAGCAAAAAAAGCAGGTGTTCAGTAGTGTTTTACATGTATCAAAGACTGTTGCAGGCAGAGGAACCAGCTATTAAAAAATCAGGGTCACCTATGCTGGACCTGAGTCTGGACCTGGGAACTTGGAATGGATCATCTGATTGGATGATCTAAGAACCCTAACAGGGATTTGAGAGAGAGAGAGAGAAAGAGAGAGAGAGAGAGAGATTGTGCAACATCTTAGAATCTGTTCTGAAATGTTCAGGAAATCATTAAAGTGATGTCCTCAGTAGGGTAAAGGTGAGTGGCAACAGTTTCCACACATAAACTATCGAATTGGAGCATAATCCGAACCACCGTACAAGTAAGTACAACAACCTAGTCAAGTGATAACAGAAGCATGTGGAAATCTTTCAGATCTGTTTAAGATAAATACGGCTTCACTTTGGCCTACAGTCACAACCGACACTGATCTGTTTATCGAATTTAAACGATGGTTAAGGTCATAGTGAATTAAACAACTAAATGGTCGCAAAGGGCTGAAGGTGAACACAGTGATTTCTGTCTTTATGTCATATTCAGAAAGTTCAGCCTCTGTCAGGCTTTCACTGCACAGGGGGCCATCGAATCTCACAGTGATTCACAGCCACTGGTTGTACGAGGCACGTCCATTTGGATATCATCACAATGAAAGGAAGGTTGAAAATAGAACGTGGGCCGTTGCTCCACAGCTGCCGCCTCATTCACGTTGAAAAACTGCACGTCAACATTCAGTGGAGGGATTACCTAGAAATTCTACCCTCGTCGTTCTTGATCCGCAGAGGTCGAGGTCTCCTGCCTTTTTATTTATGGCCTTTGGAGTGGCAGCGTGAGTTAGAAGTGTTCACATGTCCGTTGTAATAAGCTGACGTGTAACAGACGGACTGTCAGAAGGGATATCTATTATTTACAGGCAATCAGACAGCGATGTTCCCCACAGGATGAGCCGTTTCATAAACACATCTGGGAATCCCTGAATATAAATCATTTTGGAATGGCCGACATTTTTGAAAAACCCCAAATCTCAATGGGAGATTCAAGTAATTAGCAGCAACAAATCAGACAAACTAAAATGTACTGATTGTATAATATAGACAACATTTTTAGAGCCAAATACTTCAGACAAACATATGTTGAGGGTTTCAACTTCTCCACTTAGCGAATCAAAGGCATGTTTTTAATGGAAGTAGTTTGATTGTTTCATAGTCCTAAAAGAAAAAGTCATGCCAGTCCCCCATTACATCGTGGCCTCTGGTATAATATTGAGCAGAGCCTTTTCAAGCCGGCAAAACAGCAGTCAGGTCTTAGAAATAGGTCATGAGGGTCTGGATCCTGGATGAAAACCCTAGTTATTTTGGGATCAAGCTTTCTTTACACAGATGGCATCAGATTGGTGTCAGGGGAGCTTTGTGGGTCAGGATCCAGACCCCTTATCATGTTTTTTTTTTTTCTAGAAGTTCTTATTGAACTAAGTGCTGCTCTTCTGGAGGAGGCTGCTGCTGTAGGCGAGTCCTGTTGCCCATGGGAGGTGTGGCCGCACTGCAGAGATTATTATGTTTCAAATGTCATAAAAACATTAATTCAAATGCCAGGATATAGGCTTTCCCGGAAGAACGTTTAAAAGAAGAGCTGTTTTACTCATTTGACCAGAGTTTTGTTGCAGATTTGATGACTATTCTTCATTTTCGGCCAGTGATCTGCATCCCTCAGTTCCCGATAAGCACCTCACAATAGCACTATTGACTGTTTTTCTTCTGTTTAACACAAAACATAATGAATCACGAAGAACTAGACGGTGCTAAAAGGTAAAGAATAAATTCACCTTGGCTGGACAACGTTTTAAAAGGCGTGAATGGCGTTTTAGTTTCTCGCTATGAAATCCACATTCTTTTATTTTTGACTGGATAAATATTTAGCACAATTTGTTTACACGTGATGGCTGTGTTAGAGTTTCCTCTCAAGTCTAAACGATGGACATAATAGTATGATGCTGGGAAAAAGTCAAGCGCATGAAAAAAAAAATAGTGAAGTGATTGTGAGAGAAGGCTTTTGTCTCCACAATGGCCTCATAAATGTGTAGGCTTCTGCCTTTTCCACATGCTTAGAAATGGAAGAAAACAGATTCCTAGAAATTCTCCCTGAGAGCATACGTTTTTGATTACCGTGTGTGATTTCTTTCGCCAGCTTAGAGCCTTAGCCTTGGATCAGAGCCAGGATGCGGTGGATTTGACCAGAGAGAATGCGTGGAGGTAATTGTGTCCTAGCACACGAAAAAACCAAGCTGTAAATGTCCACGACTTTTGATTTACTCTTTCCAGGTTTAATGTTACTGAAAACTGTTGGGCAGTGTTGTATAAAAACTAAAAAGGGATTTTCCTCTCCAGGTTGGGGCTTTCAGACAGATTAGAGATTTATCACGTAGATGTGATGAAAGGTACGTGGAAACGGTGCTCACACTCGATTTCTGAGTAACGCCGCTGCGGAGGAAAGGTTCTGACTTTTGATGCCGTGTTTTTCCAGAGCCAGAAACTGTGCTGAGCCTCTGTGGATCAGTTACGGCTTTGATCAGTAACCCTCCATACCTGTTCTCAGAGGATATGATGTCCCTCGAGCCAGAAATATCTAGGTGAATGTATTACTTTCTGCCACTCAGCTTTTATATAACCTTTTTTTTTTACATTCAAAAGAAACATCTACACTCAATTGTAGTCCTACTGCTATTGTTATGCGCATAGTTTTTCTCTCACGCCATGAAAATTATTAAACATACTTATTGCCATATGGTTCAGCTGAGATGGTATTTATTCTTATGTTATTTTATTGAATTAGACAGGTGGTTTTATAAATATATTGAGGATAATTTTTCAAATACAATTTGTAATTACCGTTTTTTTGGCACTTTCAGTTTCTATTTGAGTCATGGGATTTAAATGAAAACTTTTAAAGGTTGATTTACAGCTAGAGACCACAAGACTTTCATCTGAAGTCATTAAATCTGTCTGGGAATATAATAGGTATTGGGGGGGGAAAGAATGCAGTTTTTAATCACTCAATTTAATTTTCAAATCAGTACAAGAAAGCAGAATTAAAGCATTAGATTTATTTGTAGTTTTTTTGCACCAATCTGTGATTATTATTTTTTTGTATTGATTGTAAGTTGTAAGAGCTGTTTGTGTTGTAAAAACTAATGATGTGATAATTATGTTAAAGTTTAATGCTACTTTTATTAAATATGAACACAACCATACGATAGAAAGATTTGACTCTTTTCATTTTTTGAATACAAATTGTTAATAGAAACTATGTATTTTATTAGGGGATGTTTTTATGTATAATAATGTACTGAGCTGATGAAAATGAATGGATGATCATTATTTTAGTGTTTATGGATGCTGTGAAGGAAGTTTAGAATTTTAGTGATATTTTGGGGTTGTTGAAATAAATATTATCTGCAGCTGATGTCTTAAATTATATATTTGTCCTGGTCCAAAGTAAGCAAAACTCAAACCTTTCTAATTACAAAGCGAGGCAAGTAAGATAAATTTGCACTGGTGGATTAGATGCTTCAAATATTTGTTAAATATAAGTATTTGCATGATATATGTGATTTTGCGAATGCGTTTTAGTGACGTATGGTTCTGTTTTTCTGCTCCCAGATTTGAAGACCCTGCTGCTCTAGACGGAGGGGCAGACGGCCTGAATGTGATCAAGCAGATTTTAACTCTGGCTCCACACATGCTGTCAAATAATGGGTGAGGAACACCACATCCTGACACAAACAGGGATACACACACACGCCGACGCACACACACACCTGGGTTTAATTCCTAACATTAGTGGTGCCTTGTCACGAGAACAGCACGCCCTGCAAAACACACGTATCGTGTTGCCTCTTTAACGAGTTAAGCTTTCCAAAGGCTTCCAGTGAGTACAGTTCCAGGCATATGCCAGGGCCCTTGATTCCTGGGTTACTTCTAGTAATCCAGCCTGCTGTTAATCAAATTATAATCCTTGTTGTGTCGTGGTTTCTATCGTAAACAGGCGTGTTTACTTGGAAGTGGACCCCAGGCATCCCCCGCTTATTCAAGAGTGGGCCGAGGTGAATGTGCAGGCGCTGCAGTTTGTGGAAACGCGGCACGACATGAGTGGCAGGTCTGTGCTCAAAACGTCTCCTTGTCCGTCACCTGAGCATCATTAAGCTATTTTGCTGCCATCTCTAAGTTTGGTTTGTGCATTTGCATTTAACGGAATGGAAAAGGCTGCTTTTTTGTTCAGTTTCAGCATCTCCTCCGACCGCATTTTTTTTTTTGGTTTCTTAGGCCACGGTTTTGCATCCTTCAGAAGGAGGAGTCAGACAAGGACCACGAGCTGGATCAGGATTGACAAAAAGAGATCCTATTACTCTGGCTTTAGCTCAGGTTACTGCAGTCTCAGCTCCCCCCGAACCCCAAGTCACCGAGAGGGAAGTCACACCCATCCGATCTCTTCAAAATTCACCAGTCAAATAACGTTAGCATCGTCGCGTCAGGTTTAATCACGTCTCAGTGGCCATGGCAGCCCCACCTCCCCGTAAAAAAATTGTGGGCGGGTTGGCACAAAAGCAGGCTCAAAGCTGAAGGTAATTACTGAAGCTTTTCTTAGAACCCTCCCTCTCAGAATCCACCCCCCCCCATCCCTGGAAGCATTGAGAAGTTCTGTGAATCCGCTGATGAGCGATCCTCCCCTTTGCTTGTCCCCCCGCTGACTCAGATGCAGGCGGCGCGCACTGTTGAGCAAAAGCACACACCGTGTAGCCTTTACTTCATCGCACAATCTGCTTCCCTCACATACTTAAAGCTCAAAGGCCAGAGCCTTTGTGTCTCAAAGGTGATTTTTATTTTTTTTTTTTTCCCACTAAAAATATTTTGTAACAAGTGTCACAAGAGCAGTCGTCATGTGGTGGTAAATGATGATTACAGCATTTCTGTGTCCCGTGAACAATACTCATATTTCGAGCTATACAGATGACAAAAAGGAAAGCAGACTAAAGTTGAACCTTCTGACATAATTGGTTATTTTATTTGAAAAATGAACACGTGTAAAAAGTACAGAAAAAGCTTTGCTGCAAAAAAATCAAATGTCATAAAAGATATCTCAGTGGAATCGGTGTCTTTTCTTAGAAACAGTATTTACATCCCAAACCAGTGAGGTTGAAAGAGGGACAGCTTCTATATCTTTGACATACAAAGTATGTCAGATTACAGTACTGCATTTTTCCCCACGAGTCGTCCTGGGGGGGTCTTCTAGACCCAGTCCTTAACAACGTTAACCAGACACTTCAGTCTGAATTTTTGTCAATGTTTTTGTGACTGGCCTCCACAGGCACAAAGAGCTGTATTTTTTCAGTCAGTCCTTCTTTAAATAATCTGAGTGTGAAGCCATTTGTGCCGACTCGACAGACCCCCCTCATACCTTGAAGGGATAATTGTACAGGTAGTAAACCAGAGGGCCCGGGAGTGGTAGCTGGTCGGGGTGGTCGGTGTGCCTGTTAATGACCAGGCGTGTGAGGTGCTGCAGAGAAGGGAGGCTCTTGGGGTTGTACAAAGCCCGCTTCAGTTTCATCACCACAGACGTCTCCTGAACCTTTTGCTGAGTCAGCTTTGACGGAACTGCGTCCTCCACTTTCCTCTTCCCCTCCTCGGGTTTCAACTCGGGTCCCATGTAGTGCTGTACCAGACTGTTCACGTTGGGGAAGGACGAGAGGCCGGTCCGGCCGGGGGTGCTGGAGTCCAGCATAAACCCGAAACTGTCGGACTGGATCCTTATACTTGTGGGTCCGCGGGCAGTCCTGACTGACAGGGTCAGCAGATACAGGGGGTGGCTGCTGTCTCGTACCAAAAACGCTCCCTCTGACGCCTCTTGAAGAGCAGAGTGGGCCTGAGCTGCAGTCACAGCTCCCCAGTACCATCCTGCGCACACACACACACACACCTAAATATTAGTCATGTTAAAAAGACACGGGCTCTTTTTATTTATTCATCTATTAAAGTCTGCACATCGCTTCTTTATTTATCAGAAAATAAAACTGAATACAGAGGACATTTTCCCAAAGTTTTTTTTTTTTTGCATTATACTGCTGTCTGCATGTGCAGATGATTTTGTGTTGTTTCTTTTCTTACAAAGGAATTGTCCTACTAAATACATTGCGCTGCCGATACAGTGGCAACTGAGGCAACTTTCTGTTTTAATCACAATTTTGTTGCTTATGATGTGAAGCGCTCGTCATACCGTACCTGAATTTTCCAGCAAATTGTAGTTTCTGGCCATTAACTCAATATCTATGGGTTTCCGTGTTTGAGGGTCGCTTTGAATGCATTGCACAGGAGATAAGGTTCCTGCCTCGATGCCCTGCGGCGCCTCGCTGGACGGAGCAGTGGGCAGAAGAGCGCTGGGACTGGAAAATAAGATGGAGGATTGGGTTCAACTGGCAGAAATCAACACGCCACAAGCAGAGCATGGGGGGAAAAAATAGTCAAATACAGTAGGCCTGGAGCTTCCAGACTAAATTCAATGCACAGGGATTGTTTGTGTCCCTGTCTTTGTCTTTTGGATTAATTGAATTGACACATTTTTGTTTAATTGTGTTGGTAGTGACTTGCGTCATTTTGGAGGCTGGTTGACACAAACTATTCTGCTTAAACAACACTGTGTCCTTAATACTATATCAGTTGGCTATTTATAAACCAGCTGAAGTTGTTATTTTACAGCAGATTACCAGTTAGTTGGGCTCGGGGCATTTTGTACTTGAGATTTCCCCCCCCCCTTCTTTTGTTCACTTTCAGGAATTTTCTTTTAAAGACATTCTGCATAATATATATAAAATGCTACTAAACACGAATAAAGAACACACTACTTTTAGGCCCGGAAATAGTCACAATTAGATTTTTAGGCCAACTGTGGTGAGTTAAGTGAAAACAGAAACAAAGAAAAGTCGACTCACCTGGGGACAAAAAGAATCATGCTATTAGATCCTCCGGGACCAAATCCTTCAGACGAGAATAAAAGAGAAACGGTGCCTTAAAAGCGGCACATTTACGAAATAAACAAACGGCGTCGAGCGACTGGTTGGACCTGAAAAGTCAGACCGAAAGCCACATAAAAGACGCCAAAACTTCCCGCACGGGCTCGGCTTCTGTCCTCGGAAAACGAGCAGCGACCTAATTCATCGAGCGGAGCGATAATTCTTAAAAACGTCGCCGTGGATTGTGAAACGTACGGAACTCTCGGGCAGACGCTTCGTTGTCCGTCGTCCCGAGACTCGAGACCCGAATGTGTGAAGAGCAGAGCGTATGGGCTTGGCTTTTAAAATTTACCGTTTCCTAGAAGGCTATTCTGAGAACTCCTCAGTGCACCGGCGGCTCTGACGTCACACCTGCCGCTCCGCTTCCCAGTCCGCGCCAGACGGGGGCCGGCCCGCTTCCGCCTCCCGGACGGACGGACGGACGGACTCCGGTTTCCACCTGCGGCCGGTTCTCCGGTGAGCGGTGCCGGTTCGTGTTCCGCGGTCAGGTCTCCGTTCAGCCGCGGCCAGCCCGGACGTCGTCTGGGGGTCGCGCTCCGCGGCGCATTGTTTTTTTTTTTTTCCTCCCGGGTCTCGCGCGGTCTTCTGCTAGCTGCCTTCGCCGAAACGTCGCGCGCGCGCTGGCGCGTGCGCGCTTTTGCGTGCGGGCGCGCGCGCTCCCTGGAAGCGAGCGGCAGCTTCTGGTTATTCGCTTTCCAGGAATAGTTGCCGGGGCTGACTCCGCCCCGCCGGGCGGCCCTGACAGAGCCTTCATTCTGGGAATTCACCGCCTCGACATTAAAGATAATAGGAATGCACACAGGCTGTTTCCAGTAATATAGATTCCCCTCGATCCTGTTTGGAAAAACAAGGCGAAAGGTTTTCTTGGAGGGTTAGAGAGGGATTATACGAGTGAAAACAAGTTCTTATTGTGAGAATAAAACCATAAAACGGCTTTTCTTTAGTTGGACCTTGCAATCTTTTGGCAAAGTCGAGTGCCACTCTCTAAGACTCCCTTTTATAGTGGATTATGGGCTGATTTGATTATGGTTTGTTTGACCACATGTTGATGGTTTAGTTCAGACCTAGAAATGTGAAAGTGTTACTTGCAGCAACAATTCTGCTCATCCTGTGTGTCCTGACGTTTATTTTCCTTGGTAATCTATAGATATCCCAGGCCTTCCTTTTCTCCTTGATAATAATATACATACATTATTTATCAGCAATATTTTCTAGCCTTTATAAAACACAGAAAGAGCCGTTGGAGCTGGTGCTTTATTCCCCATGTGTTGTTGCAGGGACACCCTGTTCAAGGGAAATATTTTAAAATATGATATTTTTAGCAATAGAGTGACACATATCTCTCTTACTCAATCTGATGTAGCACATATTTTGGGAACAATGCCATATCTAAAACATCCTGCACCACGATCGCAGACATAATTCACAAAAGCCTGTTTATCCCAAAAAGCGGAATCTCAACCTTTTCCTTGGAATCCTGGAATGAGCTTTTTTCCAAGAAGCCTTGTGGACATTATCTATCCCCGCTGGATGCTGTTGAACAAATATGTTTTTCTGCCTCACGAAGGAAAAAGGACAGCACAGTTTGCGAAAATGTATATTATCATGCACCCTGTAACCTGAAAGCTTTGCATATGAATAGCCAGGTCGCTGAATTTAACCCGTAGTGTCTCAGTAACATTTCAGTGATATTTTTTTGGAGTTTCCGAGTTTATTGAAAAGATAAATGCAGTCTCAGATTGATGCTAGAGAGCCTCCGATATGAAACAGAGACAAAAATGACAAGCGTTTCTTTTTACTCGTGTGCACGGGGGCTCGATAAATGTACAGCACTGTAACTGTCACTGTTTTTGTAATCTCAACCTCATATTGTGCATACCTCCGTCATTCACAGATTTCTTTAACAAATTATGTTTGCCCAAATGTTTTCTGCTTTCTAATAATAAATACATTTGTATCTGGTTTTGATTTTTAAGAGGGGCAATGGAAAAGAGGAACATCATGACTAATTCCATCTCAGCCCAGACCTGGGAACTAAAGTTGTGGACTGTGTCTCCCGAGTATGAAAAGGAAAATTTGGAACATTTCACTCCTCACAAAAGGGTTTGGATAGTAAAAAAAAACAAAAAAAAAACACAAAAAACATAGTTAGCCTAGGTGTGCAGAGTGTGTGAAAGGGCTAAATGTTCTATTTTTTAGCTACATTCTGGATGGTTAGACTTCCCTCCTGCATTCATGAAGCGTAATTCTAAAACTAACAGTTCATCCAGTTTGTCTGCTTTATCCAACGGTTCTCCGAAAACCTTTGTAAATTCAGGTAATAGGTCTTTTCTCGATACTTGGTAATAAGATTATGTAGTTATTAGCTTTCTCCTCCAGTCACTTGAGGCCACATGACTGCACATGCAGTTTTTGAGTGGAGCAACGCCTTCTGAGCCATGGAGGCTCTGCACAGCTCCTCTCCCAGTATGATCACTTTTACTCTTTTAACGACTTAAAAAGGTAATAAAACCAACATTCCTCTGATCTAATTAGCTGTTTTTGCACATTTGCTTTGTTATAAGTTCCACACCAACAAATATGCTAACTACGAGTCTCCTTGTAAAACCTCATTCAAACTGAGAATTCGATGAAATTCTGTCCTCGAATATGCTGCATTACTTCGAACTGATCAGCAGTTATGGTTGTTGGCCACATCTTTAAAAACCAAAGCCACGCGCTGACCACGTTTGCTTGTTGATAACTTTCATGTGTCTAAGCTTCTGTCTGTCGGCGCGCTGTATACCCAGAACTTACTGAGAACTGCTGATATCTTGGGGACAGTGAGTAACTAATAATCTTTTTTCATCGTAGAGGGGTATAAACAGAGATCACTTGAAGGTTATTCTGACTGAATCCGCAATTGCCTAGAATTACAACATGCATTAATCCTTTGTGAGTTAGGAGAGAAACCCTTATTCATCTCCAGACCTTTGATCACAGCAAACAGGCTCAGACTGACCTGCTACCTAGGGAGCTGGAGGTGTTTGTGCGTGACCCCTGCCAGCTGATTGGTTGATTTAATTAACAAAACATGTGAGCTGGTTTTTGTCGTATTTTTGCTAATGAATGTGGTCATGCAAGAGGACAACAATGAAGAGATTGTTGAAAACTAAAGCACACATGTGGAAAGTTTGAAAAAAAAAAACAGCATCTGTGAACGCGAAAGTGAGTCAGCCCACATTTTTGGTTGCTGCTGGCTTTTCTTCCACTGTCACATTACTGATAATTCATATCATTCTCAGAAAGAGTTGAACTTTTCAAGTACATTTTTTGACATGTACATGACACAGTAATGCTAGATTGTGTACATAAGTTCCCTGTTTCCAAAATGCTGTATGTTTCTTACTGTACTTTTATTCCCTTATGCACTTTAATAACATAAATATCTTTATTTTTTCTGCCTATAAAATTAATAACATTTTCCTCAGATGGTGGCAAAAAGAAGCATGTCCAGTTTCTATAATGACAGTAGACATACTGCTTAGTCATGGTGTATATGATGGGATGTTGACGTGCAAGCCTGTAACAAGGAATGTTCTTATGTGAACAATTAACTGAAAAAAGAAAATAGAAATAGTGAATTCCTTTTCATTTAGAGCGAAAACAAATCAAAAGCCGAAGCTGAGATTTTCGCCTGGTCTGAATATTCAGCTGTTTTACACTTTGCCTTTGGTCACAAACGTCTGTTTTTCATGATGCTTCACATGAAGTGGAGGGTCTGGACTAATGGTGAAAAACTGTTGCAACAGTCATGCTGCTGCTCCCCATAAGGCTGCTAAACCTCAATGCATTACTCAGCATTAATGGCGCCTTGAAAGTTACCCTTCAAACTATGAAACACACTGTTGTTTGATTTGTGTGCTGTTAACAGCTCGGAGAGAAAAGCGTCCATAATTTCCAGGAAGACTTTTATTAAATATTGATTGAATAGACCGCAGGGATGTTTTTCCTCCGTGGTTTCCAAAAGTCTTCCTGCAGGCATTTCTACTTCAGGAATTTTCCCTACAAATTTGTGACTGTTTTTTTTTATTGTAGTGCCATCTAAGAGACTGAAGATCATCGCTATTTAATACTGGCTCTAATTTACGTCGCAGAGTACAGATTGATGGTGAGTTGTTGACCAGCTGTTTGTCTTTCACAGAAAGAAACACCATTCCTACGTTTTAAAGAAAACATCACATCTGGGATTATATTTATCTACATCTAATAATGTGTGTCAACTTCTGTTTTATTCAAGCTTTGTAAAAATGATCTATTTATTTGTATTTACCTCCTTTATAGTTGATGGAGAAACTGACAGTATTTTTGTATAAAAAAAAAAAAAGTGAGAATTATAATTGTTTTCTGTTCTTTCTGTAATCTTGAATCCAAATTCTGGTTACAGAATGTGACTCCTTTTAAATCACACACAAAATAAAGTTGAAAAAACAAAAAAGGAAATGTATTAAATGCTGAAATTAGATATTTTAACTACATCTTCATTAATGTGCTGCAATTATGTAGATTAAATGGCAAAATGAAAAGAACACCTTAGAGAAACAGAGTCTCTCAGAGGCAAACATAGTTAGAGCTTCATCAGTCAATCGAGCCATTTCAAAATAGTTTTTCTCAGCATAATGAGGGGAAGACTTTGACCATTCCTTTGACAAAGGGAATTTTGGGACAGCTCAAAATCAATAGTTGGATGCGTGTGCTCTCCAGCCCCTAAAAGAGGACTGCATTGAAAACAGACCTGATTCTGTCATGGGAATCACTGCATTTACTCAGAAACATTTCCAGAAGTAATTTACTGTGATGCACAATAAATCAGGCAAAAATTCAGCCACAATTGCATCTGATCCACAGATGCTGCCATCTTGTTTCATGAAAAACTAAAAGGCAAAGTAAACTACGGTCACAATAATTGTAGAGTAAAATCATGTAATGCGGACTGAAAGGTCATGCCTTCATGCTAATAGTACGGGCAGCTTGCAAATGGAAGCAAAAGCATAAAGCTCAAAGCTAAGAGCTATCGAAAGAATTTGGAGAAACAAATGTCTGTTGAAACAGCCTTGGGTGAACTGGTCAGCCTGCAGTCCGGACCTTCCACCAGCTGCAGCCATCGTGACATCTGGAACGTCATGAAACACCAAATATGGCGAAGCAGAACCAGCACTGCTGAGCAGCTGAATTCTTAAATTGGACAAGAATGGGGCAAGAATTCTCTCCCAAATGACCATCAGGAGGTGTCTGCTGTGTTCAGGTGGTCCCAGACCACCTTTTTTAGAGGTAAGGCCACACCATGGTAAATGTGGGCTTGTCCCACATTTTTCGGTTTGTTGCCATCATAAAATATGAGTTGATCTCTTTAAAAAAAAAAAAAAAAAGGAAAATGTCTCTTTGTCAACATTTGATGTGGTTTCTGTACCCTGTTGTGAATAAGGTCTTGGTTTATTTGATGGAAAAATAGCACTCGTAATTGTACACAGCAGCCCTCCTTTTGGAACTGAGATTGTCATCTGTGTTTTGTTCAGGCTTGTTGGAAACAAAGGAAATCATTTTTTTACAAAAATGGAAAATCCCACATCGCCTGTAGCTGCATCTTCACACTGGTTCCAATTCAGTGATAACAGGACGAAGCAGTTTTAAGGAAATCAGCAAGTGATACTCTTAATGTCATGGTATGGTTTCTCATTTCCCATTCAAGACACATTACTTTCCCCATCTAAAAATGATTTTCATTCTTTTTAAATCTGGACAGTTTTTGATTAACAGCTTCTGTATCTGTTGATCATCACTGTTTGACTGTAAGCGGCTTGTTTTCTTTAATAGGACATGTAATTATCTCATCTTGTTTGCGGCCAGTAAATAACCATGTTGGATATCTTGAAACACACAATAACGTAAATCTGTACCAAAAAAAACAAACAGTATAAACAACATTTTATTGGGAATATCCTTTTAAGTTGTTAACTTTGTACAAACATCGTTGATACAAAACTTGTATTTAATGCTGGACTGAAACGCTTAATTGTGAACTTTCAAGTCAGCATTGTTTTGTAAACTGCAGATTGCAAACACAGAATACCAGATTATTTAATTATGATAATGAGGCAATCTGTGTGCATTACTGAGTCTTTGTTTGATATCTTTACATGACGCTACACTGTAAACTGTTTTCTTATTTTATCAGAGTCCTTTTTACAAACATACCACGAGAGGCTGATTAAGTTATCAGAACGTATCAACCAGAAACAGCAGATGAAAATCATCACAGTGCTTGCTCTCCAGCACATAATAAGCCCAGAAGAGAAATGGGGACAAAAGCCATGAACTGCAACACGACTGCAAAAGGTTTCTGTTTTAGTCTGCCTCTAGCTGTCCTGTATGGCCTCTCCGGTCCCCTTAATAAGACGCTTATGTCCCCTTTTTCCTGCGGGACCCCGGGGCTTTGCAAAGGCCTGTTTGTGAGCATACTGCTTGGGATGGACCTCATCGTACAGAAATTCCTCTGTCAGTTCGTCCCCATCGTCGATCTCCAGCTGCACACAGACGAAAAAAGGCAAGAGAATAAAATAAAGCTCCCAAAGGCCTGTTTTTCTGCTTAAATCAATACAAAACTGTCATTTAATATTCAGTTTGAGGTTACTCAAGTTTCAAATGGGATTTAAATGGAAAAGGGTTAAAGTCCACTTAAAGCTAACCCTGTAGTTTCTTTTTCTTTGTTTGAAAAATAAAGTTAAGAATCCCGCTAAAATATATTCCTCCAAATTTAAAAAAACAACCTGGTGAGAGTATGCTGACTGAGTAAATCTTTGAGCTTTGACTCTCAAACGCTCACCATGTGTGTGAAAAAAAAAACACACTGTCAGGCAGCTGTATACAAATGTAACTTCCATTTGAAATGAAACTATAATATTCTGTCCCATCCCGCTATCTATCCACATGTTACCTTTTTAGAGATTTCCAAATTGTAATCTTTCTCCACTTCCTCGAGAAGTCGACTCTTGCAGCTGGAGTACAACATCCGCTCCTTAATGCTGCAGCTGTATCCGGGCATGGAGTAAATGAACACTGCAGGCACAGGCAGGGAAGCATTATGAGAGTTTTACTTTTTTTTTTTTAGAACCATGACCATCTTTGGCTGATTCAGTGATTAAAGGCTTTATGGAAAAAAAGATGCATAACATTTTTCTACACCTCTTCTCAAAATACTTAGCTTGTAAATGAAAATGAAATGAGAAGGAAAAGCAAAATCAATGTGTGGTGGACTCGCTCACAGTCCCTGCACACAGGGCAGCCTCTTGCTGTGACGACACACTACAAAAACATTGCACGATAAGTGGGGTTACTACAGTTTGCTATGCAAATACAGCAGAGAGGCCTCTAAGCCCAAACCAAAGAAAAACTAGTGTGCATTCAATACGACGTGCACAGAATTGATGTGTAAAGAATGTAGCCGAAATGGCACAGGGCAAAAACAAATCTTTTACAAAAGAGGTTTTAATTTATCTGAGATTATGTGGAAGCGTTCCTGAAGAGTTCCAGGAGTGTGTGCAGGTGTGGACACCTCAGATAGGAATGTAACCAGACAAAGGTCACCGTCATACCGACAGATTCCAGGTAGTCTCCTTCATGAGAGTGCTTGTAAAGGAAAAAGTGGTATCTGGGGGTGTCTTTGGGAACCCTGCGAGGCAAATCCCGGGTCTCCGTTGGGTTCGCATGCACCAGCTCGATCGTCTCCTTCTCTACGTCCAGCCTCTGAAACACACACGCAACCCCCGCTGGTACTTCAGTAGCTTAAAGTAGCTCCTCATGCTGGTTTTTATTGAAGATGAAAGCCTGAGATGGGAACATCGGAGCCTCTCTGGGGTTATCGAGAAACTCATTTGTGTGGGGCTCACCAGCTGCACATAATTGACACGTTTTTGGGAGAGCTGCTGCAGGGCTCTTCTGGCCGTCTCCTGCAGGGGAAAGGCGAGGCCTTGGAGGGTCTGGTGCTTGCTCTCCACGCTGATCTCTGCCTTCACCTGCAGGGGGCAGCAAGGAGACGTGTTCTGTTTCTCAGTCCCCTTAAGCCTCTAAAGGAAAATCCAATGAGCTCATCCTGCCACAAAGATTTAGATATATTATACTGTAATACTAACGCTTACAATGAACTATTGAAAAAGGGATTTTTAAAAAAAGCAATCATCAACATACCTGTTTAACGTGGCCCTGCAAAAGGCAGGCACAAACAACGTTACTCTTCAAGTAAAACAGGTTACATGTGGGAAACAGCAGAGCTCAGCAAAGGGCTAAACAGAGGATTCGGCTCCTATACAAAGCTATATGCGCGACGATGATGTCACCACTGAGAGCACGCTGACCTCTCACCTCTGTGATTTTGATCCGCTGGAGCTCCTGCTCAGCTAATGTGAGTGGGGCCGGGCCCGAGCAGGACGACACATAGCGCTGGTAACCCTGTAAACACATGTCCTCCTGGTGTCGCAAGGAAAAAACAAGAGCTCTTTTACAAGCGCCACTAAAACATGTCATCGCGGCCAATAAGGTTGTGACAGTGAGGGGTGGTGAATTTGAGTGGTTTTGACCTCTGTGGTGCCAAACAGCTCGTGTTTCACGTGGCCGCCACCAAACTCTTTCTTCACCGTGGCCCGGGTGGCGGCGTACAGCATCTTCTGTTTCACCTGCAGACATCACACAGGACAGTTTGGGAATTAGTCACTGAAAGCTTAAGTACAATTCCTATTGCGTAAGGATTTCATTTAATGAGGCCACGATATGATTCTTTTTTCGGTTTCGTACAATTAGCTGTTGCAGTGTTTTATCTGAAACTCTCTGTGTAAGCTTCTGTTCTCTTCCACTTTTGTGCAGATGTGTTTAAGCAGGAAAAAGCTACAAATGTCTTTTCAGGCCTCCTCCAGGAGACCTTTCGGCTCTTAGTAACTAGTGCCCTCTTTGGTATGTACATCCCAACCTTGAAGGTCTTTAAAATGGCCGACAAAGCTTTAAGATACATCAGTGTAGATTCTCAGAGATCAATCTCATAGCAATACTCATAGAAAAAGAGTCCGGCTGCCCTGCATAAGACGCAAGAAGAACAACGACTGCTCATTCCCAGAACCTCATAAACTCTCAGCTGACCTGGTGCTGTTTTTAATCAGTTTTGTGCGCACTGGGTGTGTCTTTCCCGTCCACTCTTAATGTTCGGGGATCGGCTCAACGGCCACTTCTTTCTCTGTGCTTGTGTTCACGGCTGGCACATTACTCTGCCGTGTTCGTGCAGTAAGTGGCCTCTTTTTTCCTCTTTCATCTCAGGTCCCTCTTCTAAATGTCAGAAATGTAAAGTAGCCGTTGAGGGTGGGAAGGTGTTAAAGAAAAATGATTGAATAATCACAGTGTGATGTGTTTACCAATAGTCTGACATTATTTTTCTATTTTGATGAGGAATTAACTAAAGTAATAACATTGACTCACTTGTGAATTCTTTTTTTGTGGAATTTTGAAACTGTTGACATAATGTTACTCAGAATTTGAATCTCAGTTCAATACACTGATAACCTATTAATTCGGTGTGTTATTTCCCATGAGACATAACCCTGTTTAAGATGATGAATCTAGGCAATTTCAAATGTGTCTAAAGAGCAACACTTAACTTATTTTTTATAGAATAATTTCGACAGCAGCCTGTGACCCTCTTATGCCAACTCTGGATCTGCCTAAAATAATTATACATGTTTTTCTTTTAATGAACCATGTGGAGCTGAAGTCAGGATACTGATGCCCTGACTGTAAGGTAATACTATGGTGGCTTTTAATGTAGCGATTTAATGCATTTATTTGAAAATCCATCCACCAGCATAAATGTGTGTCATCAGTTGGAGGTATTGGGTCGGTTGTGAGTGCCGTGTCTCACCGGAGACTGATCAGGAGACCACGACAGGAAGAGCCACTCATAGCCCAAAGCATTCTGGGAGTCAAGGCGGTACAGAATGTAGCAGGGCTCCTGGTCGTTGAGCAGAGGAAGCAGGAAGTGGTCATAATCCTGGTCCCAGCTATGTTTCGGCTCTCTATAGGCCCCTAGCACCAGCTGCTCTGAAAATCAAAGTACCACTCATCACATACCTGAGCATCATATACATACGGAAACATATACAGATACCCACACGTGTATATGTTAAACCTGTAACAGTAACAGTTTAGTCTGCGCTCATGATCAGGCAACAATGATGTCCGTGGAGGAGAAAAACTGTAATCTGATTTAAAGAATCTGGTTGAATGAGCTTTATTGTTTTTTATTAAATTTCCTCCAGATGAAATCAAATTTTCTTTGGTCTTTATGTAATTACAGTAACAATTCAACATGTCAGAAAAACACAAACATTAGAATGCACAAACCACTGCACCAGAAAACAGTGAAAATGAAAAACAGTGAACACAAACGATGATCGGACAAAGAAAAATACTTTTAATAAAAATCCTGCAACATCACACTAAATAAATTTAGACTTCCTACAGTTCTCAAAGCATGTTTCCAGGTTTTACAGCAAATATCTCACAACCTAACTTATTTAACTGAAATACAATAATTTGCCTGCTTTAACAGTAATTTGTCCTCATTATTGACTCTTTAATTCCGATTCTAAAACTTCATTATAACTTGATCTGTTTTGTTTTTTTCAACTCTTCCTATACCGTCATTCGAGTAAAGTGACCCAGAGGCCTGAGAAGCAAAAGCTTAGTCGTTGGAGTTAAAGAGAGATTTTCTCATTTAATTCAATTCGGTGCTGGCAAACCCACAGAAAATGCTCACATAAACCTAAAGTCTGATGCCCTTGTGGGGTGCGGGGGATTTTCCCAGTAGCTTTGGGCATGTTGCTATTCTGAGCTGCAACACATTCCAGCTCTGCGTGCACATACTTTCCATTAGGAATTCTCTCCTGTCTTTATAGGTCTGCTAATGTGAAGCTGCAATCATCTGCTAATCATCTGCTTTAGGTGCTAGTGCTGCTCCTTTCAGCGAAAAACAAAATTGTGAAACAAGCAGATGTGAGGTACCAGGAATAGTTGTGACTCGGCGGTGAGGAAATCAGTTCCTGTGGTCTTTTGACATCGGAAAACATACGCTTTGCGTGGCTGTTTGCCACCATGTGAAGTCACATGAGATTCAAGTCACAGAGAATGATGGGCAGATTTGGGGTTGGATGTGAAAAGTCAACCCATTATATCTCCATCCGGGGTCAGTGGAGGGCTTCTGTGCACCTCAAAAGTTTCACATTAAGCATGTTTTGTCAGTCATAGGTACCCGTGTCCTGAAGAAAAATGTAAGAATACTACTCACTTATTTGAATGAAACAAGACAGATTTCTTATTGTGTTTAAAACTCTGAATTTCTTAGGGAGTGTGCTCCTAAACCCCTCTCACCATCTGCTTTGAGACAGTTCCAGTCATGAGAGGACAAACATGCAAAAACAAGTCCCAGAATGCATCTGCCAATATTCATATCACAACCCGGGGTTGTTCAGACACCAAAACAAGATGTAAACACCTCCAGAACATTTCAGACCACCTCCACAGTCTGTCACCTAGAAAAAAACGATTGGCTTACTAAGCATGTTTCACAACCTGCTCAGCTCTCACTCCGACAGCTGCTCCAGCTTTTTTTTTCTTTCCTAAATAGTTTTTTGTTGTTGCTGTCGCTGCTGAGAATAACAGGCAGTTAATATTTCCACAAACCCTTCAGCTCGAAGGCAGTGAACTTGAAGCAGCTGAACTCTGAACTGAAGTCTTTCAGGCCTCTAATGAGCTGCTGTTATGCTGAGGCCACTAAATGAAGGACTCTGTCTGTTTTCTTAAAGGATCTTTGAAAATTACCAGTCGCTTAAAACTGACCCCTTATCTGAGTTGCCTGACCTTGCTGCGATTCCTTTGATGACCCGGAGTAACATTCAGTTTTAACACCTGACAAGAAACTCGTAGCTTGAGGTTTAAACTACATTTAAGCAGATATATTTCAGTTAAAACAAGTCGATTAATCTTTGGCCCGATTTATGTGGTTCCATGTTGGGTGCCGAAATGCTTTCTCCCTTCTGTCTGCCTGTGTTCTATTCAGTTACAACTGACTGTCCAGCTGATAAAAATTTCTAAGCTTTTTCAGCCTTTTAGGAACCGCTCACAAAGAGAAGGTGAAATCACTCAGTTGGCTTTCGGAGCGAGCGCCCGACACGAGCCCCGTGTGGAGCGGCTCCTTATTTTGGACAGCCGCTGTTGGTCACTCACCGTCTTGGATGCACACCTTGATGAGGCGCACTGCTCCGCCTCTTGCCCTGGCCAGAAACTGCCTCAGCTCTGGCGTCACCACTAGTGCGAGAAACATGGCGGGTCAACGGTGTCGTCCTCCCGCCGGGGTCTTCGGCACGGGTCGATGAAAATCAAGAAGCAGTTGGAATCGGGGCTCCGAGGCAACAAAATATCCAGCGTCAGGTCACAGTAGAGGTAAAGCACGGCCAATAAAGCGTCCTTCACTAGAGGCTGAGACTGCGAGCGCTGCACTGCCTGCTGAAGAGGGTCTCCGACGGAGTCTGGACCGTGTGAGTGTGCGACAGTGTGAGATGGGACATTGCTCAAGTATCTGGGTGAGTATCATATGCACACAGAGAGAGGAACCTGATCACCACTGGCCCAAATTTAGCTCTGAGTAACTGTCCGGGCCGGGGCACAGGCCTGTGGAGAACCCAACACACAGCAGGAGAGCATGACCCCGCAGACCCCTTTATACCAACGCGTGACTTGTTAAGGACCCGTAATTACAAGAAGAATTTAAACTGCTGCAAGCAAACGCCTGCTGGATGTTACTTGTCAGGTAAGAATGCAGCTCTGCGTCGTTGAAATAAAGCGACTGCATTTGTCCTCTACCTTAAAGTAAACCGCTCCGACTTAGAAACCCCTTTGGGTTGGGGTGCTGGAAGCGGTCCGTTTTAACAGTTATTCCAATAATACGAACCTGATTTAAGAAAACCTGGTGAACTGGAAACATTAAGTCATCTTTTTCCAACGGCGCGCACCATGTGACAACTACGACGGCCAACAGATTGGGTAGGATGCTGTTGCCATAATAAAACACCTGGTCAGACACACAGCCTTCTCTAAATCTCAAAGACAGTGACTTAAAAATAGCTTCAGTGTTGAATTATGGGCATTTACAAAGTTTATAATCCAAAGGCTGATAGAAAAGGGACAGTCCTAAAAGCAGTGAACACTGTTCGTCTGTTTGGGCTACATTGTTTTTCTATACAAACCATAATAATGTTACAAAAACAGGAGTTGTGAATAAAAATGAACTTTGCCTTTTTTGTGTATTGACCCATTTAAAACTGGCTAAGCTAAAATATCTGAGTAAATGATACACTACTATGGGTGAAAACAAAAACAAGCTACCTGCAGTCAGCTGGACAATAATGGGTCCCGACCAGCATTTACACAGAGAAAAATTTAATGTTAAATACAAATATAAAAAAAGACAATAAATCAATTCCTGGAAACTCCTTATTTACAAATTTAACTTGATTTCCTCTCTGTCGTGTCCACACACGGCTGAGCTTGCCAGTCCGACAGAAGGCACAGCTCCACTTTCCTGTGATCAGTCATCGATGGTGGGGAGCCAGAAAGCCTGAAAGATGAACATTTTGAGTCACATTCTGGTTTTTGTGAGCTTTGAATGTGTATCTCAATATTCTTTATCCGCTTCACAATGTGGGATTCACTTTCTCTAAACGTAGTTCTTTTGGGGGGGCAGGGCTGATAATCTACAGTTAAGTTAGTTTACCGTCTCACTCGTAATATTTCTGTTGCCTGGAAACATAGCTATGCCTTAACGCAAGTCCATTTCACAATCAATGTAATTGTATTTCAACTTCTTTTTAAAGGCTACATCAGACCTTTAAATCTTAAAGTAATGCTGGAGAATTCAGGGCAAAAAACAAACAAAACAAAAAAAGCAACAACTTATTTTACCCTTTGGCTCCCCCTGCAGGGATCTTACACTTCTCATAAAAAACGTGGGATCACCGCTCGTGAATCAGCCACGCACAAATATGACACCGGAAAGCAGGAATCCACCGACACAAAGAGAATCAGTTATTTATGGCCTTCTCCCCTCACCATGTTGGAGCAGGCGCTGGCAAACGTCATGAACTTGGGGTTGAACTGCAGACAGGTGATGGGACCTGTGTGCTTCCCGTCGAGTAAAGCCACCTTCATGCCGCTCTCTGCGTTCCAAACGTGAATCTTACCATCCTCAGAGCCTGAAATGCATCAAATATCTAATCAGAACACAAACGCTACATACATACACAATCCAGGGGCTTATTTTGTCTAAAGCGGGAGACATTTTTAGAATCCCTTCCATCTGTTCATCGACATGTCAAGTCATTTTATTTTATTTGAGTTTATTCCATTATAATTTATAAGATTGTACAGACAGGTATGGAGAGTAAAGCTATCACAGGTTTTAACAATTATGACACTGAAAAGAAAGCAGAAATATCACATATTTCTTAAACAGATGTGCAAGTTATTGTTTGTCAAAAACTGTAAACTTAGGAAAGTATTAAACCACTATTTCTTATTCAGGAAGGTTGAAATTATTAACTTACCGATCATTACAAACTGAGAATCAGGAGTGAAAGAGGCCTCCAGGGTTACACCTTTACTGTTGTTGTAGCCCTGTGGGTAAATAAAGCAGTGGAGCTATGAAACCTGAGCATCAATGGTTTCTCTGCTGGTACGACATCATCGTCTTTAAAAACTTGAAGGAAATCCATTTGCCTGGAAATAAACTGATACATCTTAGTTGTCCTCTTACCCCAAATGAATGAAGCACAGCCCCCTTAAAAGCATCCAAGATGCGGAGGGCTCCTCCATTAGTAGAAAGCAGGATGAGTTTCCCGTCGTTACTAAACTTTAGTCCTGTCCACTCACATGTCCGGTCGTACTGGAGCTTGAAGGTTGCAAAGGGACCCTGTTGATAAGCAAGTTTAATTTACATTAATACGATTTTACCCAAAAAGCCATCAGTCTCACATTAAACACCTTTTACTGTACCTTATCAAATGACCGCAGATCATAGAGTTTAACCATCTCTGAGTTTATTCCAGCAGCAAAAATTAGACCCTCTGGATCGAAAGAGCAGACAGGCTTCCCCTGCAGGTGCATCAACCCCTAAAATGTACAGATTGGGAAAGTTTGTCTCAAAGGGAGCTCATCAAATTAACATTTAAAAAAATATGGATCACTTATTTTTGCTGTACAAACATCGGGGACGTGGAGTGTTAACTTTAAAACTCACCTGACAGTTTGGTGATCGCAGATCCCACAGTCTGATGGTTTTGTCTAATGAGCCAGAAATAAATGTGTCATCCACAGGAGACATGGACAGAGATGTCACTCTGGTCACAGCGCACACACGAACAAACAAAAAAAAAAAAAATCGCATGAATACAGAGCAACCTGACACATTATGCCTTCTGCAAAATGAAGCGTGAAGGTATGCAGACATCCATCAAACCCTCACCTTTTGTTGTGTCCAGGAAAGTACCGGATATATTTGTTGTCATGAAGGGACAAATACCGAATGGTATCTTCAAAAAGAAGATACAACGTTAAAAAGAGTTTAACAACAACATGTCGTACAGACTACTAATCAGCATCCACACACTGAGTTGATCGCAGGTTTGATGAATGCACTCAGCCGTGGGCAAGGCAGTCACTTGTACAGTTAGCTCCTGTATGGGGCAGAATCACAGACCCTCAAACTGTACAAACAACTACCTCAGACCACAGTCGGTAGTGTGACTTCCTGCGATGAGAACCATTCTAAAATGCGTGAAATCCGGTCGACATCAGATCATTGTTTCTACAGTGAAACCAGTACAACATGACAAGATGCTGCAGAAAGATGCAAAGACGAAAAGTATCAATCTCCTATCATCAACCAAATACACTTCAAATCCTATTTTGTACATACATACCGTCGATTTTGTTGGAACTGTAGACCACTGTGTTTGCAGCATGCGTGTACCTGATCAGATCCACTCCATACTTTTTACTGTAAAGAGTCCTCTTCGGTCTGCCACAAATAAGGAGGGGAAACAGACATTTTAATAAAAATATAAGAAAAAAAGACAACTTGTTACTATAATCACTAGCCATTTATCGAGAATACTTTGGTATTTCAATCCCACCCACTTAATCTAGACAGGTGGCAGTGGGACCTATGATCACCATCCATTTGCTGTAAATCCACAAAATTTAATTTCTGATCTTAGTTTTACTTTTAAATCTCTACACATACTTTGGCTTTGTAAAAACATCCAAAATCTGCAAAATGACAAATGCAGCTCATAGACAGCAAGCAAGATTAAATAAAAACATAATTGTTTGCCTTTGTTGAAAGCATATCAATAATTTATCTTTTTAAAATACATGTTGGTTAGGTGCTTTTTCTGCTTGAAAATTTCTTATAGGTCACACTTTTGTGATTGATGAAGTGACGGCGTCTCACATCAGCTTTTGATATTTTCTCATGTGTAACCCTCATTATATGGGCGTAAGGATCTTCTCTAGAAAGCTAATGACACATTAATTGCAGGTGTTTACACTTTACTACTTGGTTACTGTTGAAGCCATTTATATTGTCTATCTGTAATTTGTCACATTATGCCTGCTTTGCATTACGTTGGCTGCAGGCCTCGCTAGCTAGCGTAGCAAGTTGCTAATGTTAAAAAATAAAAAAACAAACACATAAAGAGTCCTTACTTTCCCTCTTGGCAGTCATACAACACTAACGAGTCGTCATCACTGCTGGAAATGATAGTTTCTCCGTTTGAACTGAAATCGAAGCAATTAATTTTGTCTGAGTTCTCTCGAAACACCTTAGCAACCCTGAAGCTCCGCAGCACATTGTCCGTTAGCTTCATGATGACCTGTCTCTATTTGAGGGGAAACAGGCCCTCGTTTCTTTTTAAACCGCCCTACGGATTCCCAACTTGGTAGTTTGAGCATATAAACAAGCTACCGCGGTGCTAAAACTGATTACTATAAAGATTATAGTTCAAAAACTACGACGAATTCCCGCCTGTATTACTTTTTACTACTCGACAGTCAGGAGGGAGGGAAAAAGCACCGCCTTCGCCACGTTGGTGACGCACATAGGATCACCTGATGCGCGCGAGACTCAAGGGTCGTTATCGCGAGATTAGTGTGTCAAAACATACACAGAAGATTTCAAGAGCAAAATAACATTCAACTTTAATTTGAACGTGTCTTTATAAAAAAATGAAAAAAAACTTTTGGGTTTCGAAAACCCATAGGCTCTCCTTTTTAGCTTAACATTTGTTACATTGTCGAATTGCTCGTTTCTGCTAGGTTCCAGAATTTCCTCCCGCAGCAAGATGAGCACAAGAGGTGTGAGGGGGAAAGCTCGAGCAGCATTTTTGACCAGTCAGTCTGAGGTATGGATCACATTTTACTGTTTTTAACTGTAGCCCTGACTTGTTCTTGTGTGTCTCGAGTCACAGACAATCTATTTTAAGCATTTAACGATCAAGTGTCACTTTTTGGTTCAACCTAAAAAAAAAACACACGCTTTAATCATTTAAATGAATCACAAAAGGCTCCCAAGAGGGGCAATTTACACACATCAACCTACAGATCTAACGGAGGATTAATTATTATATGAGCTTGTCTGTCATTTCTGCTGGTTGTGATTATGATCTTGGATTTCAAAAACCAACAATACACATTTGACTGTACACACCTCATTGATATGTTGATAGGAGTTTCAAATTGCATATGAATGTATTTGCTGCCAGTTGCTTCCACACTACTGTATATGAATGATGTGTGAGAATCACCATGCTAGCGTGTTACCGTTAATTTCAAATGACTAAGAGAGCTTATGGAGATTAGACACAAATACACACCTAGGTGAACAGCTCCATGATCTTTTGAAATTAATAATTAAACACAGTGTAAACAACTCCAGACAGTGTTTGCTCAGATTTTTTTTTGCCTCACTGCTGAGCTAGAACACGCAAAACAAGCTTCCACGGGAATCTGCTGGCTTTTAAGTACCATTCCCAACTGTTACAGGTAGGCAGCCCTCTGGGTCTTTAGAAAGCAAAGTTTTAAAAGGAAATTTGATGATTTTGGTCAATCAGAGTGAATATGTAAATACAGACTTGATTGAGTGCAGGCAAAGTGACTTCATGTCAAGGATTTTTGTCAGTTTTGAGAAGCAAACTCACAATTAATATATGAAGAAACTATTTGTTTGTGATGGTTACATTTCTTTAAAAGAATAACCCAAGCTTCATCAGTGCATGTACTGAACAAGAATGAGTTGAGCTTTACATTCTGGCACTTTTAACACATGTATGTTGTTTTTCTGTCAACTTGGAAGCAACTAACCTTCACTTATTTCCTATTTCATTTATTTAGGTTTGTGTTTACAAAAATGAAAATGTTTAATGAATACATGTTCTACTGTAATTTAAACTCAAACTACTTTTCTCATCTTTTAGGGGATTTATTCTCCAACCCACTGAATTATCAATGGCTCGTGTCCTTTCCCTGATCCGGTCAAAACCTTTCCAGGCCCTCGTGGGTAAGCAAAAGTCTGCAATGTGCACAATGTCAATGGACTCCCGGGCACGGGAAATCTTCGCAGCAGCAGTGGAAGCTGTGCAGCCGGACACTGTGGTCCGGCAGAGCATAGAACGCAAGGATGACTCAATTGTCATCGATGGTCGCAAGTTCACACTTAAACACAACCTGCATGTGGTTGGCTTTGGAAAGGCTGTTCTAGGAATGGCTGCTGAGGTAGAGAGGATTATGGGTGATCATTTAGTAAAAGGAGTCATAAGTGTGCCTCATGGGATTCAGCAGTCATTGCAGCAGCATGGAAAAGGGTATGTATATTTTAGAGAAGTTAACAGCCTTAAATATGTTGCAGAAAAGATGATTATGGATAAACCAATGTGTTTTTTCCATCACAGCCATCTGTTGCTAAAGGAAGACAGCCAAATCAAAGTAATGGAGGGAGCCAAGCACAACTTACCGGATGATGATGCTCAGAGGGCCGCTGAGGGGATCAAGCAGTTAGCCAGTAAACTCACAGAAGAGGACTTGCTCCTCGTGCTGATCTCGGGTAACAGCCCCACTTGTTTGTACCAAACAATCCAACCTCACATTGTAACATCTAAAAACCAATGGTCATTTCTATCTAGGTGGAGGCTCCGCCCTATTACCAGCACCAGTTCCACCAATCTCATTGCAAGAGAAGCTAGAGGTTACTCGCAAACTGGCAGGTGCTGGTGCCACAATTCAGGAGCTGAACACAGTACGTCGGGCCCTGTCTTTGTTGAAGGGGGGAGGACTCGCACGTCACGCTCACCCTGCACAGGTAAAAGACTCTAGTAGTTTCCATCAGCCATATACTGGAGAGAAGTTATATTTCTCAACATCCCCTCCCTGATCACTTCTTCATAGGTGATTGCACTGATTCTGTCCGATGTAATTGGGGACCCACTTGACTTGATAGCTAGTGGGCCCACAGTGAAGAGTGAGATGTGGCCCGAAGAGATTTTGTCCATCCTTGAACGTTACAAGGTCCTGAACTCCCTGCCAGCTTCAGTAAAGGACATCCTATCGATACAGAATCCTCGGTGGCAAGACAATAAGGATGAATCTAATGTATCGGAACACGTTCACAATGTCGTAATTGGCTCTAACAGCGTTGCTCTTCAGTGCGCGGGCCGCCGTGCTCGAGAATTGGGTTTCCGTCCTGTCGTCCTCTCACCAGGAGTGTGTGGCGACGTTAGGTCCGTCTCCAGGCTTTATGGTCTGCTGGCTCGTTTTGGCTGCTCTACAGAGGAACCTCCTCCTGAGATTGCCGCCGAAGTGCTGCGACTTGGGCCGGAGGTAGGCGTGGAGAGTTGGGACCTGTGCCGCACCATGCAGGTATTGGAGGAGGGCCGTACAGAGGGATGGGGGGCCACGTGTCTGCTGGCTGGAGGGGAACCCACTGTGGAGCTGACGGGCAAAGGCCGAGGTGGTCGAAACCAGGAGCTGGCTCTGCGAGTGGCGCTGGAGCTCAAAGGACTGAAACTCCCCCCTAACGGCCCTGCTTTCCTCAGCGGGGGCACTGATGGTCAAGATGGACCCACTGAGGCAGCAGGGGCCATCACTGATGGGGGGTTGCATGACGAAGCCCAAGCACACGGGCTGGACGTTGATAACTTTCTCATCAATAATGATTCCTATACGTTTTTCTCTCGTCTGTCTGCTGGACGGCATTTACTTGCACCTGGTTTAACCTGCACCAATGTCATGGATGTACATATGCTACTTATTCCTGCAATTCCTATTGTAATAAGATAACTTTAAAGCAGAAATAATTAAACTAGTCAAATCCACTAATCTGGATTTGACTGACTTTCCAGCACACAACCTTGTATTTGACTTCTATACAGAAGTTTCTGATCCATACTTCTAAAGCTACATGGAAACACATTTCGTATTGCTGAATTTTGACAATCATAGCATACTTTAGATGATGATTTCCTTAAAACAAAAAGCAAATCTCTTTCTCATCACATTTTTTCTCATGGCTTTTCTCAACAGTTTTAATTTACTTTTTGTTGATTTCCTTCAGCATGTCAATCCCTGCTGACATACAATAATGCCAAGATATATATTTTTCCCCACCTCCCTTTTGTACACATACCATGTCTGAATATATGGTAAAACCATGCTTTTTGCTAAATGTCATTATTATTATTAACACAATTCGGGTATTCGTTCAACCTAACTTTATATTCTGCCCTTTAGTTTTTTCATTTTTAAATATTTTCTCAAAGACACATTCATTTATAAATGTTTAATTTAAAATAATTAAATAAAAGCTTTACAACTTATGGGCCTTTCGCATGGATGAATCCAAAACATCCCTGACATGTTCTTAATGCTGTTATTGGCAGAGGTGGAATGTAGTAATTTTGCTCTCATTTAATCTGTTTTGTAACTTAGAGAAAGTTGAAGTCTTTTTCCATAGTCTGACCATGGCACAGGACCAAGCAACAGACCACTGAACAACTGATGGACCAGTTCAGAAACCAAAAATGTTGTCTGTTCACACTCTCACTCACAGGAATGGAGCTGAAAATAACATTGTTCACAAAAAATAAAATACATGCACAAGTCAAAGTAGATCAGATCAATTTTACAGAGTTACAATATTAAAAGAATGACACCCATGCATGGGAGACAGTAGTTATTCATTGAAAAATAAATAAATTATGTGATAAAAAGGGAATCTTAAACAAACTCATTTGTTTTCTTTCTTTTTTACATAATATACAATAAATTACCCTGTCACTTTTATTCTCACATAACTTGATATAACTACTGACTTTGGCAAATACTATTAAGTATTTCTAAAAAAAAAAGCCCCAACTATATATCACCCAGTGTACTCGCACAGGAAAAACAATTTATTATTTTTAAATTGTCCATACACTGTGACAGTCCAATATAATCCAAAATGTGTGTATGTCCTTGGGATCGCAACACCCTATCTTACTTCAAAACCAGTCCAATGAAATCTTAGCAACTTTAAACTCAAACTCATGAATATGTTTCACATCGGTATTGGATCCCATCGTCCAATGTAAACTTTTGGTCTTTCAAGCAGGGTGACGGTTCTCTGAAGTGTCCAATGCCAGTAGAACACGATAGATATCTCCCAATGACCGTTCATGTGCATACACGGACATGCACAAAGATCAATAGATGTATTTCTAGAAAAATCATATAACATCAAGCCTTCTTCAGACCATCTCAAATGTAATGAAGGCTTTATTATCAGAAAAGCTGAACAGGCACTCAGTGTCTCTGGAGTAAATTGCCTGGCCCTAACTTGGATAAAGGCCACAGATCAGTGTCCGGTTAGTCCTGATGAGTCTTTGGACTGTCTCCTGCTTTACTGTCCCTAAAAAAGAAGAAGAAGAATTAAGTAAAACACTGCAACAAAAAAATAAGGCAGAAAAGAATAATTTAGCCTTGCAAAGACTCACTGTAGCACAAATTCGTGATTTAGAGACTGAGACCATGTGTTGAGGGAAGACTAACTGTTGTTAAACATAAAATGAGACACCTACCAGCTGCTGAGGTGCGGACCTGCATCAGGTGTACCTCCGTTCTGCCCAGTGCCTACATGTCAACAGACACAGATCAAGCTAACGTGGCTAGCACTAGCTTACCAAACACGGCCCCCGATAAAGCAAAGAAAACTCACCTTGTCGGTAATACATATCGTTTACTGTATTCCCGTAGACTTTCCATGCAAAGTGAATTGCAATAAGACTAAAAATTAACCAGCTCAGTAAGATTTTGAAAATAGACACTCTCATGTCGTTGGCTACCCAGTCGTCAACAAACTCAGAGAGGAAGGAAAGGCAGCTGTCAGCGATGCGGGACAAAAACTCAAAATCCCACGACTCCTCCATAGTGGTGGACTTTCCGGCTAATGCTTTGATATGATTAACTGTGTTTCCAGTGGCCAATTAAAAACAATGAATGTGTAAGCTTAGCAGCATATGCTATCTGTTACACATCCCTGGAGTTGCTCTGTTTACGTTGAGAAGGCATGACTAGGAAGTGACGTAATTACGCAGAGTCCTTTCCTGGCAACGTCAACCGTTTCCAAAACATTTCGCCAGATACATTTTCATTAAAAATATTTTTTTTTGTGTGGAGAGTGTATGTAGAGTATGTAGAGTTACATACAGTCATTTGTGAAATTCATTGATATCAGAAATTCATATGTATTCATATGTATTGCACAATACATAAAAGTGTATTTATCTCCAATTTATACTACCATGTGTATTTACATGTATAATGATTTTGAATATTTCTATACTTTTGATCATATTTTGGAAACAAAATATCTTTCTATAATTGAAATGCAATCAATAAATAGATATGCAGTTACATATGCAATTGCATTAGATATGTCACTGCAATTACATGATTATATGATTTTTCCAATTCAATCTAAGTAGTTCACATTTCCATATATTCTAGATGTGATTCAATCTTAGAAACCTGATTCGAATGCTTTTCCTAGTGCTTATTTTGTTTTTTATCCTGTGCCACCTCTATCAGTGGGCGGGACTAGCGTCCACCAGAGCGCACACTGATTGGCTAGTTCAACCAATCGTCACCGATTCCGGACGTCTGCTGTTGTAAGAGGAAAATTTGTTTTCTGCTCATTCTTGACAGCCCACTTGAAACCGGGCTTCAGATTAAAGTTAATGTAGCAAACTAGACATTTAGCCCCGCACGTCGACGTTACACAGTCGTAAGTTTTATTCTTTGTATATCTATTTTTTTTACAGGAGCACAATTGCCCGCACGGTCACTGTTAAGTCAAGGCCATGAAATTGATCCGTGGGTTTCGTTTGCTAGCAAGCAGCGTTAGCTACATAACTACAGTCAACATTTGCAGAGTTGCGTCGTAATTCACGGTCACACAATTATCAGTATGAAGACATATGCTGTATTGACCGTTTGCAAGTTAGCCGACATGTGAGGATTTGTAGTTTGAATAACAGAAGTTATTTTTAAACTGAAGGTTAGGTCCATCCGTCAAGCGTTTGTCAGCGGTGCAACATTAAACCGGCGGCCTGTAATCAGATTTAAATTCCTGTGTCTCTTGGGTATCTTGGAGCTGTTACTCTCTTGTGTAATCATGTGACCGAAACCACTGCTTCGAATATGAGTGATCTTATTCATATCAGACATGAGATGCCTATGGGCCTGGGCACTACAAAGCTGTTTGACTTAGTTTTTCGTTACTCTTAGTGATTGGGATGTTATCATGGAGGAAGACAATCATCATGACGGAGAGGCACATGGAGTGAAGATCTGTGATCCCCCGTCTGGGAGCAATCCATCTGGTAAGGAAATGAGTGATTGAATTCTTACTACAAATCAAATTTCCCAACTGGTCAGGGGTCTGATCTTTGTACTTGTCCTAGCTATAATTCCACATCAATTCCACAAAGTGTTAAAGCACTGCATCCCTCATTACGTAGACTAATTCTTCAACCCATGGATGTGAACATATTCATAATAAGACTCTAAGACTCTCAGCTTAATATACATATGAAGTATACATCTGTATCTTAATTTCATAGTATAATAATACAAATCTAAACTAATAACCTGTTGGTCTCCAGATACAATGTTACTCTAATATTTCCTTAAAGCTTTTCTGATAAGGTTTTATTATAACTTATTATAACTTCAGCTGCGTGGAGAGTTGCTCTATGTGTATTAACTTAACTTCTTTTTCCCTCCTTTTAGCTGACACTTTGGCGACTTCTCTGTCCCTCCTGGGGAATCACATGTTTCCCGATCAAGCGGTGAGAAGTGATTCTGGCGTCATTAAAAGAGACCAGGATGAAAATGTGCATCTGTCAGATGCTACAGCAGAGGGACCCATTCAAGATCCAGAACCTCCTTCTGACCCAGAGCCAAAGGTAGAGACTGATGATACACAAAACCCTGAGTGTGAGAAAGAGTCCGCACAGCTGACCGACGGAGGGACTGAGGGGGCTGCGATCGACAATGGCCAGAGCGACTCCGGGGAGTTTGTTGTTACAGTGCTGGCCAAAGCCAAGCTGGAGGAGCAAGGCCTAGGTGTAAAGGGGAGATCTTCCCCCCTGTTGGAGGCGGGCATCCAGGAATCTCCTGCATTCATATCTCATCGTGATGAGGATGTCACAGCTGACAGCTGGCGGCAGCACAGGAAGCACGTTTTTGTACTCAGCGAAGCCGGCAAGCCCATTTATTCCCGATATGGCAGCGAAGAGGCACTTTCATCAACAATGGGAGTCATGATGGCGCTGGTGTCTTTTGTCCAAAGTGGAGATAATATCATCCGTTCAGTGTATTCAGGTAAGAGAGGCAGGTGGCAGCATGAATAGAATAGAATTTATTATTATTTAAATGAGAAAAGAATAAGTTGTGTATAGTTTTCTGTTGTGCAGTTGTTTTATGTCGACTAGATTCACAGATGCAGCTTTTTTTTTCTTCTAACAAGTCAAAATGAAGACTTGTTTCACAGGCTTTTCAAACTAGGCTGTGGTTGGCGCTGCTCGATGGGAGTGTTGCTTCACAGAGTACATGTAGATAAACTTTGCTTAAAAATGACAAACTGCAAGAGTAAAAGATCAACTGACGCACAACATGAAAAAACTGAATAAAAAATGCCTCTTAAATAGTTATGAACAAAATCTTCATTATTGTTTTTTCAAAATTCTATAAATAATGCCGTGGCATAAAGGCTTGAAGCAAAAGCTTGGGGACACCGAGTTTCGGTTTTTGATGAGCCTCACAGTTTTTAAAAACAATGTTAAAAGTATTTAAGGTCTTACTGTTTAAGGTCTTACTGTTTGTTTTGTAACTCGGTATCATAGAGCATGTTGATGCTAACCCTTTTCCGTGTGTCTCTGCCCTCCATCAGATGGACACACTGTGGTGTTCCTACAGAAAGGGCCCCTGGTGCTGGTGTGCGTGTCCAGCAGCCGGCAGTCGGAGCAGCAGCTGCGTGGAGAGCTCCTCTACGTGTATTATCAGATTATCAGTATGCTAACCCAGGCCAGCATTTCCCGCATCTTTGAACACAAGAAGAACTACGACCTGAGAAGACTCCTGGCGGGCTCCGAAAAGATCCTGGACGGCCTTCTCAACCTGGTGGATTCGGACCCCAGCTTTCTGCTGGCCGCAGTGCACTGCCTGCCTCTGACCTCCTCTCTCAGGGACTCTCTCAGTCAGATCCTACAGAAAGCTATCACCCCCAATCTGGTTTTCTCCATCCTCATCGCTAAGAACCAGCTGCTAACCATCGTTCAGGAGAAGACGGTCATCGAGGACACAAGGCTGGAGCCGGCCGACGTCCACCTTCTGCTCAACCTCATCGGAGCCTCCTCAGCCTTTCAGGCTGGGGAGATCTGGACTCCCATCTGCCTCCCCCTCTTCAATCCTGACTGTTACTTTTATGCATACATTTCTTACCTGGACCCTCCGGAGTGCACTGTGTGTTTGCTGCTGCTCTCGACAGACAAGGAGGCTTTCTACGCCGTGGCCGAATGCAAGAGGAAGATAGAGGAGGCCATGGTGGCCCAGAACTCCCTGAGCCTCATCGCCAAAGCCCAGTCCTACAGCGTGAGCCAGGTTGGCGTCTCAGACCTCAGACACTTCATGTACAAGCCCTTTGACGTGCCGGACAACTACCGGCAGCTCACGCAGTTCACCAGGTGTGTGTCTTCGCAGTATCAGCGAGCTCAAGCTCGAAATAACTCGTGTGGGACAACAGTTTAAATGGCTTTTTTACACTAAACAACACCATTTTGAAGCTGCTTTCTCTGATCGCGATCACAACTTAAAATATTACCGTCTGCAAATGAACAACTTTACTCTCTGTGCATCTCTTGGTCCGAGTTCTTGAGTTTTACCCTCCTTCTTTGTGTGTGTAGCCCAGAGATGGAGGCTCCATACAGCAGTGAGGAGGAGAAAATGCGACTCCTGGATCTTTATCGCTACATGCACAGCCGCATCCATAGCACCTCACGACCCCTCAAGCTCATCTACCACGTTGCTGAGAGGGAAACTCTGCTGGCTTGGGTATGTTGTTGTTTTTTCCTTCTCGTGAATTCCTTTTATAAGATTTTTTTTTACAAACATTTCCAAATCCATGAAGCATAATTTGTTGTTGGTTTAATGACATAAAAAGACTAAATTACATGTAAACTTAAATCCACCTCATTCGTATTTCAGGTGTCTAACTTTTTTACTTCAGAGAGACTAGGCTCGCACTGGAAAAATATTTCAACTAAATATCAAGTAAAACAGGAACGCTCAGTGTGACACACCACTGATCAAATTCACGTCTCTTCTTCCCGTGAAGCTTCTTTAAAATTAAGTGAAAAGTACAGGTATTAAGTTGTAGCTGTTTTTTGAGTTTGTTTTCTTATATCCACTCTCAGCCTCTAAGTTCACAAAGAGAAAAACTTCACTGCAGAGAAAAGGATCAATGCTCCAGTAGCTTATAGTTCATTGCAGACTTGAATCAACCGAAGCTGACAGGAGGAGTGTTTAGGGGTTTAAGTATTTAAACCTCCAATGGCTTCTTCTTACATAGCAGGTTTTACGCTGATGAGCTTGGAATCTGTTCCAGTCTGAGGTCCCTGTTTCTCCATTTGATCCAGTTTGGTTTGGTTTCACTCTGCACTCTGTTTTAGTGCACCAGACAGCTCTTCATGACATGACTTCTCACTGAAAAATGTAAAGTTTCCCTTGAGTGGTTTATGTCAGTATCGATGTGCTTTGCCGTTGTTTAAAAGAAAAGCACAAATGGAGAAAACAAGATGACTGTGATCATTTTGACTGTTTTCTTTAAAAAAAACACTCAGCTCCAGTAAAGTAGGGCTAGGCTTTGAACTCCCATATTGGAGAGATGGCGTAGGCCTGTGGGACTGTTTCAGAGGATGAAAATAAACCTGCTCCCCTTTCCTCAAATGCTGCCTGGGGCTATTCTCCAAATGCTTCAAAACATTTTTAAAAACACCTTTCAAATCAGACCACAGTGTAAAATATGTAAACATTGAAAAAACTTTTTTCATCAGACTAAATAATAACAAGGACAGCTTGTTTCCTCTCCATCTTAAATCTGTCTTCTTTCCATTTTAGGTGACCAGTAAATTTGAGCTGTACACCTGCTTCAGCCCCCTGGTGACAAAGACTTGTGCCATTACTGCCATCACTAAGCTTTTGAGATGGATTAAGAAGGAGGAGGACCGTCTCTTCATTAGATACCCCGCTAAGTATTCAACTACTCCAAACCCCAGCAAAAGCTCTAAAGGGGGCAAATCTGACCAGCAGGACTCCACGGATAATGGTTTCTTATCTCTTCTATAGAACTCCGATAGCATTAAAATAGCTCTGCCTCATTCAACACTAGTTTGTACACTGGTCCCAAGACATTTTTTAACCTTCTTTGGACCCTTGCTGGACTTGGCATACACTGACTACAAGAAATGAGCAGTATCTTTTACACTACTTAAGAAGGATGGCTCTCAAGGTCTATTCCTTTACCTAAAAAACGAAAGCATGCCATTGCATCTGTGCTTTCATTCAGAAAGGGTCAGGGCAGAGCTGCATTAGCACATTTTAATTTGAACTATGGTAGAAAACAGTGACATGATATTTAAATGTTTTTATATTGTTTTATTACAGCAACATGAGCTATATCTGTTCTCTCACGGACAGTGAATGTATCACACATACAGGTAGTCAGTACGCCACAACTATTTATTGTTTGTTGTGTCAGTTAATAAGAGAAGAGAACAATTTAGTTCAACTACCTTTTTCAACACTAGTTCACAGACGTTCCTTTTCTTCTTTGGAAAAGAAACCCTACTGTTTAAAACAGAATCTTAGGAGGAACAAAAGTCTTTTCTGTAGAAGCGGCCCAAAACTGGAAGACCAACAACTGGAGCCGTCAAAAGGGAGAGGCCTGTACGAATGAGCGAAGCCACCCCCGCAAAGAAATGTGGAAACATGACATTTCATATTGTACCGACATTTCTTCTCAAATGACGACGTGGTCACGGGTTTTATTCATGTTACATTTCCTGAAAAAAAGAAAGAATCTCATCCCGGTCATCGTCCATGTTAATGTTTTCTGTGTAAGATGTCTTTCTTGAGAAGATTCTTCAGATAAAAAGATGCTGCTGAGCTCATGAAGTGTTTTTCTGCAAAATCATCTCAGCCAACGAAGTGAGTACAGGGGACTTTGGAGTTTTGAATAATAGTTTTCTAAATATGGTCTATAAAGGGTAGCCTCATCTTTATCCCCTCTGATGGATTCCCTGTCAGTTCAAGTCCTACAGTGTCTCTGTGGTAATATCAAATAAACCCAGATTGCACAATTCTACAGCTCTCCTAATTTGATGGTGTTTCTGTTAGAAAAAAAAAAAAAAGAACACCTTATTCTGCGATTTGCTGGACTGAGAAAACTAATGTTTTAGAAAAAACAGAATTGCAAACATTTGATTAGGACTTCCACTTTAAGGAACAACTCCTGTCCCGCCAGCTCTGTGTAGATAATCAGCTTCTCCTCAAAGTGCGCACACATACTGTTGATCGAAGTATTGATTTTTTTTTTCTTTCTTGGGCGTCCCAGTTTCACACTAAAGACCTGGTGCGAGTTCCACCTTCAGTGGAAAAACTCTAGAGCTAAAAATGTAATATGGGATGGGGTTCCAGGTAAGTGCTCCATGCAAAAAGAATTAATATGGCTTTTAATAGTAACAGATCTAATCAATATTTGCCCCCTCTCAGTGATTATTAAAAACACATGCTTAAATTATAGTAGTAAGTAGTAGTAATTGACACATTATCCACAATATGTCCCACTGCAACTCCCATTTAAAAAAGGAAGAAAAAAAATAGGAGCATTAGGTACTGTTTTTTATTTGGAAGAGCTGTCATTTACATCTTAAACAGTCACTCGTGGGTTTATTTCTGTTTGGTGACTTAAATCTATGCAGAATGTCGGTTATTTATGATTAAATATTTACCATCTCAACCAGCTGACAATGGGTTTTATGTTAATGATAGAGGCTACAAAGGTCAGCCCAGAGCGTCCATTTTTCAGCCACTTTTGGAGCCACCGTGTCAAGCGGTCTGTTTTCAGTTTAGCCGTCTGGATTGGAAACTTGTAAGCGCCTGAAATGAGAGATTCATCCTGAAATTGCTAAGTAAAAACAAAACATGTACCTAGTTGTTTCAAACAGCTTTTATTCTTGAGTGAGAAAATATCATCTCAGGCAGACTAAAGATCTTGCTGTACAATTTAAATGACAAGATCAAAAATCCCCTGTGCCACCAAGAAAGAAAGAAAAAGATCCAAAACAAAGAAATCGCAGGACAGTTCGGACTCTGCTGCCTTCAGAGTTCAGGGCTCGCACCGCCTCTCTTCTATAGAATATATTCCATCGACATGTTGGTGAATACCAGCACTATTACAAAGAGCTACTCAGCATCATACATAGATCTGTTCAATATTTTTACTTTTTAAATAACACTCTCGACTGCCACAAGTTATAAATTAAAATCTATATTTGATTTTTGCATTCCTTAAATTACTTAATGTAAGCGAATATAAACATACATTTACATATTTACAGTACTATACACATGCACTTAACTACACTGAGGCTGTATACATACATGTATATTATAAGCTGTACACAAACACACACACTAGGTTAGCCACATATATGGCTCCAGGGGTTTCCTGCTTTAAAAAAAGAAAAAAAAAAACCCAGACCATTTGTGCTTTTCAAGTCTTCACGGCCACATGTGTGAACAAATACACCTTCTTCAGTGGGTCAGTGCAGCTGATTTATCTGCTACACCTCTGTAGTGGCTTCACGTCTTCTCCTCTCACTCTGGCGTTTTTTTATAATACAGTTTCACAATATGGAAAAATAAGCAACAACCTTAAAAGTCTCACCAACGACACGTCATAGCTGGACTTAAAGTTCAAGAATACTTGTAATGGCAGTTTTTGTTTTGAGAACAAAATATGAACATAACCTGGATATAATCCTCTGTCTGCTGCGCGCAGCTGGCAGCAAAGTTTGAAAAGTGACCAGTCAAATCCGCCTATCTCAGGTTGGAGTGGAGGACCCGGATGAAAGGTCGCTGCTTCTCTCATTATTGTGAAAATAAGTCAAGTTGATTTATCAGATGCACACAGATCATTAAAAGTTCGGTTTCCATCCACGGCTGTCTAGATCAGACCGCCACAGAGTCCAGATATGACGCGAGCGTTAAAGTGGAACTTTGACATTTCAGTGGCAAATATGATCGAAAGTCGTTTCAAAGAAAAACGATCCCTTTGACGAGTAGACATTTAAACTTCTTTCAATCAAGTCTCGACTCACTTTGGCCTATAATGAAAATCCTCTTATGAGCACATAGCAACAGTGGTTGTGTAAAATGATTATTAAAAATGTTTTTAAATATATTAAGCACTTTGCCCACCATTTTAAAAATTTTTCAAAAACCATCACTTTTCCATTTTTTCAAGGACAGTAAAGAAGCTTCTATACAGACAGCCTGTTTCCGGTTATAAAATCTGGAAAATAAAATCTATATGAAATTAGAGGGCGTGAAGTTCACGTTCCCTCTCACGTGGTTCAAGTGCACCATGGCTCGGTCGTACGCAGTGTGCACAGACTTGCGGACGCCGGGTTTCTTGCCCTCCATCAGGCGCAGCTTGTCCACCGTGTCGTCCATCCCCAGCGGCAGTAGTTTGTTGCGAGGAAGCCACTGCCTGAAAGCCAAGACGGACACGTTTCAGAGAGGCTCAGGTGACTCGTCCGGTTCCACCGTGAAGGCTTCCCCCCCCTGCCAGGATCTTACCACGTTCTTTTGGTGTCGAAGAAGAGCACTAAGAAGAGCTTTTCTCCTTCCTCCGTTTGTCTCCACTCGCCCAGTTTGAGCACCTCCACAGGAGGCACTGGAATGGGGATGCCGTTGTGAAGGAGTCCTTCCTGAGGCATGTCCGGATCAACGATCTGTAACAGAGGACTGTGTTAGCCGGGATATATTATTTATTCCATGCTCCGGGGATTCAGCGAGGCAATCACACCGCACAACGGAAAGGGTTGAGGAAAATGAAAAAAGACAGGTGATGAACAGAGGAAATACAAATTTGAACATGAGTAAATAGCCTGAAAGTTAATATGCCTCCCTCTAAAATAAGTTGTTTTTCAGAAAAAGTTATCCAGGACTGACTAAAACTGAAAAAGCATCTGATCTCCAAAGAAAAACGTTAAAAAGCTAATGCTCAACACCACTATAAATCATTAAAAAAAATCTGTCTGCTTGGATGTCTAATACAAACAAAGATGCTTTGACTCAGACTGTACATCATAAATTATGATCTCACCATTGCCGGGTAGGACGGATATCCTCTGCATTTGGCCCACACCAGGTCCAGAGGCGAAAGTTCAGTCTCACTGTCTAAAGACAGAAGTGTAGACTTTCCTATGAACAGAAAAATCAAATTTGTTTCATTCACCTCTGTTGGTGACTGCTTTTGATCCCAAACTCCAACTGCATCGCATGTCACAGCAGCAAATATATTTGTTCAATTCTTATATTGGGATAACAAGTAAAAGAAAAGCAAAAAACAAAACGAAAATGACTGTATTTGTATTACTTTGTCACGATACACACCCGACCCAGAGATGTCTCCGTTCTCTTTGCTCGGTATTTTAGCCAAAGCTGGTTTACCTCGACTCCGTTTGGGAGGGGAGAGCCTGCAGTTGAGGGGAGAGCGAAGCAGCAGAGCTGGGTCAAGTATCCGTTTAGAAAAAAAAACAATTACAGGATAAGAAGAAAGAGTTAAAAAAAAGTTGTATTAGGATGCAAGCTTTATTGGAAAAAAAATCTCTATTATAAGCTTGGTTTAAAAAATGTTTAAAAAAGTGAAACAAGTCCAAACTGAGAGCTGAAACTTGCAAACTGGTTGTTTAAAGCTGACTGATGAGGCTGTTTGTGAGAAACAACCTGTGGTACTCCTGTGGTAAATAAGCTTAGCAGCCAGCTGGGGAAGTGACAATCACAGATATTAAGTGTGTGAATATCATAGCCTTCAGTAGGTGTTTTCACACCGTCTGTTACCACTGAAACATGTACACAGCTGAAACGGCTGCCGCTGCAAAACACACCAGCAGACGCTCAAACCCGAAAAAACTAAAGCCGAGTTGGTTTGGCTTTATGTTTATGCGACATGTAGAACACATCTAAACAACATTTGATGGAGACATGGGTTTGCAGGGGGGCCAGTGTATTCTTCCCCTCTAAAAACAACTTGTTTGAGAGGGCTTCACCAGGATCTGACCCCCTGACCCCACACTCACGTTAGGCTCGGGTCATCGTCCTCATCCGGGTCTGTACAGGTGTACTTTCCGTTTGTCAGGCCTGGGAACACGAGCAGATGGAAAAACGTGAGCTTACCCACCAAATGTTGGCAATGCTGCCATCTGCTCTGCCTCACCTTCTTCTCTGGGTGGGGGGGGGGGCTTGTCCGTGTTGCTCTCTGAGCTGGGGCCTCTGGACCTCAGGTGGTGTGTGGAGGGGAAGGAGGGCGCAGGTGAGGCGTTAGGAGTCGGGGGCAGGGTGGTGGTGTTGTTCATACTGGGTGAGTTTGGGCTCGCCGGCGCGACGTCCAGCCCGTTGGTTTTCTCCTCGGATGTTTTGCCGTTCTGCCCCGCGGGGGACTTAGTTTTTGCCATGCGGGCGCCGTTTTTCGCCTTCTTGAACAGAACGGATGTGCGGCGGCCGACTCCGACCAGAGGCAGAGTTGGCGGGGAGCCGAGCGGAGTGACCTCGTGAACGGCCTCCGGTTGGGATGAGGGCGTTTCTCCTACCTCTGCCTCCTCTTCGCCCTGGCTTTTGCTCCCGCTGCGGGACGACCTCTGACGCTTGTAGGAGCGCCCGGGCGAGCGCCGCCCCCCGGTGACCATACCCAGGACCGGGGGCTCCAGAGGAGCATCCCCCGGCAGGGGTGACGACACTGGGCAGGTCAGCTCCAGCACAGGTGGAGAATCATCTGGATCAAAGAGAATTTTTTCATTAGGGTGATTAAAAACAGCAGAACTCATGTGTTGTTTTTTTTTGTGCTTATTAAGACAAACTGCATAAAAGATTAAGCTATTCAAGATAATTAAAATGTAAATTACCTTACCTGTCACAGAGTTTGACACTGCTGTCAAAGGCCCGTTTTCCACGTTTGCCTTCTCCTTTTTCTTTTTCTGCTCCTCCTGCTCCACTTTCTCCTCGTCTCCCTCTTCATCTTTTTCTTCCTCCTCCCCGTCTTTGCCGTTCAGGGCCAAAGCGCCTTGCTGCTGCTGGCTCATCTTCTGCCTGAGGGTGTTGATCTCTCTGCGCAGCAGTCTGATGCGTTTGGTGCGGCCTCCGCTGGTGCGCATGGAGGTGACCATGTCCAGTTTGTCCAGTAAGGCCTTTAGCTGCTCGTCCGTGGTCAGGTGCAGTCTGTTGTCGGGATCCAGGATAGAGTCCACTGTGCGGAGGGAGAAAGAAGGGGCAGGTGAATCGATGAGGGGGACGGGCCGCGCTCAGGGAACGAAAGCATGCAGTCTATGACGTTAACTCACCGTCATCCCATGTGCACTGGTAGAAGCCGTGTTTGTTTGGAGCTTCTGGCAGGTGCATGCCGGTGCTGGGGTCCAGGCCAATGCTCTGGGACTGCCTGTGGGCATGGCGGAGAACAGCTCCACCCACCTCCCGCAGCTGTAAGGCTGCTTTGTGGAACATGGTGTCCTTGGAGTTGTACTTGAGGCAGTTGGAGATCATGAGCTCAAAGTCCTTCTCCAAGTCTGCAATGGAGCAGTAGGCATGCCCCTCCAGTTTGGTTCTCATGGTCGAGAAGTCCATAGGCTTTGATATGAACTCCAAGTAATCTGGAACCTTAGCGGTCAATAAAATACAAAGAGCAGAGCCCAAGGTAAGCCAAAGGAACACGATTCTGCTGGACCAAGAGGGATCTTTTATGGTGCACTAACCTCTGCCAGATTCACGGGCTGAGAGAAGATTTTGGCTGTGTCCTTCTCTTGTAGTTGGTCCAAGGTGGTTCGTAGAAGCACCAAAGCAGGGGTCAACTTTAATTCAAGGGCAGCCTGCTGGATTTTCATCTGATGGTGACAGCATAAACAAATGTCAGCGCGCAGAGGAAATGCAAGGGCGCCTTACAGGCTTTTAGATGCAGTTTAATCTCTTTCTCTCTCTGACAAGTGTACTTCCTTGCAATTTATATGATGCCAAAAAGAAAATGAGTACAATCAAAGTAAAACAAAGGCTCTAATTTTCAGCGCTAAAAATAACATTTAAATCGCTTGGTTCATGCAACCTGAACTTATACTTATACTAATCTCGGGTGTTGTGTCTTCGGCGTGCTGCTGTTTGACCCGACCTGTTCTCTCTTTAGCCTCTCTCTCTTGCGGATGAGTTCCACCAGAAGGCGGGCTCTCTCCAGGTCTTGCCTCAGCTTTTGCCAGTATCGTAGCTCCTCTCTCGCCGCGCTCAGCTTCTCATCAGGCTCCCGCTGATCATGAAGAACAAATTAGAAAGAAATCACAAGTGTTATTCTGTTTTAAAATTCCTTACATGGACAAAATGCTGATTAGCGCTTTAACATTACAATCAAACCTGATTTGACTACGGCAATCTTCAAAGGGCATTTGAACAAAACTTTGAACAAGATGTAATGAAAATGAACTTTGATTGAAATAAAAATAATCTTTGTGGTAGCTATTTGCAGCCGAGTTGAAATTATTTCATAGTTGTGTAGAATATGTCCCCGTACAATCGATACGAGGTCTGCAGTGTGCTGTTTGACTGACCTTTTCACGCATCCCTTTTAAGCTGGGGTTAACACCTTTTCTTTCTCTTTGACATCGGTGTCATATGTCAAAATACAGAGGCAACATGAGGGGGATGTGAATAGTTCTGCAATGCCAGCTTAATGTGTGTTAACCATCAGCTCTGCAGGGCTGAGCAGGCTTGTTTGTTAGATATTTATAACCAAGAACGAGTCCAAGGTGGCAGGTTAACAAGGACATCTTTTTTTTTTATTGCAGATAAGCCAAAACTGATATGTGAACAGACAGGTTTGTAGAGTGGAGAAAGACCTGTTCTTTACCAAATGAATTTAAATAAAGTCCAAACATTGTTACACCGCCTTCGCTGTTCACTGTTACGTTTATGCATAGTTACTGACTGTGATGCCGCTCCTACAGTTTTCATGTTTCTATTGGCTTTGTTGTTTATTTCCTGCGAGGTGCGTGAACAGTGAGCGAGCTGCAGATATGTCGGGTGTGCACGGGTGTAACCTTTGCTGCCTGTCTTGGCCAGGACACCCTTGAACAAGACACAGTGCAAACGAAAGGTACGCTGGTGTGATTCCAGTGACTCATGTTTTGCTCGCATTTAGAACTGCTGAGGGGAGGTGGCACCGAAACCGGCATGGATGTCAGTTAGAGCTGCTGTCCTGTCTCAAAGGTGATTGTGTTTTTTTTTGTGGTCACGGAGGTGAATGTGCTTTTTAAAACATTGCTCAGAAACAGCCTGCACAGATAGCTGGTGTAGATAGAAGCTGACTGCACCTGCTCTGCGGTCCTGTGGGCCTGCAGGTGGGAATGAAGTCGGCGTATTAAAGGCATGCCATTCCGTGACTGTCGTTTCAGTAACCAGTAGTTATGAAGCCTCTGCATGAACTGATTTTTTCTCTGGACTTCAACCCCAGTGCAGATCTTGTTCAGTCTGTGAAGAACAATATCACAGTTATAGATTAAAATCTACAAGGAAACGACAGTAGTTTAAAAAAACTAAAATAAAAGAGCAGTACATTTTCACAGCTTATTATGTATCAGTGAACGCCTGCTAAAAATATTTACTGAATGGAAATAAGTGAACTGTAAAACGAAGAAATACAAAACATTAGGCAGGTATGCAAATGTCCCACCTGTGAGAGGGGATCTGAGGCACCAGCAGCACAGGAACATTCGAGCGGCGTGTGGACCCAGATCCTTTGGCATTCTTCTTTTTCTGGCCTTTGATTGCCTTCTTGTTTGTTGGTGAGGGAGGACTTTGAGTGTAGGACCTCTGACCACGACTACCCCTGCCTCCCACCAACCTTCCTTCCACTGACTCGTCTCCCGACCCGTCCCTCCGCGACCCGACGGGGGAGTGGTGCTCACAGAAAGCAGTCTTCTTCACAGAGAAGGTGGTGCCGTTCACGCCCGTCTCTCGGACGGGATCGATTTTCATAAACAAACCGGCCTTCTGGGCGCAGGTGACGTGAAAAGCTCGGTAACAGTTGGCTTTGTGGCACTGGATAGACGCTCCCCTGCCTTTCTGCTTACACAGATAACAAGTGAGTTTCCAACGTGCAGGGGGGATGTTCTTCACGCCCTCAACAGGCTCCAGGAACACCGTGTTAGCAAAGCAGACCTCCGGGATCCATATGGCACAGACGACATGAGCCCATCGTCCGTCACTCGTCTGTTTGAAGGCACCTCCTCGGTTGGGACAGAGCACACAGTCTACAGGGCGGGAGGGGGACTGCAGGCAGCAGCGGCACAGCCACTGTCCCTCAGGTACGTAGGGAACGCCGTAGCACTCCTGGTGGACCGCCAGGTTGCAGATGTCACAAAAAAGGATGACATTGCTGTTCAGACATTCATCATCCAAGCAGACGCAGCAGAAGGCGTCCTCGTCAACGGCACTCTGAGACAGAGCCTGGCTGCGGGACTCCAGGATGGACTCCCTCTCCAGGCGGTCGATCAGAAGCTCAAAAGTGTCCGGAGATACAGACGCATGGCCGTCAGAAACCCGCTTGTGGTTCACCATCTCCAGCCAGGCTAGGTCTTCCTCGTCCATGTCGTATTCTGCCACAGCATCCTGCTCGTCCCCGGTCTTTTCAATGTAGCGGTAGTAGGACGCTGGGAGAGGAGGTGCCTCAGCAGGGGAAGCGGAACTCAGCACGCGGAAGGTGGGCTCGGGCAGCGGGGTTTGTTGGGACGGGTGTTGGAAGGAGTGAGACGATCCTGTGTGCTGCTGTGAGCCGGACCGCTGGTTCTGATGGGATGTATTTTTACCACTCCGTCTGCTTTTAGTGTTAGAAGGTTTCCTCCACGATTTGCTCTTAATTTGCGTTTGCTCGCTGTTCTCCTTGTTGCTGTTGCACTCGACAATGTCCTGAGCCATCATTTCATCCTCTGTGATAACAGGCAAAGGATCTGTGATGTTAATCCGATGGAGCCTTCCATCTAGGTCCACTTCCACGATTTTCTGGGCCTGAGCGTATGTCAGTGTCTCCCTGGATGGAGAGAGCTGCAGTCTGTAAGGGGAGGGGGCCCGCAGCTGGCTGGTTGATCCCCTTCCCCTTCCTCTCCCTCTGCCTCGACCCCTGCCCATGTTGAGTCTTCTAGCAGCTGTCTTGCATTCCCACCTCCTCACCTTCCGCATGGGACCTAAATAGCCTTCTTACAGGTAAAAAGAAAGAAAAGTTTAATACCATGATTTAAATTACAGCACCAACACATAACTTCTGATTCAGAGGGTTATCTGAAGAGCTCCAATGTACACTCATACTGAAAAATTCATCAAAAGATATCAAAGCTGAGATGGGTACCAAAGGGCCTGTAATTTCAATAATGAGGACAAGTGTCTTTCAACATGAAGCTGTAAACTTAAAAGATTGCGTGCTGAAGTTCTGGTCACTAATTTCCACCATAAATTAAATTTTGATTCACAAAGTCCAATTTCTTGCTCCTAATTTAAATGATATTTTCAGATGTTCTATTTGTCAGTGGGGTTGGGTGAGGCAGACTAATGGTTTAAATTGTTTAAATATCAACAAAAAGGCATTTTATAAAAGGATCAGCGACGTGAATTTACTTATATGTGTTTGAGAATCCAAAGTTAAACCTATTTTTATGATAAAGGGTAGTTGTTTTATTCTTTAAACGTCTGACTTAGAGGTTTTTCTATCCCTTATCAGAGTGAATGTGCAGTATTTTAATACAGGACATTGCAATAAATCCGTAATAAGAGCTCATCTGTAGTGCTCTATAATAACATGTTGCCTCTCGCTGCACTAACACAACTACAGTAAGTTTCGTATTCGTTGCATGCATACAAGCTTGTGAGCCGTTTCCCTATTGGCCCAACACGGAGTCTGTATTATGACCGTTTGGCATTCTGGCCAATCAGAATTAAGCACACCGTTGTTTTTTTTACTCCCCGGGTCCGTTCCTAGTTCGGTTGTCGAGCGCTAAATACCAACCCGAGTATCTAACATCTGTCAGCCATTTTAAGCGCACAACAGCAGAGACAGCGCTTGTGTTGCAAGTTGATTAGCAGCCCAATTATACATGCAAACAGAAACCAGTGGGCAGATGCTCGCAATGCACCGCGCCTTAACGCCTTTTATTAACGGCGTGTGTACATTAGATAACGACATATCAACTGCAACGGTCCAGGTATTTCTTTGTGCTCAGACCCCTGCAAAGAGGCTGTCTCTTGCTTGATGCGATAACGTTACTCGATCGGACAGGACACACGGTGACAAAATGCTGACATTTCTAACAAAAAAGGCCGAAAATACCCAAGACACCTGAGCGTTTTTTTGTTTTTTTACCTTGAACAGATGTCCTCTGTCGTGCGAGTCACAAACAGAAAAACAGCACCTGGCTAAATGTCAGCTAGTGACAGACTCCGACCGAGGCGGACATGCTAGCCGTTAGCTTAGCTAGCCGGTCATTTCAGGAGCGGCAGCGTCATCTTCAGCGCTTCACTTCTCCGCCGCGGCTTCGGTTGAACACACGAACTAGAGCCGGTTTCATGGCGGCGGGGTGGACCCTTTGAACGCCGGTGGTGCGCAACTTGGGGAAAGCAAAATCTCGGAAGATATCAAATTAATGTACCTTGGATGAGGCTAAATATTCAGTCAAGATGGCTTGAAAAATACGCCCCTTTAAAAAAAAACACCTCGGCCAATTGCAGGTCGCCGCTCAGACTCGCACTGCACGCGCACCGGTTTGTGATTGGTCCATGGGACAAACCGAACGCATCGAACTCTTCCTGGAGCTCATCGCAGACGGAGGCGATGAGAAAAACAACCACACGTTTGTCGCGCGCCTTCTGTCTTTATTTCCATGTTCGTCTAACCATCCACCTTTCTAAAGACTTCGATCAAAACTTGCAGATTAGAATGTGGAAACTTTATTAATCATTTGACAGATAAATATTTTTAAAAAATTCATTTACTTATCTAACCATCTCCATTTACTATACACGTAGAAATTTTTTGAGATTTCCATTATTTGTCTGAGAAAACTAGAAAAATATCTGCTTTCGCATGGTGGCAATGAAATTGTACTAAAAAATCTCAAGCTATGTCAGTCAAATCATTACTATCATTCATATGTTGAATTTGCTTAAAACACAATTTGTGAAATTGGTATCTGTGCTTTGAAATATTAGAACATACCAATTCAAATGTCCCAGAGTCCAAAGATATATCCCCTTTGTTCGTGTGGAAGAAGACAAACTATAAAACCCATACTTTAGCAGTTAGGACATAAGAATATTTTCATAGATGTTTTTTTATTTGTTCTTTTTTTGCATTACTAGGTTTTTTGATGCCTTGATTTATATTACATGTAATTGTTTGCTCTTTCTTTTATGTGATCCTGTTTTATTTATATTCCCTTGTAGCATAACAACAATAACAGTAATTCTTCAAGGCAGTTTGAACCAGCTGATAAGTTTTGCCGATTCCAATATAAGAATTATCTTTTATTACGTTCACCACTACAGAATTGTAACAAGCTGTGCTATTGAAAGAGTTTACATTTTCTAATGATGAAAGTATGTTACAACTACCACTATTTTTTGGATGATTTAAAGGGAATCTTGAAATATTTGGAAACTGTAACATTGTATTTCTCCAGCTAAACATCATTTGCTGTAATTTACTGTTTCACACTCAGTGGAATGCTTAATTAACCTATTTATTTATATATTTTTTCAAACAACCAGTGTCTGAGTATTTTGATAATATGTTGATAAATACAAGAATTAGAAGAAAATATAATAATATCTAACAGATACTAGGGATCAACCATTATACCGTGAAAAATGCACAAAAAGACATGTCGGAAATTAAATTAATTAGTATTAAGTGAAAATAAAGCTATGTTTACTGGTATTTGCCCTCATGTATTGTGTATCATTGAGATGAAGAAAAGCCTTTGGAAACCATTCTGAAATGGAAGGAAGCAACATTTACAGAAATGGTGACTGAGCAGTTTCAATATAATGGGAAGTCATGTGCTCAACTCATCAAAAGTCTTTCTTCTGATCTAGGTTTTCAGAGAGCCTGCTGCCCACATTACCTTTCATTGATCATTCACACAAATGTGTTTAGTCTCAACCAGCTGAGCCGACAAAATTAAATTCCATTGAGATGATTGCTAAATTTGTTACCCAGCAGTTCAGATGGTTCTTTCCTTTTGACAGGGAAGTTATTAGATCGAGGCATGTCAAAGTCAACTATGATCTTTACTAAATTTAAGTTGGAAGGAATGAATATGCCATCACATGCCAGTTACAGAACATTTTAACATAAATTCTAATCATTGTTGCAGACTGGTTTCTCCAAATTGACAAAGCTTTTATTCCTAAACTGAAAATATGATATGTCTTCTTCAGTCTTCATCTAAGTTAAGTAGTAGCTTGTTGAGGATAGAGCATATTGGACTTATGAAATAAAGACTAACCCCTGTTCTTGTGAGTCTTAAATCATGACTATTTTTCATCTGTACATGTTAAATGGATTTGTAGTCATTTACATTGTTTTCTCTGTCAGTGGGCTGGTTTTTCTTTGGTTCTGTAAAGGAATTTCACTCTGAAATCATCCTCACAGGATCACATTGGTCTATATCTTGTCTGTGGTTTCTTTTTTATATAAGTGGTACACAGCAGAGTAGAGAAATCCTAACATGCTTTAAAAATACAAATTTCTGTGTGCATTTTTTTAATTCATTGCATTTTTCAAGGACTGTGTAATCCTTCCTATTTCTGGGTTGATCGCTTTAGTTCACATACAAATATACCACAGAGCTAAACTTTTGCCTTTTACATTTATACAGGGAAACAACTATCAAATATTTTTCCACCTTACATGTTCACATGCAACACAATCATCTTATTTGACTGGACTACAGAAGACAAGGGAAATGATTGTTTAATCACAACTTCATATGAAGTTCATTCTCTCTTTTCATGTGTACAAAGCCGTCATCAGTAATTTCATTCTACAACACTTCTTTTATTCCTTGACAGACACCACTTGCTAGCTGTCCAAAAAAAATAGTTCTTTTTTTTTTTCCCCACCCACAAAATCTTCATTGGTTGTCTCCTCACATATGAGTCTGGAAAACGTCCTCCTGCAGCTCACTGGTGTGAGATTGCAACTGACGCACTGGTCCAGCATTTGCTTTGTGGACTCTGAGGTAGTTATGCATTCTTCTTTTTACTGACCGTCAATTTTAAGCTTTTATAGGTATTTTTGAATCCAGGCATTGTATAAAATCTAGACATGTGCAAGGTATTTTTAATGCTTGTGTCAATCATCTGATACACCATCCAACCCTGCTGTTTTATAACTTGTAGGTTAAGAGCAAGAAAAGACAGGATGCTGTTCTGTTTTATTCTCGTGTCGGGGTTTCTGCTGGACGTCGGAGTGTGCGCTTCAGGTAAGGGTTTATTCTGTCTCAGGTTAATCTAATGACAGGGTACTAACACAAAATATCAGTAGTACAGATTAACCAGGATTGTGTTTTTCCTCAATGTAATGGAGAGTCAGAAAGTCTGCATTCGAAAAAAATTGAAACAAAAGTGGGAAAAAAAGTTTGCCTGCTTATACTTCAAAGTTTGACCCGGTCAGTTTATTTTTCTTCAGCGTGCTTGCAGCTTGCTTTTTTACTTTGCCAATTTCCTCGTGTTTCTCTGCAGGGTTTTCTTTGAAAATTCTCAAGCTTGACAAGACATAAATAAATGCACTGTCAGCTCGGATGAATATCAAAGAGTAGCACCACATCCTGTCCAACTCTTGAGGAAAAACAGAAAAGGAAGCAAGCCAACTGACAATCTTGCTTAAAAAAATGGCAATAAATCAGCTCAGTGAGGCAAACAAAGACTCTGTGTTTCACAGCGGCCAAAATGTGACAGAGGCTTGAAGCGCTCATATACGTGTCGTCCTCTGAAAAGGAGGATCTGATGGTTGTCAGGATGACCCTGTGGTGATGGATCCCCAAGGCCTTGGCCTGAATTGGGGCTTTTGATGCTCTTTGACTGCCCTCCCATAGCACAGTGCCATGCTATTGATTAAAGTTCAAATAACATGCTGCTCCATATAATTTTAGGTTGCACAATGCTGACAAGAAGGAGTGGAAAAATGCCAGATCTCTAGGATACCGGAAAGTCCTTCTGACCACATAGTCATACATTCAACCCCAATTTCACCTCAGACATGTCATTCTTTCAAAATTAAGCCTGATGATGAACTATATGGATTTTTATTTGTTCTAAGGTTTACTTTAAGAGATCCCATTATTTCTTCCAACATTCCTGACATGTCTCTTGTCATTGATAACGTTTTATCTGTGTAAATTATCTCTATTTATATTTTTCAAACATACTAACTATTCATCCAGCTCAAGAATACAAATCGCTATCTAGGGGCCAGGAATATTTCACAGGCACATTTGATGCATTTTTAGACTAAGATATCCAAATAAAAACCAAATAGATAATCAACTCTTATCTCCCCTAAAATTCAGAAAGCATTTATCTTTGTGTTGTGTTTGTGAAAAATGTGTCTAATCTAAAGCTGAAGCCTTTTTATTTGTTTTTTTCCCCCTTCAAAATCAGTGCAATCAGAGATGAGAATCACAACAATTAAGGTAATTGATCAACATCTTTCTTTTGTGGCGGGTTCCCATCACAATGAATATTGTAATTAAGAAGAAAATTTTCCCCTGATTAATCATTTTTTTACCTTCTTCTTTAAGCAAGAGCCATACACAATGTCTAAAGGAGCTCAGCTCGAGGGTTTTTGCATGGACCTGCTCTCTGATGTGGCCAAGAGAGTGGGCTTCAAGTACAAAATACAGCTGGTGAAGGATGGTTCATATGGGAGGCAGGATGAGAACGGGAACTGGAATGGGATGGTTGGAGAGGTGGTGCGAGGGGTGAGCACAGAAAAAACTGTAATTTACTGGGGTCCCTGTAGATAGATGATTATTTGTGTTGTTAAACTGACAGAATGACTTAAAGAAGAACCTTATTTCTTCAAAATAAAATATGACGTCAAGTATTTTCTAGTAAAACTAATCTGTGTCAATGCATTCTTAACAGGAGGCAGACCTTGCAATTGCACCGCTGACTCTCACCGCAGCCCGGGAGAAAGCTGTGGACATGACCAAACCCTTCATGCAGACAGGAATCAGCATCCTACTGAGGAAGGACATCTCTGAGGGAACAGGCTTCTTGGACTTCCTGAGCCCATTCACGGCAGAAACCTGGGTCGGCATACTCATTGCCTACCTGGGGACTGCAGCCTCCATCTTTATTGTTACCAGGTCAGAGAAGAGTGTAGTTTTGTTTTTTAGTGATAATAATGTGGTTTGCACCATTAGTGTGTTATAGTGCATCATAGTGCTATAGTGCTCATGCTGATAATGAAGTTTGTTATGAATGCAAAATGCAGAATCAGCCCGTGTGAGTGGACTGAGCCTCAGAGTGAGCAGAACAGGTTCAGTTTCCTCCACAGCCTGTGGTACGCAGCTGGAGCCCTGACTCTACAAGGTAAACATCTGAACAAACAGACAAGTGAAATGACATCTGTTAACTGGAGCAAATTTTTGCACATTTGAGTTTAACAATAAAATGATTATAACACATCTAAATGTCTGTGTCCTGCATGGAAAGGAACAGGTGTTGTTTTTAGTTTAACTTAATCTCTTCCATTAAAGTAATTTCCTTTTGGGACAAAGTCATTTTTTCATTTCAGATTAGCACAGTGTCTGTGTTCTTTATGTGAGAGAGATAAAAAAAAACACAAGAAAAGAGGAAGTTACATTTCTTTGACACAGATTTTCTTGAAAGCACTTCTCTCTCTTTGTGGACATCTAATTTTGTGTTTCAGGAGCTGGTCCTCATCCCAAAGCCGTGTCTGGGCGTGTCATCTGTAGCACCTGGTGGTTATTTTCTGTTGCACTCCTGGCTTGTTACTTCTCTAACCTCAGTTCATCTAAGACCCCAGAGTCGAGTCACCTGACAGTGAAAGGATTTGAAGACTTGGCCAATCAGGACATGATTGAGTATGGCTGCCTGGCCGGCTCTTCCACGCTTGCTTTCTTCAAGGTGAGTATGAACTGGGCTCTGTCTTGTTTAGACTCAGAATAAATACGTTCCCCTCTGATTCATCTCTCTTTAATTTAGAATTCAAACAACCCAGTGTACCGCAGAATCTATGAACACATGGAAAGGACAAAGAGTTTTGTGTCAACTATGGAGGAGGGTGTCCGACGTGCAAAAGAAGGGAACTATGCATTCATTGGAGAGTCTGTTTCTCTGGATTTGGCAGTAGCACGTCATTGTGAGCTGGTCAGAGCCCATGAAGTCGTTGGCATGAGGGGATACAGCATTGCTGCTGCGCTCGGTGAGGCTGTTCATCCTAAACTTAAACTAGCCCATGAAATTTCAGGAATTTTTAACCAAGGCAAAGTCCAAATCATATTGAAATATTAATCTTTTTTTAAGGGTCCCCAATCATCAAGAATCTCAGTGTGGCAATCCTTCAGCTGAGTGAGGCTGGGGAGCTAGCTTACCTGAGAAGCAAATGGTGGGCAAGCAGCTGCATAGCAGACAAAGGAAAGTCCTCCGTTGTGCAGCTGCACAGCCTCAAGGGGATGTTCCTGGTTCTTTCTCTGGGCCTCGGGCTTGGGATACTTCTAGCTGTGCTGGAGCTCACCCTCAAGAGTCGTAGGAGTGCAGCGGAGCAAAGGGTACGTTCGGCTGTGCATCAGTTGACGGCACAGGATTTTCACAATGAACCATGACAGTGTCTGTTTATGAATTTGATTGATTTAATTACATAAAACACAGTCAAGAACTATGTTGTTCTTTATCTGCCTACAGACTACTTTACTTCAAAGTCATCAGTGTGATACATTTAAGCTTTATACTCTTTACCTTGATCTCTCCACAGAAAACATATTGCTCTGTGCTGACCGAGGAGCTGAGCCTGCGCTTAAGGAACAACAATGCAAACAAACCCCAGGAAAATGTAGACAAAGAAAAAGCATAGAAAATTAACACAAAAAAGTTTAACTGAAAAGTTTGTTTTAGGTTGAATTAGTTCTAATATTTAACTGTATTTTAACCACTGGTGTATTGTTAAAAGCATCTTATTAAAAAAAGGGAAACCAGCAAAACTCACATTTTATTAAAAAATATATAATTTATTGATTTCTCCTTAAGAACTCTAAAACTTAAATGAAATAAAAACATTGAACTGTATGAAAATGTGATCGTTTCAGTTTTACATTTCAAATCTGAAAACTTGTCTGACAAATTGAATAAATGTATTGGGACTATTTTGTTATACCGTTTACAGCTGTGCTACAAGCAGTTGTACAGTTGGCAGCAGCATCATGTGATTTCGTCAGCTAAAACAAGCATGCAATAATTCACTGATTGTAAACATTTCAAATATTCTGCAAAAACAAAAAAGACTGGGTTGGTGTGTATTTCAGCTCCATGTCAGAACTTCTTTGTCAGTACTGCTCTTCTTCACAAGTCCTTCTTGTGGTTTTCATTTGGTTTTTTCCTCCTCTGAATAACTTCTGTGTCTTTGATATCATGAATCTGAAACATAATCTAATCAATAAAATAAAATAACAGTCAGTCACCGTTGCTTTTTTGAATGCACACTTTTGCTTATGTTTGTTTGCTTTTACAAATGTGACTCACCATCTAGAAAAAGTGGGGATTTACAGCGGATCTCTCTCATCTTTTGGTCAAAAAGGGCCTTCATCTCCCTTTGCAGGGTACCCTCGCGTTGCTCCGCCCCGACTGGCACGCAGGCGGGCAGAAGCTCCAGGCTCTCAGTGCTGCCGTTGCTGCTGCTGGACGTGCTATCGGACAAACAAAGACCGTTGGGTATGCGTCCCACCTGGTTGTTGTAGCTGCCATAGTTCTGTGTCTGCTGGTGGAAGACAGGCCTGCGGTTCACCATCGGTGTCTGAGGAGAGGTAGTGGGTTTGCGAGGGCAACTGCGTGATCGCACCTTTGTTCGAATGGGGGTTGAGGGAACGAGTGGCACTGGAGTCCCTAAGGTCCGTCGGATTCTGGGAGGGGATGATGGGGGAATAAGTGGGGAGGATTTGGCTTCATGCAGTGGTACAAGGTGAGGCCGGGGAAATGAATCGGTCTGACTCTTCTTCTGTGGTGGTTGCTCAGGTTCGAGAAAAACATCATCGTTAGACTCTTCTTCCGCTGGTGTTAATTCCTCATTTGATTCCTGCTCTGGTTCAATTGTTTCTCCAGTCTGCAACTCAGCATGGATTGACTGTGTTTCCTCATCCTCCAAGATTTTGGGATCAACTTTATTTCTGGCGTCCAGTGCAGGGCTATCAGGACAGGAGAGCTGGGGAGGGGTGTCAAGGTCAAAGCTTTCTTCTTTTACACAGGGAGCTGCCCCACTGGGGTCAGACTCAGTAGAGGACATCCGGCTTAAGAACCCTCTTATTGTCTCTGGTGGTTCATGAATCTTAACTCTGTGAGCTCGCTTCACTGGTTCACTCATGGCCCCTTTATGAATGGCAGCTTTGGCTGCAGGCCCGATCAACACTGGAGACATTTGCCCATTCCGGCTGTCCTGTGAGATAGTGTCCAAATCCCTACGGAAGAACAGAGCGGGTCCATCCTCTGAGGACAAGACAGAGAAGTCTATAGAAGGCTGCCTTTGGTGGCCCTTAATATGTTTCTGGGCTGCTTTTTGGATGTGTTTCCGAGCTGCTTTCACAGCATAAGCAGGTTTGATCTGCTTTGCAAAGGAAAGATTGTTAGAGACTGGATGCAGATGAAATTTTCTTCATAAGTTTAATCTAAAGCACATACATACCTTTCCTGTAAAGTCGTTGATAGCAACATGAACAAAGATTGATGATTCTGCCATTCCCTCCAAGTAGACATGCCGGTAACCTTTAAAAAAGAATTAGACTGGTTAATAGCTGTCATCCCTCATCTGGCTGCTAGAGCATGAAAGAGATACCCGGAAATAGTCAGAAAGGCTTGCCAAAGTAACCCCAATGTGGTCTCTGCTATGTCCCATAGTGAATGCCTGTAAAATGTACACTATATTGCCAAAAGTATTTGCTCACCCATCCAAATTATCGGAATCAGGTGTTCCAATCACTTCCATGGCCACAGGTGTATAAATTCAAGCACCTAGGCATGCAGACTGTTTTTACAAACATTTGTGAAAGAATGGGTCGCTCTCAGGAGCTCAGTGAATTCCAGCGTGGAACTGTGATAGGATGCCACCTGTGCAACAAATCCAGTCGTGAAATTTCCTCGCTCCTAAATATTCCACAGTCAACTGTCAGCTGTATTATAAGAAAATGGAAGTGTTTGGGAACGACAGCAACTCAGCCACGAAGTGGTAGGCCACGTAAACTGACGGAGCGGGGTCAGCGGATGCTGACGCGCATAGTGCGAAGAGGTCGCCAACTTTCTGCAGAGTCAATCACTACAGACCTCCAAACTTCATGTGGCCTTCAGATTAGCTCAAGAACAGTGCGCAGAGAGCTTCATGGAATGGGTTTCCATGGTCGAGCAGCTGCATCCAAGCCATACATCACCAAGTGCAATGCAAAGCGTCGGATGCGGTGGTGTAAAGCACGCCGCCACTGGACTCTAGAGCAGTGGAGACGCGTTCTCTGGAGTGACGAATCGCGCTTCTCCATCTGGCAATCTGATGGACGGGTCTGGGTTTGGCGGTTGCCAGGAGAACGGTACTTGTCTGACTGCATTGTGCCAAGTGTAAAGTTTGGTGGAGGGGGGATTATGGTGTGGGGTTGTTTTTCAGGAGCTGGGCTTGGCCCCTTAGTTCCAGTGAAAGGAACTCTGAATGCTTCAGCATACCAAGACATTTTGGACAATTCCATGCTCCCAACTTTGTGGGAACAGTTTGGAGCTGGCCCCTTCCTCTTCCAACATGACTGTGCACCAGTGCACAAAGCAAGGTCCATAAAGACATGGATGACAGAGTCTGGTGTGGATGAACTTGACTGGCCTGCACAGAGTCCTGACCTCAACCCGATAGAACACCTTTGGGATGAATTAGAGCGGAGACTGAGAGCCAGGCCTTCTCGTCCAACATCAGTGTGCGACCTCACAAATGCGCTTCTGGAAGAATGGTCAAAAATTCCCATAAACACACTCCTAAACCTTGTGGACAGCCTTCCCAGAAGAGTTGAAGCTGTTCTAGCTGCAAAGGGTGGACCGACGTCATATTGAACCCTATGGATTAGGAACGGGATGTCACTTAAGCTCATATGTGAGTCAAGGCAGGTGAGCAAATACTTTTGGCAATATAGTGTATCTGGTAGTGCTTTACATATTCATACAGACAATATATCATGGAACCCTCACGCAAACGTTTGATGTTTTTGGATAAGTTCATAAATCCGACCAAACTGAGATTTGACCGCAAAACCAACCTGGCATCATGCTGGAGAAAGCTACAGTTCTCTGTCCAATGAAATCTCGCCCAATAGGATCGTGGTCCCACACCTGGAACCTAACCAGAGCAATCTGTGGCATTTGAATGTTGAAGACAAGGGTTTCCTCCCACATTGGATTAAAACCTGAATGACACAAAGTAAAAGGCTGATACAAACGGAATTGACACTGACCTGCAATGGCTTGATTGAAATGTTCAACTCACCGTTGTCATCCACCACTCTGGTCTGCTGCTTGGAGCAATCGACAGGTAGGCCAATAATCTCAACCTCAACAAAGGGATCTATTATCTGAAGACACAAAAAAAGACACATTAGATCATGTTATTTAATGCTATTCATGCTATTTAAAGAGGCTTTCTTTCAGGTTGAATAATGAGCGTCAGGATTTCTATCAGCTGTGTGTTGTGGCTTCACCTCTCCTCGGTCCCCAAGCATGGAGTCTTTAGGTTTGGGAAGTTGCTGTCCACTGATGATCTTCAGAACCAGCTGAGTCTTTTTGTGTCCAGGTAAAGGATCCTCCAGCATGGGGTTAAAGGCAGCTGAGAAGAGCCAGAAGTGTTTATTCCTCTTTCACATGAAGATCACTGCAATCCACTCGACAGTCCGCATCGGGTCATACCTTTACACATGTACTTCGGCTTCAGGATGTATCCACAGTTTCCATTGCTTAAAAACTTGGCTCTGTACAGTTCAAGCATGCGACCTTCTGTTTGGTAATTCATAGCAACTGAAACAACACGATGGCCTGTCAGTTAAAAGTTAAGGTCAAGTCAGACTGCATCCTAGACAGTGGCACACACGTACCCATGTGGCATCCTGAATTCCAATACGTCTGAGGGTTGAAGTTGCTGGAGTCCACTCGGTAGTTCGATGGGTAGACCCGCAGAAGCTGGCGCTGGTTAAAACGTACCAACTCGCCCGGCTTCAGCTGTAAGATCTGGTTCACCACGGTTTCATTTAGAGATGACACCTGCCAACTGCTTGCAAATCCTGCCAGATAGAAAAAGACCACATTATCAATCATCCCCAAACTGACAGTGTGATAAGATGTCTCAATAAAAACACACCTCTACTTTTAATCATCACTTATTTTACCTTGTGTTTCTATGTCGTGCACACGGACAGATTTTGTGTACTTGATCAGGTCAGACAGAGCCCGGGACAGCCTCATTGTTTTCCTTTTTCTAAAGATGAAGTTTAAGAGGTGCAAACATTACCTCATATATTGAGAATTTTGGATGAATAATGACTCTGTTTAATCATGGGCCTCACTTTGGGTGGTAAGCAATTTGAGCTCTCTCCCGGCTGCTGCTGTAGTCGGATTCACCATCAGAAAAGGCCTTATTTTTTAAACCTATTTTCTTTTTCCTCTGAAAAAGAAAAACAGTTGTTTGGAAACCCCATTTGCATGCTTCTGACAGGAAGATGGAGAGGTTGCCTACCTTCCTTTTGAAGCTTCTAATAATCGATCTTCCAAATCGTTTCTTCTTTTGGGCCTGATTGGCTGACGTAATGTTATTTCCCTCCTGAAATGGACAAACTGTATTTGTACATGTTTCCATTCTTTATTCCGTTTATCCATCCATGACAGATATACCTGTGAGTTGTTCTCATCGTTGTCTTCCTCCTCTTCCTCATCGCCAGTCTCTTCATCAGACACGTCGCCCTCTTCGGCATCAGGATCAAGGTTTGCTGGCAGCTTCTTTCCCTAAAAAACATAAGCAAAAAACCTTTAGACTGAACAATTTGAGGCGACTGGTTTGAAATGTCTAATGTACATCATGCTAGAATCTGGGCCGGAGATCACTGGACTGGCTTTGTTGATCACAACTGCTGTACCTTGACCAAAACTTTCCCTTTGAGGATCTCCGGTGAAGGCAGCTTCTTGCATTCATGCACGTTGACGTTGGTCAGGTCCAGTTTGTCCTGCAAAACCTCTCTCAGATACTCAGCCATCTTTTTCTGCTGAGGCACTGTACAGTGGTTCTCTATGGATAAGATAACTGGGTACCTGCAGGTGAACCAGCAGGACACGCTGACACAGTTTGCAATAACAGCTTGAAAAGTCATCCACCACTGTGAGGACAGAAAAAGTGCTTACTGTGATTTTGTGAAGGCATATTTGTTAATCGTCTCAACGACATCTCTGAAGAGAATTTTAGAGGTCAACGTGTAGCCGTGATGAATAATGGGTTCTCCGTCTGGTCCATCCCAGCAGTCCACTTTGAGTAAATAGAAATGCAAAAAACAAAAAAAGATGGGGATAGTTGTTTGTCATTCTGAGAATAAAAAACAGTAGACTGCTTAGAGTATGCGCTTGCAGACTCTCACCCTCAACACAGCGACAGCCCGCCTGGAGAACATAGGCGTACATCTCCACTCTGGACTGTGAGAGCAGCTGATCTCCTGTCAGGTACGTGTTGTGTGAGGTGGCAATGAAGTAGTTACAGAGAGGCTGCGTCATGTCCTGGTTGACCTGATTGTGCTCATGGTTGAAGATGTCACCTGCAGGACTTCGCATGTAGTTGGTGAAACCTAAAGGAAAAGTTTCAGGCCAGGTGTTTTTTTTAAGATCGTTTTTCAAAACCGTTTCACGTTTTACTCGGCTAACGTCATGCTGCTGATTAATTCTTGCATCGTTTGCACATACCGTCAATGCCCAGCACCATGCGCTGGAGGTTCATAGGACATGGTTCAAACTTGGATACAATGTCAACGAGATGCTCCCTGGTCAGACCTCGCATCTACAGAAAGATAAAACCGAGTGATGCCGTCCTCTGGATGTTATACTGTCTGACAAATATAGCTACATCTACAATGGTCACCATTAAAAGCCTTTCTTTCTCACTGAATTTGTTTCACTTCTTAATAATGTTTTACAATCAATTTTTTGATCACTACATATTTGAATCTCTGAAAGCTGATGTATCAATCATCAGTGTAAAGTTATCAAAAACAGTGTTTGCTCAAGCACCCTGTAAACCTGCACCCAGACAACCAAACACCGTGGATCTCATAAATCTGATGTACTGGCAGTTAGGTCATCAAACATCAAACATGAAAAAATTCAATCAAAACGACAAAACGAGTAAAAAAAGACAGACATATATGAACTTTCTGAACTGACAAAAATACTTGGACGACTGATGTAGATGATACAAGAAATATATAGAAATGTATAACTATTCAAACAACAAAATACCAGAATTTAGTTTACAAATGTAAAAGTAGGATTCATCGCAGATTTTTTTTCCCTGACAGCTTTCCTTTCAGCTCATCCGAACAGATGACATTGTTTCCTCCAGCTGCTGGCAAAATGTGGATTTCCAGGGATGAATGCAACATTTTGGAAACATTTTGCTGGTAAATCCAACATGATGGCAACAACTATTCATTTAGGTTGAACTGACTATTTATTTACACTATAAAAAATTTTTAAAGTGTAACTAAAATGTCAGCGTGACTGAAACTACTAATAAAAACACACAGTAATCAAACATTTCTTACTAAGACAACAGATGCTTCCCAACTTGCTTTTACCTTTTGTTCATTTTCCAGAAATCGTGCAAGGTCGTGTATGTCCATAACTTCCTTCTGGTTGCTATAGGAGATCATTATCAAGTAGAGGTCTCTACGTGTGGAAATCATTTTGTAGAAAGAGCAGAACTCGTCAAAGCCAAGAGAACCCTGGATGTCATCTGTGTCTGCTTCCTGTGCATAGTGACAAAACTCTGTTATGAGATGGGGAGAAGTCCCTCAGCAAGACAGACATGAGACAACCGCCATAAGGAGAGCCAACAATGAACTACATTGCAAAAGGAGCCATCAGTGATTAAACTCTTCTGTTTTTAAAGCCTGCAGTATATCATTATGTCATTTGGTCTTTCAGCATCTCTTACTAAAACGACAGGGGGAGGAAGACTCTCGGAGAAACTTGATGGATTTTCCACCTTTACTCACTTTACCCCACGTTCCGTAAGTAGTTGATGGTTTATTTGTCTAGGTCCCATAAAGAATCAAAATGAAATGTACAGATATGATCTGCTTAACTGCCTAGCCAGAGCCATATAGCCCACTGGAATGACATTGCAATGAAGCTGCTTTTTGTGACCACATCAGTGAAACGTGAAGCTTACAGGGGCCTGAAATCTATCCCAACTCGTCAGATAAATGGTTTTGGAAGTAAGATCTTACCTGAAACATCTCCCTGACTTTCTGCTTGGGTAAATTCACATTGAGTTTGTGGAGCAGCTGGTGAACCTCTGCAATGCTCAAGGTGCCGTCTCCGTTTTTATCAGCCTCAGAGAAAGTCTGCTGCAACCATGTGGAACTCCAGTTAAGGCTCACTCACAGATCAGGACGCATCACATGTACTTTTCACACACACACAGTTGATCAGTTTTCCCTTCGGAGCCCGAGAATGTGAGTGAGCTGCTGCATAAAGGATATTGATCTCGAGTGCGTTGCCTGCGGGCCAAACTGTCTTCATCACTGATACCAGCCAGGAGATATTTCAGCCCGGTGATCCAGGTCCGAGTCTCTTCTGCGTTGGTGGAGACAAGATCCAGGGATTTCACATGCTCGCCGTAGTAAATACTGAAGCAGCAGTTTGGGTCAAATCGATTGTCTGCATAACGCCTGAAGATCTCTGACTTTTTACCCTCAAAGACCTCGTGGATGGAATCAATAGATACTGAAACAAGACAAAGGCGGACATTTTAGATCAGTCAAAAACTTATTTTCTTTGAAAGTCTCTCTCACACCAGTATAACAAAACTTAATTGTGGGCGTAAACATATTCCAAGTGTTATTAAGTGTTTTGCTTTTTTTTGCTACTCTGTCACTTATGTAAATCCACTTCAGGGATGCTTCTATCTTTAATAACGATGTTGTCTCTTTACAGCTGCATCCTGTACAAAATATGCACAAACAAATCAGAGGAACCGACAACAATGGGAGCAAGTATGACAGCATGATGCAGCCACATAATCTAGGTCCAGTTTGTTCAATTACTGATTTGGTTTATATACTTCTATAAGCAAGTCAGTGGCCTCATGCTCAGCACTGCTGAGTTTCCCCCAAGGTTCAAACCCAACCCCAAAATAAAATCATGTCATTTCAGAATGGTCATCACGTACTTTTAGCCTTGTCGTGCTTTCTGGATGGCCGCCATCTGATGCAGGATTTGTGCTCGTCCAGGTAAAAGAATCGCACCAGTTCTTTCTTCTTTCCTTTCAGTTTGGTCATCTGGGTGCCAGTCTGCATAGTGCACATACACCTCTCCACTACGGGCGAGCACAATGGAACACAAAGTCAATATTCACACGTCTTTCCCTTCATTAGATCCTAATATATCGGGAATATTTCTAGTGCGTGTTTACATCTTTAAAAAGAAAATATATGAATGTTACTGTTATAACTGAGTGATCTTGTTTGACAATGAACATGGCATAACTGTTTTGAGTGGAAATGCATCCACTCCAACTACTCTGAGGGAATTAATAAAGCAGTGTCTATGATCATAGATATACCTGTGAGCACTTCTTTATCAGATTATGGACTGCGTCATACGGATTTAAGTGCCTGTTTACATGTCATTGATAAGGTACATTTATAAAGGTAGACGAATAGCTTGATTTCTGTTTTTTAAATTACATTTATAGCTTTCAGGTCATTGTAAAGATATTGTTTTGTTTGCTGTGTGCAAGTAACCTTTGTTTTTAATCTGAAGGTCAGAAACATGTGATGCAACCTGGCACCTCGTTCTGGCTAATCCTGAAGGATTGTCTGCAGTCCATATGCCCATTATCCACTTCTCTGTTGTATGTGTAATAGAACCCACTTGGAAAATGTAACTATCATAAAATCATGTTGAAAATGCATCATTATTGACTTATTTGTCGACTTCAAAGACATAAAAACTTTAGTTTGTTACAGATTGTAAGCACCTTTTCAAAACATTCTTTGTTTCGTTACAGTAATTTGAGTATTTTAGTGTGAAATTATTTACAAGCTGTATGTGGGTCTTACCCATCTGACCCAGCCTCCATTTAGGCTGTGCAACTACACTGCCTCCAATCCAGAAAAATTCCTCTGCAAGTCTAGAGACAGATGCTTTGTGCCAGAGTTTTGGCGAAGTCATAATAGAATGGGTGGATGAATTCAGCGGGGTCGAGGCTCGCTTGGCCTGACGAGCAGAGCGCTTAGCCAGAGAGGGAGAGAACGGTCCTGATGATAGAGATCCCAAAGATGGAAAAGCATTCTTTTTAGATGACAGAGAGGAGAGTGGAGGACTGCCACTCAGTCCTGGAGACTGCGGTGCCATTTCCGGCCTGATGTTCATCCCTGAACTGTACATTTGGTTCCACCTCTCCTGTCCCATCCACTCCACATGGACGCACCTTCTTCCTCACTTTGCTGTCCTCACCAGAAAGGTGTCACCGTGGCACAGTTTGTCTCAGTGGTATCATGTCCTCCTCTTTCCGTCAAAGTCTGCGCACATGGGATCAAGGAACAATATTCCCACATTGTAGGTCCATTCCCTGTTCTGCTGTGTTCACAGATCCAGAAAACCAGTCATGAGCTATGATTGAATTTTTTTTATGGGCACGGAAGCGACTGTTAGAGTGGAAGCCTGCAACTTGTGTGAGTCGCTAAATCTTCCTCAAGCTGTAATCCCACAGTGAGGCGTCAGCCTGGTTTTCATGGAGGGATTTTCGTGTTGCCTTTAAGCCTCTGAAGAACGGGACCAGGACAGGAGGGGTGCAAATGTTGATGTTACCACACACTGATTTCACAACTATTACAGAATGAAAGAATTGAAGAAAATCTATTAGACTGTCTGCATGAAAAACATTTTCAGGGGTTTATGGTTGTCCTCCCTTCAACTGGGTATCTGGGTGTCCCTCTACAGGCGACCGAGCGACATGCTGGTCATGCAGATACCTTTTACCTGCAGCATGGTGAGGACACTCAGTCCCGTTTAAAAACAAGTAGACTAGATAACATGTGTATGTGTTGTCTTTCATTTTCAGACATTCGGCTCATTTAGGGGATTGTGTTTGTATTATAGTATGCTTGTGTAAATATATGAAAAACTTCACTTTTTGGTGAGTTTCCAATCTAAAGGACTTCAATTTAAAACCATCAGTTTTGCATGCTGTTTTGCACAGCAAAGCCAAACAGTGGTCAGAATTTTTGCTGAAAAAATGAGACTTCAGATTTCTTTGAGAAACACTACTGAATCAATGTGAAATGTGTCGCATGAGCAATATTTGCAAACATCATAAAGTAATGATCCAGAGGAAGCAAAGCTCAAGAAACAATTTTTCTTGGCATGCTTAACTTTTTCTGCCCAAAAAGAAACTATATTATTTTAGAATATATATACATTTATTTTACAGAATATATATTTCAGTTTTGTCCTGAGGAGAATGTGACATATTGAATTCTCTTTTTCTATGTGTGTTTTCCCAGTCAGTTTGTACAAAAATAACATACCCAGAGCTCAAATAAATGTATCCACACATACAGACATGCAAAAAATAAGATACTCAGTAAAACTGATTTAGATTTTTAATGGGTATTATACAAGTTTTCTGAAGGAAAAAGAAAACATTGAAACAAGAGGCAAGTGAAAACCCACTTCCAGACCAAAACTACAACAGCATCAGCTAACAAAATGGATATTGCTATTACACTGTACCCAACAAATACTGAGCGAGGGTATCATATCGATAAGACATAAAAGTGTTTTCATGGCTGATATATACGAAAGCACCCAAAAAGGTTTAAACCATGAGAAGGTGTCATTTACTGTTTTATCTGACGAAGGAGCTGGAAGTGCAGAGAATTAGAATCCATTTGTCAGTTTTTGGTTTGAGGTGTAATATATACTCTATAATGAATCAAATAATAAAGATCTTTTTTTTTTAAATCGAGGGAAGATTATAGTATACTATTTGAGTGTCTAACCTCCAAAAACTGCTGATAGGTTAACTTCACAACCACAGATGGATAAAACCAACAGCCCCATCTGTTCTGGTACATGCCCTGTGATTGCAGAAATATTCAGGGAACAGCAACAATGAAGGTATTAGTTTTAAAAATCCAAATAGTCTCTTTTTGGTTTCAAGTAAGAGAAAAAAAATCCATAAACAATTTTAGTCTGGTGCAAGCAAACATATCATACCAACAAATATCTTATTTACAATATCATTGTATATACATCAGATGATACTGGGGAGTGTGTGTTTAATTCCAAAGTCCATGTTAATTTCTGATCTGAAAAAATGTAACAGGGAGCACAGTTCTTTTGTTTAAAAAGTGCAATTACTTTTCTCAAAGTAAAAAAATATATATCCTTTTTTGTGTATACATGTAGAAATATTGTTCATACAAACAGCAACTGTTCATTTAAGAGCCCTAAAACTATTGACTAAAAATGAATAGTCTGTTGTTAGATAGCAAATTTTTTACCAAAATTTTTTGCAGCAAAGTACCGCATTTCAACATAAACCGACACCTGTTGAAGTTCTGATTTTCTTTTTCTTTTTTTCATGAGGAGTTTGGTTGTAGACTTATGTGGATGTTTGTGGGCAAAATATATCTGCTATTCACTACAAGATCTGGGTGCAAAAACATAACTGGAAAACAACAAAGAGAAGTAACATTTCCATAAAATATCTAAGCAATAAACAATAGCGGACCTGAAAGCAGTCCACTCAGCCTCCAATACTTCAGGTTTATAGAATACAAAAGGTAGATAAGCTGGTATACATGCGTACATGTTTGTATATGGATGTTTATTTACTTGCCTGTGGAATAACAGTGTTACACAAGCGATATTTCATAAAAAGTACGACCTCTACACAGATATAAAAAGCAAGCGGGTATTTAAAGTAGATAGTGGTAAACTTGTGTCTCTTGTTTCCAGTGGTCTGCATTGACACCTCGGAGTGTACCAGTATTTTGTGGCACAAAGACTTGTCATCTGCTTACGTTTCTTCCCTTCATATTCAAGTAGTGTTGTGCGGCTTAATTTGCACATCTTAGAATAGCTTATACCAAACAAAATACTAGGACAGCGTAGGGAGGGCTCTGACATTTTTGAAAAGAAGTGTTCATCACTGAAGAAGTCGTTCTTAGTTCCACGCTCTTTAACATGCTCATGCTACTTTCCAGTTCATGTCATGAAAGTCACACTGTCCCAATAATATTGATGTATAGTAGAACATATTATATATGACAAAATTTTCCTCTACAAAAGTGACTTGGAGTTTAGATTTTTTTTTTCTTTCCCAAGAGGAGATGTAACAAAGTCCTTGACCGTGCTCCTTTGTATCGAATCTTTCTGTCCAGTTTCAAATGTGCAACCTTAGGATCCGTTGCTGGGTTGTGTGGTCTGGCTGTGTGTGTCTGAGTTTGTGTCCTTGCAGTCTCCAGGAAAACAGCCGCTGGCCTGTTGAGCCAGCTGGCTCTGCAGGTCTTTCACTACGCTCTCCAGGCTCTGCCGAGCTTCTCTCTCCTGCTGAAGCTCCTGCCTCAGCTGCTCACGGTCGGCCTCCGCCTGCTGTAGCTGCACATGCAGCTCTTCAATCTGCGCGGTGAAAGCCAACAAACAGAGCGGTCAGTGTTTGTGGGACATGTGTGGTGGACAGGATGGGGACTGGATGTAGTCTTTTGGTGAGTTTGGGGGCATTTTGGCAGCATCTTACCTGAGCTGAGTACTTGACCCGGAGACGTTCAGCCTCACAGCCTTTGTCACAAACTCGCATTTGCCTCTCTCTGTCCAACTCTCTTCTTAGCCGCCCGCAAGACTCTTCTGCATCCCTCATCTTCCTCTCCCAATCCACACGAAGGCGCTCAATCTCCTTTCGCAAATTGCGTTTCGCTTCGATGGCATCCCGAAGACGGCCTTTTTTGGCCACTGTCACAAACTCCAGTTCCTAAAAAAATGTGAATTTTAGTGACGGAGTTCATCCTAAAATTCCTTTCACTATGACCTATTTCTGTTTACAACGCTAAACAACTCAGGTACCTGCTGAAGGCTGCGTTTGGCTTGCACGGCAGCTGCAAGCTTCTCCTCCTGCTTCATTCTCATCCTGACAATCTCCTGCAGGAGTTTTTCTCGAGCCTCTTTGGAGTCCAGGCCAGCATGCAGCATCTGCCTCATGATGTCCATTTCTGGGCAAACTGTACCTGCTGGCCAGGAAGGTCTCTCCTGAGCCCGAGCCCCACTGTGAGGTGACAGACTCTGAGACCCGCTGGTGAATGCCAACGGGAGGGAAGTCAGGGACGAGGCTGGCACTGGACCTGAGGAGAGATTTAGATTTGAGATTAGAAGGGATACTGCTTTGTAAGAAGAACGAATAGAACATATTTTACGAAAAAATAGCGCTACGTGTTTTTATGGAAGCAAGCAACGGCATTGAGCCAACTTCTTGCTTTTCCCTGTGCGTCTTCTGTTTGACACCAGATGGCGCAGTTGTACAATCATCACAGACAAGGAGCTCCTTCTTGGCTCATTTCAAGTGTTGCTCACTCACTGTGCAGCAAAACTTCAAACTGAAGAATCCCTGTCTCACACACTAGTTGTGTAACGCCTCACTGTTTTATTTCTATGATGTATGATAGGTCAAGTTGACGGTTTGTACTGACTATCATCACAGTCGTCCACATCGATCTCTCCATCCGTGTCTAGGTCGTCGGCTCGATCGGTGGGGATAGAATGGGCTGATTTTGCTGTAGGCTGTGTGTCACCATTATGCAGATCCTGAGTGGAAATGGCTGTGGGCCCCCTGCCAGGAGTGTGGCTGTCCTTGTGATGGAGTAAGGGGGCCAGGGGAGCTGGCAACGTCTCCTGATTCCGAGAGCAGGACCTGTCATGAAAAATAAAGCATATTTAAAGCATGAGGGCTTCCTTTAACAGGTTACAATAGAGCTGTTTCTATCCTATTCTATATTAATTATTCAGTAGCTAGACAATCGTATATCTGTGTGTGTGGGGGGGGGACTCACCTCTCTGTCTCAATTTGAGAGGCAGGTTTCTCTCTCTCTGTTGCTTTAGGAGACCAGGGGCGGAAAGCAGAGGGCCTCTGTTTCAGCTGGGCCTGTTTCAGGTCCTGGAACAACCGACAAGAACAACAACAAGCTTAGTCAAACTTAGTGAACTACCACTAGAATGTTAAATCAGCCATGACGAAGACATTCAAAGACCCCTCTTCATCGAAACGGCCCAGATCACGAGAGGTCATACGTAGATGATAATGTAATGACTGAAAGGGACATCAGGTCTGGCGCTTCTGAGCTCTAAACTTAACGTCCCTTCTGGCTTCATACCAGCAGTGTAGACACACAGTGTACAAACCTTGTGCGCAGACTTGGATAGTGTTTGTAACCAGTCAGGCTTTCTGTCTTTGTCAGCTGATGGAGACTGTAATTTGTCAAATTTGGACCTCTTGGGTGGTATCGGGCTGGGAGACTAGAGAGGAAGGAGAGAAAAGCAGGTTAATCACTACCATCCGTGCAGAGAAAAAAGAAAAAACACCCAGATATTACATCATCAGTTTATATTTCAAGAACCCACAACTCCAAACGTGTACGTGCAGCATTGCTGTAAATGGGGTTATTCATAAGTGGGACGTGAATTTGTCAGGACACGAAGCAGCGTTTTACAATCCTATTTTTTTTTCACATTGAAAGAGCAGAAGGTCGTGGCGAGGGAGAAAATTATAGAGGAGTCACAGAAAGGCAAGGAGCACAGAAGATGTGTCTGTATAAGCATTCAGTCTGAGTTTGGCACGTCTGCATGTTTGTGCGTGTGTGTGAGAGCGTGTGTTTGTGTGCGGGGCTATGAGCTGAGCAGACACTCAAGCTGGTCTGGCTGGCAGCCAGTATGGCTACATCGCTCCCTGCCAGGGAGAAAGAGGCGCCGTCAGGTGGAGCAGATCGACTCCACCAACCACAGAAATACAGCAATCCAGAGATAGATGCAGACAGAGGGGAAGGCGAATGAAAGTAATTGCACTCAGATCTGACGGAAGGTGGAGTAAAAGTTTTCTGAAACAGTTTCCCCCCCGATACAGATCTGCCAAGTCATGTACAGTTTTGAGGGGATTCTTGATAAGTGCCCCAAAATGCCACATCCAACTTTTTTTTTTCATGCCTACATGGCACGTCTTTGTGTGTGGCAAGCTGTTGGAGCAAGTGTTGAGAAACTAACCTCCCCAGCCCTCAGGTCTGCACTTGTCAGGGAGAGGATATGTTTACCTATGTAGGCAGCGAGGCCAGCACAGGCCTGCCTGTCGCTCCTTTACTCACTACAATGTCATCTTGCCTCTGGGAATGGCACACACCTCCATCTTCTCATGTGCAATTCACGAGAAATTATTACTCTCCCATTTCCTCAATGAGAAAACACTCCTGCGGGTTCTCACGTATTTGTAAAATCTTAATCGCAGCTTGGCTGTAATCGTCTAAAAATGGAAATTAATGATAAACTACATTTAGTGAAAAACCCAACTGGTAATGAATCATATCCAACACATTATCTGTACGGAGGCAGTCTCTGCATGTGCTCACGTAGCTGAGTGGGACGTGTGGGAAGGTGGGTGAGTGAAGGGGTGTAGACATGAATCTGTATGTGTGAGAGTGTGTGGGAGGGTATTTGTATTAGTAGGAGTGTTTCTGTGAGTCTCTATGAGGGTGGAGGCATTAAGTTGGGTCTGGCACGGCATACCTGAAATACAGATATTAATCTAACTAAGTCCTCAAACAAAATGAGTCATCTGAACTATTAATTTAAAACAATTTTAATAGTTTTCAAGCTGCCTATACAGTGTTTAATGGACAGGAAATTCTCTGCAAAAGTTATATCTGGGCTATGGAAAAGCTGTGGTGGGTAATTTCTAAATAACCTTATGATGATTAAATGATAAAACGACAACTTCTAAACCTCATCTAGTTATAAAACACAAGTTTCATTCTCAGCAACACTGTCAGATACATAGGGGAATTCAAATAAAACTTTGGAGACTAATAAAGATTTAAGATAAACATTGTCTTCATGGGAATCAACAACAGTAACTGTACGGGCTTCATAAATATTCATAAATATAGATATAGATATACACACGCATATATATATATAGATATACAACACACATATATATGTCTGGACACTCCCGTCCAGTCTCCACCTGTCTAACCAGTCGCCACGTTACACACCTTTCACACACACAGAGCCGTGTTTGGTTTTCCTACTGTAGGTTAATTCTTTTAACCCAGACCTCCTCTGACTGAGACCTGGTCAGCGCTGACCCAACCCATCACCTGCCTAAATCGAGGCTAGTGGTATTCTAAGAGCTGCTGTCCTGGTGTAATCAGACTCTGTAATTACTGACATGACTGTTGTTTTCCTGACAAAGGATGTCTGCCTGTCTGGTACTATTTCTACCCTGAGGTTAGCAGCTCCAGGAAGGCTGTGAGCACTAGACATAATAGAGCCAGAAAACAGACACTCCCAGACACCACAAGGGACCTGCTGGCTAAATATGACACTGACCTCACAGGAGAGCCGCCGCACAGGCTTTACTCACTACCACATCATAGACATAGCATGGCCATGGAGTCATAACACCCTGCTCGCACATCCTACTGCTTTGCAGGTCCCACAGGGCCTGGATCGGACGTCCATCCCTCCCTTTCTCTCACACTGGAAGGAGAGAGAGACTTCCTCTGAGGAGTTTGCTTTGGCTGAGTCCCCTGTGGGAACTGAGTCTTGAGTGGGAGGGGGGTGGGCCAGAAGAAGGGGACCACAGAGGAAGCTCTGAGCTGAAGGAATGTATACTTGAAGGCCAAGTACAGCCGACTCTTTCAGGCTCCATTCAAGCTTTGCCCTTTTCAACTCACTATTGTATGATATTTCTTTGAGGCGCTGTAATGAGTGAGCAGTTCAAAGCAAACCTGTGGGCTAAACAGAGTCTTATAGCAGATGGGCTAGAGCAGACATGCTTTATTTTTTAATTAGTGCTCCATAATACCATGGTAATACAAGCATAAGCCCAGGCTTTTTTTTGCTTGAGGCCATGGCTGATAGCCATACACACAACACACTGTAAACATATCAATATATATGCAAAGAACATGGTGTGGGACTAGTCTGTCTGACTGAATGATAATCTATTGATATCTTTCCAACCAGAGGCGAGTTTGTTATTTCACTTCAACGTAGAGTTGAGGAAAATGTTTTTTTATTGAGTGCTTAAGTAAACTTGAGTAAAAAAGCATTCATCCTGTCTTATGTTGTTTCCACAGAGCTAATGGTTGTTTAGCTTAGCATAAAGTTTAAAACCAGTAGGAAAAAGGTTGGTCTGGTTTAGTCATACAGTAAAACTGTCCATTGCTAACTGGTTTTTATTTTTTTTAAGTCTGCATGATAGTTAATAGTAGTCTATCTTAAATGAATTGAATAGAATATCAAAAATATTCCAGCAAATGTACCCACTGTGCCATCTCGTCAAGTTTGTACATTTTTCATGTTCTTCACAAAGCACACAGGGATAGAGGGCTAGAAAACAAGACTCCAGCATCTGTTGTGCAAAGGAAAAAAAACACTAATGAAATTAGCAAGAAACAAAACATGGCGCAGCACTCATCTGGTGAGACAAAAATAGTTCCCCCAGATGAAGTTCCTCGGGCAATGGTCATACAATACCAGCGCACACTGCATGATAGCACAGCATTAAGAAAAGTGCACGGCAACAAGACACAACAGTTTCAGATTACGGCCTCTTTTCCCCTCCTAAACCCATGAATGTAATCCCCAGATCGACATGTGCTTAGTGGGGCGCTGTCTCACTCAAGGGCACACCAACTGGCATGGCTCGCTCGGGTAACAGCCTTAGTTGGAAGTGAGAGAATACTAGTTTTGGTAATGTGATCCCTGTAGCTTGATGTAGGTGGTCACGGGGAGCTCTCCATTCAATCAACGTAAATCGGATGACAGTCCCTTGATTTATATAAAGCCCTGTGGTCGCCTCATATGGTAACAGCTGGGGGGAAATTATCTGCGTCTGCTCAGAATATCACTGAAACTTCATCCCAATCTCAAACACACAGCTTCCCTCTCTAAATCTTTGCTTCATTTATTAATTTGCCCTGTCTCCACTGTGTCCAGCATGAGGATATTTTGTTTATTTAGTGAAGTAAGCCATGGGAGCATGGTCACAAGAAGACAGCCGCAGGGTTTGGCATAAGGTCGGCATTACAGAAAGGCTTATTGGATTGTCCTAATTGTCTTTGGGATTGAGACTTGATGCGGTCTGAGGTGCATGCAGGACAAGCTGCTCTTCCTAAAGGTAGAAAATCTAATCAGATCCACACAGCTTGACACGTATAGCTTAAATGCAGAGAAACAGAGCATTTAAGAAGTGCTGGGAAATTGCACCATTCATAAGACTATATGTGCAGCGACAGTTGCATGCAGTTCCAAAGAATCCTCTTGTAGCAAGCATGTGCTGCTCAGCCCCGCAGAGCTGCTGGCTGACACGCATCAAGCCTTCAGTCGATTAACTAAATATAACTGATAGCACTACATAATCTATAATGAGAGAAGCAATCGCAAAATTCTGAAGCTAACTGCACTTATGTGAACATGAAAGTGAAATGTGAAAGGAGATAGAGATGTCTTCGTGGAGCTTGTACACAGAAAACACATTCCCATGCATCCACCTTAAGCCCTGCTTTTTCTGACAAGACAAATGAATGAATGAATAACTAAAATTTCCTTTTTTAAACCTGGTTCTCTGCTATTTGATTTCAGTTACCTTTGCATTGGTAGCGTTTCGAAGACAGTTCATAAGTTTGCCTGTTAGCCTGGTTTTGGATGGAATACAGCGTACTGCTGGGAAACAGATGCCTATTCTGTTGATACATATGGTGTATGCAGTGAAGACGTAAGCAGAAAGCAAAGATGTGATCTGGAAAACCCAAACACTGCGTTGATAGCCATCAGAGTCAGAAATAACGCTCATTTTTTACTTACATGTAAGTTGATTCGTTGTTAATATGATAATCTCCTTAACCGAGTCTAGTCAATCAAGTGCAACAGCACAGTGACCTTTTTCTAAACTAATTTAGAAGGTGAAACCAGTTTTTTCAGTTTAATTCATTGCACTTTCAGTGAAACGAGAGAAACAATGTTGAACTACTTTTTAAGAATACACGTAATGACATGCAGACCGCTGGAAATCATTTTACAACCTGCATCAAGAGGACATAATATCCACATAATCTCCATCCACATTAAGTGTGGATGGAGATTTTTTTTCATACGGAGGAGCTACTTTTCCATTCAATTCACTTTATTCAATGCCATTGTGCGTCACATCCAAATCTGGATTAAAACTAATAACACACACTAATCTCTAGCTGACAACTTTAATTTCTGGAGTCCTTATTGTGAAGAAAAAGCTGCTCCTGTTTGCGGTTAACTACTTGTGTGCGTGTGAAAATATCATCTCGCTGGTGAGAGCAAACACAAAGAGAGATTTCTGTACCACTGCATGCGGAGAAATGAATTCCACTTCAGGTCCAAACATGGCAACCATAACAGTGGGACATGCCTGTCTGCCTTTCAACAGCATGCTGACAGTTACATCCAAATCACTCTCTCCCGCAGAGGATAACTTACAATAAGACCCAGACTATAGCCCATGGAACACACAGCGCTCCAGATTACATTCCTGCCTCGCATGACTATGAAGTTATCTTTAGAATTAAAGCATGCTCTCTGAATTGTGTATTTATAGGTGCGAAAGGGTCCAATTCAGCAAATAGTCTGAGCCCTCCTGCTGCGCGGTTGGAACAAGAGAGCTAAAGATAAGACCATCTGATCATATAACCATATGATCCGGGGGAAGACACAAGACTACAAACCAGTATATCCTGTCCTCTAAATGTGACACGCACAGCCACACGCACATACGTATGCACAAAGGCTTTATGCTTCTATTAACATTTAGCACACTTACAACGTGGGAGCAGCTGCAGAGCTGCCTAGCAGGCCTGAGGGGAAAAGGGTTAACGAGACACAGGGAAGCGGCGCGTTCTGCCTTTGTAGATTTTAATTTGGTCGCCGCAATTGACGCGATTACGTTTTACCCAACGCTTACCATCCCAAATGCAAGTTGCATTTGTGAGAAAATTTGATCGGAAAACAAACAGCACTTTGTCTGTGGTTGACTTGGTTGAAAAAGCATAATTGCTTCAGGCTTTTCTGTTTTTTTTCCCCCCACCCTTCTCTTTTGTTGCAGCTCTCGATGCTTACAGTAAAAGCTCTGACCTGGCACTTTAACCCAACACAACTGGGGAACTTCAGACTGTACATAATGCAGCAAAGGAGGTAAATGCTTACAGAAAGCCGAGCTTCAAAACCCGACAAAGTGTTCACAATTGGGTTATTGGTGAAATGTGGAAATCCTCTGTGAACTCTGCATTTCTCCTGTTATCTAAACTTCACCCTGTGTTTCCGTGTGTGTGTGTGTGTGTGTATGTGTGTGTGTGTGAAGGCCCTCATAGAACGTGATCATTACTGTGCAGCAGGGCCAAAACCACCGTTGGATGTTTAATCCCTTGGCGTTACATTATCCCTCATTACCCCTTGTCTGTGATCTTGTTTTATTTTGCTAGATAATGGTAAATGTGAACATTGCAACAATAGGTAACTCTGATTTGGATTTCTGTCACACACCAACAATGAAGGGATCTCGTGATATGAAATCATCACAGATATTTTACTAACATTACAAATATGTGACGGGAAACTACAGCACACTTACCGACATAACATTGTCAGGAATGCAAAAGCAGAGGTAAGTTTGAAACTATGTCACACCTTAAAAATGTTTGCAGAAACCTCAAGCGTTGCTGAAACTTCCTCCCAACAAAATGAACTTTTGTAAACACAAATTGATTAATAGACTTTCCACTTTTGGTTTTAGTTTTTTTATTTAGTTCATCGATGAACAGAAATTGATATGCTCTCTATTTTAGTTCATTTAAAGATGCATCAGTGGATTTCGTAATCTCTAAAACATTATGTCTTCACTGTCTGTCAGATATGATACTATCATGGTAAACCTGAACTTTAACTTTATGTGCCCCTTTTGACAAGAGCGCAAAGATTCTGTGATCTTAATGAAATGTCTTTGGTCAGAATAAAACCCTTTAATAGTTCACCATGTTTGGAGTGTGTTCAATGACCCTCTGCCCCCCCTTCATGGTCTGCCACTTTTGAGATAAGCCAACATTTAAAGTACAGTGGAGCTTTATCTTAAACTTAATGTAAATAGAGATACAGAAGGAAAATTCTATATTACTTTGTAGAAAAAAGATAAAAAACACAATGCGAGTTGATTGTTTCCAATACCTTAAAATATGCTCGCAAGCAAATGAAATGGATTTTTCAAGATGTCCAAATAGGAAAACCCATTCAACAATAAAGAGATGGAAGAAAATAGCTGTTCACGTGTTAATGGAATATAAATAGTTAAGTATTGAGTAATAAAAGAGATAATTGAAAATCACTTGTTTCTGACTGATGGATAGATAAAAAGCAATTTGTCTATTCTAGTAAAAAAAAAAAAACGATTGTCTCGACAGAGGACAGCTTTTACCAGACTGTGAACTTGGTTTTCCACTGATAAGCACATGCCTTCCTGTGTGCACGCCTGGTGCTCTCCACGTAAAACGGCTCTCCCCCGCAACCCGGCAACATGTTCAGTGTCTGACTGGCTGAGTTTTAATCCCGCAGATTACTACTAATGCCACGGCAAAGAGGGCAGATTGACGATTTAAATGTCACTGGATAACCTCCCGGCAACCCAAACATTAGCAGCTCCAAATGCACGGACAGATGCATCACTCACAGTACCTGGTACCGATCGACTTTTTTACTCCTTCCCAAAAGAGCAGCCACTGTGAAGAAGTAGAAGGAGGAGGAGGCCCGGCTGACGGAGCACAGCTGAACGTCTCCTTAACGGCCTGAACTGAGAACTCCCAGAGCATTTTATTCCAACTCCGACTGAACAAAAATACAACACTATTTATTGTGTGTGTTTTGCTTGCTTTTAGTCACACTGGGCTTGTGAAATATGTGTACAATACGAAAATCTATATACCATAAAGTTCATTTCCACTTACTTGGCCTGCTTTGTAAAACTAGCCCTCCTAAACCAACATGTATCCAGTTGGCCATAAAAGAGGCATAAAAGACAGGAATGCGCATTTAAAGCTGGTATGTAAAACCTTGAACAGTTTTGTCTGAAAAAAGATGACCAACAGTATCATCAAAATACTCCGGCTGCTCCACATTTTGCCCTCTGTGGACAGTTTCATCTGGAGTAGTGCCTTTTTTCCCTTTTTTTTTAACTTTAGCAAGAGATTAGGAGGAGGACGGAAGTCAGAGGGGAAGAATTTGTTTATCTTTGCTTCTGTTTTTGTAAAAAAAAAAAAGAAAGTCACGTAATGGAAAACAGTGATGAAGATGAGTATTTTCTTTTTCGTGGCATTGTTTTAAGCATTTATTAAAACCTTTTAAAGTGGTTAATAGTAACTGCATTAGGCGTCTGATTTATGTTATCCAGGAAAGAGACATTTTAATGCTTGTTATTCCAAGGTTTTAACATAAGTTAAATCAAACTAAATGATCTTCCTTGGTGGCATGTGCCTGACAAGTTAAATTCATATTAATACATATTACAATACATATTATACATATTACAATGCATTTCAACATGATACCTTTTACTTTCTTTGTTAAATCTACTTTAAATTATTCAATAATGTCTGATTATTCAGCACAATAACATGTGTTTCCAGGTAAACTAATGAGGTGACCACACCTTTTTCACCGGCCTGATGTTGTTTTGGTTACTAGTTACGGTTTTACTTGGTTCTAAGTGAGCTAGTCCTGTTTGGGTGGTCAGATGACGATTCTCTATTGTAATTCAAAAGCCTCTGCAGACAGAGGTCCAGCAACCATTTTAGCACCATTTAAATGTATTTCAGTACTGGTCTTACTGGTCACAGAAAAAATATTATGAGTTGATTAAAAATACAACTTCTCACGGCATCAACCCTGCATCTATATATATCCAGTCTATTTTAAAGGGTACAAACTAAAAATGTAAGAGAAGGAACCAGGTGCTCATGTGGAATGAGACTGGTAATCTACTCCTCCCCTCATAAATTTACTGCCACTAGATCAATATTACTAAGATCAAATCAGTTATAATACAACACACTGCATATGAGCCACTTCAAAACTTACACAGGTATAAATGCAAACCAATATCTTCACTTAAATAATGACTATGTCAGGTATTCCTTTTTTAAGTATTTGCTTCTTTGTGAAAAGTCATTCAATAATTTGAGAAAACACAACTGTCAGCACAGTGACACCCGGGCCCTAAATAACACCCAACCGTGTAAACTGACGGCGGGGCCTTCCTCAAAACACGAGTCCAGTTCAGACTGGTCAGCTGAGCTGCTCTTTGCGCCGCCGTGCCGTCAACGTAACCCGAGCCCCATGACCACATGCCCCCTGAGCGGCCGGCGGAGAGAGGGGCAGGTGGCAGGTTTATTTGGAAAGATGAAAATGGGATGAATAACAGAGGTTAAGAGGTGTGAGGGGATGGGGAAGGAGGGCATGAGGGCTGTGTGGGGGTGGTGGACTTTAAGGAAGGAGGCCATAAAAGCTGTGCAGAGGGCGAGGTGAAGTTAGGGTCACTGCTCACTCAGGGTCCCGTGAGATGTCATTTCACCAACACAGTACATGTCCTGAGAAACTGCTTGGGAGCTAATTAGTTAAAGCGAGGTTATAAATCTTGGTGAAATTTATAGATACGCTGCCCTGCTGGTCACCAGGTTACTAAACCTGAGGCTCTCAACAATGTTACTCTTATCATTATTTAAACAATGAATTCAGCTTTGAACTTCAAATTTATACTGTGAGCATTAAAAAATGAAGTGATTAAAAAAAAATACTACACCACACACTTAACCGTAACTGTATTGAGGTGTTTTTCTTCTGCAAGAAGCGTGACAGCTTAAAATGTGTTAATGTGACAATTCCAATGATGGGATGGGCCATACATCTGTAATGTGGAAAATTAATCTTTTTAAAGAGAAATAAGGGGCCTGGGTTCCACTGAAAAGAATAACAGCTTAGGGGGGAAAAAATACAAAGATACAAGAAGCGTTCCACCATGACCTATCAATCAATTTAAAGCAACACTGATGGCCTCTGAAAAAGTTTAGCTCTCTCTCTCTCAAAAAAAATTGAACAAAAATGTATACTGGCGTTTGTGTATATAGTCATTTTTGACAGAGATCAAGTAGCATTTCACATGTTTCCACTTGTTCAAAGAATTGTCTGTAAGGGAAATAGGGGCTAAAGCACCCACAACATCCGCTACTAAGATCACACATTCCATGCTTAAACACCAGTCTTGTTTCCCTCTCCATTCATAGGAAAACATATCTGCTTACAGATGTAATTAGGTGAGAGGGCTTCAGCCTCATGGCTTCCATAAAATGAATATGAGTGCTCTAAAATGGAGGGCTGAAAAGGGTGGGTGGTGGACCACAGCACCTCGTGAATTGCAATTTGCCGTCTGTTTCTTCGCTCTGAAAAATTCTTGGAAATGTCTTTTCCTGGATGATTTTTATTGCACAAGAGCCTGTGTTTTTCGCCATGGCAACCACATAACAGCAGAGCCCGACTAAGCTCTGACTCAACAAACAGAACTCCACAAAATACCCATTTCGGAGCCAGGGTTCCCCCCTTCTCGGCTTTCCTTCAAACCCTGCCTGAGACGGCTTTTAGACAGAGCTAGAGTGAGCACGCTGGCTCCAAATGGAGGCCCATGCTGTGGTTAATCAGGGCACATATGCGGCACTCCACACAAGATATGCGAGAGCCTCGCAGGCTCCCGATGAGCCTCAGGTGCTGCATGGGTTTGAGAAGCTTGTGGACCCGAGCCACAGCAAGTTCCGCACAGAGGGACAGAGAGCAGCTGGGCGCTGTTAACCTGCAGGAGCCTCACTTAAGGCAACAGCAGGTTCGGAGCTAATACAAAGGACAGAGCGTTATGTAAAAGTCTGTCTCTTTCATGGTGGGCTAAGCTAGAAGGACGCAGGCACTCTGTGACCCTGATGTTGCAGCTAAGGGCGGCCAGGCCGGCAGGCAGGCTGGGGATTAGTTTTGCAGGCAAGCACAGACCCGAGCGCGGGGCATGATGGATGTAACTATGTAATCTCTGTGGCCTTTCCCCAGACAGCAAATCTCCAAGTCATGAGGAGCTGCAGAGCTGCAAAAGTCCAGCAGATACTCAACAAATAATAAAAAACAGGGAGCTGACAGGAAGCTGTCAGACATCTTATCAGGCTTTGACCGAGCACCTAAATGCCTTCTCCAAAGATAAAAGTTATTTGAAGGAGACCGAGAGAGTCCATGTCCCTCCACCACCTGTCCTTGACTCACACTCTTCACTTAGCGCGCCAGGAGAGCATTGGGTTTGTTTCTTTCTCATCGGTGACTGTCACCCTTCTTGTCTCGACTAGTTAAGGCCAGTCCAAAGCAAAACACGAAACGTCTGCTAAATTGTAACTCAAGACAACGGCGAGCTCGGCCACGGTTTCAGCTGCTGTCGGGCAGCTGTGAGGCTGCTAGCACGTGTGGCTGTTCTCAGTCCTACAAAGCTTTAAGAGGCCTCAACCCTGAAAAAGCACCGAATCGAGCAAAAACGATCCTGTATTTGCTGCATATGAGGTCATTGCAAAGGGGCATGGGAGGCTGCCAGCGTTTCTCTTTGCCTCTGCGTACTCCCTGTCTACCTTGTAGTGTGCACAGAGGAGTATGCCACAGGGAGGGGAGGCCCTACACAGGAACTCAATAATAACTTTCAGCAGTCTAGCCAGGAGGCTGGAAGCCCAGACTGCGGCTGTTCCCTCCTGTCCTCATTCCTCCCTCCGCATAGCCCCATGCTCCTCCCTTCAACCCCCCTCCTCCTGCTGGCCTGTGTCTGCTCCACAGGACTGATGCATTCTGCAGACAGGCTAGCGCTCTTAAAGAGACACAGGCCACATTTTTATCCCCTGAATCACTTCACTAGATGAAACCACTAAAGCAAGAGTTCCTCATTTCCAGCCTCTCAATCAAAGGCCAGGGCTTCATTTCCTTCCTTTTCTTAATGGTCAAGACGCTAACACGATGCATACTGTGAGCGAATGAATGGAGCGAAATATGGGAAGAGGCTCTCTGTGAGGCTGAAGCTGGATTCTTTCATTGCGACTGCATTTGAAGGTGCCTTTGATGCTTTCCATAAATTTCAGCCAGTCTGGTAAATGTTCTAAACCAGTGTGTTTTAGATCATCGTCAGTGGAGACCCTTGCACGATCCCAATAATGCGAACTTTGAAATGATAGTTATACCACAGGCTGTGCTGCCGTGTATGGTGACCTCCATTGTTACTGTAGATTGCAATGTGCCGGCATGGAGAGCAAATTAAACAAATAATTCTTACTATCAGTGTTTAGACTGAGGACAAATTACTGGTGGGAATGGTTGCAACAATAGAAGAGATTCTGCATCTGGAACAGACATAAAATGAAACAAAAACAATAATAATAATGATCACTTCATGGGTTTGCATGTTTTGTTCAGGCTACAATTAACAGTCAAACTACTGTTCATGTGTGAAATGATGCTTAACAATGCCCTTCTAATGACAGAAGAAAACAACACTTCAGAATTTACCAGTTATGGCTTCTACTCTGTCCAAATAAATGAAATCCCTGAATTATGTTCTTTTTTTCTCCTCTCCTATGTTCTGAGCAGAGCATGAACAGACCATACCACGGCAAGGAAACAATTAAAATTTGAATAGAGCGGAGTGACACAGAAACCTACAAGGCTGTTCCTGCCAAATACACTTTTATTCTCTTGCTGTCAGCACTTTTTCTTTTCATCATTTAAGACTGTGTGAACCGACAAAGGGTCTGAAAGCCAAACCCCACCCTGGCAAGAGAAAGGGGTCAATATAACTAATTTAGATAGATATACTTTATAACCCCTTTGGGATAGTTCAATGGTTTTTCCACAAAGCTTTGCCCATTAGAGCGTATCAGCACGCACCAGAAAACAGAAGACATGATCAAAAATAAATGCTTAGCCGGAGGAATTGATCACTTTGACGCCTCTGTAACCTTGACTGGCACAGACACAGATGAGTTCTGAAGCTGATAAACCTGTCTGCACTCCCAGACGACGTGTTAGCTTTGGAAAACGGACTGGTCACACCACATCATTCTCTTAAAACACTCTGGCGTGTCTGTACTGATGTCTTCACACCAGCTGTGGGTGAGCCTATCCTCACCACGCAAAGCAAGATATGAGAAACGCAACAAGAGAGATTGGGCCGCCAGTGAAGTGTCGTGACTTTGGGGCAGATGCAGTTTCCAGTTTTGTGAAGGGCATTTCTGTGTGTCAAACGAGACAAACACGTACGGGTCGTGAAATATTAAAGAAGGCTGCAATAGCCACCAGAGTCAGAAGAGTTTGCTAGAGATCAATAACTAGCCAACAAAACAATGGATTTTTTTTTTTTAAAAGCGTAAAAAAAAGGATTACAATTCATGCAATAATTTACAAATCTTCACTTCAGGCATGTATGGTGCAAATCCTCATACAACTTTTCAATGTTCAGTGGTTACATGATGAATCTGTAGGCTTTGCCTTAGACTTTTAGCTGTAATAACAACTACCATGTTTTCCTATCGTCAATACCAAGAGTCACGTTACACAACAAATGTGTGCGCAGACACCGACATGGAAAGTTTCACAAGGTTAATGAGCAGAGGGTCTCAATCATCTAGATATCTCGAAGGTGCTAAATGGTTAACACATCAGCTGCAGCACAACAACATCTGAGATTTCCAAGGGAGGTATTAATTCCAGAGTCAGCAAAGCATTACAGCCCCCTGAAATGAAAACCCCATTCTGGAAAACTTAAGAGGGGAAACATGACGGAGACTCTCAGGAGTGTCTTTATCCCTGCATCCCTTCTCTATGAGAGTTTCACTGGTTTCAAATTTACATAATGTCATGGCTTAAAAATGTTGTTATTCCCTCTTAAGTCAGATGTGCAAACAAAATCAGGCCAGCTGATTCCCAGTCGTTTTTTTTGGGACAAAACGAGGAGGTCTGGACAAAACAACTTACTGCCCGTTAGTCGGTGGTGTGCCGGGCACTTTGTGAGGGTGACGCATACCCAAACAACACCGAGTCACTGAATCACGGCTGTTTACGCAGCCACTTAATTCCGCACCATCTGCAGGGCTCAGGTTTGATCTTCTGTGTGACATTACTGACATGCTCACAGCACCGAAGGGCTCCCAAACATTTCAAGAATACGCCGAGCTCATAAAACAAAACTACCCCCAGCTCAGAATATAGCCTCATGCACAGCAGTGACGAGCAGTTCAGAGACGACCGCTCTCGTCCCCTCAAAGTCTGAACCGACAGCCACCTTCTTCACCTTACAAGGCAGATGCACGCCGGAAAAAAAAAGAAAGGCAATGAACTTCTGACCTGTCATTCAGACAGCAGAGGAAGCTTTGCAGCTCGGGGGCAACCAGAGTCCACCATCCACTCTGTCTCTCCTCCCCTCTGTGTCTCACCCTACCATCCCATAAAGCCCCTGTAAAAACCTCCTGCTCCCCCTTTTATGGCTGCCAGATGGTGGGGAGGTCTGCTTGCCTCTGGACTTGCCTCTCAAGTCTAGTAAAACCAGTTGACCTCAGCAACATAAAAACTGCTATTTATGAAAAGGCTTGGAACAAAACACACAAACATCCTGCCACTGACACAATCCAATGCCATCTCATCTCCCAAAGAGCCCTTTTACAAGATGAGAGTCAGATCATATACATATGTATGCATACGTATATATTTATATATATTCTATACTCTCGTCCTGCGGGGATGATGAAGTGCAGATGTAATGACTACGCCCAGGTACAATTTTTGAGAAGTTCTGTGTGAAGGTTTTTTTTTTTTTTGCGTGCCTTGGGTGTGAGCGCAGGACTTTGGCAGTGCCTAAAATTCTCCCTGAGAAACGGAGGAGCAAAACAAACACAGCCGTCTGCATTCAGGTCGAAGCTGAACCACTCAACCACAGTCTGGCCTGCGGTTCACAACATTCTGTTCCAGCACTGACTTCATCTAAAACAAACACTCTCAAGACCCGTCCACCTCAGCCAGAGGGAGGGAAATCTGAAGAAAAAGTTTGGATTTGGACTCCATTAACAGCCCTCCACCTCCACTCACACGCTGCCACTTCTGTGACTGATGTATTCACCGAGTGCTACCCAGATTCAAATCTCTTCACTCACTTTTCACCTGCGCAGGACTCCATCCAGCGCTTGGGAGTGAGCAGAGCTGGGTCGGAAAGAGGGTTAAAAGGGCACAGATCGCCTCGCTATAAAAGAGCAGTCAAATCAATAGCTCCTTTTTACTGCAAATCAATTCAAGTGATTTTCTGCTCCTCCAATAACAACTGTCTGCCCCCTTTGCTCACCTCAGATGGCCCTTCTTTCTTCTCACTTTATTTGTTCTACCAGTTGGAATCTACCATTTATGCCCTGCTATTCAACCTGACCTCCAGGCAACCCCTGGCATGGCTGCCTAAGCCATTAGGTTAGCTGTGTCTGCAGGTTATTACTGTGATAAAAGTTTACTATCCTTCCAGCCACTCAACACGGCTGCTGTTTAACGCCTTTGAAGAACAAGTCTGTGGGACATTTCACACAACAGAGTGGCCATGAGGGCTTTTGGTCACTCCTAAACACACCTGAAAGCTCAACATTTCATCCAAAGGTGTGAGTAAATGAGCGAAAGCAGAGCGATGAATCAAACCGGAGCGTCCTCTGTGCGTCGACTCGGTGGAAATATGCAGAAAAAAAGGGGGCTTGGGGGTGGTGGTTGTCTGTGCTATGTTTTCTCCTGTGCGGCAGAAGCTGTGGGCAGCCAAGCTAACTGCCGCCTCAGCACTTCTTTCCATATTCTCCAGTTTCAAGCCAAGAGAGAACAAAGGCAAAGAACTAAGCTGCTGCAGAGGTAATGAGGACAAAGGCACGCAGCATAGGAGAGTGTGCCCTCAATAACGAGTGCTGCTGCAGTCTATGATGGAGTCCTCTTGGACAGCAGGGATAGAAATCCATGCAGCTGCTCTGCACAGCCACTCAGCCTGACTGTAGTCAACCCACTGGCAGCAGTCCCAACCCATATCTATATTGCAGGTCGGTCTACAAAATGGAAACCCCCATGTTAGTGGAATTTGCTCGAAGACACATTCAGATCCTTGTAATGTGGCAGTAAAAAAACAAAACACTTTTACTGTTAATTCCAGGTTTCTTTGCAGCACATTATCTCCGTGCGGCAAAATGCTTTTCCCTGTTAACTGCAAATAGAAGGGAGGCTCCGTAGCATTACTGCACTGTGAGAGGGACAGAAGGGAACAAACGTCTGTGAAATGGAAAAAGAAAAAGGGGTGACTCGATGGATGATGCTAATGATAAACGGCCGGGGCACCAACAAAGATGTGTCAAAAGCCGGAGCTGAATTCTTACAAATGACATCTTTGACTCACAAATTCGAAGCTGCGAGCTGTGCTGTGAAAGGTTTTGGTGCAGCCGGGCACAGAAGTGAGGAAATCTGAATGATAGCAAAAGTAAGAACGTCATCTAAACTTCAGGGTGCACGAGAGAGCATGTGCCAAAGTCTGTCCCCATCTCCTGAGCACGCCACTTAGAACCAATGACGTGTTGGAGAGGGAAAGAGCTCGTGAAGGGAGGAAAATTTAGGCAAAAGCTAACTCGAAATTGGTCTTTATTAGGCACTTATCATGTAGGGAGTCCAAACAAAGATTAGTTGTTTCTTTGCAGCTTCAAAGTTCTAAGGTTTCAGGAATGACTTGTTTACATCTGCTCTTGCAGAAGTATAAGTATACTTCGGAAACCTTTTCTAAAAAGGAATTTTCCTTCTTTTCTTTTTGTCTTTACCAGCTATTCGTTTAAAGTGATTACCTGAAGGTAAATGCACATTTTCGTACTTTATTAACCCCAAATGTCTTTAATTTTGAATGGGAGCATTCCTTAGAGAGGCTGTTTTGGCAGCTCTCGGCTGTAAAGCTGTGTCAGTGCCAGCCCCACCCCATTAAGACCGAACCCTGCATATCATGTGTTTCCACTTTACCGACAGGGTGGAAATGACCTCAACGCAGTAAAAGATGACAGGGGTGCTAGTGCTGTTCACCAGATGTGAGCAAGAAAAAGGGAGAGAAGAAGGAGGAGGAATAGGACGAGGAGGCCGGGGAGAAAAAAACATTCGCCTGAAGAATTTACTGCAAACCCCCGAGGAGCCCTGTGATTGAGGGTTCAAGTAGAGCTCCAGAGGTTCCTGGTGTATCTCAGCGTCACTCGGGGAGCACATACCCTCCTGCTGGAGACAGACACTGAAATGCTCACCCACACACACCCAAGCGCACACATACAGGTGGTCATGCATGCAAGCGTACACTGGAGCTAACCCGAAAAAGCCCACTGTCATTCTCCTGCACCTGCTAGCCACACAAAAGCCACTTCCTCCCACTGTGTTCCGCCAAGCCTCTTTATCCTATTTAGCACAGCCTGCACCACAACAAAAAGGCTGAGAAATTAGGGAGTTGTGCTGATGATAGGGCGACTAATCTCTTTGGAGGGACTCATTATATCAACAGCCTGTACAGTTCAGCGGTTGAAAGGGGGGAATTAAATATGGACATACAGAGATGGGCGTCTTTGTCAAGATGAGTACATCAACAATACCCTATTATTACCTAAGGAATAATTCATACATTCCATGTGGGACAGATGCCACCAACCAGACTACCTTCTCCGCAGCACAATTGGCTGCAACAAGGTCACATGTAAATTGATTATGTTCCAAATATCTACTTTTTTATCACTCTTTGTTGGAGTTATAAACTGTCCTGTCATCACCCTTTATATCTTTCCTGGTGACTGGACATTCGGCAGATTAAATTAGCGTGGTGATGATAAGTTTCGGCGATAAGCAGAGAAGGGAGGCCGATGCTCATTGAGATGATGTGTGCACCAGTTCTTTTCCTGACAGCAGCCACACACTGCTTAAGACACACGGTTTATAATAGTTCCCTCTTAACAGGATAACGGGTGGGCCCGCTCTATTTCAGGCCGCGGTTGTGTATGTCTGCGCCCGTCGACTGGCTGGAAATAGAGCCAGAAGCCTGTCAGTGACACAAGCTCACGGCAGCCGGCACAGCAATGACAGTTTGGCCAGTCGCAAGACTAGCAGACACCTGCAGAACGACAGCGGGGGTGTGGGGAGATGCCGTCAGCCTCTGAGCCACTGAGGCCCATCTTTACGCCTGTCTTTTTAAATACAGAACCCCGTTTTTAAAGATTCTGAAAGAAAGGGCTGTACGTGTGAGCTGGGTGGGGCAGGTGGCTAAATCTTTAGCAACACACAGTGTCCTACTATTTAAGGCAAGGTCGAAGAGGGAAAAGGTTCATCTGACCAGTCGATGCCGTGGTAAAGAGTGACAAATCCTGGGGAGAGGGTAATACTGAATAAATAAGGTTCCTTTCTCACTGCATCAGAGTCCGCTAGGACAACTGTGCTGAATTCATTTGATACGGTGCCTGCTGACAGTGCTGCATTGCCCTGTCTCTGCGAGGAAGCATGATTAGCTGGTCTAAAGTGCACTCAGGGGCTTGCAGCGTTTAAGGACGGAATAATTGTTCCCCAACAAGCTCCGACCTCAGCAAAAATAGTATTATGAAGAAAAATAAAGCACATTTGGCGTCGCTGGGTTCAAAGATCTCAGTGCTCTCCAAGCAGATTTTTGGGACGTGCGGTGCTCATGTGGCCCATCAGATACACAAGATATCGGGCATCTGTAAAAGCACAGAGCGAAATGGGAGAGAGCCAAAAACGTGGATCCCACTCATTCCTGCATTTAGGGAGCACTTGAAATGAGCCTGGAGGATGGTTATGAGGTCATCCTGACAAAGTAGCACTACCTCCACTTCTCTATCTCTCTATCTCTCTATCTCTCTATCTATCTATCTATCTATCTATCTATCTATCTATCTATCTATCT